>OY986438.1:45975287-46595287 GCA_963920525.1 Dichetophora obliterata | reverse complement strand
ATAACTGTTACGTTTTATAAAAGCTAAAACCGAATAAGCCTTTGGAATAATGAAATCCAAATACTTAGTAAATGAAAACTTTGCATCGAATAAAACACCCAAATCACAGACTTGATCACTGGAAGTTAACACATTATTATGAATTGTATATGAAGATAATATATTATTGCAACGCTTAGAAAAAGTGACGTGGAAGTATTTTGTTAAGCTTAAGGCAAAATAATTTCTAGCATAACAATCAACAATATTCGACAGATCAGATTATATCTGGCTTTGTAAATTTTTTTAGGGACATTATACCATTTATTATCCAAATTATCCAAAATTAGTACATTATCCAAAATTAGTACAAGGTGTTATATTATTTAAAGTTTCAGCATCTGACCATTTTCTATTAGTTTTATAAACAGAGCTAAAAAAATCAGCAAACGGGTTCACAATATCTGGAATAACATTTTGATGTCGTTCCATTAAAGAACATTTTGGATGTTATAGATTTAGATTCTATAAACTTTTTTAGATTCTATAAAACTCCAAAAAGCTTTAGGATTTGACTTTATGTTCACTTTGAATCCCACTATATATTGATTATATAAAAATTTATTGGAAAATTAAATCTTCGCTTTATACTTTGACTCAAAAACCAAATTATTAGTTGCCTTAAATTTTTTGCAAAATTTATTACGTAAATTTCTCAATTTCATAAGACCATAACATAAGGTCTCTTAAAATTCTTTTACGAAATTTCGGTACATACTTATTTCAAATCTCAGTCACATCACTTACAATAGTTTTAAACAATGCAGTAACATTGTTGCAATCCAAACGACTCTGCCAATTAATACTTTCTAAATGATAGTTTTAAAATTCAAAATTACATAAATTATAATTAATCTATAAAATATCACGATCTTTGGCAAGTTGAATATAGTTAAAAAACTCAACATTTAAAATTAAAGGCTCATTATGCATATCTGTAAACGACAGAGGAAAAAAGCATTCATCAATATTATATTTTATTTCAGAGCTTACAAAAATAAGATCAAGGAATTTGCCTAACTTATTACCAAAAGTATTAGTCTGATTTAAATTTAAGCTATAGAAATTATCTATTAAATAAATTTCATTTGAATGGTTAACATTAATAGGATATTATACTTTTCATTTCCAAAAAAAGACCAAACAATTTTATGAAGATTAAAATCACCAAAAATACAAAATTGATCTTTATGCGAGACTTTCTGTATGATTTTTCAATAAGACTGCACTGTATGATGCCCTGAAACTTAATTGGAAACAAATATCTAATTTAATAGAGTCGATGTCGCTCAGATATGCAGCGGTTATGAAGAATAACGAATTCTTCATCAAATATTAATTATATTGCTTTTGTTTTGCTCTCCGACAATTTGAATGTAGTCACATAAATTTTAAATTTAATAAAAAAAAAAAAAAATCAAATTTTAATATGAATTGTTTTTAATATGATGTATGAATATATGCTTTGGTTCCTATAATCATATTTGTGTGTCCTTAATATTTAAAAATAAACACGATTTTATAGCAGCGCATTGATTTTGTTGCTATTGTTTTGCGCAGAACTGCGTATATTTGAATTAAGTGACTCATGCAAGAAATTTTTACCATAAGTTTCGGCTCTTCGACCTCAATATGGCCATATTCGGCTGGTTTCATATTGAGGTTTATATCATGGCCATATCGAGGCCGAATATGCTTCGAAACTAGCTGAAACTGACAAAAAGCGCCAAAACTTGCCGTAACCGAAACCGAAACCGAAATCGGTCGGATACTACCAATAACCCTCTGTTTTAATTAAAAGCAATTTGAATAAAAATTCTTTTAAAAAATTTCCAATTAAATTTCCAAGTCTGCTCGTTTGCCGCATCACATTTCTCTACCTAATTGGCAAACAAAAGATTTAAGCAGCAAACTTGGTTCAAGTAGAAGCTGAAAGTTTTGTTCGGCATGAATTGAATAAAGTTTCATGAGCTTAATGCAAATAACATAATTGGCTATTAATGTGAGAAAATCCGCTTGAAAACCGCCACCGAAAAAAAACATCTCAAACCTACGCACGTCTAGAAACAATAACAGCTACTTTATTACTTGTTTTTAAGCCAAAATTGCTATTATTATTCAAAACATAAGCTCAGTTTGACTGCTGTAACAGTAGCTTTAGACCTCAACAACACTTCCAACAATATTGAGTATATCAGGATTCTTTCCAAAAGTAGATAAAGAAAACTTTTGTTCATTTTTCTACTCAGTTGATTTCATTTGTATTGAGATCACTTCTCACAATAGGCACAAAATCCAAATTTAACGATTTGTGTTGACTTATTTTATTGATGTTTAAAATTTGTGCGCTTTTGTTAGAAAATTTTGAATGCTACACTAAATGCTTAACAATAGGCTACAAACAAAAATTGATGGAGTAAGGGGAAGCCTTCATTCTTTGTTGACTCAACATTAGTCCATTTGTCCATGCTGGGAATGATGTCTGACTTGACATCTCAGCCTACTTAGTGTGTAATTGTAGCAGTCTAATGCGCTCGATTGAGTCAGTTGTATTTGTGTAGCTTGTTAGCACCATACTCTATTCTTTTCAATACTCTATTTTAGTTTTTTCTTTTTAAATTTAAGTGTTGTTGTATAAAAGCATCTTTATTTGATTTTGAAGCCGCCAAAGCTTTGTGGTATTTCTTATTTTGTGAATTTATGCATAATAAATGTTGTAAAACTCGAGTGATTGAGAAAATTTTCACAGCTGCTTGTGAGAAATTTTTATTTTCTCATGTTAAAGTCTAGCTATTGGAACTGATTCTTAAGAAAAAAATTAAAAAAAATAGAAAAAACTTTTAACGCTACTATGATGTCTTAATTTTTATGGAGTAATAAAACCAGGGCAATTAGTGTGAGTTGAAGAATAAATTAGTTCTGATATCAATAAATGTAGGGTGATGAAAAAAATGAAGGGTGGAGGGAAAGAATAGTTATTATATGAAAAAGTAACAGAATTGAATGGATTCAATTGTAAACTTGAGCGTCATTTAAATCATAGTTCTTGTTGTAATTGGGGTCATTGAATATTTTTTTAATCAAGTTGTCGGTTTTGATAAGAATGGAATAAATGGGTACATATTTATTTATTTATTAATTTATTTACATATATAGTCAAATGAAATATTCTTAACTGACTAAGATACTGACTAAATAATATTTTTTAACAGATTTTTAAGTGCCTGTTTAGAAGATGTAAAATCCAAAATGCACTTAGATGACAAAATATTTAATTCATATAAAGCTCTATTAATTGGTGAGTTATGAGCATAATTCGTACGGTAAGTGCTTAAATAAAATAAATCTGAGTGTCTAAGAGATCTTTGAGGAACATTAAAGTTAATTAACTGCAAAAGAGATGGGCAATCTACAGTTGCCACAACAATATTATAAATAAACAATAATGACAATAATGTCCTCCCATCACAGAGAGAGCTTAAGCCTAACAGTTTTCTTCTGGCATCATATGAAGGCATAGGCTCATCAAAATTAATGTGACGCAGAGCGAATCTTAAAAATGATTTTTGTACTCGTTCCAAGCGATTTATATGAGAGGCATAATACGGCCTCCAAATAAATACCGCATATTCCAGTTTTACTCTTACGAATGAAGTGTATAAGGACTTAACTGCATAGGGATCCCAAAAACTTTTACTATTTCTTCGAATAAAAGCCAGCATAGCATAAGCTTTGGGTATTATAAAATCCAGATGGGCCGCAAACAAAAATTTGGAATCAAAGATCACACCCAAATCTTTAATTTCATTCAACCGACTTAACGAAAAATTATCCATAACATAAGATGATATTAAAGGGTTTTCTGATTTAGAGTAAGATACCACAGCACATTTACCTAGATTAAGATATAATCGATTTTTAATACACCATTCATTAATTTCATTTAAATCTACTTGAAGTAAATCAGAGTCTACAGAACTAACAACTCTCTTAAAAATTTTTAAATCATCTGCAAACAAAAGACAGTTTGAAAATTTGATTTTGTCAGTTATATCATTAATAAATAGTAAAAATAGTATCGGCCCTAGTATACTACCTTGGGGCACTCCCGAAGACGCTATAAATGCATTAGAAATAGTATTCTCTAATCGAACATAAGACAATCTATTATTGAGATAAGATTTAAACCAGTTTAATAAACTAGAGTGAAAACCCAACATGCTTAGCTTACTAATCAATATTGAATGTGAGACTTTATCAAAAGCCTTCGAGAAGTCAGTATATGTAGCATCAACTTGATTTCCGTTTATAAATGCAGAATTACAAAAGTGAGAAAATAAAGCAAGGTTAGTAACTGTAGAACGACCCGATAAAAATCCATGTTGAAATGGTGAAATTATACTTTTAATCGAAAAAATAATCTTATTTTTTACAACGCTTTCAAATAGCTTGCTTACTGCCGAAAGTTTTGTGATAGGTCTGTAATTCTCAATATTATTCTTATTTCCTGACTTCAAAATAGGTGTTATGAAAGACACCTTCCAATCATTAATAAAATTACCAGACTGAAGTGACCTATTAAATATGAGCTGAAGTGGTTTAGTTACTGAAAAAGAACACTTTTTTAATAAGGTTGCAGATAAGCCATCAGAATCCAACTTGTTTGATTCTTTTAAACCTGTAATACCTACACTAACATCCTCCTGAGTCAGATATATACTGCCCATACTAAGGGAGTTGAACATATTTACATCATCGATAACAAAATCAGAGCACTTCTCAAAATTTGACTAAAAAGAATTCAGCAAAAAGATTCACTGTATCTAAAAGACTATTAGAATTTTTATCTTTCAAGAACATTGAAACTGGAATATTAGAGCTTGATCTTTTTGAGTTAATGTAACGCCAAAAATTTTTTGGATTTACTTTAATTTCCGTCTCAAACTTCGAGACATAATTTAAGTAGAGATATTTATTTAGAAAATTGAACTAGCTCATATAATGTCGGTATCTCATAAAATAGTTAACATTCCTAGACGAAGCATACAATTTATAAAACTTATTCCTTAAATTCTTCAATTTCTGTAGTCCTGGTGTAAACCATGGATTCTTAAACTTTTTACTTTTTAAACAAGGAATATGTTTACTACAAATATTAAACATAGTATTTTTAAACAAATGAAAGCACTCTTGGACATCTTTTGCATTTAGTTCAAAATCCCAATCAATACAACTCAATAGTTCTATTAAACTATATTTACAATAAAGTGTGAATTTAAAAGAACTCGATCTAAACAATTTGATTTAGTTTTAACTTTAAGGAGTATTTTTATCATTAATCACTATTTTTTAAAATTTTTTTGAGCTTTATAAATATTTAAAATAATATAGCACGTAAGAATATTATTTAGCAATGGCCTACATAATCTTAATGTGTTAGGGCCTTTCATACCAAATAAATAAATATCCTTACCTTTACCTTTACTTTTAGCTTAACCTTATACTTTATGGTAGAATTTTTAAGTTTTATCAAAAACGTTTATTTGGAGCAAGCTGTCATTGACCCTATTAATCAAAACTGTATAATTTTTGCAAAATTTAAATTTTAGCCACTAAGTTGTTTCTTAAATTTTTCGAAATTAGTTTTTAGCTCATTATTTATTTTTCCCCCTCTATAAAGCTTCAAAACTTCGTGTCTGCTCCAATATTTTTGCATCTTGCTACGTTTCTATTGTCTGAAGCAGTCTGTTATTGTCAATGTCTGCATATGTAGCTATGTGTATACTTTGTTTATTTGATTTTGATATCATATAAAAACATTGATTGATTGCTCCAAGCTAAAAACTTATAATTTGATACTGAATACAAATTTAAAGAAAAAAAAATGTTTAATATTTAATGTGTTATTTATGTGTTTTATCTGTGCTTCATTTTGATTGATTTTTCGTATTCAGTATGTATGATTTTGTGTTGGCTTTGTTTTCTTGTCCAAAGTGATACAAAACTAATTCATCAAATTCTATATAATTTTATGCAATTTCGCTGACATTTTTGAAATGCAAATCAATTTTTATATGATATTTGATTATATTTTGCATGATTATTAAAACGAAACGAGTTCGTGGCTGAAGTCTTTTGTTTTGCACACGAAGTTATTGGTTTTGGGTGTTGATTTTTGGCTTTATTGTGTGGCTTATATGATTGAATTAATATTGGTTTCTTTTTTTCATAAATGTTAGCGTGATTAGTTGCAAACTCTTTGTGCAGCTCAATGATGTCGTTTAAATCACAGTTTTACGAGCTTAGTTTTGCTGACAGAGCTTAATAAACACATTACAAAGTCATTGAAATGAATTTTAGTTCAATGTATTAAAACTGTTTAAAGCATTTATAATATTTAAATAACCTTTGTAATGAAGAAACAGTGGTGGCGGTTAAATGTATACAATTTTTTTTTGTCAAAATTTGCACTGAACTCTTCTCTGGTCGATGCAAAGGGCAGCTTGTATAAAAAAAGGATTTTTTCAAAATATCACAAATTTAGTAAAAACATAAAAAAGAAAAATAGCGAAAAGTGGGTTAAAAATCGTTGCTACTAATGTCGATACAAACACCATTTGAACTGTGTTTAGTTGTCTCTAATGAATACCCTAATATATTAATGAAATCAAACTTTTTAAATTTTCTTAAAATTTTCTTAGAAAATCTTAGCGCAATGAATTTTTGAATATGATAACATCGTTATCTAAAGCAAAAAAAAAAGACTACTAAAAAGGACGCTCTTAAAAATATGAAAAGAAAATATTTTCATCCGAATTATTAGCTGCGTTCCATTTTTTTTACATGCAAAGCAAAAACAAAAATAATCCTATAACAAATTGGATTATTTTTGCTATCCATATAAAATTGTGATATAGCCTTCAAAAAATTTGAAACACAGGTGTCGCACCTGTATATTTCTCTGAGCTGTCATTTCATTTTTTGAATATTTTGTTTGTTTGATACAAAGACTATAAGGTAGCCATGACAGCTACCTATTTTATCACGAGCTGCGACAATCGCATGTTAAACAAAAGAAAACAAAACAAACCACGTGTGTTACACACATTGGACGCATTCAGCGGAGCCAACAATTGCACTTAAAATTTTTATATAATTGCATAATATTAATAATTAAATTAAATAATTTACACTTTTTCTGACGTCTAGAGCAAAACACATTCAGAAAAAAAAACATCGTTCACTAAGGTATCCCTACCATAACATTTCACAACAGTTTTGAACGACACACGTTCTCATGACACCTAATAGCTATTGTATCATGATTGCTTGTTTGAATTTAATTTTGACTGCAACGGTTATGCCCTCTACGAGTCGTTTTTCTTGCCGTTCCTTTGAGAAAATTTGTTATCGCGATTATATTAAGGCGAAAGGAACGCAGCTATTATGTACAAACTATTTAATATTTTTTGTCTATTAAATAACCTAATAAAACATAAGGTATTTTATTGTATTTAATAGTACTATTTCAAAGTGATCTTCAGAAGATATACGTGGTAGTACACCATCTCATATACATGGTAATATGTCGTCATCTATATGTAAAGCGTGATGGTCTTTGCCCTGAAGCATATGATCGCTTACTCCTATTAGAATGCAGTGTTTTGTTAAAGTAGGTGGCATACGACCACGGATATCTTCTGAACATCATTATGAATTAGTATTATATACACAATCGCGTCGGAAGCGAATTTCATCTGGGGGGGCAGTACAAATGGGGGGGGCAGTACAAATGGTGGTGCAAAAAAAGTTCACCAAAATTTCTTCACATGAAACATGAAGAAGAGAGAAAGAAGAGGAAAATATATAATACAAAAATATTATCGTTGTAAAAAAACTGATATTTTGAATAACTTTTCCTTTTAAATTGTTTATCTAGCTAAAAAAGTGGGGGGGGCAACTGCCCACCTTTCCCCCCCGCTTCCGACGCCAATGTATATACAATAAAATATGTTATTTGTAAGTTATTTTTAATAGATAAAAAATATTGAATAGTTTGTACATAACTATTTCAGATGAGAATAATTTCTAGATATAGATTTTTAAACTAATTTTTTATTTAAATATTTTGGGGATATAATTTTTATATAATCGAAGGAAATAACTACTTATCCATTGTTTGATGATCAAATTATAAAAAAGATGTTTATTATGTCACTATAAACATTTTTTTAGTTCATGAATTTATGTCCTATAGAGGTCGCCATATTCAAATTAATGTGATGTCACATATTTTATAACCAGCGAACGAGACAAACGATTCCAACTACACGTTATTTGTCAAATTATGATGAGTACTTAGTTTACAAGTTTAATTTTTTTCAACATGTTGTTTTTATCGTTTTTGAAAAATGCTTAGCCTTTGAGAAAACTTTTTTTTTACCCACTTTTTTCTCATCAGCTAATGAAGTTTGTATTGAAATGAAAAAGTATCAGCTATTAAAATGTATTTTTACTTTTATATGTTTTTCAAAAAACATTTTTCGAAAAAGTTACTGTGAATTCTATTTGCATATTTCTATAATGCCATCTAGAAGCCACTACCCGCAAAAAGTATTTTTTAATAGATATCACACTACTTTCATTCACAGTTTCATTTTGCAAATTCACAATTGCATTACAAACATTGTATATAAAAAAGGCGATTCAAATTACGTTTTGTCCAAATGTCCATAGTGCCATCGAACACTGATTTATTTTTATTATTTTTTTGTAATATTTCGTAATTTTTATTGATCCAAATCGGATTTGGTTGCTAGAAAAAATTCGGCTATTGAATTTGCAAAAAAAAAAAAAAAAAAATACAAAAAAAAAAAATGGACACTTTTGTTATGAAGACAAGAGCGTAGGCAGGATTTTACTCAGGAGGGGCCATTTTTTGTTTCATGTAGCTGATAAATAAAATTAATTTTTTGAAATATTGGCTTTATTGAGAAAAAAATAAACTTAAATTGGAAACGAAATTGAATTAAATGCTATTTAACAAAAGCAGAAATCAAAGTATTAATCGGCACGAATATTCAGCAATTTAAAAATTCATCAGTCAGCTTCTCTTTTTTCTTTTGCATGAAATTTCTGTGAACGCTTTAAAGGAATAAAAACGCAGTTGTAAGGATGTTTTTTATATGTCGTAATATGGTATTAACAGCCATACCTTCCAATATTCGAAAGGTAATGTTGCTTGACGGATTGTACGCTGATTTTAATTTTTGCGTAAAGCATTATTTACTAAACTGGACGATTGGAGGATTAGTCTTTTCCACAAACTGGAGAGTCGTGGGATTCACAATAAACTATAACCTAAATAATCGAAGACAAAACCTTTTGATTTTGTTCCAGTAATTTCTTGTGACCGTCTACCATCATTACATTAGTAAGCAGGTCGGTATATAATGCGTGAGTTGCTTCTGCTGATTCTATGTGCCACTGACTTGGCTTCTAGAATACTCATGCACATTTTTATATATTGTGAAAGGTTTTATAACGAATGATCCTAAAATGGCTTGAACATTTTAAGGTCGAAAGGGGAAATAGTACAAGCAAAGTGCACTTTTTTGAGGGTCCTTGACTGAGTTTTTTTTGAGTTTATTAACCACGGCGCATAAGTTTGTAGAAAATTGTGAAAAATTTCAGTTTGGGTCCAATCGTGTCCTCCTTAAAACCGTAGATTTGAGGAGAAACCCAGGGGTATTTGAGCATTTGAAATTTCTGAGATGTACTCATAAGGACACACCGGCCAACCCACTTTTCCAATCCTCTTCTATTCTGCTCTAATTGTCACTCAATTTTATTTTCTTGACTGTAAAACGAATTGATTAGAAAATAAACATAGACCTTATAATTTGCAGTAACTTAGTATAAGCTTACCACCAAAAAAACTTTCTTATATTTCCATACATAAAATAAAAAAATAAATTACAAAATCCACAAATAAATCCAATCAGAAATTTCATTTTGAACAGCTGATTTGGTTTCGTTAGTTTTTTTTACTACTATTAGTTAGTTATTAATTGACTAACAAATTATGCAGCTCAGATTGCAATACTCAGAGTTACTAATCAATTTCAATTAAGGCCTTTTCATAAACGTTTTTAATAATAAATTTTAAATAATAAATGTGTCAGACCTCAGTTTGTAAAAAAAAACATTTAGCGTTAATAAAAATTTAAAACTTATATAATATTTTAATTATAAAAAACTGATTTGAATTGCTAACTTTAACACTTTTTTTTTTTCTAAAGTTTAGGCGGGGGAACGCCCCTTCCCCACTAGCTATGCCCAAGTATGAACATTATGTATTTGGTTGCTTTATAAATTGATTGACATTTATTTATTTATCAATCAAAAATTTTTTTATTAATCGAAGCAAATTACTGCATCATCTTGTTTTTATTATTTGTAACTTTGTAGTGGGTATTTTGATAAACAGTGATTTAATTATTATATTGATTTGAACGAAAAACAACAGAAGATTTTTATCTTATCTTAGTCACAAGTTAATGGCCTTTTTTCGTATGTATTTGTGGGAGAAAAAAAATATTATGCACAAATTTAAACAACTCAAATCATAAAAATATATTTTTCTGAAAAGACATTTTGGTTTTTAATTTTGTAACAAATCCTTTTTTCTCTATTTTTAAGGAAAATTAAAATAAAACTCTCAAAAAATGAGATGTTATCACAAAATTTGTGCAAAATTCTTTTCAGAGTAGCACCAGGTATTTTAATGAATTATATTATAGAATTATATAATCTATTTTTTATTTTATTTATTTATTTATTTAAAGAAAAGGTTCACAAATAAGACAGAGTCTTTTGAATGCAGTAAGAATATAGATACATAACAAAATAACAAGTGATAAACAACAAAAAAATAATTAAAAACTTAACTCAATACAATTAATATCATTTAACTAAAAGATCTAATCAAAATAATAATTAATTCAAAATTAATTCAAACAAAAATCGAAAAATCGACAAAATCAAGAATAACAACAAATAAAGATTAAGTAATTTTAATTAAAGTAAGGTTTTTTAAATACGATTGCATAGAATTAGTGAAAGAGAGATACTTAAGAGAAATGTTTGAAAATTACATGCTTAAAGTTGCGTTTAGTTGTAATGCTTTTTATACTTAAAGGCAGTGAATTCCACAATCTGATGGCGTTCACGTAAAAGAGTCTGTTAGAGTTTAAAAAATTATAAGTAGGGATTAAAAGATTCAGATTTCTAGTGACCTACAAAATTGTAGCTTTTCAAATAAGTAATCAGGAGTGCGAGTGCAGATCAGGTTGTGTAAAAAGATGCAGTTTCTAGCATCCAAATAGTTGAAGATGTTGCAACCGAGTACATTGTTACTCAAGTGACTAATTACTATTCTCTAGTCTATTATTTATAAATTTTTTTATTATTTGTAATATTTAATAAATCTTAAAAGCTGTAAAATGTTCTTAAACCTTTCAATGTCTAGGCTAAACTAAGAACAAAATAATTTTTGTGAGGTAATATTCCTATTATTTAGATCCTAAAAAGATGCAAAAAAATACCTTTGATTTCTACCTGCGCTACTTACGTTCCTCCAATTGTTACGTTGCTCCTGTTAGGCACAAAATTTTTTTTAATCCCTTGAAGGTTTTTCAACCCTTTAGATATTTATTTTTTAAACCCTCTTAATATTTTTTTTTCATTACAAAAATAAAAATCTGCTTTATTTTTTATTATAAAATAGGCCAAAATAAAAATGTTCATAACCCATTGAGCAATAAAGACGTTATTTCTTATTTGTAAATAAATTTAATAACTCGGTCAATATTTATCCAATTTTCCTAAAATAACATTAATTTTATTTTCAAACAAGTTTTCTTTTATAAAAGTATTTCATTTAAAGTAGCTTTTAACAAAACTTTGGCAGTAAAAAAAGAGGGCAAAAATGTGAGGTTTGGCCGATTATTACTCAAAAAGTTATTTTTAAAGCTCTAAGGATATGTACACATTTTAAAGCTCTATCTTTTATCTTCTTTAAACCATTGTAAAATCGAAAATTGGTTAAAAACTTGCTGAATTTATTATTATTTAATGCGTCAAGTACCTAAAAAATAGGGATTTTAACGGTTAATTAAAATTTTGGGGGTTTATTAACAATTTCAAGTACGGTGTCATGTTTTACTCGACCACATCTGCAAACTGTGCTTTATCACTTCGAAAGTACATTTTCACTTTAGCACCGTATCATCGGAGTTAAACAATTAATCTCTGTTTTTCACTCATTTAATATTTTTCGTTCAAAAGTTCTGATAAACTCATTTCATTAAAATTTTTGCGCTCACTTAAAAAAGTCCTTGAGAGGAATAATAAAATAAAATTACTACATAGCTTTGTAAAGTAATAAATATAGGGGTCAAAAATATTGCCAGGTAGTCTTATTTTCTTACCCTCAACATTTTTTCTCAAACTACCTCTCTCTCGACACCAAAAAGAACAATATCGAAAATAGTTTAAAAAAACCACCTAGAAGGTTTAAGTACATGAGCTGGTTCTATTGTCACTTAATCATTATTAAATATTTTTTCAAAACACCTCAACCCTATCTCCATCTTCTGGAGGTCCTCATCCAAAAAAATATATCTATAGAAGACTTAAGAAAAATTGTTCTTTTTGATCCCTAGAGGAGTCAAATGTTTGAGCTGATCCTATTATATTTCAAATCCAATATTTTTTTTGCCCATACAAACCATCATTTGCAATTTTTTTTGAGGACCCTCAAAAGAAAAACAAAAACTTTAGAAAAATAGTTCATACTTCATCCAAAATGTCAAATTTATAGTATGAGACAAAGACATGAGCTGTTCTATTATTTTTGTATCCCCAATTTTTCATCTGAGCACCTGATGTGATGAGCTGAAAAGAGAGCGAAGTTTTTTTGCGAATTCGGTCTTATTGTTTGAAAATGATAAAATTATAGCAAAGAGAGCTTATCGGGAGCGAATATTGATTGCGCTACACACCCCGATTTTAAGACTATAAACTGCTGACCAGAATTATGTCGTTGTCGTGTTGTCAGGTAGGCCGCTGGCAGAATCAATGCAAACTTTATGGAAGGAAATTGTGACATAAAAACGAGAACGAAAACGACAAGATAGAAAAATTTCTATTTCTATTTTTCCTTGTCGTATCTTTGACAGCTCTCTCAAAAAAATGTTGCCATATATTAACAAAATTTTAAAAATCTGTCAACTAAACTAGCGAGTAGAACAGTATTCCTGTTATCAAAAATAGCAAAAGGAGTAGTTTGAAGTTGAAAATGTATTAAATTTATCTGAAAGGTATTAAGAAGTGTAGTACAATAAATAAATGTGGAGTAATTACAACTCCAGTTGGAGTATGACGGCAACACTGATGCACATTGATCAGTTGAAGTCAAAACTGAAAACGGCAAAGCCAAAGCTACAATTCTGGACCAACTCTTAGCGATTCTCTTTTGCCGACACGCCAACGACATGATTTTGGTCAGACAGTAAGTTGGAAAAATTTGCTGTTTAGCTTAATTTACTTAAAAATATACTTGCTTTTAAAACGCAGCTCCACTCCTTAGTTTAACCTATTTTTGTTTTATCGTTATTGCTGTTGCACTTGTTCATTGACACTGGCGCATCTTCACAGCCATTTAAAAGGGTGCCTCCTTAAAACAAATTTTTTCAATAATTTCATTTTTTCAACATTATTTATTGTTGCTTTGTGTAATGTTTTCAATAAAAAATTTAAGTCGTGAGTTAATAGCAATGAAACTACGTTTTTCATTGAATAGCTTTTGTTCCTGTTTCTGCTGTTGCTTATCAGTTTTTTTACTCAGTTAGTCATTCAGTCGATCAGTTATCAGAAAAATCATTCAATCATAAAATCTAGGTTTATTGGCGGAACTCTTTGCACTTGAGTTGATATGTTTTTCATGCTATAATCATCACAGTGAGAGTTTTCGTTAAAAAGTTTGTCGCTGTAAGGAGTATTTTTGTGTTGCTTGGACATTTATAGTTTCAAATGTCTCTTTATCCCCAACTCTGATGATGACTACCTTAAACGAAAAACTTATAACGATTTACGGATATGCACCTGGAACGTCCGAACCCTTAATAGGGAAGGTGCCTCTATCCAACTGAAGGATGTCTTGGAAAGATACAAAGCTGATATCACTGCTATCCAAGAAATGCGATGGAAGGGACAGGGTTGCATTCGACAACTACTGATATCTACTACAGCGGCCATGCAGAGAAGCACGAGTTTGGATGCGGATTTGTAGTTGGCAAGAGACTACGGCACCACGTCCTGCGATTCACACTTGTGAACGAACGACTTGCCATAATCCGCATCAAGGTAAAAATGTTTAATATAAGACAAGGACGATGAGATCAAGGAAATTTTCTACGAGCGCCTTGAAAATGCTTACAAGCGCCAACTAAGTAAGTAAGTAGAAATGTCTCTATATATAAAATTTTGATTCCTATATCTGCTAAAACTTTCTTTTTTTATCAGAGAAATTGGAAAAGTGTTTTTATTTTCAAAAATATATACCATATATTTGCATCGTTGTGCCTTAAAATGATTCCCAAAATTTGAAAATGTAATTTTTTTTATATCTTGTTGATATTCTGTCAATTTTGACTGCATTTAAAAGACTCCGTCTTGTAGGTAAACATTTTTTAAACAAATTAAAATAAAAATTAAAATTTAAAATAGTTTTAGTCTGATATGGTTCGATTAAAAATCCAATTTTTCTGTCCCACAAAACTTCCCTCTGGTCACACTTCATACAATTATCCATCCATCCATTCATTCAATGAGTCAGCTAACAGTAGCCACTTTCAAAATGAACAGCCATGAGTTGCCACCCTTCGTTGAGCTTCATGCGAGCTCTGTTTAGCATTCAAAACTTTTTCAATGGCAAGTTAGCAATTTTCATATTATTGGTTTTGTAGCTTTTGCCTTTGTTGTTGTAATTGTTGTTTTTTGTTTTTCCTTTTTTATCAAAATCACGACTTTGGTACGGATTGATGACGCTCGTTGTTGGGTGTTGTTGGCATATATATTGTTGTTGATATTTTTTTTTTCAATATATTTTTTGCCATATTTTTATTGATGTTTTCAAGCTTAAGATTTTTTCCTATTTAATGATTTTTTTTTTGCACAAAGAATTCGTGCAGCTTTTAAGCTCATCTCAATGAACACCTGTTTAAGGTGACTGCTGCAGCTGGAAAACCGTTGCAGTCACATCAACAAGTCGGTGCACGCCTCTGCTTACAACTGATCCCCGCGTTCTACAAAGAGTATTTATTTTAAGTTTTTTTTTTAACGCATTACCCAGTGCCTCACAGTCTCTGTGAGTTATGCTTTACTAAACATATTAGAAATTTTTTTTAAACATATATTAAATAGAAAGAGTTGTTTTATGTGAGTGGAGTGAGCGAGATAGCTGCTGCATTTAATTGCAAATATCAGCGTGTCAAGTTCACGACTTTGGCTGAATTTTTGCGCACTTTACAAGTTTTCCTTGCCATTGTTTTGTATTTGTTGCTTGATTTGATTTATGGCGCTTTTCACACCTCTTGCATGGGCGGTAACCCCTCTGTACTGCCATTGAGTACCTGCAGCTGCAAGCTACTTCTCTATTTATTGCTTCCCATTGATGCTGTTTGTCAATTTTTCTATGACACGTTTTTAATTTTATGTTTTTTCTTGTTATTCTTTCCTTTTAATGCGGCTGCTGCTGCTGCGTCCCATTCAGACTTAGTCGTAGACTGGCTTTAGAAGACTCGTCCGCTTGGCAGCTCTTTAAGTTGGGGGTTCAAGTGTCACGGCTGTCTCCATCAAAGCCACCGATGATTCATTGTTTCAACACTGAATGCTGGTGTTGGCTGGCTACGCTTGGCGTTTCATTTCTCAAGAACACAATGATTCGTGGTCAACTGTGTTGATTTATGTGAGGAATGATTCTTTGGGTTTATTTATAGAAACTAACACTGAAATTCAGTGGATCTGATCTGTAAGTAGGTGAATAATATGTAAGTATTAACAGAAAAAATATTCATAAATAAAAGCAACAATAAAGTGGTCAAATATTTTGGTAAGAGCTAAATCAATGATCGTACGGAAGTAAGTGAAACGCAAAGAAAGGACATTTGAACAATGTAGATAGACTTGGAGATAGCAAAGCTTTAAATTTAAAACACACAACAAGTTTCTATGTATAGCAATTTCGAACATATTTTCGAAGTAAATATTTATAAAATTTTTTGTAAAATTTTTAGTAGTGAAAAAGAATTAGTTTCAATGCTCTTAATTTCCCATACAATACATTAAAGTTTATCGTATTCTATTGAAAATCTAAATTTGTTTTTTTTCAGAAACATACCAAAAATTTTCTTCAATAATATGAGGATTCTGATACAGAATCCGATAGAAAATTTTTTTCCATCACATCAGGATTATGAAATACTATAGGTTTAATTAAAAATGAGTTCTGATAAAATCTCAATCATAATTTTTAAATTTTTAAAATTGCACCATTTTTTACACAAATATTGCCAAATATTCAGGTACTACACTCACAATCCATAACCACCTCAATAAAGTTGATTATTTTGGTGATAAAAAAAAGATGTTCAAATTAAAGTAACTAGCTGCAGTTTGACAAATTTGAACGTAATTTTTAAATATTTTACCTTCAATCTTATTTATACTCAGATAATTGCTTTTGCCAATTTGATATTCTTAATTCAATTACTCATAATCTTAATTTTTTTAAAGTTTTTTCATTCCATTCAATTTTCAAAATTTGCCCAAACAGTATCAGTGTAATAATTTTTGTTTTTAGCAACAGAAAGAAAAATAAGGCCTATGGTTCAGAATATGGCATCCAAATTTTATCATCACATCAGGATTTGGAGGTTACTAAAATTAGTTCAACTGAAGTCTGCTTTTCAGAATTCTGATACTTTTTGATATTTTCAGCATAAATAAACAATTATACAAAAATTTAAAACATATTCATGAACTAAGGATTTCTGAAAAGTGTTTGTACAATTATTAGTTGTAGAATAAAATAGTTGCTACAGATCACATTTCTTCGTGATTTTGTCGAAATTGTAAACTTGTTTTATAAAAGTATTGAAAATATCTTGATGATGCACTTGAAACTTTTAACAACCTTAATAAAATTGATTATTTTTGCATGAAACGATATTATAATTAATGCAACTGATTGAAGTATAGCAAATTTGTACTATGTTTTGCAATACTTTTGCTTAAATAGCATGCAAATCATGCTCTCATGTTAACTCTTTATATGGTATATAAAATTCAGGGATTCATTCAAGATTGCTTTACTCTTTTTTAACACAAGTTTTCTTAAACAAAACCATTTTAATTCTGGATGAGAGTTAGAACATCATTTGTTATTTCTTGTTTAAACTGTTAGACTTTGAATTTATAAGCTTTCCTCTTTAGCATTATCACTATGTTCATACTATTTCGCAAAAAAATCGCATGTTGCCCGTGAACTTGCCAATCTGTCATTTTATGATGAAATAAATTTTAACAATAACGAAACATTTTATAAGCGCAAAATAAAAATGCTTTCGCTTAAGAGCCAAAAGATCGAAACGCTTAGAGTTATTGAAAGCATTAAGAATAACGCATCAAACAATCCATCATATTTACGCCTAAATTGAAGCTGTGTGCATTGCAGACAATTGTTTGAGTTTAAAGGAGGAAACGGCAAACACAACAACAACCTCCTGGAATAAAGCCATTTGTTATGGTATAAAAGTTGAAATCGCAGCGATCAATAAAAGCTGAAATTGAGGAACAAGAACGCAAACGTTTGCAGTTGTCAATAAAAACAACAACAATAACAACATCGGGTAGGGATTTACATCCGCGCCTTACAACAACATGACAAACAGCAACAACCTAAAAATTAACAATGGTTTTAAAAACATGCAATCACAGCAACAGCACAAAAATTACAAATACAGCAACAACTCCAACAACAATAGGATCAATGACATGTATTGTCAGCGGAATACAAATTATTGCCGCCTTGTAAGAAGTTAAAATTTGCTGGTGATCAAATGAAATTAACTGCAATCAACAACAACAACAATAAAAACAACATTAATACAAACGATCAATCAAATCAGTTTATATGTAAGAGTAATTTTTTATTTCAGTTTTTTTTTAAACACTCCGACAGATGAAGAGTGAGAAAAAAATTCTAAAATCTTTACCAATCAAACTGCATCAACAAAAAATAAACGAAATCTAGATTTTAGTTCAAATGTCAAACGATCGAAACATTAATTTATGAAGATCAACGCTGAATGTTGTGTGTGTGTGTGTTCATCATATGGCCAAGTTTGAAAACTTACTTAATTATGCATAAATGGGCTGAAAAGTGGGTAAAATAACATAAAAAAAACATATCAAGCCAAGAAAAAAAGGCTGGCTAGCTACACGTGTGGGTTGATTGCTCTTACAAAGACGCGGCAACATTGATTAAGATTAATTATAGCAGGTTGCTGTATGTGGAGCAACAGCAATAAAGCTAAAATAAAAACATTAAAATTATCAAAACACATAAATAATGGTATTTTGTATCCTGCGGCGTTGAAACGTCATTGTTCAGGGTTGAGTTTGAATAATCGAATTGCTACAAATACTAAATATTTCACATAGCTATTCGAATAAAAAGAGTTGTGCTCGTTATAAGCACTCGACTTCGTTGTGGAGTGTCACTGTATCACAAACAAACCCACAATTAAATACTCAATTAAATACTTCAGAAAAAAGATTCAATACAGCCAAGTGTCTTCAATACCATGTACTTGAATGCAGGTAAATCGGCTAACAGCTCAATAATTCAAACTTGCTAGATCTTCACAAATTAGCTCTTGATCTTGCTACCCATATAAGAAAATACTTGCAGCTGACCAAAAAAACTCTCACTCAAACTCAAGAAAGTGCTTCATGAGCTTCACCTCTTCACATCTTCAGTTGCTGCATGAGCTGAATCTGTCTTCAGATACTAAAGAAATGATCGTGTCATCGTCATCAAACATAATCATAGATATCAATATTGAAATAAAGACAAAGCATTTTTCTCATGTTGTACTTATGTTCAATAAACACAAACAAGCAAGACAAAAGAGTAAAAAATGCATGTAAATTATAATAATTTTATTTTGGCTGTTTAAGGCTCTTATTTGTTGAGGCAGCTATAACCAAAATAAACTTTGAACGCTGAACGATCACACGAGTGTGCAGTGATCACTGACTGACTGATCAGCAGTGATCGTTTGAGCAGCATTGTTTGATGGTCATATTTTTGACTAACGTTTTGTTGGTTTTTCACGTTTTTTAATTTTTTTATTTTTATTTTTTGGGGCATAAAGACTTGGCTATTATTAGGGGAAATTTAAGTGAAATTTTTAACTAATCTTGTTATTATTTTGATATTTATGCCAGGTTTTTTATTAAAAAGTTATATTTTCTATAACTTACTCATTTTAGTAGATAAAGAAAAAACACATGATTCAATTGTAATTGTATTAAAGAGAGATCGTGGTGGCAGATATTTAAGTAGAACAGTAATAATGTAAAGAACGCCACTTAAGGCAATTGAAATGTTGTTCTTATAAACTTTTAGAAATACACAAAACAATTCTAAATAAATGTAGATTATGTTAAAAATACTATATATCAGATCCCATCGAATGCTTTTCTGAATGCTTACGGGTTCACATCCGATTAAATTTTAATTGCAACAAAAACGTTTTCTTAGTAAACTAGTAGGTCAAAATAAAAGAAAAATTTTATTAATCATGTCAGTATTTAGTATTTTGCTAATTTTTTTCACTACAACTGCCACTACAAAAAATAAAACAAAGCAAAAACAAGTATACATCATTATTTTTTCACCACTCTGTTTGAATAACTGTTATAATAAATGATTTTAATGGGACACCATGCTGCCTGATTAACCTAATCTAGCCTAACCTTTAATGTCAGTCACAAATGTTCGATGGATGTACAGTTGGTGAATGTGGTGTCTTATCCATGAGCTTGGTGTTATATGTAAATAAACAATTTAATTTTCTTTATGTTATAAAATGAGATCAGTTCGTGCTAAATTTTGTAATATTAAAAATGAAAAAAAAAAACAAAAATCAGCTAATATAATATAAAACAAAAATATAAGGAGACAAGAAATTAAGGAGAAAAAATGTGGTGGTTGTTTTTTCAACCAGAAGCGTAAAAGGTTATTTAATATGGTAAAAAAAATTCCTCCAGCAACTTCAACTATTGTTAAAAAGAATTTTGAGTATTTTTAGTATTTTGTCATCATTACATTTGCATTATATGTTTTCTAAAAAATTTCCCAAACAGCCAAAAAAGGTCGAAAAACCATGATTTTTTCTTCCCAAACCCGAAAGACTTACAGCCCTATTCTGGCAAATTAACAAATTGTTAACCAGTATTTTGAATATTTCTATGTATTTGTTGTTTTCAATACAAAATTTTAAGCTCAAAAAACAAAATTTGTTAATAAAATTGTCAATAACTGAAAAGCAGTTGACAATTTTTATCAAAATTTTTTATTTTTGAGTTTCAAATTTTGTTTTGAAATAAAAAAATTACAACAAATACATAGAAATATTCAAAATACTGGGTAACAATTTGTTAATTTGCCAGAATAGTGCTGTTAGTTTAAAAATCTTGAACAATTTGTCAATATACTCTTAGGAAAGTAAAACATTAAAACTTCATTTTTAAAAATAAAGTGATCAACTTCCATGTATAGAAGCGAAGATACGTAAGTATGATGGGTCCTTTCACTGGTCGGATAAACGACCAGCGGTAGAAAATGGGTTAAAAATTTGCAGTTCAGATTATGTATAAGAAATCAAATCACACCAAATTTACTAAAAATTAAATTTAAAAAAAATGTGACTTAAAATTATATATGAAATATAGTAAACAAAATAAAAAAGCTAAGGATAAAATTTAAATAACAAAATGAGAAAAATAAAATTCTGAAATAAAACAAAAAGATTTTATATGTAATTTGTATTACTTAGTTTTAATTTCTTTGAAAACAATGTTGAATTTTGTAAGAATAATATTTTGAGCTACAAGTGTAGTTGTACCATTTTTAAATAATGGATGTTGTTTTTAATTCAAGAAAAAAATTAAAGCATGGGTTTCAGTATATTATATTGGGCGTTTCAATCCATTTCGACAAAGATTCACTTTTCATGTCTTCGATTTGTTTCAAGCTTTGAGGGTTATAGGGAATCATAAGAAACCATATTTTTATATACATTTTTGTGTGTTATCTATCGAGATGGTAATAAACAATTTTTCCGAATTATATTGAATAAAAGATAGTATATAATATATAATTGAGTAAAATTACTACAAAACTTAAGCACACACCACTTAAAACATTATAAGAATATGCAATCAAAATTCATTACTTAGTATATAGCATAACTTAAAAAGAAATATTTCTCTATACTATAATCGAAATGGATGATCTAAAACATGATATCGCTTGAGTCGTTTTATTTTATTGGTTTCATATGAGTGTTCATCAACAATCATTTATATATATTTCACAAAACATTTGGCTCTTCTTTTGCTTAAAAATTATAAAAAAATAAAAGTTACGATGCAGTAAAAAAAAAGACCAACGCGCTAAGCCAGAGCTATCATAATAAAAATTTTAGGAAAAAAAAATCAATATTCTTAAAAAATTTAATCTGCTTTTCAATGATTTTCCAGTAAAAATTTTTTAAAAATATATTTTTAGATAGAAAATACTTCCATGCGCAAATGTAATCTTGAGCAGAATTTCCATATTTCAGTTTTGGAATAATCGAAAAAGGAAAACGAATTATTTTTCTATGCACTGAAACTATTCGATGCGCAAAATTTTTAATAAAATCAGAGACATTTATTTAGATGTATTGCAAAGTTAGCAGTTGGTAATATAAAAATGTGATTGGGTATAGGAGTGTAGCACCTCCCATTTAACTTGAATCGTTTTTATGGCCTAGCTCTTGAACTTTATGTGGTAGAGCGTGGAAACTCGGTGCAAAACTACCATTTTTCACACCATCTCACTGGAAAAAAAGTTATCAGCTTTCAAAAAAGAGGAGTTATATATCCCATACAACAACAATGGTTTTTATGACCTAAAAAGCATAAAAATTTTATATAATGTATTGCATACTAAAATTCTTTTCTGGACCAAACTTAGTGACATTAAAAATGAAAGCGTGTTTCCTCAGATAAAACTCGAAATGAATATATTGCATATTTCTTAAAACTACACAGAAAAAACAAATTTAATGAACAGCATACGTTAAAATTAGTGCATTGATTTTAATGAAAAATTCATTGAATTTTATTGAATTGCTCATAGTTTTTAACGTACTGTTCATTGAAATCAATCATTAAAAATGTCTTTCATTAAAAATGTCTAAATAAATATCAATGATTTGTTTTCATTATTTTAATGGACTTTTCATTAATATCAATGAAAAGTACATTGATTTCAGTTGTAAATCAAATTTTAACGAACCAAACATTGATTTTTAATGAACAGTTTATTGAATTCAATGTATAGGTCATTGAATTGAATGTATAGTTCATTGAATTTAATGTATAGTTCATTGAATTTAATGTATACTTCATTGAATTCAATGTATTGTTCATTGATTTCAATGTATAGTTCACTGAATTTAATGTATTGTTCATTGATTTCAATGTATAGTTCATTGAATTCAATGTATTGTTCATTGATTTCAATGTATAGTTCATTAAATTCAATATATAGTTCATTAAATTCAGTGTATAATTCATTAAATTCAATGTATAGTTCATTGAATTCAATGTATTGTTCATTGATTTCAATGTATAGTTTATTAAATTCAATGTATAGTTCATTAAATTCAATGCATAGTTCATTAAATTCAATGTATTCAGCTCATTAAATTCAATGTTTACTAATTTATTCCCTTCCCAATTTAGTTTGAAGTGAAACGCGAAGTTGTGAAGACGTGTACAATTGTGTGTGTAAATTTTAGATAAAAGGTGATAATAAATTAAATTAAAAGTGAAGAAAATGCTGTGCTATGAATGTAAAAGAAAATTTAAATCTGTTGAATTACTATTAGTATTAGTAAATAATAGGAAATATACCTGGCATTTTAAGTGACTGCTGCCATCATTTTCAAAAAATGTTTACATTTTTAAAAGATGAAAACCACATAAGAGATAAAGCTGTGCGGGCAAAGTTGGCAGAAATTGAAGATTTCACTAATTACAGTGGTAAGCTTAATTTTTCTCGAGGCTAAATAAATAAATAGTTATTTTTTTCAATTAATATCTTTCCAGACAGTACTGCTATGAAACTTCTTTGGAGTCTTCATGGGTATTTGGTGCCCACTCAAAAAGTATATAGTAAGGACAACTTTGGAAGAAAAACTTTCCTAAAGCATACAATTACCAGTTCCCAAGAGGCATTCGTTTTTGTTGGAAGCAGCATCCAGGAAGTCGAGGAGCATATTGAGTTTTTAAAAAATAAAGGCGAAAATATTCAACCATTAATCCTTGCTGTTGGAGAGAAGAACTTCTCCTCATTCCAACAATTTTATGTGTTCATGGATGGTGTAAAATTTCAATTTGCAAGTTTTATTAGAGCCGTAGATGTGTGTGTGTGCTTCAAAATTTTTCAATTATTTCAATTAAAATATCCTGCGGCATGCACTCTCGTGTGGGAGTTTATTGGCGTATATTTTTATAAATTTAAAAACAATTCAAAATCTTCTAAGCTTTGTATATTAACTGACTCTTTAAAATAAAAAAATATTGTTTAAATTGTTATTCTTTCCTTATTTTAAAAATGTTTAGAGAGGGATTAACAAATAATTCGTTGAGTTTAATGTATAGATCATTCATAACAATGAACTAAATACATTAAATTTAATGAAATATACATGGAATTCAATGAACTGAATACATTAAATTTAATGAACTGTACATTGAATCCAATGAACTAAATACATTAAATTCAATGAACTTCATACATTAAATTCAATGAAATAAACATTAAATTCAATGAACTATACATTGAATTCAATGAACTATAATACATTGAATTCAATGAACTATATTTAATACACTGAATTCAATGAACCATACATTGAATTCAATGTAAGGTTCATTGAACTATACATTAAATTCAATGAACTTTATATTGAATTCAATGAACCTTACATTGAATTCAATGAACCTTGCATTGAATTCAATGAACCTTACATTGAATTCAATGAACCTTACATTGAATTCAATGAACCTTACATTGAATTCAATGAACCTTACATTGAATTCAATGAACCTTACATTGAATTCAATGAACCTTACATTGAATTCAATGAACCTTACATTGAATTCAATGAAAAAATCATTAATTTTGGCATTTTTTTAATGAACGTGTTCATTGAATTCAATGAAGTGTACATTGATATTCAAGGAACCATTCATTGAAAATCACTAAGTTTAATGAACTATTCATTAAAGTATGAAGAAAATTCATTGAAATCAATGACCACAGTTCATTGGACCAAAATCAATGAATAATTCATTGAAATTAATGCACCTTTTCATTAATATAATGTACCTTTTTGGTTCAGTGTACAAGCTGTTAAAATGGTTTGTTAAATGGTTTAAAGTCGTTTAAGTGACACGATTTTTACCCTTCTTGTCATCTGAAAAAAAGAAAAAAAAAAGGATTGTTAATTAAAAGCAATGTTCCTATATCCCGAACTAAGAAAAGAAAAAAAAATGTTCGCGAAATATTGACTGTTTTTAATTTTTTGGTCTAAATGAAAATATTAAAAAACAACATTTTTATATCACTTTAGTTCGATCTATAGAGGAATATATAAAAAGGCACCTCCCACTAATTTTAAGTTAATCGGTCCATTAGAACTTGAGATATCATGTCAAAAATGTTGTAAAAGTAGTTTCAAGAAAAACGCGTTTAAGGATTTTAAGTTAAGTTTCAGGCAGTCTTACTGACGACACTAAAACACAGTCCCTCGCCATTTTATTTGACGCACAATATTTTGTGAGCAAATCTTAATTACACAGTACAACAACAAAACAAAAACAAGGTTCCGACTGCAAATTCTGGTAGAGAGGGGAAAAAAAAATTTCGTGTAAAGCCAAAAATTTTCATTCTCTTTTTCATGAGCATAGCTGAAATATGCAGCACATTGTTTGGTAACTATGTAAATTGCCAAGAGCTAAAAGAAAAATTTGATAAATTGCTTTAATATTAAAATTTGTACTAATCTCTTTATTAATAGAAATTATAGCTAGAGCTTTCTTTTGTATGGTAACATTTAGTGAAATTTTTCGTGGTGCATTTCTTTCATACAAACTACCTGCCTGAAATCCGGTTTTATTAGACATTTAAGAACCAATCTATATAAATAAAAATCAAATGTCGTTCGTTGGTAATTGCATCAGTTGAGAACGGCTGAACCGATTTGGATAATTTTTTTTTAAATGTTCGTAATAGTCCAACTTAGGTTTTTACGGAAAGAAAAATTGACCACGCCCACTTTACGCCCACTTTTTTTGATTTATCTAAAATCGGAAAACGGCTGAACCGATTTGGATAATTTTTTTTAATGTTCATAGTAATCCAATTTAAGTGTTTACTGAAAGAAAAATTGACCACGCCCACTTTTGCGCCCACTGTTTTGATATATATATATATAAAATTAAGTGGCAAAACTTCCTGTTCGCATACTCCTCCTAGACGGCTTGCCCGATTTCAATGAAATTTTCAGGGGTGATTGGGGTCTGTGTGGAGGGTACACATAAGAAATTGCATGTGTGTATCTTTGCAGGTTTTGTACCACACCCCCTTTTGTCGCCCACAAATCAATAAAAATGCAGTATTTAAGACGGTTTTGGTCGTATGAAATTAAAATTTGGTAAATAAGTTCGTATGATAACTATAAATTACTTTGAAAAAATGGGCGTGGTCACAATTCATCTACGCCTGCTTTAAAGAAAATATCAAAATACTTCGAAACCATTGGTCCGATTGAGCTCAAATTTTGTAAGTACGCTTTGCTTTGAGTACGAGATGGTTTAAGGGGCAATGCCACACCCCCTTTTACCTCCCACATATAAATAAAAAATTGTTGTTATCGAATAGCTTTAGTTAGAGTTATGGGTCGCACAGCTTAGAAATTCGGTATTCGACCACAATTTAGACGTACCGTTTCTGTGATGAAATTTTATGGGAGTGGACAAGGGGGAGGGGCACCTCCGATACAACCCAAATTTGTGATATCGAATAGCTTTAAAGTTATAGGAATTCATCTTTGGAATTCAGTTTTTGACCTCAATTTACACATGCAGTTTCAATGGTTTTATTTTATGGGCGTTGGACAGGGAGGCGTGACATCTCCCTTACAACCCAAATTTGTGATATCGTATTGCTTTGAAGTTATAGGTTGACAGCGTAAGAATTCGGTATTCGACCTAAATTTATACATGCATTTTCAATACTTACATTTTGTCGTCGTAGGGCAAAGGGGAGTGGCACTTCCCATACAACCCAACTTTGTGCTATCAAATAGTTTTAGAGTTATAAGTCGTACAACGCCGAAATTCAGTATTCGACCTCAATATACACATGCAGTTTCATTGATTCAATCTATGTTCATTGGTAAGAGGGGCGTGGCACCTCCCATTTAACGTAAATTTGCGATATTGAATATCAGCGTCAGAATTCAGTATTCGGCCCCAATTTATACATGCAGTTTCATTAATTACATTTTATGGGCGTACGACAAGGGGGCGTGAAACCTCCTATTTAACCCAAATTAGAGATATCAAATAGCATTGGGGTTATAGGTCTCACAGCTTTGGAATTCAGTATTGGACCTCAATGTACACATGCAGTTTCATTGATTACATTTTATGAGCGTTGATCAAGGGGGAGTGGCACCTCCCATACAACGAAAATTTGTGATATCGAATAGCTTTGTAGTTCAAGGTCGCACAGCGTCGGAACTCAGTATTCGACCAAAATTTACGCTTGCAGATTTACTGATAAAATTTTTTAGAGTTTGTCGGGGGGGCGTGACACCTCCAATTTAACCCAAATTTGCGATATCGAATAGATTTGGAGTTATAGGTAACTCAGCCTCAAAATTCAGTATTCGACCTCAATGTAGTTCTGAATAATAACGAAACTAGCCCATAAGCACATTTCACATTTTCACTTATTTCTGGCGATCAAGTTGACTTTTGAACTATAGCGTATTCCATGACATATAGTAGCATTTTATGACAAATGTTTTTGTGGATCATTTTACCAAATTACCTCCCTAATTGCTGGGTATTTATTTTGTTCTTTTTCACAAAAAAGTCTCATAAATTGAAAATGAGAGGGTTAAAAAGTTCCACAAAAATATTCCTCGCATAATTTTATGTAAACCCACTAAACACTTCCTTTACCTAAAATGTAAGGGTCACATGGTTTTTTTCGTATGCCGATTCACTATAAGAATGTGCCAAAAGGGGTAAACTTTAACCTCACCTAAAATAAAATTCAGACGTAAACTTTGAAGACGCCGCACAGTGTGCGAAATTCAAGATTTAGGACGTCAAAAGTCTGTATCTTTATAACCAATGCAGATAGAAATATAAATTTTTGTGTGAGTGGTTTTCTCGACAAATCTAAACTTCTGTCGAAAAATTGGCGAAATCGAGTAGGTGCCACGCCCACCTCAAGGAAAATCATTGAATTATTTCTCGTTATTGTAATGAAATCTTTAAATTTATTAAATTAAATATGTAATCCATATTAATATTTGCAAAGTAAATTTAAGATAATGTTATTTCATACATATGGTAATTAAATTAAAAAAAAGGAAAACAAATTAAAGTTAAAATTCATAATTCATAATTTTTTTATAGCAATATTATGTATATTAAAGTTCAGGGTCTTCAATGATTATATCGGGGTTTTGTGGTAAGGTTAAAACTTCTGGTAGAATATCTCCACGTTTGGTTTTAGGCGGCATTCGTAAACTGCACATCAAAGGATCAGATGAAATCAATAATCTGTGCAGCAAGTCAGCATTTGAATCCACTCTTGATGTTTTTCTGGTAAATCTTTGTCTATAATTCCTGGTGTCTTTATTTCTGGCTTCTTGTGCCTCTTCTGATAACTGCCCAATTGGTAATATACACTTCTCTATTATATCTTTTCCGTGAAATAAGATTTTATGCACGGTTGCAGGCATATAATACCAATGGTATTTTTCTAGATATAAATTCCGAGTCTGTATTGCAAACTTATCAAATTCTGTAGAGTTAATTTCATATCCAGAGGCCAAACACTCGAGTATTACTTGGAATCGATGTATAAGATCCTTGTCAATTCCTGTTATTTCAGCACTCTTTTCTGCATTTCGAAAAAAACGCCTAGCTGTGTTACCATCATTGGTGTTTCCAGATGTTTGATTTGGCATATCCACCAACAGTCCCATTTCATTTTTAAACTTCTGTTGTGTCTCTGTTTTTCGGTTTAACACTTCTTCTTTGTTTTTATCCCCTTTAGCTTGCCATTGTTTAATATTAATTTTGTATGCAATGTGTAACAGGCACTCCCTGCTGCGAATCCTAGTATGTAGTGGCGAGATGCCCAACGACAACATTTTTTCATCAATAGGTTTATTTGTAATAGCAATAGGATCATTCATTGAACTTGGTTTGGCTCCACAAATGTAGCATACTTGTGAAGATGAATATTCGGACAAAGCACTGCAAACCTTTCCATCAATCATACACAAAACTAGCGTGGGTTTTACATTAACGTTTTTCTCTCCTATTGCCACAGTTGTAGGAATAATAGCCGATATTTGTAATTCAATTTTTCTTACTTCGTCTCTAATGAATTCTCGAGTCTCTTTAGCAAAGACAAACTTTATAGGCCGACAGCATCTAGTAGAAGAGGGGGCAGTATTTTTCCAAATTATAACCTTTTGCTTGCTATATCTTTTAAAAGCAATGATTTCAATAGGAACCATGGATATACTGAACAAACTTCCGTCCGAAGCAGTTTCTTCTTTGAATTTTTGCTTGTATTTGTTATGTTGGGCACCGTCACAACCCCATTTTATAATTATTTGAACATCATATAAGTATTCTGGAATTCGTTGAAATACCTCTTCTAATGTCATACATAGTCTTGAAATAGTGTGGTCTATAAGTGATTGCAGTCTAACTTCAGCATATGATTCAGTCACAATAATTCCATCAGGATAACAAGAACGCTTCGAAATGCTAACCGGATCATAAGATGGAAATATTTTTGAATTTATTGACATTGCATATTGTCTAAGACGTTTACATTGATGTGTTGATAATCCCAAATCTACTATCATAGCAAGTGACTGTTCAGGAGAAAAACTTAAAGACTGTTCTGCAGATTTTCTTCTTCTTTTTATTTGGGAACCTCTTTCAGGTGATGATACAAACAATTCTTTAACTATTGTAGCTGAAACTCGCTTACCATGTGAACGCAATTGCATTTCAGCCGCTTTGAACAAGATATTCTCGTCAGTAGCTGTCAATAATTCCTTTGCCTTTTTTTCTTTAGTTCTATCGGAGCAATCTTTAAAATCCTTCTCTGGTCTTCCACCTGTTTTAACTGGCATGGATTTGTTTCGTTGGCATACGAACGTTGTTAAATCAATATTTTTAGTTAACCAAGCGGCGTTGTTCTTTAAAAATACTCCATTTGTCCTATATGATTTTTTCCATCTATCATTGAATTCATTACAAATCCTTCTAACGAAATTTTGTAACAGCGAATGGTCGAAAGTTTTGCTTGATCCAGTACTTATATTTCCCGCAATAAAGTCAAAAACGTGACTACACTTGTTTTGCCCTTTGGCTTGCACGCAAGCACCAAAAATTTGCTGATATGACAACTGGCAACACATTGTGAAATCTATGTATAAATGGAGCGTAGGCAACTCTCTGCAGCTACTTATTACGGTTTCTTAAAGAGAACAAACCAATGAATCTGAATTTGATAATATGAATTCTCGCACTTACCCGCACAAAATGTTCTTATCCAAAGAATTTGCAAGTTTTCTTCCAAAAATCAGATTAAAAACGTATTCCTAATTTCTTTTAACAGTAAGTTAGAAATAATTTTAAGTTTAAAAAACACTAATTTATATTAAAATAGACACCCATCTTCTCAACACAACAAATTTCAATTGAAAATATTAAATACAAAAAAAGTTATCGTCACTAATATTTATATGTGAGCTACAAACACGTGTACTTCGAATTGAAACTGCAAAAATTCTGAGACTAGAAGTGCCGTTACTCAGTCAGCGCAATTTTTTTCTTTGCTTTGACTGCTTAAGCATGCTGTCTGGAATGTTTTCTAACATTTCTACTTAAAATTCAATTGAAAGCGGCAAATTTTTTTGGAGGTTTTGACGTCCTAGATCATGAATTTCGCACACTGTGCGCCGATGCAAGTATATTGTTTTTTTATCTTCTCTGCCAGAATCCGCTATCGGAACCTTATTATTTGTGATTATGGAATATACCACTTTTTATGAAATTTATTACAAAAATAACAAAATGGCGGCGTCAGAAAAGTTTTTCTTATTTTTACTGTAAACTTTCTTTAATTTTTTGTTGAAATATTTAAAATCCAATATGCAATGAACCGGTAGGACTATTTCTTTTTTAAAGATCAAAGAACCAAGGCATGCGCCTTATACAAACAAGATTTACTGCATTATTCTGTATCACGAAGGTGCTCACCAATGATGAAAAAGACACGAGAAGCAATATTTTCTTCCATATAAAATTGTATTATTTCTCGTGTCTTTCTCTTCGTTGATGTGCTTGTTCGTGATACAGAATAATGCAGTTAGTCTTTGACCTGAAAGGAAAGAAATAGATTATTTAGAGGAATTGATTGGAACCATACGTGATTTATTGATTAGGCGAAAAAAAAGTGAAAGACAATTGGAATTACTTTTTACCGAAACTAGTGTTATGCCTTAACCTCGGCAAGCATTTCCAGCCCTTAGTTGTTCCTTTCCTTTTTTAGTTGCACATTTAAACAATTTGTAGTTGTGGATTTTTTAGTTTTCCATAATTCTTAAATGTAGGAAAGAAAAAAAGTAAAAGAACCATGCACGAGCCCGGATTCGAACCAGGGACCTTTGGATTGATAGTCTAGCGCACTCTTTACAAGACTATAAAGGCCGACAAACCAAGATTATGGTCCAAGATTCGTTTTAAATTTACCGAGTTATGAGAATCACCAGCTCGACAAATGTAGTTTTCCAGAAAACGAATTTAAAGTTTTGAGCATTTTTGGTAACTTTTGAACTATTACAAATTTCGATTTGCCCTTTTAGTATGATATTCTACACAGATAACTGTGTATAGCTATCGAAAATTTAAAAAAACTTTCGGTTTTTTCGACCCAACTAATCCGAGAGGACCCTTAACCCGGCATCATGGGGTGGAAAGTTGTTACACGGATAAGGGTTAGGGTAATTTTAACCCACTTATTCAACTCCGGGTATTTCGTCATATGTATCTATGGGAAAAATTTGAAATATTTTACTTTACTTTACTTTACTTTACTTTACTAACCCGCCAATGGTGAAGCAAATTTGACTTTTATCAATGGTGATGACAGTCTCACGCACCGGGGTTTTCAACTGAAGATTTTTCGAAACGTGTTACTAATAAATCATGTTTTTTAAATTTATGCATTTTGACCATAAAACAAAGATATTTAATCAATTTAAGCTCTTTTATATCAATTCTAGGCCAAAACCATTGGCGAGCTAAGGAAATAAAACATGACATTTTTCAACCAATATACTTATCACATTTAGAACAAAATTAGATTCTTTTACCTTAAAATGGCGGGTAGTTTTGATCCATACCCCGTGATGCCGGGTTAATGGAGGAAACAATTTCTTCATAAAGTGACTTATTTTTTCCTAATTTAACTTTTGAAAACCTCTTATATGATACAGCATCATCATCTTAAATTAGTTACGAAGAAAAAGGGTTATAAAATAAAACAAAAAATAAGGTCCAAAAAGAGAAAAAAAAATACAGAGACACATAAAAGTAGAACAATGTTAAAAATATGGTTAGAACAAAAAAAAATAAGTAAATATTTACATATCTTTTTTTTAAGTTTGTACCGTAATAAATTACAATACCAATCAGGCTCAGTCAAAAAAAAAAAATTAATTAAATAAGTCAAATTAAAATTGTTACAAAAATTACTGATTATATCACAAAAAAAAATCACAAAAATGTTAAAAAAGGTTTAAAAACCAAAACAATAACACAACTGGAGTTAAATTTATCAAAGGAAAAATATTTTCAACAAAAATATATATAAATTGAAAATAAAAACAAAAGTAAAAATGATTAAAAACAAGTAAAAATGTATATCAGAACTTAATAGCAAATAAAAAAGTTTGTTGAAAGTTAGTTGGAGACAATTTTAACATTTTTTACGTTTGAAACATTTTTAAAATAACTTCTTTTGGCATCTTTTAACTATTCCGCATTTTTTCTCAAGCTCTAAAACCGGAAACATGAAAACTGTTTTTATTATATACCGTAAAATGGACACACAAACACAAATTGTGCTCATTAGAGTGACCAAAGTGTAACATGACAACTTAGCAGACACTAGCAACAATAACAACACCATCAACAACTACTTACACAAAACAAAAAAACGCAACAGCGACAAGAACAAGCGAAAAGAACAGCAACAAGCTGAAGTGTGTGATATCTACAAGCATCTGCACACCTGACGAACTTTTTGTGAGCGCTTTTTGTGAGTGAGTGTATGAGTGTGTGTAGATTTGTGGTAAGTGTTTTTTTTTTTCTAAGCTATATTTGTTGTTGTCGTCATATGTGTTTTCTTACTGTGTTCACTGATTACGATCTACAATGAAGATATGAGCACAAACAATAGTTTTGTGGTTATTTTGTATTTTTTAGCAAATTCTATATTCTCCGCACCAAAAATTCATACCAAAAATATTCATAAAGATCTAAGAAATTCGAACATTTGGCGACCAGCGTATGCCACCCGCCACGCGTGGGAATACATACAAATTCGTTTTGTTTACTTCTTTTGTTCAACTCATGCTCAGACAAAAATTCTACAAAACCTAATCAATTAAAATTGCTTATCTATGCAGTGCATCTAAAGCAAAAATTTTTATTGAACAGAATAATTATTATTTATGTGAACAGCAATATCGTGAATAACAGCTAATAACAAATCAACGAAGCAATGAGTGGACAAACAAAAAAAAATGTAATCGAAAGTAGCAAAACAACAGCAAAATTTGAAGTTTCTTAAGTGAAAAGTCACGAAGTGGACGGCATAGCAAGATGGATAAATGGCGGAATGATGGGTCAGCATAAAACAACAACAACAATAAATAGTACAAAAGAACTATTTTGAAAAAATCTCGTTATTATTACAATAAATACAAAATTAAAAATATTTCACCTTCAGCTGGAGTAAAAATACAGCAGCAAGTTCGTTGCTTAAGTCTTTTGTTTAAGTCTGTCAGCCAATTGATGCTATCCGTAGAACAAGCAACACTTTTCTTGCTTTTATGATTGATTGATTGCTACAACACTGCCAACACTTGAAAATTTTCAAAAATTATCAGCTGAGCAAAACTTGGGGAAAGTAAGCATCAAAAATAAGCAGGAAGAGCTGTCAAAATTATGTCAGTTGTTGAGTAGTTAAAGCAATGATAGATTGCGTTCGAGCAAAAAAAAAAAGAACAATTGCGCATGTTGGTAGGCTACAAATTATGTCAACAACAATAAAGAAAAATAGAGGGAAAAAATAAACGGAAAGCGGAAAAAGGAAGCGGCTGTGCGTAGGAAAATGTAAAAAGTGTGTAGTTTTCGCACGTTAAGGCAAATGATTGATCTAATAAAGGCAACAATAATGTATTTCTTTTTTATTACTAAATTGCTAGCAATTCTGATGACGTCACTCAACTTATAGATAGAATATTATTAGCTGTGACATTAAAGTTAATTTTTGTTAAAAACTATAAATTTTCGAAAGAGACAACTGATTGGGGAAGTATTTTTATTTTAAAATTCATGATTAACAGCATTTTTAATACGTAGTAACGTATTTTTATGAGGCCATAACTTTAAGGCTCTACATCATTGATTAGTTAATTGATGAACATCACCACAACTGACTCATTCATATTGCTTTATATTCGAGAATTAATGATCAAACGTACTGAGAGAAGCTCTTCTTTCACAATGATGAATAATCATAAGTTTCTAATGGGTGGTTTTACATATGAGTTAAAAATGAAAACCACTTAACTAAAATATTACCAATTGATTGTTTTATTATGCAAATTTGCGACATTTAATATCAAATGAGTGCGAACACTTGCATGCATCATATTAAGTTGTATGTCATTGAAGAGTAGCTTGAATTTCAAATGAGGTCATAGTCAAAGTTTAAGAAAATAATCATTAAAAAACATCAATAGATGTTGATGAAAGATTGAAAAATTAGACTCCTCACTGAATGACATATTTCTTTGATATATTATAAAAACTAAATTATTTTTATATTTTATGTGTTATGACCTTTGCATAGAAATTTGTAAGGTTTTTTTTAAATGAGGACAAATTAAAATAGTTTTGATCCTTAACTCAATTAGAATCCATTCCTCTTTTGTTTGATATGTTTATGTACCATATAAGATTAGCTTTATTTCTAATACGCCGCTCAGCTTTCTATGCTGGCCGTTTACCCATTTGCTCTATACGTGGGCGTAAATACAATTTGGTCTGCTGTCAGAAGGTTACAATATTGCAGTGTTCTTCCTTTACTGTGCTCAAAATACATGCATACCAGTATAAAGTTTAATAAGCCTGCTTTTGCTGCAACTAATGTAGCACAACTTGAGCGAAATAAAAAAGTCAAATAATGGCATTACCTACATGAACCTTGATAAGGAAAAAAAAAAATACATAAAAAAACTGCCTGCAGGCGTAACAATTCAAGCTAGTGAAGATCGTTTCAGGAGTTTTGCATTAGCATCTATCTAGTTGTTTAGTGGGAGGATGTGCAGCTTAAAAAGTTGAAAAAAGTTGAAAAAAATTCAAGTTTAAAATTAAAACCATTCTTGAGCAAACAACAATATTATCTTTTGAGAGGGTAATCCACTGTAAATCACCCCAAAATAATTTTATATTTGTTGTAGATACGTAAATGTCTTAAAAATATTGCAACCAAAGATTATGTTAAAATTCAAACAATATTTTTAGAGTTATGTGTTGTGTGTGTAAATAATTGTTTTAACACCGTAACCATTGTCTCCATAGAGTTCACGACTGAACAGAAATATTAATTCAACTGAAAATGCCTTCTGTCTCAGATGGGATTCGAGCCTGGAGTACCGCGGTTCTTTACCATACTGACCACGCACTCTAACCAGGATGTTTGCTACGGATGCCAAAGCATACATGCAATTTTATACAGTTTCTTATATTGATTTTGGTTCAACATTATTATTTGTGTATTGTTCTGTGCGATTTTATTTTATTATTTTTATTTTTTTATTGATGTGGTTTTATATTTTTTATCATCTCGTATCGTCATAATTTGTAAATTAACATTTCATGTTGTTTATTTGGTTATTAATGTTTTGTATAAAAATAATAATTTAATAATTTACATGAAAAATTAATGATGACATATTTTAATCTTTATATATAAAATTCTTCTGTACATGGCTTTGTCACTGAACTCCTAAACGGCTGAACCTATTTTGATGAAATTTGATGTGTGTGTGCTGCTGGATCTGTAGATGGTTACGGTAAATTTAACCCGCTAGGTGGCGCTGTTGTTGCTGTGGCAGTATTTAAAGGGGTATTTGAGAGTAAAATTCAGACACGAATTGAGAAATTGTCATGATTCTTTCACAACACCATTACTTTTATGCAAAAAAAATAAAAAATATTGAATTTTTATGAAAGTTAGGCTTAATTTTTCGATCGCAAATAACGTTTTTAAATTTTTACGATGTAGTCTTTAAATCTTTTGGTTTCAAATATTTTTTCAACAACAAATATTTTTACCAAAGACACGAATCGAGAATTGAGAAATTGTCATGATTCTTTCACAAGAACATTACTTTTTATGCAAACAAAAAAAAATCCTGAATTTTTATGATAGTTGGGCTTAATTTTTCGATCGTATAAAACGTTTTTAAGTTTTTACGATAGAGTCTTTAAATCAACACTACATTTATGCATACCATATGAAAGAACATTAAAAAAGCCACTTTTGGTTTTGAATATTTTTTCCATAACAAATATTTTTACCAAAGACAAGAATCGAGAATTGAGAAATTATCATGATTCTTTCACAACATTACTTTTTATGCAAACAAAAAAAAAATCTTGAATTTTTTTTGATAATTGGGCTTAATTTTTCGAACGTATAAAACGTTTTTAAGTTTTTACGATAGAATCTTTAAAGCAAGCATACACTTATACATACCATATGAAAGAACACAAAATAAGTCATTTTTGGTTTTGAATATTTTTTAAACAACAAATATTTTTACCAAAGTTTTTTGCGCAATAAAGAAATTCGTTATGATTTAGTCTTGGAAAATTATATAAATTAGGAAGAAAAACAAAAAAGAACAAGATAGAAACAGGATTGGACGGACAATTAATCAAAATTTAAAAAAAAAATTATTGCAATCCTTTGTAATATGACCAAGTTATTCATTTTCAAAGCCAGCACTTTCATTTTTGATTGATTTGTTTTCTATTTCACCAAAAAATAATATTAGCACTAAAAACTTTTTGTGTGTTTCAGGTACGAAAGGTTTTGTTGTGTCAATTCCTTGGAAATTTTAAGCAACTTGCATGTTTCTATAGAAAACGAAATTTTTCTAATAAAAGACCAAGAATGTTACTTACCACAAAGGTATGCAATTACCAAATTGCAATAATATAACTTTGAAAATTCTTGCATGGCTGATTATTTACCTTGAACGTTTAAGGTGTTTGATGAATCTGAGGACCTAAGTATGTTTGGTGATGACAAAAAAGGTCAAAAATTTGGGGTAAAGTTATATATAACTTCTCGATTAACACCGGGTATATCAGCTAGTAACTATATACTTTTATTTCAGAAAAGAATATTTTTTAAAAATTATATTTGAGCTAAAAGCCAAAGAACTTGTTGTTATTGTAACATGTTGCTTCATGAACTTATGTAACATTAAGCTCAAGTATAAGTGTTTTAGAAATTTAAAGTAATATAATTTAACAGTTTTTTATTGTATTCATATAATTAACTTTAACTCAATTAACTTTAATATTATTTCATCAAATTTCATAACTTTCATTATTTTTCACTTGCATCAAAGATTTTTCAAAGTGTTCTTTACTTGGTTGTACATCCCTTTTTCTACAATCTTTACATTCAGCATAAATCCCCTTTAAACGATGAATGGGAGTTTTTATCATTTGACCCGCTTTAAAAAGCTCAGGCGTTGTTTTGTTTCGCAAAAGTTTTGAGATTCCTTAAAATTGATAAAATATCGCATGATTGCCGCCATGCCGCCAACCAATGCCCAATGTTTATATATTGACACAACGGCCACAACATGCTTCCCAACTAACGGTACACACCGTCAGTCACAACAACAGTAAGCGACACAACAACATCTAATAACATATAAGAAAAATTCTCCTAAGCCTACAAGAATTTCAATTGGGACAGAATCTTCTCAAGGTTCTGGACTAAAATTTTAAGATGTTCCAGCAGCAGCAGAAGGAGCAGCAGGAGTAGTAGCAACAGATCGCTTGGTGTGCGACATGAAACAGGTGTGGCTGCTCATTGCTTGTTCGTAGTTGTTGTCTACGAAGTTAGTTGACGTTTCTAGTTGTTGCTGTAGTTGCTATTGCTGTTACTGCTGTTGTTGCAATTGTAATTGCAGCTAAGCTGTTGATGTTGCTGTAGTTGTTAGCTTTGCTGTTTATGTGTTTTGTTGCTGCCCTATCTTGCGACTTGGTCGCACGTTGTTTCGATCGCTCATTATTTTTGCGCAACTTTTGAGGTCGTTCGTCGTCGCCTTGCAAGCAAGCAGAATCCATCCCGTCCATCCATGCTTGCCAACATCTTGGCATGGCATCAATGCGGTCGCTATATTAAATCGGCACATTTTAGTTAGATTCGTGCGTTACTTATTGTGTATGTGTGTATGCGTGTGTGTGTGTGATGTTAAGCTGGCAACACTGTCATCTGTTGTGAATATTTATTGACCTTTGAACTACGCCTCGCTTGCGTGGTCTGTGCAAATAACCTGTTGTAGTTTAGTGATTATTAGATTGAGTTTGGCGTTGCCACATTTTGATTGCATGCGAACCTTTATCAACGGTTTTTGTCTTATGGTGTTTTATGTTACAACCGTTACGTCTGCTTGTCAATGGCTGTCGTTCACTGGTGATGATGATCATGCTGATCAAATGGTCTGGTCATCAAATTAAGAGTTGATGTGATGCTGTGATAATTTGCTGTTTCTATTAGTAATTTTTTGCTATGTTTTTTTTTTTTTGTTTCCTTAGTAGAAACTTTACTAAGATTTGTATTATTAAAAGTTTCATCACTATTTATAATAAGTTTTTCTTTTTAGTTAAATTATGAACATTTAAGAAAAAATTAAACAATAATTACATATTTTTGTTTTAAGGGAGGTATTGTGCAAACAGTTATTTGAAAATATAATATTTTAAAAATGACGTATGTCGTATAACTATTCAATTCAATTCAATTCCAATTATATTAATTATATATATTCTAGAATATGTAAAAAAATTTCAAAATAAATCCATTTATGTTTAATACAGAATCTACAGCGCTTGAAACCCGGTGCTTTACCGGTACCTTTAACTAATCAGAGAAAATTTAAAGTCGTGTTTCTCAAACCATACTTTTTTAAAAAAAAAAAAAACTACTGCAAATAAACTAATCGACCAATTTTAATTTATTTTTTTATTCTGTTTGTAATGTAATTCTACACATCTCTTACGAAAATAATTATCAATAAAAATTTGTCTAGTTTTTACACGCAACAATATAGTCAAAATTAACGTAAATTTGTCAACTTTTTTCGGCGCTTTCATTCAGGCCTTTCAGAGCCCGTGAGGAGCCCTGGGCACGAATTTTTTGGGGCCCCCCTACCTCTTTAAAAAAGTGATTAATTATATACACGGCATGTTTATTAAAAAAAAGACACATTTTCGATAGCAAGTATAGACGTAGAATTCCTTTTTATACAGTAATACAGAAAAAATTTTTTTTTTTTATTTATATTTTTCAAAACTATTTTAAAGCGTTTCATCTTCTAAATAAAAATTATTCAAAAACAAACTTGTTGTTGTTGTCCTTCTTCAAACTTACCTGATCTAAAAAGCTCACAATTAAATTCATGTCAAAATTTGTTTTGTTTTATAAAACGTTTGATATTTTTGGTAATGAATTTGTTGTTCTTGTTCATTTGTTTTGTCGGTTAAAACTAAATGTAATTCAAAGTAATGTTTAATTAAAGGAAATAAATATGGGTAAATTTGAATTATTTATTTTTCCTGTAGTAAAGAGCATATACATAAATGTATATTTTAAAAGTTATTTAAAACTAAAATTTTAGTTAACAAAATAAATTTTTAATATGGAAAGAATATAATGTATAATAAAAATAACTCGAATTTATTATGGTATTTAAAAATAAATACAGTTTTTCAAGCACAACGCATGCTTAGTAAAGCATGCGCACATTTGTGTAGTAAATAGTATACATACATGCTGAAAATAAACATTCGTTTTATTCGTACTCCAACTCATGGCAGAATAACTAGGTAGGGCCGACTCGGAGTCGAATGAATTAGAAAGAAGAGAAAAGCGAGCTAGTTGTCAAATACAGCTGTTCATGTCGAATAAAAATGAAGAACATCTAAAAAAATTTCAGCTAACTGAACCAACAACAATTACCAAACAAATTTAAAACAACGACGCACAGAGAAGAGCAAGATCACAGCGGTTGAGCAGCATTAGAGGGGATGAACCGAATCGTCCACAGAAAATAAACAGAACTTTGCTTACCATGTCCTGCTTTTCACTCGTCACACACGAAAATTCTCAAGCTTGCAATAACTGCCTTTGCCGCAAGCAGTTTGTCGATTATTCGCCCGCATGAGAGGGCTTACGAAAGTCCCCTTTAGACCCGAGTAGTCAACAAACTGCTTGTGGCAAAAGCAATTATTGCTCATAGAATTGCCGAGTGAAAAACGGCCATTTGCAGCGCATGCAGAACCAAAACAGCAATATCAGCAGCTAATAGCAACGTTGCCAGTTATGTTGGAAAAATCCCATTCGCGGAAATTTTAAATTGCCCTTAGGAATTTTTGTTTTTGGGAATGCCTATTAAATTTTTTTATTCAGCGTTGCATTTTTTAATTGGTGTGGGAATTCAGTGGGGTATTTTTTGAATTTCCGTGGGAGTTTGGTAATATTCTTCTTAAAATTTTTTTTTTCTCTTTTAGTAATCAAAGTTTCTTTGTTGTTTTTCTAAATGTTTTTTAAATTGTTTGTGCATATGGGACATATTGTGGTATTTTTTTATACGAATGAGATTTTTGTGGCAATTTTAAATGCATATGGAATTTGTGGTGGTATTTTTAAAACGCGTGGTATTTTTGTGGTAATTTTTAATGATCGTAAGATTTTTTTTTGATATTTTTTATTTGCGGTAGAAACTTTTTTGTTTATCTTTACAATGGTAATTTTTGTTGTATTTAATTTATGTTATTGTGAAAACATTAACTTGTTGTCGGAATTGTTTTAAATTTTAACTGGCAACCTTGGCTAGCAGTATTAAATTTTTTTGTAGCCACATACTGGCTCTCTAGCTACATGCATCTGCATTACAAACCAACAAGCCATGAATGTTACTGTGCCAGCTAAACGGTACTTAAAACGGCAGCGTCTGAGTTGCTGGTATGAAAACGACATGTTTTGAACCTTTAAACCGCTCTCTATATAATTTTAAAGTCCTTTTTATACTTATCAAGAATCGAATTGAAATTGATGTCACATTCGCTTGATGCGCTAACGTCGTTTGTTCTTGTCGTTTTCTCCTCTCTTTCTCACCCGTTCGAATAAAAACTCTGAAATATGCATTGAATCTTGTATTGAAATTAAGGTAGTGCAGTTGAGTTGCCGTTTATTGTGTAGTTTATTGTTGCAACTCAACAAAAACCATTCTAAGAAAAGGTTACAATTGTTTAACAATAAATAAAATTAATATACAACATAAAATTTTCTACATGACCTTGTTATTTATTATGTTGATTTTCTATGATTTAAATACAAATTCTAAATGTTTGATAATTTAAATCATTCTTGATTTTAAATACAAATTCTAGTTGCTTGATATTTTAAAATCGCTTATTGAGCTTTAGATCAGGTTAGAACAATTAATTGCTCTAATTAGTTATCCAATCATCTAACTAATTAATCAGCTAGTGATGTTTTCCTTTTCGTATTGAAAATGTTGTTGTTGTTTCTTTGGAAAAAATTCGTTAGATCAATTAATTGTTCCAACCTGACCTAAAACTCAATAAACGATTTTAAAGTATCAAATAACTAGAATTTGTATTTAAAATCAAGAATATTTTAAACGATCAAACATCTAGAATTTGTATTTAAATCATAAAAAATCAACATTAATACAAAACTTAGTAAATGGTACGCATATATGAAACACACAATGCATAGTTTGCTGACAACGAAACGGTTCACTTCAGTGATTTTAAAAGTGCACACCGTTCAACCGAGCCAATTGGCTATTTGGGAAACAAAAAAACAAAAAAGAACGCAACTGATGTGCATTTATATATGTATGTTTTACATACATATTAATAAAAATACCAACAACAAAAGCAACACAACAAGGAACGACATGATAACGAACCAAACGAACACACACAACAACAACAAAAACCTTAAAAACAGCATAAGCAGCTACTGCACCTAAGCAGCTTGTGCATTTCTCATACAAATACAATATATGAATTTTTCATCTTCTTAAATTTTGTTTTTTTATTAGATATTCGTGTTATTCCCAACAAAACTGATATTTTGGCATTTTTTTTTCTTTCTACGATAAATATTAAAGGCTGTAGGTATACCCCAAAGTGTCAAATATCACTTTGAAAAAATTCGTGAAAATGACCCCCATACAAACCGCGCTGTAAGACGTAATTCGACGTCGAAAAAAATAGTTCAATATTAGATAAAACATTATTTGAGAACTCTCGTTTTAGCTTTTTGTTGTGAAAACGCATCTTTATAACTGAAAAAATTAATTTTCTTGCTGTATCCGGATTTATGTTCAGCATGGAAATCACATTTAAACGATTTTGTCAAATGGTCAGCCCAGATGCTGATTTATCACAGTCGGCGCTTTGAAAAAATATGCCACGCTTTGAAAATTTGTCAGCGGTTTAAAAAAATATGCCATCCTTACCGTGTTACCATACATGTAAAATGTGTTGTGGCCATGACTTAATATTAATATCAATATATTACTTTTAGCATCGAAATATTTAAAAAAAAGTTACTTTAGTCTTCAAAGTAGGGTACGTAATAAGTAGTTCAAAGTAGTTGTAAGTACCGCTTTAGAAACATTTTTTAGAAGAGTCCCTTTTGCTGGCGCAAGGACGCATAAAAAGTCACTAAGCACAAGAAAAATCATACAAAATCGAATACAAATAGTTCTCATTTAAAATTACTTTAATAAATCTCACAAATATATTTTTAATTTTCTTCCGATTAAGTTATGATTTTTTTTTTGTGTATTCGATGTGCCAGAAAGGCCACTTTAAGGATTTTTGAAAGAAGTCAAGTTCCTAGGATTTGTCAATGTCACTTTAAGGATTTAAAAGCAAATTAAGTTAATATGTGCATTTGAAGTTAATATGACCACTGCATTTTATTGACACATCGTCTAATTTGGATATTTGCGATTTTTTTTTCGAAGATTAATATATAACACCTCTGGCAGTTTTTAAAAATTTTCATGTTTAATAACTCATTTTGAAGAACAATTAAAAATGATACTTACCAATCTTCTTTAAATTTAAAAAAACGGCTTTTGCCCATATATATCAGATTTTCAACTTTAAATTCACTTGTGGCACGTTTTTATATCAATATTTTTTTATGAATATTTCCCAAATTACTTCTGTTCTGTAAAGAAATAAATTTCTGTTCCGTTATTCATTACTTCTAAAATCGAGCTTCCAGATTTTGACTAGCAGTTTTTCTCAGACTTTTGTCATGTTTTTTTTTTTTGATATTTTGGCCTATAACAGCCAAACCATTGAGATTTTTGTCTTAGCATTTGATCGAAAATCTCAATGGTTTGGCTGTTTGGCTGCAAGTCAAAATCTGGAAGCTCGATTATCACCGTAGACGTATGGTCTAGTGGACTTTTTTGCTCAGTACAATCCCAAGAATCAGAAACGCGAAGCGCCCATTAAGATGTTCAAATCGCCCCACCCTAATAAGCATGCATGCGCCGTCATCTAAAAAGATGATATATTTCCTGAAATAGATGCTTTAGCTTATAATTCTTCTTAAAGTTGACTGAGTGTATTCTTTTGAGAAATATAATTTTCTCAAGCGATATTTCTTTCGAGAACGTTTTCTGAAATGTTTGTGCTGCTGACTGCTGGTCTTCGCAGCTCAGTTTATTACATTGACTAAGGAATGAAAACGAATTTCAAGTGTTTCAAATCACTTTCTTAGACCATATAATATGATATCAATAATTGCTCAAAACACGTTGACTCCATAATATTTTTCCATGTCAGACTCAATTTTCATCGATCGGTTACAAGTAAATTTGAATGGAATTCCTATACTACATTTCTACATATAAAATTCCAAAAGGAATTTTTTCATTTGAACATTTTTTTTTTAAATTTTTTCTTATATGATATTCTTTATTTGGGGGCCCCCTTCAGGTGTGGGGCTCGAGGCTCAAGCCCCTTCTGTCCCCTAGTCTGATAGGGCCTGCTTTCATTACACTGCTTTACAGCTGAAGAATATCAAGAACGGCATATATGTGGGCGTAGTAATTTGAACCTCCAGAACACAAATATCGCTATAATTTTTTTCATGTGTGAGGTTTTATAGGACTTTCGTGTTTTCCATGACATGACTTCATTCCAATTAAACTGTAGCTTAAGCTATGAGTTCGAATTATCTTTTCATCCATAAATTGTTTTTTTTTTATTGAGCAGAAAATGGTTTCATTGTACATAAATAAAGGCCTTAAGCCTCTATAGAAAATCCTGCAGACGCCTTTGAGAATAGAATTATATCACGTAAAAATAGTCTAAAAAAGGATATAGTCTAAAGTAAAAAGGATATAGTCTAAGATCTAGTTATTCCACATATGTTGAGGCCAAGAAAATGTAATTTTAGCCACAACAAGGTTGCCCAAGTTGCAGGTTATTTGCGGAATTCAGGAATATATCACTCTCGTTTTTAAATTAAGCATATTCCTAATATAATCTCCAAAATTTCTTGAAGGAAAGTTTTAAGATGTGGATATGAGAAGGGAAATAAAATTAGCCTTTTAGGTACTTGACACTTAAGACAGCTTTTACTTTTATTATAAAAATTATCTTTATACAATTTTTTTATGAAAAATCTATAACATATTATGAAAAATTTAAACATTAAATGTAGAATATAAAAAATTTTTTAGAAATTTTTTTTAATACTGACGGAAATGCATCATTTCCAGATATATGTCTGTGAGACATACTCGTTAGGATGTGTACAAAAACTGATCTGTAGAATTAGTGTTAAAATTGCTTTATAATTTTAAACAAAATGTACCCTTAAAATTGTATATACTCGTTTAAACGAAAATCTTACAGTTAAAAAATGTTTGCCAATTCGTAGGTTACACTTAAACACCTTGTTTGTGTTACTGACACAGTTTTAGTATTATCTGATTTAAAAACTTTCATTCTTTTAAGCCTTAAGAGATAAAAAAGATCGATTTCGTGGCTCTCGAAATAAAAATAATGATAAATGATCTTTCATTAAAAGTTCATAAACATAAATCAAACCCATTTTCGGCACCCTCCCCTTGCAGCATAACAAAAAAATAAAATTACAGAAAGAGTGTCGAAGAGTGGGAAATATTTTTTATATGTATGAACTGAATAAATATTGTAATTTAATTGTAACTGGAAAAAAAGTAGGGCTGAAATTTGGAGTATGTTATGGGTATGGCTTGGAAAAATAAAGGTTAGGCATAAATATATATTTGCCAAACCGATGTTTTGAAAACAAAGAAAGACAAGCAGCAGCTAGCAACCAAGAGTGTGTGTGTCTGTGACATTTTTCTTAAATGTTTGATAAACATCATAAATAATAAGAGCGACTCAAAATAAAATTTGTAGTCAGGAATTTTCTTTTGTTTCGCAAAAGATATAGAAAAAAAAAACTAGAGCTACCCTCAGGACTAGTCTGGAATATCTGCTGCTTGATGTTGTTGTTGCTTTTGTTGTTGCATTATTTGACATGTGAAGTGTTAAGGTAAATAAAATTAATGACTTTGACTTCGATTGAGTGTCTTGGCTGATCTCGTCTGATGATTTGCAAAGAAGCTGCCGTTGATGCTGCTGCTGCTTAGGAAGTATAGCTTATAGCTTAGATCTTTCAAATCTTCTTCTTCTGCTAGTGGCTACTACCTTAAGTGTTGCTCTTTATTGCAAGGTAATTGTTTGTTTGACAGTTTGTCGCACTGCAGATTCTTTCTAATGAAATGATTTCTATGTTTGCTGCTTAGGGAATGTGGCGTGAAACTAAAACCAATGATTAATCGCTGCCGCATGCAAAAATGTTGGCTTCATTGTTTCCAAGATTGGCAACTGTTCGCAAAGCGCTTTCTATGATTGTTGTAGAAAAGGTTTATACGAGTTCTTGTTTAGATATTTTGTAAATATTTGTGCACCCTCTTGTGAACTACACAAATAGATTGAAGCGTTACTCAGCATTTTTGCAACTGTCAAAGCAGTAGAATTCATGAATTCATTTGTCATTTGCTGATCGGCTTGTGATTTTTGCTGCTCAAATGGTTTTAAATAACGGCAAATGGCTTGAAATGTGTTTTAAACTGGAAATGCAGGGTTTCTAGCAGCCTTTGTCGGCATGCAAAAGGATTATAAAAAAAAGACAGAAAAACAATTGCATTTTGGCAGTGATTTTTACGGACGCTTCTTAAGGTAACTCTTGAATTTTAACTTTCGTGATATACAAACGCGCATGCTTCTGATTGCAATCGCCAGAAACGTGCAGCCCACCTACAAGTTTTGTCGCAGCGGATGTCACAGGTTAAAAGTAATACCTCTGACGTCAAAACAAGTGCTTCAGGCAGGCAACTAATTAATATGTTTCTGACGTACTTTCCCCCCAAAATGTCCCTTTATCCCCTTTAAATAGCCTCATAAACAATAACTTCAGCAGTTACCATCAAACTCTGGCATTTGAAATTAATTCACATTTACATTAAAAGTCAAAATAGCTGCAATACACATAAATTTCATTTAAAACAAAATAATTTATGTTAGTACACAAAAATCTAACCTTTTTGTTATGCAAACAACATTTGTGGTGTTCTCTACAATTTATGAATGCCACCTATGACAAACGTTCAGCATGTTGTACCTTTCTACATGCACATGCAGTTCAAGTAAAACTTCGGTGTTGCTGAAGCTATCTCAGCATGGATTTAATTAATTTATGCGTCTTATAAAACAATGCAACGCATACAAAAAGTGTATAAAATTTTAACCCTTAGCAATACTCATTACTTATAAAAATACAATAAAAAAATTTAATAAATTACAGTATTACATTGAGCTGCAGAGCCTTTAATATAAGCAACCAATATTGACATTTCCTGGGCTGATTTTTTGCAGCCTTACTACAAAAGAGGCACAACTCAAAATTCAACTCCAAACAAAACAAAATGACATATCGATTTTTTTTTTTTTTAAATTAAAGTAGAGAGAAAGAATGATGATCACTATGGGATTATATCACTAATATCACTAAAAAAATATGAAACTATCATCAATGCAAATAGTTTTACCTACATAAAAAGTAAAAATTGTTTTGTTTTGAGTAGTGCCGCTTTTGTAGTTTGGGTGTGTTCTCTTGGTGTCAGCTAGGAAGCTACTTTCTAAAGGAATTTTTTGTCGACATTAAATTTGAATTTTGTGCTAAGTTATAATATAAAGCCTTAAAATGTTGTTAATCACTTGAACAAAACTTTCGAGTATATAAACGTTGCGTAACGTAGATGGATAAATTTTTTAATTGATGAATGTTCTAACTTTTATATGCAAACAATAATGGTTTGTTATCATAATATAATTAAAAGTTCGGATCACATTTGCCATCGGTAGTTTTTCTTTTGATGTAGAATTACGTCTTACAGCGCAGTTTATATGGGGGTCATTTTCACGAATTTTTTCAAAGTGATATTTGACACTTTGGGGTACACCTACAGCCTTTAATATTCATCGTACAAAGAAAGAAAAAATGCCAAAATATCAGTTTTGGTGGGAATAAAACGAATATCTAATAAAATAGCAAAATCTAAGAAGATGAAAAATTCAAATATTCGTATGAGGAATGCACAATCTGCTTAGGTGCAGTAGCTGCTTATGCTGTTTTTAAGGTTGTTGTTGTTGTTGTTGTTGTGTTTGCTTGTTTGGTTCGTAATCTCGTCGTTCGTTGTTGTGCTGCTTTTGTTGTTGTTGTTGTTGTTTTTTATAAATATGTATGTAAAACATACTCATCAGTTGCTTTCATTTTTTTTGTTACCCAGATAGCCAATCGGCTCGGTTGAAAACGGTGTGCACTTTTAAAAGCACTGAAGCGGACCGTTTCGTTGTCAGCAAACTATGCAATGTGTGTTTCATGTAAGCGTACCATATATAAAGTTGTATATTAATGTTGATTTTCTATGATTTAATACAAATTCTAAATGTTTAATAGTTTAAATCATTCTTGATTTTAAATACAAATGCTAGTTGTTTGATACTTTAAAATCGTTGAAATTGCAAATTAAATTGAGCTTTACGTCAGGTTAGAACAATTAATTGATCTAACGAATTTTTTCCAAAGAAACAACAACAACAACATTTTCAATATGAAAAGGAAAACATCATTAATTAGTTATCTGTTTGATTAAATAGTTAGAGCAGTTAATTGTTCTTACCTGACCTAAAGCTCAATAAACGATTTTAAACTATCAAACAACTAGAATTTGTATTTAAAATCAAGAATGATTTAAACTATCAAACATTTAGAATTTGTATTTAAATCAAGGAAAATCAACATAATAAATAACAAAGTCACATAGAAAACTTTAATTTGTATATTAATTTTATTTGTTGTTAAATAATTGTAACCTTTTCTTAAAACAGTTTTTATTAAGTTGCAACAATAAACTAAAGAATAAACGGCAACTCAACTGATTCAATGAATATATCAGAGTTTTTTGGCGAACGGGTGAAAAAAGACACCGTCTATTAGATGGGAAAAAGAGAGGGGAAAAAGACAAAAACAACCGACGCATCAAGCGAATATGGCATAAATTTAAATTCGAATCTTGATAAATATAAAAAAGGACTTTACAATTATATAGAAAACGGTTTAAAAGGAAAAAAACAAGTCGTTTTCATACCACCAAATCAGACGCTGCCGTTTTAAGTACCGTTTAGCTGGAACAGTCGCATTCATGGCTTGTTGGGTTGTAATACAATAGAGAATACAGATGCATGTAGCTAGAGAGCCAGTATGTGGCTACAAAAAATGTATTACTACAAGCCAAGGTTGCCAGTTAAAATTTGAAACGATTCCGACAAAAAGTTATTTTTTCACATTAACATAAATTAAATACAACAAAAATTACCATGATAAAGATAAACAAAAAAGTTTCCACCGCAATAAAAAAATATAAAAAAAAAATCCCAGGATCATTAAAAATTACTACAAAAATTCCACGCGTTTAAAAAATACCACCAAAAATTCCATATGCATTTAAAATTACCACAAAAATATCATTCGCATTACAAAATACCACAATAAGTCCCATATGCACAAACAATTTAAAAATGTTGTTTCTTTGGAAAAATTCGTTAGAGCAATTAATTATTCTAACCTGACCTTAAGCTCAATAAACGATTTTAAACTATCAAACAACTAGAATTTGTATTTAAAATCAAGTATGATTTAAGCTATCAAACATTTAGAATTTGTGTTTAAATCATAGAAAATCAACATAATTAATAACAAGATCATATAGATAACTTTCAACTGTAATTTAAAAAAATTTAGTAATACCACAAAGAAATTTTGCTTAAAAAAAAATGTTAAAATAACCAAACTCCCACGGAAATAAAAAAAAAACCCAGCTAAATTCCCACACCAATTAAAAAAATACCACGCTGAATTAAAAAATTTAATAGGAATTCCCAAAAACAAAAATTCCTAGAGGCAATCAAAAATTACCACGAATGGGATTTTTCCAACATAACTGGCAACGTTGCTACTAGCTGCTGATATTGTTGTTTTGGTTCTACATGCATTCCAAAGGGCCGTTATTCACTCGGCAATTCTATGAGCAATAATTGCTTTCGCCACAAGTAGTTTGTTGACTATTCGGGTTGAAAGGGGACTTTTGTAAACCTCCTCATGCAGGCGAATAATCAGTTTGTTGCTTGCGGCAAAGGCAATTTTTGTCGAGTGGAAAGCGGGACAAAGAGATCTTGCTACCAGAGCAAGAGAATAATTGCTCTCGGAGCAATTTTTGCTTTCGCCGCAAGCTCGAGAATTTTCGTGTGTGACGAGTGACATTGCTCGAGAATTGCCGAGTGAAAAGCGGGACATATTGTAGTAAGCAAAGATCTGTTTCATCCCTTCTAACGCTGCTCAACCGCTGTGATCATGCTCTTCTATGTGCGTCGTTGTTTTAGATTTGCTTGGTAATTGTTGTTGGTTCGGTTATGAACTTTTTCTTATATGTTCTTCATTCTTACTCTCTGGCAATAGGGTAGCTACAGTCAGTATATGACAATCGAAGTATTTTTAACAAAAATTATATCAGCTTTTATATATATATCTGTGTCGACAAGGAATAACGACTAAAACAAATTATCGTAAAAACCGATATTTTTATTGTAGTTATTCCGACCTTTTTTCTGAAATATATGAAACGTTACAAACGGTAATAGATGCAGAATTAAGTGGTTATCTATTCTGTGCAAAAAATGTTTTCCTGCATTCTATCAAAGATTGGCAACGAAGAAAATGCCATATAGCTTTTTTTACGATATTTTGAGTTTAGTCTTTATTCATTGTCGACACACATGTATATATAAATATATATGTATATATTAGGGTGCTTCTTAGTTATATGGAAGAAATTTTTTTTTTAGATATGAACCGTAACTCCCCCTAGAAATGTTCCATTAGACATAAAAACATATCCTGCAAAAAATTTTAAAAATCGGATGACAGCAAGGCGAGGCGCCCACCCTCCGTAAGTAGGCCCATACTATTTATATGGGAAAAAATAGGTTTTGTTTTCGAAAATGCTTCAAATTATCATAATTAATTATCGTAATTTAATTTTTCAATCATACAACAGATTATATATAAAATTATCTTTTCAACGATCTATTACTTGTCCAAATCTGTTAAAAAATGACAAAACTACAACACTTTTTGTAGAGGAAAAAAAAAATTAAAATCTTTCAAAATTTTTAGATTAAGGGCAATTTTCCTTTAATCATTTTTGTGTAGTTAAATAAATAATAAAACTAGGTCAATATTATACAATGTATTTTACTTTTAGTATGCTTGATTTTTATATTTTTACATGATATATTAAAAGATTTACAAATACATTAAACAAGACAACGTTATACGTCACTAACAATACATTATTAAAAAATTGTATTTTAAAAGAGTTGATTTGTTTGCATCTGGGTAGCTCTTGCGATAGTCTGTTACAATTTGCATGATTAACTGTTTCTCCTCTTCATTTCGTGATAAGACTTTATTGAAATCTTCCATGAGCTTCACTGCTCGTTCTGCAGAATCATTAACAACATTTAATTTTTTTACAAAATTAAGTCCAAAATTATAACTTGGTTCCTTTTTCCAATCCTCAGGATCTTTTGTTAAAAAATTCGTTGGAATGGAAAATCGAATGAAAAATTTTTTAGCTCTTTCCGATATAAAATCTGAAATGTTTTTGTCGATATACGAAGCTATGTTTTCAGGAATGATTGTCAATTTCTTGGCATCACCAACATCAAATTTATTTAAAGCGATGACCATTCGTTTCTTTTCCTCATAAGAAATACTTGCATCAAAAAAAGACAGCGCTACAGTTTCTGGTGCTAAATACCACAAATGATTACAAAATTTACGTATTAATTGATTACTAATGTTTTCATCAATTGCTCTATAAGTATACAAATATTGCAATAATAATAAATCTTGCATAGGAGCTTCTGCAGCATTTGGAGCTTGTATCCATATTTTCAAATACACTTTTGCAATAAATATACAAACATCCCGGATGCCATTGTGCTCATGCTTATTTAATTCGAACTCATTCCGGAATAAAAATATTTTTAAACAATATATTGCTTTAGCCATCCATCGGGCGTGATGAAATGCTCCCGGCTTACGAAAAGAAAAGTGTGGAACCGTTCCACCAAGAAAAACTATGGCCAATTGAAGAAGTTCCTTATAATCGTCTCGAGGTTGTTTGACTTCTAAATTTCGTAATGAAAATTCAATAATTTGAGATGCATCATCAAGCGTTTTCTTAATAAATTTATCTTCAATACCACATTTAAAGTTATTTTTATTAATTTTACTCCAGGCTCCTTGAAATTTATTAAATATTTGAACTCCTGGTTCTGATGACTTTTGCATTTTTTCTTCAAAAACGTTGCGTAGAAGGATTTCAAAAATGTGATGTCGACATGGTAAGTATAAAAGATCTTTTCCTAGTTTTTGCTCTAAGATAACGCATGCGCCTTGAAATCGCCCAAGATTTGAAGCTGTTGTGTCGCAACCCAGTGCTTCTACCTTATACACGAGATCCCACTCTTTGAGTAAGTCAAAGACTGCAGCAGCCTGTTGTTTTCCGGTGCCAGCAGTAATCGCTGGAATTCCTAGTAACTGCTCAGTGCCACTGAAAGATATCACCACAGGAAGACGTTCGACTTTTTCTTTGCCCATTGGCGATGGCAATATTTTACCGTCCCAGTGAACGGTTACTGCAGTGACCTCTTTTTCTTGAAATTGAGTGCGAATAATTTGACCTGTTTCAACACGTAGCCGTGAACGACATCGATGGATAGAAGATGAGTTTATAACTAAATTATTTACGTCTTGTTTTAGAGCCTTAGCAGTAGCTATAAGTATTCTAACTGCGTCGCGGTCACTGATTTTGCATTTATCCAAAACGGACACGAGCTCTGGTGTTATAAAGTTCTGTCTGCCTCGAATTTTTTTTGGATCACTTGGACCTGGTTCTTCCTCAGATACGTCCATAGCATCAAGGTCAGTTTGTTCAATGACTTCATCTTCATCAGATGTTGATAATGATTGAAAGTTGTCGCGGTCTTCTGGAAATATTTTGAAGAAAAATATAAAGATACAATATCAAGCCACTTTTTATTGATTTTAACCCATAAAGAACCAATGGGCATAAAAACTGACATGGAAATAATTATTTATGAAGAATGAATAATAAAAAATAAATTTTCTTTCAAAAAATATTTAGTTAGCAAATGATAATAAACCAACTCTTAGACTACGACGTTTATTTATGATGTATAGGAACGTCATACATTTTTTAAATAAAATTATATAACTTTAATAAGAATTTGTAGTTGCTACTCACCTCGCAAAGTTGCTGCATGCTGCTCATGCCTACGTTTTTCTGCTTCTCGTCGAAGAACTAGCTTCATTTCTTTTTTAAGTAAGACTAAGTCACTACCAATCATAGACCCTGGACGCCCTTTTTTTCTTTGATTTATGAGAAATAGTTTATCTTCTTCGATGCTTATCATGTCCAATGCATTAGCATGAGAAATATCGAACAAGTCATCAAATTTCTCAGTGAAGGTTTTTTGGCGCTGCTCCTGAAACGATGACTGTTTCTGGCAAGACTTGTGCAATGTCTTCCATTCATTGTACAAAGCCTCTACTTTTAGAACACATTTATCGGCATTCTTAGTTGGAATTCGTGCTTTATCCCACTTAACCTGGACTTCTTTAACAAGAAGATGCGCACTTGTTCGCAGATTTAATTTCACCTTGCGCATATTGTAAAATAGCACCCGCAAAACCTGTGCGTTCGATGGTAGTTTTGCTCCCGTAATTTCACTTTCGTCATAATCAAGCAGAAATAAATTTTGTCGTCCTCTTGTTTCCATTTTAAAAATTTGTTTAATCTTTTCACTTAAAAATTTGCCGAACACTCACTGAACGTCAAAACTACGTAGTGGTGAAAATGTTACAATGAAGGAAGCTTTTCTCTTGGCGGGAAATGGAGCTTAATTTCATGTCAGTTAAAAAAGCTTTTTCATATTGGACATTTGAAATACATGCTGTTAACTGGTTAAGATATGTGTAAAAAGCGTCCTTTATTAAAAACTTTTATTAACATTGAGTAAAATTTGAGTACCATTAGTTTTTGCAATATTGAGTTTTGCATCCAAAAGTTGCCAAAAACTCATTTTTTCCAGGAAAACTTACAGTAAAAATAATGCGAATTCCGTAATTGTTAACCGATTTCGACAAATGATAGCTCGTTAGGAAGTTAATTTTATGTTCAATATAATAAAAATTAAGAAAAGAATTTATTGTGAGAATTAAACTATTTTGGAAATAAAAACCTCTATATTTCTCGCATATTAATGGTATGGACCACTTTTTGGGAGCTGGGCGCCTCGCCTTCCTGTTATCCGATTCTTAAAATTTTTTGCAGAACATGTTTTTATAACTAAACGAACATTTTAAGGGGGAGTTATGCTTTATAGCTTGAAGTTGAAAAATAAGAAGCACCCTAGTATATATATATATAAAATAATTTACTGATGTAAACTGTTTAAAAAATATAACGCTTGTGATATGTGAATGTAGCTATTCAATTACTACTGTTTATATAAATATATTTATCATGTTTTTTGTGAACGTTACATAATATATATGTAACGGAAATATATAATTTATATGTATGAATATAAAGTTAATTCTATTGTATATATATATATATATGTATAAATATACATATATATACATAAGCTTTCAATTTATTCAATTAACTTTGTGTTCATACATATGAACTTGTGTTCAGTTATGGTACCACTTTTACTAAAAACATATCGTTGTAATAATATGTATATATTTTAATAAATTGATTTAAACCATTTTAATATGACATACTTCGATTGTCATATGCCGACTGTAGCTACCAAATTTCCAGAGTAGAAATTCAGAATATCAATAAAAAAAAAGACATAGTTTCGATAGTATCGTAAGTAAAGACGTAGGGTTCCTTTTTATATAGTAATAAAGAAAAATTCTGTTTTTTTTTTTCATTTATATTTTTCAAAACTATTTTAAAACATTTCATCTTCTAAATAAAAATTATTCAAAAACATATTTGTTGTTGTTGTTCTTCTTTAAACTTGCTTGATCTAACTAAATTCATGTAAAAATTTGTTTTGTTTTATAAAAAGCTTTCGTTTGATATTTTTAGTGATGAATTTGTTGTTCATTTGTTATGTTGGTTAAAAGTAAATGTAATTCAAAGTTATTTTTAATAAATGGAAATAAATATCGGAAAAATTTTCATTATTTATTTTTCCTGTAGTAAAGAGCATAAACATATATAATATATGTATATATCAAACGAAAACTTTTTATAAAACAAAACAAATTTTGACATGAATTTAATTGTGAGCTTTTTTAAACAAGTAAGTTTGAAGAAGGCAACAACAACAACAAATTCGTTTTTGAATAATTTTTATTTAGAAGATGAAATATTTTAAAATAGTTTTGAAAAATATAAATAAAAAACCAGAATTCTTCTCTATTACTGTAGAAAAAGGAATTCTACGTCTGTACTTACGATACTATCGAAACTGTGTCTTTTTTTTATGATAAGAAAAAGACTGACACCAATATTTTTGGCAATATATTGATGGCTTATTTTGCTTTTTCTAGAGCCGATTGTCTTTTTTAAGTTTATTCTTTTAAGTGCTGCTTCATCAAAGGATATAATTCAATCTATACTCGACATAATTGCTCTAAAAATATTGACGAAACCATGGGTTAAAACCTACTTATTTATTATTATCTTATTTTGTAAGCATCAACATACATGCTTGCTTTTCTGTCATTTTGTATTTATTTATTATACCAATTTTTTATATATGGGTATTTCCAAACTGGCGTTACGGACGATTTGTAAGAAGAAATATTAAACAAAGGAAATGAAAATGTTTAATTTTTAAAAAGGCTTTTTTATATTTGCGTAGAAACGAAATAGCACTATATTAAGTAAAAACAATGACAAAAATCGACCCTAAGAACTTCAGATACAAGCAAAAATATGTGCTGGCGTTATGTTACAAAAAATGGAAGTGATTTTTGACTTCAATTACAAAATTTAAAAACTTTTCCAAACTCACTGAATTCGTCAAGACATTTTGTAGAGAACTATTTTTAGAAAGGTATAAAATTATAATTATATATATTTTTATTTTTATATTTTAATTACATTATTAAATATTTTTTCTTCGACTTCTTAGTTTATAATTTCGAGTTTGAATTGGGCTCAAGGTCACTTTTTGAATAAAAAACAATCTTATATTTTTTTTAGTCTTGGTTTTATTGCGTCCAATATTTCAAACTCCGCCGGAGTTCATTATCAGGGACAATATTAAACATAAGGCATAAATTTTAACACCCAATAATTTTTGTAGACGTCACTGTGAGACAAAATTAACAGATATTGCCTTAAAATAAATTGCAGCATCCTCGATTTCGCCGTTTCGTAGACAACGATGGTTTTTTATTCAAAAAGTGACCTTGTCAGAATGAAACTCAAAAACAGTATTAAATAACATAAGTTTATTTTCCAAGTGAACAAATTTAAAAATTTTCTCTGATTTTTCTTTTATCAGGCGTTTTGATCTAGCGTTACGTTACTTAAATTTCCTTTGCAGTTAGATTGGGTAATTAAGTAATTAGGTAGTTAAGTAATTATGTAATTGAGTAACACATTTAATATATTGTCCCTTCCATTTTTTTCATCATCAGCATCAACCATTTTTTTCATTATATTTAGCAAATGCCTTCAATTTTTACTAAAACAAAAAAGTTTACTAAACATTTACAATAACAAAAAAAAAACTACATTTGTGAAACAGTACATACGATTTGATCATCATGGTAAATAAATTTCTGTATAAACTGCTTAACTGCTTATGTATCTCTGTGATAATATTATCAAATAATATGGTTGTTAACCCATTTAAGCCGACGGGTGCGAAAACGCACCAAAAATAGAGGTGTTAATCAAAACTCATAGGATATGTTAGGTAAATGAAACCGCTTTCCAGTCTTTTGATATCGATAAAGCATGAATGGGTCTACATATGCTTCCTGGACAGGTAAAACAGACGACGCCATCTATAAGTTGATAATAACATCGCCAAGTGCCGGTTTTCCAACAACGGTTTTCCAACCGAAAACTTATGGAAACATTTTTTTTAAAATTTGAATTCATGGAGATCAGTAGTCCTAAGGCCTATGTATATCTCATAACAATTACAAACTTGTAGCTGTAAAGGTATTTTCGCAGGAACATGTTGTGCGTTTTCGCACCCATCGGCGCTAGTGAGTACATTTTTATTACGGAAAATTTTACGCTAAGCTAAGTACTGTGCATTTTTAATGTTTACGGCAGTGATTGTGAATCTAAGTGTTTTCAGGAAGAGTTATGATGACGTATTCTAGTGTAATTACTAAAAAGAAAGGATTATCATTTTGTAAATTGGAAGCCAGAATTGAAAAGAGGTCTGGTGATGAACCAAGCAACAAAGCAAACTGTCAAACGCATTAGCCATTAATGTAGTCGTTTTGCTGCCAGATGCTGTGGACGGGTACAAAATATATCCCAGATGACCAAATATTATGTGAAGATTGTGAACCTTCCAAAATTGATAATGGCTTGCAAAGTGTTCCCGAGATTTGTGGTACCGCAGAAATGCACATTGAGTACCTTAAAGAAGACAATAACAACGATGACGAAGCATTACCGATTCATTTTGAAGCAACGCGTGTTCGCGTTTGCCCCTGCTCGGAAACACAACTCGACACAGGCGCTACCAATACCGAAGTAGCCCAAACGTACCTTTCAAACATATGAGCAGCCCATGTCGAAAACTGCTATGAAGAATTTAGCAGAAATGTATGGTAAGTGTTCGAGGTAAGTGTTCTTTCGATATTGTTTTTATGCTAAACATGTTTGTCACTGCATTCCAGGCTCGTACTCGCCAATGCAACTGTGAGAGCTGTTCGTGGATGATGTGTTAATCAAATGAATTGTGGAAAACATTAACGTCTAGCTGGACAATTCTCCTCTGAATCAAAATCCTCCCAATGTATGCCGCAGAAAGTCGTACTTTTATTGTAATACTGCATATCACAGGATTCATAAGATTTCCCTTAGTGCGAAACTATTGATCAAAGTCAGTTACTGGCCTTACTTTGTGAAAGATGCAATCTGTTGTGATCGCTTCCTTAATGTGAAGCAATTTATCCATGTTTGTAAGAACAACGTATTGCATGTTAGTACAAAGTTTGCTAAGATCGATCCATTTAATGTTATACGCAATCAAAAATTTTTGTGATTCGGTATGTTTGCTCACAAGCTTAGCATTGGCAAAGATATCTTGCTTTCGTACAGCTGCGAAATGCAAAAGACCAAACGCCTTCGCCACTGTGCCTCGCACACCATCTACTATTAAGCCCAGTGCAAACTAGCAGTGCTTCCGAAATGCATCTCAGCATACTATTCCGACAAGCAGATTTAACGTGCATCCTTGAGAATATACATGACTTAATTTTTACCATGTTTTGTCGAACATTCTAAATTTATTTACAGTACTTTTACTAGTACTGACTTGCGCCGATGGGTGCGAAATCGCACCAGTCAAGAGGGCAGAGACTAATTGGAACCCAAGACCCCCTCTCGAAGTTTCAACCCTCTACGCCCTCAGATAAAGGAGCCGGCGTTAATGGGTTAATAAGTTTTAATTTTTTGGTCACGGTACACTTTTCTGTGGAAATGCCCATATGTATTTAAAATGTCTATCTTTTGATATATACTCCAAATCTACTTTTTTTCGACGTTTATTCTATATAGTCTTGTGAAATTTTTAATAGTGAAAACTAAGCGATTGATGATTTATTTTTGGTGAATATGTTATGAATTTGTTATATTGGATGACATACAACGACTCATTAATGATTATCAATAGGTTAAGAATGATTGATGATGATGATTGATGAATTAGGAATGATGAATATTAACCCGAAACACCCTGTCGTTGCCATATGGCACAGCATACACAAACACTTAAAATGTTTAAACCATTTTATATTATAAAATTTAAGTTTAAACCATTTTATATTTGCGTTAATAGGTCGTTCTGAAAATTTTAAAAAAAAAAATTACTTCATGGTGATTCGGGTTAAATAATGAATTATGAACGTTGAATTATTAATTAATTATAATTATTAAGTTTTAAGTTTTAAGTAAAAATTACGAATTTTGAATGATGAATGAGTTTTAAGTAAAAATTATGAATTTTGAATGATGAATAATTAGATATTAATTTTTAATTCTGATTACAATTTTTGAATTATAAAATATTAATTATAAATTATAAATTTTTAATTATGAATTATAAAAAATTATTGCTGAATGGTAAATTATAAATAAGGAATGATTAATGCTGAATTTTGCAGGAATAGTGAGTAAGTGGTAGATGATGATTAATTAAGGATGAATAATGAATTACGTGTGATTAATTATGAATAATAATGAACGATATACGACAAAGTAAAATACGATGAATTGTAAATGATTTATAATAAACTAGCAACCCTCCGCGGGTTTGCTCGCGATACGGAAACAATTTTTTTCAAATTATTTTTAAAAAATTTCAGATATTGTTGCAATTTCATTCCCATTAAAATAGTTTAATAGGTTAGAGAATAGTGAAATGATAACCAAAACTAATAAAAAAATGACACGAAGGAAATGTCAAAAGAATAGCCCACCCTAGGTTAAACAATAAATTTGTGTCGATAAGCAATAATCTCTAAGTCGACTTAAGACATAACTGAGTTGTTAATGTAGCTGTGTTCCACACATAAAGAACTATAAACAAACACAATATGGAGCTTCTAGCATGACCTTAGGAAGAATTATAACACAAAACAACCTTTCATAGAACTCATATGGCATTAAAATAATTTTTTAACCAAAAACTTAAAAGCTTAACTCGCTTAATTGCCTTGCAAAGGTTCGCATTGGAGACTTTTTCGGTATTTGTCTCGGCCCTAGGATTCTGACTATCTATTCCTAAGAAAACCCACAATTAATAATATTGTGAGTATTTGTGAAGAAGATTTTAATAAACTTCAATTGGTTAAGGCAGGACCATAGAACTGGCCTATTATTAATAAAGAATACAACGAATATCAAAAATTAAATGTAAATCCAACTCACACCTAAGTTGTTGTTGTGTGGTGGAGATGCGTACTGCGACCTAGATCAGATCTATTGTACCTCCTTCTCAAAGCTCCGCTGGGTTTGCGGATTACAGAATTTCATCCAGCCCTATTTCTCTAATGAATTTGAGAATATTCTTAGGTTCAAGGGATGAAACCTGCTCTAGACTCAGCTCATATTTCCCCAGTAGTAGTTTACGTCTGCGAGCCACGGCATCGCAGTTTGTGAGTAGGTGTATTGGAGTCTCCTCTGCTTCTTCACAGAAACGGCAGTTACTATCGGTCTCTATGCCCAATTTCATCAGGTGGTATTTTAGTTTACAGTGTCCTGTAAGGAACCCCGTTAGAATCCTGAGATTCAGTTTGCCTAAGCTTATGCACAATTTTGCTCTTCGAGTGTTAAAATCTCTGAGGAGCAATTTGGATTGTCTTAGCTTTGGGAGGCTTTTCCAAAGGTTTGAACGTTTATGCCTCTCCTCCCTTCTTAGTTCTTCTTTTATAGAATGTTTGCCCAATCCGCAGAATGGTTCTGGTCCTTTAAATTTTATGGCTGCACCCTGTCGCGCTAGACCATCGGCTTCTTCGTTACCCTGTATTCCTTTGTGTCCTGGGACCCAAAGTATAGTAACAGTGTTATTCTTGCCTAGTTCGTTGAGTTTTGTTAGGCATTCCCATGTTATTCTCGATGATATCTCACAGGAAACTAATGCTTTGATTGCTGCTTGGCTGTCTGACATCACAACTATATCCTGACCTTTGTATTTGTGGTCCAGATTGAATTGTGCACACAGCTGTATTGCTAGGATTTTCGCTTGGAAGATACTGGGTGTTGTCCCCATAGGTTCAAAGTGCTTGGTTCTTGGCCCGTACACCCCTGCGCCTATACCTTCCAATGTCTTGGACCCATCTGTATACCATGCTATACTGTGTGGTTTCTTGACTTGCGATATCATCTCGCTGTCCCACTCTATCTTGGTACTAAGCTTAATTCCGAAGTGTTTTTCGAAGTTATACCTTTTTACTATATCGTCTCTTGGTAGATCGATGTAGGTAGTGTGCTTTGCAATGTCCTCCTTCTCTCTACTGCTGATAGTTTTACCTAAACCTGTCCCCTCTTTTGCAATGCACAACAGAGTTCGCTTGGCTACTCCCTCTATGACAAGGTGTAAGGGTGTTAGGTCCAGAATTACTTCTAGTGCTGCTGTAGGGCATGTCCTCATGGCCCCTGTGATGCATACACAGGCCAGTCTCTGCACCTTTGTTAGCATATTTCTCATTGTGGTTAGCTTGGTTCTCTTAGCCCATGCTATTTCACCATAGGTGAAGATGGGTCTCACCATCATGGTATACATCCAGCGGAGAATTGTTGGGTTACAACCCCAGCTTTTCCCCGCTAAGCTCCTACATACCATGAGTGCGCGCGTTGCTTTGTTTATAGTTACCTCTGCATGTCTTCTCCAGAGAAGCTTTGAATCTAGTGTAAGTCCCAGATACTTTACTTCTCCTTTGAAGGGAATTTCAGTGCCATCCATTCTCATTGTTCGGAGGTTTGGCAGGCTTCTTTTGTTAGTAAAAGGTACTATGGTGGTTTTCGCTGGGTTGATACTTAATCCCACTGTGTTGCACCATTCCTTTGTTACTGACAGTCCTCTCTGTATCAGGTTACATAGTGTATCCTCGAACTTCCCTCTCGCTATTAAGGTGATGTCGTCTGCGTAACCCTGACATTTTATGCCATTCTCTGTTAGCATCGTTAACAATTCGTCCACAACAAGACTCCACAGCAGTGGAGAAAGGACTCCGCCTTGTGGGCAGCCTTTTGTTGTTTTGATTCTTATAGTGGTGTTACCCACTTTTGTTTCTGCAGTTCTAGTGCTAAGCATTTGGCATATCCATCTGCTAAGCATATCATTTACTCCTTTTTTATGTAAAGACTTCTTCACAGCCTCGTGAGAAGTATTATCAAAGGCTCCTTCTATGTCTAAAAAGGCACATAGTACGATTTCTTTGTTTTTGAGAGCCGACTGGATGTTACTAGCCAGCTGGTATAGGGCAGATTCTACACCTAAGTTACTAGTGGCACATAAATTCTTAGGCTAAAAACGATCGAAAAAGAAGTTAAACGTTTTGAAAATATTCGCGTTGACTCGGATTCAAAAACTTTCTACATTTTTCCAGTACATATAAAACTAAAATAGTACTTTTTTTTGCACGTGTATTTCATCGTATCTGCATTTTAATAGTTTTAATTTAAAAAATGCAGCTTTGTTAAGCTTTTCTTTTCTATGAATAAATGATTTTTGAAAAATAGCAGGAGATACCTATTCTGTATAAGCTTGGTTTTGCTAATAAAAACAAATAAAAATATTAGTTGTATTGTGGGAATTTGTGATGATTGGCTAAGGCAAGACCATAACTCGGGCCTATAATTTATGAAGAATACAACGAATATCACAACATGAATGTAGATCCAACTCAAACCTAAGTAAGTCGTAGCGTTTATGTCCTTTGGTTCAAAACAATTGGGAAAAAATTTGATGATAGGAAAATGTTCGTGTTAACTCGAATTCAAAAAGTTTTTAATTTTTCAAGTATATGGAACGAAACTACAAACATATTATGCTAAAGTACTTGGCATTATTTCTTTTCTTATTTTTTGCCAAAATATCTTTCATCGTATCTGATTATTTTTTATTAAAAAAAATAAAGCTTATTAAGGGTTTTCTTTTCTTTGAATAAATCTTCTGAAAAATTAGATATTAGCCTTAGAGTCGGCTTAAAATTTGAGGTTGCCATTTTTAAATTATTGTACACACATTTAATAATACGCACACACACAAAACAATTGTAAGAAGCTCGGGTCCTTCAAGATAAATTCTATTTATTTTGCTTATAACTTGATAACATTTACTTTGATTTTTAAAGTTATTAAGTTCCATTCTGTTATTGTAGTTATCCAGCTTTATGAAAATTCACCAATTTTTGCGTTAAGCAAAAAAGAGAACGTAATAGGTTCAATATTCAAATAAGTAAAACATTTTAAAATTTGAATATGAAATTTATATGGAAATTTTGATTTTGTATTGACAATACATAAAGAGAATACGATAAGATTGCCAAAATAGGTTCCTACCCTCCATGAAAAATCGGAAGGCTTCCATTTAAAAGTGATAAAGAAACATTCCCCACCATATCTTTCGGAAGCTTAGGGGAAGTTTTGAAATACCCTCAAGGAAATATCGGAAGGCTTCCATCTAAAACTGATAGAGAAACTTCCCCACTGTATCTTTCGGAAGCTTAGGGGAAGTTTTGTATTTATGTTGTTTCCAAACCACTTCTTTAAGAATGCATGTGGAAACTTTTACTGATAGTCAAGCAATGACTACAGAAAATATTAGTTGCCCAGCCGCTGATTATAGAATTCGATAGTCTAGTGGTAGCGCGCTTGACTATCGCTCAGGGGTCCCGAGTTCGAATCCTGGCCGGGCATTTTCATAACAAGGGAGAGGAATGTTTCCATGTTAATTCTTAGAACAGGGAAGAGGACTGCTTCCAATTCGCTTTTTAAGATAGTGGAGAAGAATTTTTCCACATTAATTTTTAACACAGCGGAGAGGAATGTTTCCCTTTAATGGCTGATTATATCCGGGAATGCTTGGAGTGTATTTACAACTTTTTGGTATTAGTATTGGTACATATACTGAGGTTGGGCTTATTAAATATTTGTACAAACAATCATACAGTTAAGCAACACTCAATTTATGCTTCAACAAACGTATTTTTGAACATAATTAAGTACTAACAAATTTCATTTTAAAAGAATGACACTTAAACAACATGAAATCATTAAACCACACCAATCAATTGCAAAAACTCTATTTAAAATTTTCGAATTTTCAATAAGTCTTAAAATTGTATTTGCTAAACAAAATTTTACAATGAAAATGTGCCACTTATTATTTTGCTCAATAGCTTTATTTCGTGGTTTGTTAAGTTAATGCAATAAAAACTAGACACGTTGTTCTCTTTCCATCCCAACGCACAGCTGTTGCTGTAGTTACAAAGGAACATGCAACAACAACAAAACCAAAGCTGCAAGCAGTAACCGCATCAAAGTCAATCAACAGACGAACTGCTTGCAAGAAAATAATTTCATTTTATGATTAAAATGCCAATTTTACGACAAAACTATTGATCGTAGGTGCATGCCACCGTCGACTTTTTTATTGGAATCAGGAAGATCTTTCATATGTTCATAAATCATTTTCAGATATAATTTACTGTTTAGGCAGGAAATGGAAAAAGCGCCAAATTTTACCAAAAATTGAGATTAAAGCCAGTTTCTCAGTCAATAACTAGTTCGTTATTAAATATATCAAAACTTTGAGTATACACGAACCATCTATGATCAATTTTAATTCGAAAAGTGAAAATTTCACCTAAATCCGTTCAGCAGACACAAACATGCTAAATTTTTAAAAGTTTCATTTTTATATAATAGTACAGAATACGATGAATGATGGAGAATAAAACATGAATAATAGCGTGGCAAATGATGAACGATGAAAGAGAATTTCTAAATCAAGTAATTCTATACTGAAATAAACCACATGTTTTAATATCGGCAACAAATGTTATATCTTCTTTCAATAAAATTGAAAAAATTTTAAAATTCTCATTAAAGTTTCAACACATTTGAGGTTATTTTGACTTCAAGTTGTTAGCTATTTTTCCAAAACTTTATTTCTCAAAAAATTTTTTATGTTTGTTTTATTTTAATATAGTTCAAATCGAATTTTCAAAAATGTTAACTATTATTAGTGTAGAGAAAGGCGAATTATAAATTATTATTAATAAAGTTTGACATAAAAATTTGATGTTCTAAGAATTATGTACTGTGCTTTATGAACTATGAATTGTGAGTTATGAAAACTAATTTATGCATAGTGAATAGAAAATACTGAACTACTAATCTGAATTTTAAATCATGAATTATGAAAAATTAATTATTTTTTATCAACTATGAAGTATTATTGGTAATGATTAAATAATGATTAATGAATAACGAATAATAAGTGATGAGTGCAAGATGATGAATGGTAAAGGATGAGTGACGAATGAATAAAAAGACATAAATGCAAAATAAATTAGTTCCGACGATTGATAAATATTGATTTATGAATTTTGTGTTATTAAAACGAAATTATATATTGAAAATACCAAATTATGAATATGAATTTTAAATAATGAAATACAACGTAATAAATATAAGGTATATAAAGTACTAATACATTATGGATAGTGAAAAAGGATTTATTATTAATGAATTACAAGTAATGAATGGTGAATGAAATGCGGTACAAGATAAATTTGGAGTCAATTACTTTCGATGATTGATAAATTATGATTTAAGAAATATGAACTATATTCGACAATTTAGAACTATGAATTGTGAGATGTGAGTTATAAAAACTTAATTATGTTCTATGAACTAAATATACTGAATTTTAACTATGAATTTTATATTACGAAAAATGATTAGAGAACTATAAACTATAAAGTATAATTTTTATTTACACACAAAAAACGAATGATTTTTGATAAGCGATGCATACCGAATAATGGATGAATGAGGAGTGCTGTTGTTGCAAAGACTTTTATAGCCGACAAAAAATTCATTTATAGCTGCGAATAATTTTTTGTCTTAATACAGAACTTATTTTGTCTAAGAAATATTTTAGTTTACATACTTTACTAAAATGCTTTTGTATTTTATGTTTGATCGACCTCATCTAACTCCTCTGGACTAGCTCTCCTCTTTCAAAGACACATCAATAGATAATTTGAGTTATTTCTCCGAAGTATTCTACATTAGTACAACTTTGTTGCATCTTCATCTGGCAACATTGTTGCACTTGACAAGGATTTAAGCAGCACTCTTAAAGCAACATCAGCTCATTTCGTAAGCTATAAAATAAAAGAGTTTCTCAAGAGCTCGCATTTCAGTTTCACTCCTTCACTCAACATTTACGGGCAACGCAATGGCTGATACACTTTGTTTTCCAAATAGGTTCAAATGTAGTTAAATAATTTATGAGCCAACGTTAAAAGCTGAACGACAGACAGGCAGACATCAATCAACATTTTTATAGCGCACTATTTTAGTGCATGATTGAAAGGAGCAACAGCAACAGCAGCAGCAGCTACAGGGTCTAGAAAATATGGCAGTATTGCTCTAAGCAGCAGCCTCTAAATGAGTAAAAGACGTGGTGCTATGTTTATGAAGAAGAAGAAGAAGCAGAAGAAGAGTAAAAAATAGAATAATTAAATCTTTCATAAAATAGCAAAGATCAGCAGCTCATCTGCCAAATGTTCCTCTAATTATACCAACTATTAAAATAGCTTGCGTCACATGTATTAAAATACAAAAACAACAAAATTCAAAAACAACACAATTCAAAAACAACAAAAAACAAAAAAATTTTAAATTGAATTTGAAATCAAAAGATTAAACCATGGCAACAAGTATAAACAAAAACTGCAGAAATAAAAAAAAAAACAATTACTTTGCGAGCTTAAATTGAAGATAAAAACCAAAAAATGCATAGAATAATGTAAACAAAACATGGCAATGATGCTTTTAAACAACAACAACAACAGTGGCTATGGCATATTACAGTGCTGCCAAATTAACGAGCGCAACAACTGCTAATAAAAAAATATACAAAAACAAAAAATGAAAGCTTAAAGCAACAACAGCAACCTAGCCAAGATGCTGTTTAAATAATTATTTTTCAACAGCAGATTTTCAACAGCTGGAACAAATGGAAGCAGAAAAAGAAGATAAAAAAGAAGTAACAGAGGAAGAGAGGTGTTGGTAGCCAAAAAGCAGTACTGGAAAAAATGTCCTCCAGCAATGTCGTAATTTACTCAACATGTCATTTCAATAAATGAACCGTAAGCTCAAGAGTCACAGAAAAAGCAACAAAAACAACAATCACAAGAACATACATATAAATAGCTTATACGCTGAGGTGCGAAAATGTGTACAAATACGATTGAAACACACTCGATCAACACTTGAACAACAACAACATCAGCCAGAAGCAAAGAATTGAACAGCAACAACAACTTCACTTTAAAGTCACTTCAATTCGAATAAGCGACCTCATAAAATAATCTAGTATCGACCTCTGAGTGCGAACACTTAAGTGGATATGGAACCTGTGTATAGCTCAACCAAAACTGTAGCTGTTTCTCTTCCAAAAAATAATAAAAAGGCTTATGGAAGTGCGTGTGTGCGTTAATGTTTATATGCCCAGTGTGCCATTCTTCGGATCCGTTTTGAATTCTATTAGATGAACTTCCTTCTTCGCATATTTCACCCGAAACGGGTTGCGTTTTGCATCCGAAACAGATCCTTTTTAATATGAAATTCTTCTCAAATGTACGAATCGCTTTTTTCACTTTTTCTGATTCGTCTTGGACTCGAAACGGACTTCATATACTTATCCGTTTCAGAATCTTTTTTTTTGCGATTCAAGAGGACTCTTTTTTTAAAAAATTTGAATTCGCGACGAACTCGTTTTTTAAAATAATTCGGATTCAAAATGGCTTATGCTAGATTCAAAATATTTTTATTTTTTTGTTATTATTTAAAAATTGAAATAAAAATTAAGTTCAATAAGTTTTGCAATGTTGGTGAATGGATGACTCCAACTTATTTCTTCAGACAATTCATTATAATTTTTTTCTTTAAGAAAAGTTTCCGAAAAATACTTCTTGTTTACTCATCATAATTTTTTAAAAATTCTAAGAAGAATAGAACTACTATTCGGTTTGAAGGAGAGTTTCAAAACATAAACGAACTCGTAACGGGTTCGAAACAGATTCGCATCCGTTTTTATGCACATCGGGTGTTTGGCCACTTTTTCGTTATAGCCATGTCGCCTGTTGTTTTCCACATGCGTTTCCTTTTAGCAGCTGATCATAAAAAATCCGCAACTTAAAATTACATTCTTGTTAATATTCAGAGGGTTTGTGAGAATTGTTGAGTGTGTGTGTGTGTGTATGTGTTTGTGTATCTTTGAGAGAGAGTGCAGCATAGTTCACAGAATTGACTTTGGAGCAATCATTAGTTATTAGCTTTCTGAAGATTGCCAATGCATAAATTTGTAAATTTTGCGATGAAAAATTAGAGGATCAGGCGTGAAAACTTAAGGAAATAACTTCCTGTTGTAGAAGCAGAAGAGTAGGTGGAGGAAGGATAGACCGAAAGTATATTAACAGCACTTGAACTTTTCTTAACTTAATCAAGAAATATTATCTTGACTCTTTATTAACCTTTCGTTAGACGTAGATGATCTAGTTGAATTTGAAGTTTCTTCTTTGGTGCTTTTATATTTTTGGTAAAAATTTTTTAAATTATTAAATTTGAAGTTAATAACTGTTTTAAAAAAACGTACTGACTGCTTTATGTTTTTATTTAAATTAAACTTTATCTTAAAATACAGAAATTTGATAAATTGCAAAAATTTTCAGAAGGGAGTATTTTGATTAGAAAAAATGTATTGGTTTCAATATTGTATTGAAAGTAAGGATCTGGTACTTTGTCATGCAAATTTGATAACATTATTATTCTTGACTTATATTTAAACAGCAGAGTAAACCACTTCTCAGTTTTTATTTGTTAGTTTTGGCAAATGGTTAATTTTGAGTTATGGCTCTTTTATAGTTAGGGAGCGATTTTTTGATGGCAGCAGCATGTCTGCCGATAGGACTTGAAGCTACTTTCTAAAGGGATTATCGGTGGGCATTTAATTTAATTTTTACATTAAGTTACTCGCCCGAAAATATTGTTATTCAGTTTAACAAAAACTTCGAGTACGTAAACGTTTTGTTGCGTTTAACTTCTTCGATTAAAGCATTTTTTTTATGTTAAGGTTTAAAAATTAGAAGTTTATTACGTCCAGACAACATCACATTTTCCTTTGGTTGGTTTTCCTTTCTGATGACTATCCGAAGAAAAAAACTGACGTCAATATTTTTACCAGCATATTGAAGGTATATTTTGCTTTTTAAATAGCCTGTTTTTTTCTTTCAGTATATCGTTTTTAGTGTTCTTCGTTGTTGTGACTGTTCCTTGTCCATGAATATGATGAGTGATGAAAATTAATACAATTATTATTCTTGAATAAAATTTTTGTACTACTATTTTAAAATATCAGAGAAATAAACACGGAGATAAATTTTTTGCTTGAATCAAGCAAATGTTTTGCTTAAAAGCAAATTAGAAAAACTTTGCTCAATCACGGTGTAATTTTAGAAATAGATTGCTAAATTGAAATCACTCCTCATGTATTTTTGAAAAAAAGCAAAATTATATTAAATTCAAGAAAATATGTGCTAAATTATTATAAAGTCAAATAGCAAATTTTTACTAAATTCAAGAAAATTTCTTTTGAACACACAACTACTCGTTTATTCTTAACTAGAAATCGCCAGTGCCTAAATTTGACCTTTTACTGTGACCTTCGAGCTACACTGTGATATGAAATTTTTTTCGTTCTCAGATGAGCGTTGAAATGAGTTAAAAAACGATTCTATTTCTCTTTTCAGTTTGCCGCTCAGTGCTAACCAAAGACTTTTTATAAAAAATACGTTGTACTGAGAAAAGCTACAGTTTTGGAGATATCGCAATAGTTTTGATGTCATATTAACTGGAAATTTTTAAATATACTTACTATCCGCGAAAAAAATTACCAAAAAAGTTTTCGTATACCGTTATTTTTTTCAACCAATGACTACATACAAAAATACGTTGCACTGGAAAAAACTACAATTTTCGAGATATCGTCATAATTTTGATGTCAAAATAACGGGAATTTTTCAAACTTTTCTGTTTGTAAGAAATTTTATAACCCCAAATATATTCGCACATGTTACATAAAAAAATGCTTTTGTAGGGTATCCATAAGAGATAGCGAGAAATGTTTGGCCCATTTTTTGTACATCTCAATAATATCTAAAATTTCTTATTACACCATGTTCTTCCATCTTTTATAGCTTAGCTTTAGTTTAAGAAATTCTGTTTTCAACGCTCATGTTTCAGGTCAAGGGTCAGAAAAAGTATTTTGTGCACTCCTTCCTACTCTTATTCATTTGAAAGAAAAACTATGAGAAACATGGGAGAAAATGGTACCGAACTGTTTTTCCTACGCCAATTTATATATACATGAAGAAAATTAAGTGATGTTTGGTTAACAACTGCGATGGTCAAATGGATAAGCGCATGCACTTACACTCACGCGGCCGAGGTTCAAGTCTCGGGGTAATGGTAATATTTCAATTTAATTTAATGTTAATAATTATTTCACTTTAAAAATATTCTAGATTTCAGCAAAAATTAATCAAAATTTGCTATTCCAATTTATAATGACTTAGCAAATATTTGCCTGAATTAAATTTGCTTTTGCAATTTAAAATAACTAAAAAAAATTTTGATTGAATTTCATTTAACCCTCAGATAGACTATATCATTGCTTGATTGGCAAACGCTCTCGTGATTTTTCGAGTATATTTTCACTCTTTATGACAAGTATAAAATCAAAAAGTTCTGTAAATGTTTGTAGTCATAACTTTTGTCTCAAAGTCAAAATCTTCATGTATGGATTATGTCGTCTAGCCAAACGAGATGTTTTTCTTTTTGAATCATTTTTTTTCTAGTTGTTCGATTGGCAAACGCTCTCTTGAGTTTTTGAGTATGTTTTTCGTCTGTATGAATAGTATAAAATGGAAAAGTTCTGTAACTGTTGGTAGTGATAACTTCTGTCTCAAAGTCAAATTCCTCATAAATATACAATGTCGTCTGCCCAGACGAAATTAATTTTTAAGAGATAAGAGCGTGATATTTTGTTCAACTTCATATTCTTTTCTTATCCTCTGTTCGTCAGATTACAAAATAAATTTTGCTCAAACATACATAGCATACATACTCTGAAACATAAAACTACTGTAAGTCTACCCGTCATTATGCCATACCTTCGTAGTAGGGCATACTTCTGATTTCGTCTGTCCAGGCGACATAGTCCATTTACTGTCTATCGGATCATTACATATTTGAGTGTTAAATTTTGACATATTTATTGACAAAAGGTATTTGTATTCCATTTAATGATCAATATTGATAATTTTTCTATGCTTTTTGACAAAGTTATTTTTCAAAATTGTATTTTTTCAACCCATTAACTTTCACGAAAACGTAAATCAGGCTTTTTTTTTAATTTGACGGAATTAAGCAAGCTTTTGTTTACGAAAAATGTGCAAAGCTAGACATTTTTTGTCGCTATACCTTTTTTATGAAATTTATTCAAAAAACTTTCGACAAAATTTTGCTGAAAAAATAATAGTTTTTCGTATTTCCTTTTAAGTTTCTTACGAAACTACGAAAACTTATATAATTGTGTTGTAACAGTTTTTGTTATTGTTTGCGATATTTAAATTATTTTTGCGATATTTGATAACCAAATTGCTTTATTCATTCTTGAATTGTGATCAAAAATGTACGAATTTTTGAACAAACTTTTGAAAAAAAAAGTTATCCATTGAATTTTAGAATGTTTTTTATTGTTGTAGTAAGAGCAATAAAACTTATCAGACGAATAATAGGTCTACAGGAACACACACATTTTTTTGTTTAATTTGTCGCCTAGTGTCAATAAAATAAAATTGAATTCCTCTTTTATACTCGAAAAATGTTCCCACAGTTTGTACTTTTAGCACCTTTAAGTTTACATAACAGTTTACTTTTCCGAGATGAGCTTGAATATGACTCCAAATTACCTAATAAAAATTTCTTTGCAATTGTATATTCAAAACATTTAACTTTTGCTTCTTAAAGTATATCGCTACCTTAATAAAGAAAGGCCCTAACACATTTTTTTCAAAATAAATTTTTTTACAGATTTTCGGAAAAAAAAAATGCTATAGAAAAAAAAATTGCTGCAAAAATGTTGCTACAGCATTGAATTGGTTAGTGTCTTAAATAAAAAATCCATTTCAAGAAAATTCGGACCCGCAAAATTCTAATTTTTATTAAGTTTTTCCATCTCCTGTAAAGTAACAAAAAATGAGTTAGGGCCTTTCTATATTAAGGTAGCGATATTTAAAAATTTTATTTTAGGCACTGTAACAAATTTTACAAAATATTTAAGTTGAGTCTGTTTGGAAAAAGTTTTGTTTTATGTGAAGGCCAAATTTTATAAAAAATCATGAAAGTTATTTTTCTTTTTCTGCAAAATGCGTTTTGGCAATTAAGATTTTGAATATTTTCTAAACATTTTATGGCATTCGCATAAAAATTTGTGGTTGTTAAAAAAAATTGTTCACCATTATTTAAAAGGTTTTAATAAAGTGAATTAGTTGGGTGCTTGTTATAGATTTTTAAAATAACAAGATTCTTTAATAAAAATTTTCTAAAAACTTAAAAATATACTTTGCTCAAATGTGTGATAAAAAAAGGTTATTTTTTTCAATTTTTCGTAGTGTAGATATAAAAATATCTGTCTATTTTTTTCACTGCTCTCGAAAACACTGAAAATATATTTTATAATATTATTGCAATCACAAGCAGCGCATTAAATTCATTCCCTATTTCAGCAAGTTCAATGCAACAAACTTTAATTAAATCTTAGCCTTCACTTGTAATTGCTGTATTATTTTCAAACCAAGCAACAAGCGAACGATAACCAACAGCCATCGAACAACCGAACAACCGAACGGATAGAGAAGTTCCCACATGTGTGCCAATTTCGTAGATAAATTAAAAGTTCTTTTGCGAAATCGCTGTGAAGGTTACCCATAACGAATGCTGTCGTTACGAACGCCTTTTGTTTTCTCGAGCCAATGTCATGAAAACTAGGCTTCGCAAGAGAAGCTAAATCAGTTTCTTCCAAGCATTGTTCTAAAGTTGATTTTCATGCTTAATGCTAAGCAGCTTGATAATTAACAATAATGAGCCATGTTCGAGTTTTATTGTTCTTGTAAATTAAATTTAAATAAGATGTCAGATTTTCTATTTTGTTGTGTTTTTTTTTTTGCCATTGGTGCATAATGGATAGATTTATTTGTTAGATATAGATAGATAGATAGATAGATAGGTAGGTAAGCTCTTGAAAAAATAAAAAATAAGTACTGGAACAAAATAGTTTCAGCTACTGCATCTAAGTGTGGGGGGGAGGGGGAGGTGGTGTCATCTCACTTAGTCTTCTGCCATGCCACCGACCACGCTGCCCACGGTGAAATTCAAACCGTGCTGCGTTGCTGACGCCCAGCTGCGTCGTGGCAGTATGCGTCCAAAATTAAAATACTTCTGACGCAACTTGTCCTTGATCTCGTCCTCGTTCATGATGGCGCTTGCCTCGCGGAAGTTCAGAAAAATGCGTCCTTTTTCATCAGTTTTGATGGGCAATATTTCGGTGCACACATTGCGAGCTTTGAGTAAAAAACCCTCTTCTTGAGCATCGTCCACACCCATGTGCACCACTGTGTCCGCTGCCACCAAATGCTGTGATTCAGTTTCACCGTTGACTGCATCCAGCCGCGAATCTACGGATTGAGAACGTGAAGGTTTTGTATTGCATCTCTTTTTGTGACGCAAATAGAAGGGATCGCGATCGCTGGCCTTCACGTACTGCACCATGGGTCGATTGACACCCCATTTGGGGCGATCATCTTTTTTATCCGCAGCTTCTTTTTGCATTTTGCGCTTTTCTTTCTCTCTAGCTTCCTTAGCCTTCGCCTTGAAGGTTGTTGTAGTAGTGGTTGTGGTCGTGGTTGTTGTTTCGTCGTGTTCCTTTTCGGCTGCGGTTGGGGCTGTCGATGCAGCTGCTGCGTGAGTGGTTTGTGTCGGTTGTGTTTTGGAAGTTTTCGACGTTTGTGTAGTTGTTGTGGTAGAGACTTCACGTTTAAGCAGCACCTTATAGAAATTGTCGTGGAACAGGCAGAGATCACAGTTAAGTGGCAGCTCAGTCTGGGTCTCAACGTCATGTGAGTGTGCATCGGGTGACTGCAAGGAGTCGGTACTGCATGAACGTTGCACTGGAGACACAGGTATCAATGCCAATTTGTCGCTCCTCGCATTCAACTCACTCTGCTTGTCGGCGTTTGTAGGTTCTGTAACATAATTATTCTTCACCTGAATCTCTTGACTTTCCATAGCATGACATTTGCCGCAACGGTTGCAGGGTTGCGCCGTTTCACAGATCTTAGTCAAGTTTTCCTCAGTGTCATCAGTTTCTGTTGTAAACGTATTGTCCGTGCGTTGTGTTTCACCCGCACAGGAAGTCTTTGTCGACGCAGCTGTCGCAGGTGGCTTCAGATGCTGTTGCATCATAAAGGTTGCTATCTGCAGATTACCGATGGCGTTCTGGAGTCCAAAGATATCGGAAGTGATGGGCAGTGGTATAAGCGTTGCGGGTTGCATTATAAGAGTAACGTTTTCCTTCTCGTCCTTTACTGTCAAGGCGGCTTCTTTTTGAGACGCCGGTGCCTTAGGTGGTGGTGCTGGTTTTTTTGTGGCACGCCGCAAATTGATGGGGGTACCAATCAAAACCTTCTCCTCTTCCTGCTGGGGCTGTTTCGTGACTTCTTCATCTTTGTTCTCTTGCTGGGCATTCAGAATGTCTTCTTCGATCTCTTGCACCTCTAGAATTTCTGTTGGAGTTAACTCTATTGCCAACTCCCGTTTCTCACGTCTTCCTTCTTGGTTTTCAGCAGCTGGCTCCTTCTGTTCAGCCGTGTTGCGTGCAACTGACTCTGCGTGCTGCAGTGGTGGCACTCGATTCCTACGTTTCTTCTCCCTCTCAATTCTGGCAGCCACCTCCGCCTTGGCTATTGCATCTGACATAGCTAGCTGCTTCTTTCGTTGCAACTCTTCACGCTCCATCTGTTGTCGACGTTCGTACTCCAAGCGTTCACGCTCCATTTGTTTTTCCCGTGCAATGCGTTCCTCCTCCATGCGTTCTTCCTGCAATTGACGCTCCATCTCCCATTTGCGTATCATTTCGCGCTCCTCCAGCTGTTGTTTGATTGCATTGTGATATTCCGCCGCTTTTCGGCGTTTGTCTATGCGTTCTGCCAGCGTAACAGGGTCAACGGGCGCATTTTGTCCACGTATGTAGGAGGACTGCAGTGACTGGGCATCATCCTCACTGTCTTTCATGTCGTGAAGGCCACGACTTAGCCAAACGGGTCCACTTGGCTTCATTTGCTGATAATGTTCACTGGACGGATGCTGCTGATTCATCCACTTGGCGCGTTCGCGCTCTTCACGTGATTTTATGGGATATAAATCAGATTGGTCACTGGTATGAATGGCGTAGGTGTTGGATGTTGAAATATCACGGCTGAGTGTCGAAGGCCTCGATTGAGGCATGTAGTAGCTGCTGAAAGGAGGAAAAAATTAGAAATTGGAATGGGCGAGATACGAAATTGTTTTAGAAAAAGAATCTAACAAAAAAGGGAGGGAATACAACAAAAAGATATAATTCAGAAAAATCTTTTAGATGGGAGATTTATTAGTCTTAAAGGCTTTGTGTTCTTGACATAAAATTCAGAAGACTGCTTAATCATGTCTAGAAACTAATAGATATACAGCTTTATACTTTGGGGTTTTTTATATAAATGTTCTTTTTTGTACCTAATAAAATATACTGCATAACCATTAATTCACAACCTAACTTACAATATGAAAGACTCTTCTAGAAAGCTTTTGTGCACTTCGAAAAAAGCAAAAACGTTTAGGTAGAGAGATGATGTGAAACTGGTATTTGAAAATTTTAAAGAAACTATTTGATTGCTTTTTAAATAAATAAAATCATTTATTAAAGCATTAAGCGTGTACTAAAAGTATTTGTCGAATTTTTGGCAAGAATATATATTAGGCGTGTATATATTTATATATTTCTTTATGCTTTAGAATATATGAAAACAGTATAGCAAAAACATTATCTATAAAAATATTAAGAAAGTTTTCACAGGAAACCATGGTGGTAGGAAAAAGCACTAAAAAAAATTAATACAAAATTTCTCCATACAGAATTGAGTCTTTTTTTATTTATTTATGAAACTTAAAAAAATCGGCTGATTTTCCATATTTTGGGCAAAATAAATGCTCATTTTTCTTTTAAAAAATCTTCTAAAATTTTTGTAAAAAATTTTTTTATCAATATTTGACAAAAACCATCTACTAATTTTTAGAGTAAACAGAATTTTTAAAGTATTGATTGGCTTTTATACTGAAAAAGTATTCACTAAATTTTTTTAATTAATAAAAATCACTCGCGGTCGGGAGTTGGCCCGTCACCCACTCTAGCGCCTACTCCCGCCCCTGTCGTTGTCATTAAGTATGCAAAATTGGAGAAACATTTTATAATTATTTTTATTATAAAATTGTTTGTATTATTATTTTATTATTTTTATTATTTATTTTTTTATTTCTATTATTAAAATAATTATAACAATTTTTTTTTATTGTTTTTTTAAAGACCAAAAAACCAAGGCATGCGCCTTATACAAACAAGGTTGGTCTTAGACCTGAAAGGAAAGAGATAGATTTATGTAGAGAAATTGATTGGAACCATACGTGAATTATTGATTAGGTGAAACAGTCGTGAAAGGCAATTTGAATTGCTTTTAAATGAGGCTAGTGTTATGCGTTAACCTCTTCAAGCATTTAAAGCGCTTTGTTGTTCCTGTCCTTTTAATTCCACATTTTTCCACAATTTTAGTTGTGGATTTTTTTTAGTTTTCCACAATTCTTAAATGTAGGAAAGAACAAAGAAAGTGAAAGAACCATGCCCGAGACCGGATTCGAACCAGGAACCTCTGGGTTGATAGTCTAGCGCACTCTCCATTAGACTGAAAGGCCGACAAAATATAATACAAATTTTCAAATTTGTCCAAATAAAATTTAATACATATACAAATTTTCAAATTTTTGTGCGTTTTTTAATTTTGTTTTTTTTTAGACAAGATCGTTTTTTACTTTGGTATTTTTTTCTAAAATTTTCTTGGCATTTTTTTGACTTTTATTGCCAAAACTTATTTTTTTTTATCAGTTCTCTCCTAATTTTTCTTTAAGGAGATATTTCATTAATTTTATGGACGAGTTTTCTTTGAACGTTATTTCTTACCGCTAAAACTTTTGGTTGGAAAAATTGGAAAAATTAGATTTGTATATGACTTTTCGAAGAACTTCTTAGCTTTATTCGGAAACATTATTAATAAAAAGAAGCATGGTCTGGTTTATTATTGGTTTTGGGCTTTTTTGAGAGAACAATTTGTATTGTTTCTCAAACTGTTTTATCTTAAAATAAAACTCGAAATTTCATCATCAACTTCAAAATTTATTTTAAGGACTTCTTAGCATCTATCTTTTAAATAATAAAACTCCCATCCCTTTCTTTTACAAGCACATACATGACCATGTAGCATTTGGAATATTTATAAAACTACTTTTGAGACGGCGTTGTACCAGAATAACTGGTAGTCTTCAATCGCCAAAGGTTTTGAAAAGTATTTTTATTTCATAGAAAATTATTCTTAATCTCCAGAGGATAATATTTTTCTTTGTTTATATTCCATTTTTAAATGATAAACTTGAAATATGAGCTTGAGCTCTTACGTCTTATCATAGGAGAGCTTTACGAAGGCCTCAGCAAGAAAAATGTGTCTTCTTCTTATTTGTTTATCATTTTGAAACAATGAACCTAGAATAGGATCTAAAGCTCTTACGTCTAGTCTTAGAAGGGCTTTACGTTGGTATCAGCAAAAAAATTCTTCTTACTTATTACGAAAGAGTAAGATTTCTCTTATTATAGCTAATCCTTTTCCCAATCTTTTTGCACCATCATTACTTACCTTCCCTGATAACCATCGCTATTTGTTGCCATGTCTGCGCCCACATTCGTATAACTAATCAGCTTTGCTTGCGGCGGCCGCCCCTCAATGATGTAGGTACTATTCAACAACTCCTGCTGTTCCTTTTGATATTGTTGTATGTGCTGCTGTTGTTGTTGCTGCTGTCTTGCATAGTTTTCGCGATTTGTTTGTTGTTTCTTGGGAATTTGTATCGATCGTTGGTTTTTCGTTGCAATGGCAGCGGCATCGACGACCTCATTACCACCGAGTGGGCCCATTCCAGTTCTTCCCGTATCAGCAGTACTCACACCAAAGTTGCTCTCATTCTGACTCGCACCATCGTTAAACCAAATATCTGGTGTATGTGTGTTTTTTGGGGAATCACTAAGATAGCCTGATGTTTCTTCCTCCTGGCAAACAGGATTGTTTAATCGATTCTGTGTGTTGCCAGGATCAACAGCCATCAGACTGCTGCCAACTATTTGCTGTGGATGGCGTTTATTACTATTGTTGTGTTGGTTATTGTTGTTGCTGTTTCCATTGGTGGCTAGTTGCTGCTGCTGCTTGATCATAAAGTCACGATGCCTGATGACCGGAAGACTCGGACTGCGCACACGTGGCTGTGGTGGTGCTTGAATACGTGCCTTTGCCGTTTGAGCCCCAACCTCTGCGTAGGAGTACTTCCGGTGCCCGGGAAAATAGGCCATGCGACTGGTTGTATTATTACGTGGCTTCCCCCGTGCATAGCCACGACTCATGCGTCGATAGTGTGTGCCACCACCGTCGTCATCATCATCATATTCAACATCATCTTCATAGCCGATTTGCTGGTCTTCATCGATATAATGTTCCAATTCGTGGTTGTTGTTGATGTTGCTGTTATTATAGTCATAGCTGCTGCCTCGTTGCATAGCTAAAGCTGGTTGTGGCTGAGGAACCAAGGCACCATTTAGCTGATTAACGGACGGCTGTGATTGATATGGCGGCTGTTGTTGTTGTTGGTCCTGTTGTTCACGTTGCTGCCGTGAATTGCGCTGATGTAAAGGGTCGCGACTTAGGTCAAGATTCGAATAGAAGGTTCGTATGGAAGTGCGTTCGATTTTATGGTGCGACGTAGATGAGTGATGAGATGAAGAAATTATTTCGTCCATGCGAGCAATTTCTTCTGGAAGTAGCAAGGAGTCAATATTTAGTAAAAGAGAAACAAAAGGGATGTTATTTAAAAGCGGCCAAAGCTTGAATTTACTACTGCAAAAAAGTATATGCAGAAGGACTCCTAAAATTCTTAACGATAACTTATTCGATAAGAACCTATTTTTTGTGATAGTTTTGCAAACGTCATTTAAAAAAAGTTCCCAAAACCATATTTTATAAGCTTGTCGTCCAAAAACAACAAATTGTTGATACTTAAAACTAGCTCCAGACTCGTTTAGCTATTTAAAATCTTTAATAACTCAATAAAAACTATTGTTTGCACTCACTCACTCACTCACCTCTTTCTTTAGCCCATTGCTTTTTCTTCAAGTCCAGTAAAGTGTGCGTCTTTCTGCCCGCTGCTCCGGTAATCATGCCGTTCTAGCTTCACCTTTTGAACTGCCACTCAAAGGTTCATTGCGCCTTGAGTAGTTGTTGGCTAGGTTTTCTACATAAAATAGTGTTTTTTCTAGTTTGCAAGTTTTCAAAACAAGTGTTCTCAAGTTTTGATGAGCACAAATTATTTCTTCAACAGACAAACAACGAATTCCACAACACAAACTTTCCACTCAGCCGTAGCACACAAACTGTTGTCCTGAGCTTTGTCAAAATTCCGCCATACCTAAAAGTTAAATGCTTTCGAAGTACACAAATAAAATAAAGTTTGTATAGATGCCAAAATTTTTTAGATTTCTTTAAAATATTGAAAGAATTTTTCAAAGCTTAAAGAAACTTAGCATTTTTTCTTAAATGCAACTTTTTGTATAATAATGTTATTGAAAAAAATTAAGGTTGTCACTATTTCTACAACAGCCAAACCTTTTCTTTTGACTCCTTTGCTTTTGAAGATAAATAATTGCCAACACTAGCATGATTTTAAAATATTTTTAAATAAAAATATTTCTATGAATTTATTTAACAATTAATATATAAAAAGTTAAAAACCAACTGCATAGCAATAATTAAGTTTAGAGACCAATTTAATGTTAAAATTTGAAAAGTGTCTTTTAACACCTCTTAGTAGAAATAGTGTTAAAAGTATTCAAATTTGATAAACTTACAACTGTACGGCATCAAAAATTAAATACATTTTCAGTTGTTTCATTAAAAATATGTTAGTAGCATATGAAAACTTTACGGAACAAACTTGTCTATTTTTTGCAATGAGTGTTAGAAAGAGTGTTTTGACGTTTTGTTTCGTTGTGTTGGCATTTTCTGCTAGCAAACTTTTGTTGCAACAACACGTTGTCCTTAGTAACGTCGAGGGTGTTGGAACCCTCCGCCTTTTAGTTGACTGGTAAACAGTTGAATTTGTTTAATGCTTGTGTTATTGACGATTGGGCCTAGCGTTTGTTTTTTTTCAGAAAAGCGATAAAGCGCCAGTATAACAAAAACAAGTCTTGTCGTTGAAACGTTAAAATATGCAAATTTATTTTGTGTTTTACATATATTTAAATACAAGGTAATTGGCTTTAATTCTGAATACAGGAGCGGTTTAAAGCAATTTGAGGCCTTTATTTTGTATAAGCAAAAGTTCAAAATGTATTGTATGAGCATTAGTTTTCAAATATTCAACAGTGAGAGGGAGAGTTTTAAGTGTCGTAGTATTTATTTTAAAATAAATTGAAGTAATACATTTACAAACGTGCCTACATGTTCTTTGTTTTGTATTGATTAAACCAGGAAAAGTCTCCAACATATTACTTAATAGAACCATAATTCAGTTCTCATACCTTAATTTTCGGTGAGAAGGGGTGTGGAGAAGAAGTGTTACACAGCATCACATATCCTGGGCCCGCTACCTCAAAGATTTCTTTCGAATAATGCCTCGTTTTAAATTCTGCATTTTAAAACTTTAGATATTCTACAGAAATCTGTGGCAATATTAGAAGGTTAGAAATCTTGGACTAAATTTTAGTCCCACTGAAATATTACTGCATTTTTTTAAACCTTGCGGTTTAAAATTTAATCTTTGCAAATACTAATTCATAATTAAAACTCTTCTGTACTAGAATTTAAACTAAAAGAAATATTACAGCATCCATTTTAGCTTTTTGATTTCAATTTTAGCTTTTTGGTTTCAATTTTAGCCTTTTTGGTTTAAATGTAAGTACAATTCTGCATTACTTTTTGTTTTTAATACAACTTATATTAAATTCTAGCACATTTGGATACTAGATTTGGATTAAGACCCGTAAAAAGTTAGCCTGGCAATACTGCGACTCAATGTTAGGCGACTCGGTTCATATGTTTGTTTAACGCGCTTTTTATGTATAGGCCAATAGCCCTGTGGTTAGAATAGTGAGTTTTCAAACTGAATGTTGTGTGATAGGATCTCACGGTATTTGTTATTTTTTTATAATATTTTGATCCAAGCTGGTACTAAATTTTAAACCAAAGCTGTATTAAAACCATTTTTTAGTATATTCCAAATACTAGATTTGAAACCAAAGCTGGTGTTGACTTATATGTAGCACAGAAAAGTTTCAATTTTAGTACAAGATATCTAACCGTGTAGTGGCTATTCGTGAGATACGCAGAAGTAAAACTCTGAAAGATTTTTTCTTATAAATATTTTGATAGTTATCCTTTTTCTTACAAAAGTCATTCATTGTTTTTGTTGAAATGTTGTTGATGAATTTTCACAGAGCGTTGAACAAGAAAATTGGAGCAAAGTTAAAATTAGTCTTAAATTTTATATCATAAGTTTTCGCCAAAAACTTTTAAAAATTTTATTACGTGACTATTGAAATAAAACTGGAAAAGTGTGAGAATAAGTGCCTCGTTCCAGTATCGATACTCCAGTCGCTCGATCAGCTTCTCTGAAGAGTTTTTTTGACCGTGAAATCAATCACTTATTGATTGACACTCGTGCTACTTAAATTTTTCTAAAACCTTCCTGATGGCCTTATACTGGATAGGAAAATAAACTGGAAGCCCAATCTGCTCGAGAGAGCAAAAAAAGCGAATATTGCCCTGTACTCATGCAAAAAAGGTGGTAGGCCTTTATAAAGCGAATATACAGCAGTTTTGAAGCCAATATTGCTATATGGTGCTATTGTCTGGTGGCGTGCACTCGAAAAACAGACTCACCTAAATCTTCTCCGTAAAGTTCAAAGATCAGCGGAACTGTGCATCAGTGGAGCTTAAGAACCACTCCGACAGACACATCAGACATAATGCTCCATCTTACACCACTTGACATCCTAGCTAAACAGATGGCCACTAATACAGTCATCCACCTAGAAGCCACCTCCCAGTGGAAAAAAGGTACACTAGGACATTCTTGCATTAAAAGTTTTTCCCTCCCATACCTAGGTCCATTGACTACATCATACAAAAACCATCCTTTGGAAGGAAGTTCGATGTATCCATTCCTTCTCGAGAAGAGTGGGAAATAGGAAACCGTTCACCTCACAATGCCATTGAGATCTTTACTGATGGATCAAAACTAGATGGCAAAGTAGGTGGAGAAGTCTATGTAGAAGCATTAATTTAGTCTTCAGGATTCCTTACCGATGCAGTGTATTTCAAGCTGAAAATGGTGCTATACATGACGCGTTAACTTGGCTTCAGGTGAATGAGATATCTTTCAAGGATATTTGCATACTATCTGACAGTCAAGCCGCTTTGAAAGCCCTAAGAACTGTTGAAAAAGTATCTCAAATAGTTCTCAACTGCCGCAGATCCCAAAACTATATGGCAGAGCAGCTTAAAATCCTTTTATGCTGGATTCCTGGACATAAGGATTTTATAGGTAACTGCAAAATAGATGAACTCGCTCGTACACGGTGAGAAATTTTGTACTAAAATTGAAACTTTTCTGTACTACATATAAGTCTACACCAGCTTTGGTTTCAAATCTAGTATTTACAAAATACTAAAAAATGGTTTTAATACAGCTTTGATTTCAACTTTAGTACAAGCTTGGATTCAAATATTTAAAAAAAAAATAACAACGCAAGATTCGATCACACGACATTGAGTTTGTAAACTCACTACTCTAACCACAGAGCTATTAACTTATGCATGTAAGGCGCGATAAACAAACATATGAACTGAGTCGCCTAATATTGAGTCGCAGCATTGCCAGGCCAACTTTTTACGGGTCTTAATCCAAATTTAGTATCCACATGCACTAGAATTTAGTATTATATGTATTAAAAACAAAAAGTAATACAGAGTTGTACTAAAATTGAAACCAAAAAGACTAAAATTGAAACCAAAAAGCTAAAATTTAAACCAAAAAACTAAAATTTATGCTGTAATATTTCTTTTGGTTTCAATTCTAGTACAGAAAAGTTTTAAATATGAGTTAGTATTTGAAAAGTTTCAATTTGAAACCGCAAGGTTCAAAAACATGCAGTAATATTTCAGTGGGACAAAAATTTAGTCCAAGATTTCTAACCCTGTACACGTACTACCAAACAACTATCTATAGATAAGGCAAGCCTTGGTATTCCTCTCACCACATGTAAACTTTTTACACATGAGTTATCCGGCATTCAAAAAACTTATTTCTCTCAGAAGAGACCACATCAGCACCATGGTAGAGATCCTTACAAGGCACTGCCTTATTGGCAGACACGCTCTAAGATTGAACATACCCCACAAAGATTTCTGCAGAAGCTGTAAAGATGAGGAGGAAAAAGAATCTACAATACATTTCCTCTGCACTTGCCCAGCCCTGGCTAAAAAACGTTTGCTCCACTTAGGTAATTGGTTTTTCAATAACCTTGAAGAACTCTCGGAATTTTCAGTTTACCGAATCCTAGGCTTAGTAAACAGCTAGAACTGGTTTTAATAGGGATAGGAAAAATTAACTCTTGGTATCACAATGGGCCTCATTGGCCTAAGTGTGTCTCATTTGAGACAGCCACACTAATCTGACCTAACCTTCCTGGTTGTGTAATTTATAACCATCGTAAGCAGCCGTCTTTAAAAATCTTATAAAAATCATCACCTATTGAAGATTAAAACAAAACGTAAGATTTAATATATAATAACTTACGAGTATATATTTTAAACTTACCGTTGTTTTTGGTTATTCTTGTTTTTAGTTTCGTCTTTTGCATATAACTTCCAGAAGAAATTGCCTGAAAGTTATATGCAAACATTCCAGCTTGACTTTTGAATACTTGCAGTTTAAAGCCAGCCCGTGTTTTGTGAATATTTATCGGAACAAAGCAAAGTTTTTGCTTAGAACTGATCTTATTTTAAAACAATAAATATTAATAATTATTTAAATTTATCTCAAAAGAATTTATTTTTATTAGTACCTAGTGAACCAATACCATCCCTATTGAATTCAACTATGAGCCTTTTCGGTTAGAAAAGTTCGTGTTTGGCAGCCAGATAATCACACTTTTTCAATAATATTACAAACTTAATAATCTCTGAAAAACGAACCATTTTTGGTGCTTAAATCATTTAAAAAAAAAAAATACTAAATAAATAGCTTGACGATATTTCATTTAACACTTAATTTAACACAAATATTTTAATTCCTAATAAACCTAAATTTTTTTAGAGACGCCATTAACTTTAAGCTATAATGAACTTAATAATACAATATAATAAACCCCACCAACCATTTTTTCTAAGAGCACCCATTTGGATTGGAGTCAGCTTATTTTAAATTGTCGAATTGTCGGTATATATAGAGTTAATGTGATATTTCAAATTTTTCTTACATTGATGTAAAAATACACACCAATTCATAGCTGTATTGCTTTAAAAAAATTTTTTTCAAAATATAATGTCGATGCGGGGGATTGAACTCGAGTCCTCTCTGTAACTAGTTCACTGTTACTGCATCTAGGCTTTATTAAATGTTAAAATTAATCTTACTTATTAAGCATTTGACTTCAAATCTTAATAAAAATCTTTGGCATATTTAAAAAAAAAGGTTAAATTTTTGGTGAATTTTTCAACTCATTGCTACACACAATTATTTTATTAAAAGTTAATTTCTAAAATCGTTTTATTTATTTATTTAATTTATTTTTTATCGAACATATTAGTAAAATAAGAACAAGTTCTTTTGCTATACAAAGATAGTAACTTATAGTATTGAGTTTCTTAAAATTAAATATTAAATATAATAAAATAATTTTAGATTAAAAAAATTTGTTTTGTTCTGATATTCAAATATTTTATTTTACAAATTTTAAGGAGTAGAAAAATTTAAAAATATTTTTTTTCCTACGATCACAATTTTTTTTTTTTTTTTTTTTTTTTTGAAAAAACGCAATGCATCTCCAAGTCCGAAAACAAAAATTTACTAAACAAAAAAAATATCAATGAACGTTCGCAAAACTATCACTTCTCTTTAAGCCTTTGCCTGAGGTTCAGTTGGTAGCCTCAAAGAATATCAGTTGCCTTACTTACCTGCTGAGAGACAGTGATTAGTACATAACTATTTAATAAAATAAAAGCGGAAAATAAATAAAAGCAGAGGTTCCTCTTTCTAGAGAGCACCGAGGTTAGGACCTTAAAATCGCTGAATTTTTTAATCTGCAACAATAAAAAAAATGGTTGCGTCCTGCATATGAAGCTTTTCGCCACAAGTATCTACCACATTAATGTAAAAATCGTAAAGAAAATAACAAATGACGCACATTTAAAAAACAAGTTTAAAAAAAGTCTGTTATTTTAATTATATTCCTCTCTGATTTTTTTTTTAGCCAAAATATTGTTATTCCTCTGGCAATATATTTAAAAATAAATCGCAGCAACGAAAATTGCTGTAGCCAAGCCAGAAATTAATTGTCGACCATAGATTTTAAGAGACTTTAATTTGGCGCCATCTTTCATTTAAACACAAAACCAAAATTGAATATAAAAATTTTTTTGTTTTGTTGAATAACTTAAAAATGTTTAAAAAACTCCGATTTCGATATTTTATAAAAAGCTTTAATTCTAAAATGTAAACAATTGTCATAATTTTCACCTGATTAACTAGAAACCTACTGTAAGCTTCCTTTTGTAACGCATTATCTTTCTTTTGCACTGGTTTTATTTAGGAAAAAAAAAAAAAACGTTCGCAATTAACAAAAACTATATTTATCGATTTACTTAAAAGAATGCCTTAATTTGAATATCCGGCTGCAAAATTTTAACGAATTTTTATACTTCAATTTAAAATTTTTGTGCATAAAAAAAGTTAACTTCATTGATATTTAAAAAAAAATGTTTTAAAAAATATATCAACTATATGAATGAACTTCAAAGTTCAATGTTTAAACAAAAATACCTTTCAGGTTAAGCAGAATTTTTCCATGTTTAACGGGTATATAATAAATAACAGTTTGCTACTGTTTAATTGATAGCCTTTAATTTTCCGGCCAATTTCGAGCGCATCCCTCAATTATTTGTGCCACCAGCCAACAAACTAATGATGGGCTACACTTAAATGGTGAAAGGATAATTATAACATTGACTTAAAAATGATTCAAATGAATGGTAAGGATCCCACACACATTCACACACACACATACGCTTCAGAAGCGCTGCTAATGGCTTTATAAATGATCCAGCAACAAGCAGCGACTACAAATTGAAACATCAGCTAAAAGAAGATTATTAGCTGAACTAATGCAGCATAGCAACATGTACATATACAAATATTTATTTAAAAATTTGTTACCGTTGTAGAACGGCTGACACAGCAGAAATCCTTGTATCTTGCTCGGCGGTCGCTCAGACAAACCCTTAAGAAAATTTATATCTTATAGTTGAACATATGTTGCGACTTTAGCTGAAAATTTCCCAAACGAAATAGTTATTGAATTTGGTAAAAATAAACAGTTGGTCAGATACTTAGTCGCCGTTGTGGTCTATTAGAAGCGGTTGCTGACAGAATATGTCCGGAAATGCTATAGACTTCATTGATTAATATCGTCAAACTGGAATGATGTACTTTTCAGCCATTTGTCGTGTTGGAAGAAGGTATCTCACTCTGTCTCCGTTTCAGGATTTTCTGTATTCTTCAAGTTTTTGTTTTCTCCATTTCAATTATTGTCGACATGTTAATTTGTGGTTTTTTTGACTGATGTTTATTTTATCATTTGCACACTCCAGGCTTAAGCCAACAAATTTCCCAAACTACAAAAGCCAACTTTTTCACATATGATGCAGCTTAAGACGACAGCAGCATGTATGTTAATTGTTCTGCATATCCTTAATACTTACGTGTGGCTCGACTTATCTGCCGACTTTTCTAAGCTTAGCTCATGTTTTATTTATTTTGTCTCTTTAGCTCTTTTGTGTACATCACAACAACGTGCAGAGCACAATATCCTTAAGCCGTTGCCAGCTTATATTTTGACAAGCTGATCCTGAAACCTGAATTTTTTGTTTTTCTAATTTGTTGGCTATTAAATGCGTCAGTGCTTTAAATGAATTGCTCGATAGTTGTTTTTTTACGAATATTAATACTTATATCTTGCTCATAGAATTTTCTTGCATTTTATATTGAATTTTTGAGGTCCTTTTTGTGACAACACGAATGCTATGGCTTGAAGTGTGCTTGTTTTAGAGGATTTTCTTTTCTTTTTTTAGCCTTTTGTAGAAATTGAAGTGTGTGTCGATTCAGGATAATTTTAAGATAATCCGTGTAATAGCAAAATTATAGAAATATGCACAAATGTTCATTTGAAACTACAGAAAAATGAAAAAAATTTTCAACATTTTAAATTAAATTTACTTGTTTTACTCTAATAAAAAAAAAATGTTTATTTTATGATTTTACAATAAAATGTCAAATTTTAGGGATATTTATATATTTTTTCAGTCACTTGAAATCGTATTAGTACATAGATTTAAATACTGCATAGCATTTTGTTCTTACTTTTTCCTCATCATGTAACTATTAAATCATAAACATGTTTTTTCTTTATTTTTCTTAACCCTATGTGATATTTTGTACACAATTGTGAACATCGTATTTGAAAGTCGATTGCGATTGAAAGGTTTGTTAAATTTTAACGATTTGTGGCTGCAGTGATGTATATGGTTTTTCTTTTCACTTTATTTGTGAGAAACAGTGATTGTCTATAAATTTTGGTGGAATCAGCTTAGTTTCTAAGCGCTCTCACCACTTTTGTCACAAGTTCCGCAGCTCTACTAAGTTTTACTTTGTTTTTTTGTAGTTTTTAGAAGTTAATGCAGGTAAGTAAATATATTTGACTTTATAAAACATTTACGTATAAAAAAATACTAATAAAATTTCTAAAAAAAACATACTTTTCTGCAACCCTTTACTTCGTTTGTACACAGTTGTAATCAAAGTTCTTTGGACTTCCGTTAAGGATATTAATACAAAATTTTTTTATGTGCTTAGACAAACGTTATACAGGGGAGAGTGGGGAGTTTTGAAGCAGGCTTTGTTTGGGGGTCAAAACTACCACAAATATTATTTTTTTCTGAATTTTTCGAATCGAGTCTCTAGAGCACCTTGAAATACACTTCCAGGTTCTAGGATTTGCATAAAATCCAAAATCATCGACAATTTTTACTGTTGGCCTAAAAAACTGGTTTCTGGAGTTTTCAAAAATCGTGGGGAGTGGTGAAGCATGACTAAAAATTGCAGAAAATTAATATTTTTGGTAAAAATTCTTTATTGGGATCGGAGAAAATTTTAAATTTTTAAGTTTTCTTGTAGTTTTCATAGTTTTCTCATAGTTTCGTCATAGTTTTCTCATAGTTTTCATATAGTTTTCTTTGTTTTCATAGTATTCGCATAGTTTTCAAAGTTTTGTAATTGTTTTCTTATAGTTTTTAAAGTTTCAGAATGGATTTCATAATTGTCTTATATTTTTAATATTTGTCAACTCCTCAAGTTAAACACTATATTTTTCGTTATTTGGAATTGCACAAAAAATTTTAATTTTTACAAATAATGCGTCCAAAACATCTGTACGATTTATCCCCATTAACATCTATTTTAAAATTCCCACCGCGTCGGTAACTCATCGAATGTTTTTGCATAAATCATTTTGAACGTCGAAAGTCTAACCATTGCTGATTACGTTGTGTGTACTCACCTTTTCGATTCGAAAAAAATATCAAACAAAATAAAACTGCCCACTCTCCCCTACAGAAATTCACCTCAAATTTTTTTTATTCGTTTGAATTAATGTGTGTCACAAAGGGTTAAAATAAAAGCTTTTCTTTATCTTTCTTTAAAAAAGACTTTTGAACATTTGTTCTGCAATTATTTCAACTTAAATTTGATCAATTTAAAGATCAGAAAAAAATTTTGCAAGACACACCAGTTCATTAATTTTATTTGTTGGCAGGTAGGTCAACTTTGAAGGGCCCTTTTTAGGGCAACATTAATATGCTTAAACCAACAACATCTTATTTTCAATCAACATCTTACTTTCCATCTTTAGTCTTCTCTCTCCGTTATTGCTTGTTGTTTCTCTGTGTTTATCTTGCCAGCCTTAAACAAATTTTAATGGCTCAAAAACGTATCACATTTTGGCAACACCCAAAAATGTCCGCCCCGCTATTAATTATTGGCCTCATAAAAAAATCCTGCTACAGAAAATAAAGATTCTTCATCTTTCGTATCCATTTATATTGGGATTAGTTCTTTGAGAATTGAATTTGTGGATTTTATGTTGGTTTTTTTAGTGTTTGTTGATTTTTATGGTAGATTTTTGGTGTTGGCAACAGCTGTCGGAAGGCAGCTAACAGCAACGTGTGTGGTAAATTGAGACATAGTACGTAAGGGTGAAATGTTTTTTCTTCAAAAATATTTAAGAATGTGTGTGTGTGTTTTTTGTTAGTATTTTCTAAGGAAAGCTTAAACAGTTTGATGAGTATTAGAGGTATACGTTGTTGTGTTTGCAGCGTTGTTTTAAGTCGAAAGTAGTTTCTTAACATTAACTCTGGATAACCAATCATATTTTTAATACGTTATAACCAATCTTAGTCGATTCGAAAACTCGTTTTTGCATAAAATACATTGAAAACTGTTGAAAATGGAAAAACTATTATTTATTTTTAGAAATAAAAAAATATATATTAATCTTTGTTTTTCTTTTTTATGACAGTAGCTTTCTATGATTAGCTACTTCTTTCATCAGTTCGAGAAAAGATAGCAGTGTTAGTCGACATGACTAACATTGGTTATTCAGGGTTAATAAACCAAATATTCATATTTCAGAGCTCTCACAAGATATATCAGAGAAGCTTATTATTTAGAATTACATAGAAGCATTTTTTGTTTTTTTGTACCCCGAATGTGTGAAAAAAGGTGGACACAAATAAAGAAAATTATATGCAAGAGCTAAACAGAATAGAATCTAAAGATGCTCTTAAAAGCAATAAAGCAGTAGCATTCTGAAAACCTACCACTTTTCTTACATATTGAAATGAGCTGTGTTCTGAGACACGCCGACAAAGCAAACCGAGGTCACGCACGGCATTTGTTTGAACTCTTGGTCATAGCTTCGAATGTTCTATTTCCATAAATTGAATATTAAAAAGACACGAAATACCATTAATTATGGAAAAGCAATAAATTTATGAAGTCTTAGTCCTTATCATTGAACCATATAAAGAAAACTCAATTTGTTTTGAGTTTCTGTGGAGTTGAAGCATTTCACGCCTTGACAGCAAACATGATTATATGTGGAACAGTGTTGCCACTTGTTAGAGAAATTAACATATTTCAGTCATTTGAAATCGAAACATTTTTTTAATAGTTTAATAGCATTAACTACAAAGCTGTACAAAAGAAATCAAATAGGTGTTAAAAAAAAAACAAAATAGTTTAAATTAGAAAAAGTTGAAGGCATGATGAGGATGCGATTAAGAAAGAACAATAAGAAAAAGTGAATTGGTTACGGCTAGTAAATCAGAGTAGCTTTTGAAAAGAGATGCAATAAATCTTTGAAGAACCTGCATTTATGTTTAATTGAGTCTAGCACAGATTAGTTTTGGTCAATCTGAAGAATTGTTTTGCCACCATTTATCTTATCATCGAAAATATTGCTTTATAATTTGTATATATATTAGTGATCGCTCTGTTACTATTTACTTTACTTACCGAAAACTGGATGAAAATTAAGTAAACTTAGATGTTTTCTTAATTATTTTGTGCAGCGCAGCTCTTTTCAAACGAAATTAGGCGTGGTGTATCATATTGATATAAATTAAGATAAGGTTAAATTTATATAAAAAACATTTAAAAAAATCAGCAATTTATTTTTAAAAACAAAATTAAACAATATTCAATTTCAAATACATTTAAAAATATTTCTCTTTATATCTCAGTACTTAAAAAGGTTTGAGGATTGTTACAACATAATAATATATATGAAAGCAATAACTTCAAATTCAAGAGCGAGTGGCAGTTAACAATAAATACGCTTAAATATTACAAAGCAGTTTGTCATCATCAATATATTACTTCTGAATTGCATTTTTTCTTCTCCTTCTGCTGCTTTAACCTTCAAAATGTCGCATTTTCTACTGCTGCCTAATATAATAAGTCAAATTTTTGATCTTCATACCAAATACTCCAAATATAGCCTTATATGTAAGACAATGGAAATAAAAACCGTCTTGTCAACCACACAAATCGTGTCATGCAGCAGCGCAGCAAATCATGACGCTGTGCTGGCAGCACTAAGAAATAATTCTAGAGTAACACCAGTTCTGCAACTGCAGTGACAATGTCTTGAAATAATAAAATAATATATTAAACTAAAATAAAACATGACACAAACAGCGACACCGACACATGTCTACATATGGTAAAATTATAAGAAAAAAAAAAAGAAAAAAACAATAAGCATTCAAAGAAAAAAATGTTACTAACAATAAGGAAAAAAGTTCCATAAACATTTTCCACGCTTCAATAAACAATAAAATCATGAAACACTGCAAACTTTGCTGCCGTGTTTTTCCATAACAATTTCATTTGGTTGAAGTTGTTTTTTTTTTAATATGCTGTAAAGCAGCAACAAATGTATGACTAACGGTCAAGGTTAAAGTTAAGTTAAGTCGAGCTTACAGTTGGCTGACTTTATTTATTGACCTTACATGTGAGTGGAGCTTTTTCTTTTTTAATTTTTGCTGAAGTGCTATAGCTTGCATTATTTTAGGCATATCAGCTTTGGTTAAATAAAGTCAAGTCAAGCGAGGTAATAATGTTTACATTGCTTTTTGCAAAAAAGGGGCTGATTTTATGCTGTTTTATACAAAATGTAATGGCATTCCGTTCTGGAAACTTATTTCTGGATGCCGCCAATAAAATATTCTTAATTTTACTTAATAATAAATATATTGTTCAAAATAAGTATAAATAATAATAACTTTTATCAGTTTCGATTTATTCAATTGGTAAAGACCCTGTACGTCCCCATTAAATCCCAACTCTGACTCTGATTGGTGACTCATTACTGACTCATTGACACCTAGCGTTCGCCTTTAAATTTTGTTTTAGAAAACTTCCAAATCGAAATCGAATTTTTATTCATGTGTAGTATTTTCGCTTGAATCTTAATTTAAATTAAGTTCAAGATCAATTCTTGCATGCGTGGGAAAATAGAGAAAAAACAAAAAACGTAAGTCTTTACAAGTTGGTGGAAAAACGTGTGCTCAGTGAAGCATATTTTAATTGGCCATTCATGAATAATCATTTATCTACTCTATGCTTAGTTTCGAAGAGCTTTGTTGTTCATTTCAAACTAAAAATATAACTAATTGAATTTACAAATCAATTCTTTCATAAGTGCTACTTTATTATGCTCAAGTATTGATTTGGTTAAATTGATTTGAAGTGTGTTTTGAAGTTGAGGACTAAATTTAAAATTTATATGTGTAATGTGCTTCATTAAGCATTATTCTTAAGTACAGGCGCAATATAGTAACCTTAAATATAAGATCCTTACTTAAGAAAATAATCTTACATTTCATGTTCTCATCTTGGAAATTCAGTATTTTTATGTACACATTTTTACCGCTATAAAATAATCATAAAACCAATTCATATGCAAAACAACAGCGAAACTATAATTTCATACGGACAAAAGAGCTCCTTTCATTGCTAGAACTCCCTACGGGACGCTTTATTACGCAACATCAACAAATAGTCGTATATATATTTGAAATAAATTTTAATAGCTTCGTTATGGAATTTAATTGTTCCGACCTGAAAAAAGGAAACAAAGCAGGAAAAAGTGTCACATGCGGCTGACCGCATATTCAACGCTCATCTTGAAAAAGAAATAACTTCAGCATTTAAATTTGCAGAGAAATAAAAAATTCCCATCGAAAGGGTTGCAGGATGGATGCAACCTAACAGGACACTAAAATATCCAATCTGTGATGTCTTTATAGCGTAATATAAAAAACCATTTTTCTTGATTAAGCCAGCATTAATTATGAAAATGATGCTTGAAAGGTAAAACGAATCAAAGTACAAAAGAATCAAAAGATATAAAAGTCAACTTGAATGCAATTGAAACGAGAGTAGAGTAACGAATAGAGTAAAGAATAAACGGAAGGAAGCATGCTAGTCTAGGATCACATACACACACACGCACACACACATATATATATATTTCTAACTTAAGCCAGTCAAAGTATGACGCAAATAAAAAAGTGTGATAAATGTCAGTTTCCTGCTCAACATTTGTCATGGACATTTGTGTGTCAAAGGTGCATTTTTTGTTCTCAGTGCTACTGATGATAACTTCATTAGGACAACTTTTTTTGTTTGTATTTTTTTTTTGCTGCTATGTATCTATTAATTGCTGTCAAAGGTTTTAAATACGTTAAATCTTTACACAGTTTAATTTGCGTAATATAATTAGAAGTAAACTCAAAAATATACTATATGAGTTTTTTGAGTAGTTGAAAAACATGGATAATAACGTTTATAGCAGCTGTTTTAACTATGAAGTTACATACTTTGTTACTGAAACATTCTGATACTGATTCTCCATAGCTATTATCATAAGAAGAACAAACAAATATTTTTCAATATAATTCAGTAGGTAAACAATATTTGAAAATTGCTACGAATTTCTAATAACTAATGAACACTTTTACATAAAAAATAGTGGAAGTAAAGTGAATTTTAAAATATAGAAATGTATTAAATAAATTTAATAAGAAGATATTTTTTCACTGAAATGTTCTATTTTTGAAGGATTAAAAAAAACAAAACTAGTAAGATATTATCTTTGGCTGGGCCCCAGTTAAGATACCCACAATGCATATTTAAAGATATGCATGTTTTGAAGACGTCCTTTCATCATGAAGTATAGGCGAAGTTTTCAACCAATTTTGGCAAAAAATCAAATGCTTAACAAATTTAAAATATCGGAGATTATATGTGTTAATCCATTTACATTCAAAACATTTATTAGTAAAATTTCTACGAATGATATTCGTACATTCTACGAATATTCGAACATTCTATTCGTTTAATATACTAATGCTAATCGTAAGAAAAAATAAAATAACTCGTATTAGTGCATTGTACGAATGATTGTGTATATATAAAAATATTCGTAAATTTCTCATACGAATAACTTCGAAATTTCTTTCATTACATATGCAGTATTTACTAATGCTTTCGTACTATTTACGAATAAAAAATAATATAAGTAGAAAAAATTCATTAGTAAGTTGATCGAAAATCGGTGTGATCGTAAAATGTACGAATTATAAGTTGAGTTTACAAAATTTTAAATTGAAATCGTTCAGCCTTGTTTGTCCGGTAGAGTGCGTGTCCTGTAAGCTAAAGAGCCGAGGTTCAAACCCCGATTGTTTTTTTTGCCTAGTTTGTCGAATAACTACAGAATATTAGGAGCTGAATGATTGTAAAGTGGTTGTAGCCTACTAGTAGAGTGCGGCTCCGCGGAATAACTCCTAACGAAATAAATCCTAACGAAAAACTCATAATGAAAGAACTCCTAACAGTAAATGAAATAAGTCCTAACGTTGAAAGATGAAATAACTCGTGACGCCTGGTAAAATAAGACATAAAGAAAAGATGAAATGACATTTAGGAGTATGTTCATTATGAAATAAAACCTAAACGGAAATGATGAATTAAGTCCTAATTTTCAGAAAATTAAAAATACTGTTTTAAAAAAAATGTGGTTCTTCTGTCTGCGACCATAAAGCGAGCAGTGAAGGCTCTAGACCTCTGAAAAAAATGCAAAAAATGCTTTGAAAGATGCCCCAATTCGGGATCTTTTTTTGAAATGAAATATTGCACCATCACATAAAATGATATTTGGCCGATAAAATGGTTTTCCCACGTTCGGAATTTTAAAACCACATTTCGTATAAGGGCAAACCATTTGGGCTTTATACGGACATGCCCTTTTTTCGTTTTATGGCCATATTTCATATAGCCATAGGAGTTAAATAACTCCTAACAATTCTAAATGAAATAACTCCTCATTAGGACTTATTTCATCAGCAATTTTTTAGGAGTTATTACATAATGAACAGACATCTAACAGTCAAAGATTAAATAATTCCTATCATTGGTGAAAGAACACTTAACACTTTCATGTGAAATTACTCCTAACTTTGTATGGTAAATTTTATGAGCAATTTAATTTTTTTTTGTTAGAAGTTATTTCGTTAGAAGTTTTTTCGCGGAGCCATAAAGCGCATGTTTCGTACGCTAAAGAGTCGAGGCTCAAACTCCAGCTCAGACAGAATGTTTTTTTTTCGTTATTAGATATAATGATCATTCGTAAATGTAACAAATGTTTTCGTACAATATATATTTTATTTCTATAGAATGAATACAAATAAAATATTCGTAGTATGCAGGTCCGTAGAGAGCTAAGTTCGGGCCCGGGGGCTACAAAATACGGATCTCCTAAACACTTTTGTGTACACAAAAAAATTGCAACCAGAAAGGCACAAAAAAGCAAGCTATTGCGAGATCGATGCGGAATTTTTACTTTAGTTCTTAGGTATAATTTACAGTTCATAGTGATCCTTAAGTCATGCACCATGACAATTTAAAGATATCCTATTGTCTATGTTGTTTGTATTAAATGTCTCTACCTTACGACAACTTTTTTGTGTGACATTCCGAACAATTAAAATCTGCTGATGATTTGCATTATTATGCAGATTTTTTATTCCTCTTTAAAATTAATTTTATTCAGTGTAAACTTCTGAATTTTGAGAGCTTTAAAAACTTTTGCACAAATTTAAAATATTTTTATTTTTAGTGAAATTGGCGATTTAAATTAGAAAGTGAAATTGTCAATTTGGCACATAAAGACTCTTTGAAGTAAATTTTAGCTATATTTACATCTATTGTTGTTTTTTTTTTGTAAATAAAAAGTTACACTTGGTTCTTAACCTGAACAGAATTAAAACAGTAATAAAAATGATTTAAGGATTTATTTAAAAAAAAAAATATTGTCAACTCTAACATCATTAGATAATAAATTATCATCATAAACAAATTTTACAGATCATATACATAAATATCTTTATTAATTTCAAAGGAGTTTCAGCAAAGTTTTTACGATCAGAATTATTCAAGGATTTTTTAAAAACTTTACAGCATTTAGAATATTTTTTGACATCTTCAAAGAAGTTAAGAAAAAAAACCTAACTTGTATTATTTCGCAATTTAATTAATGTCGATATTTTTGTGTAAAGTATAAATATAGAAAAAACTTGCCTCTGAATACACGAAAGGTGGATTTCAAACGAATTTATTTGATTTTTCGACAATTTCCTTTTTAGCACAGCACAAATAGTTAGTAGAACTCTTCCCGAATTTCGATTGAAATAACTCTATTTTTCAAATATCTCAAAACAACGTTTAACTTGAGTTCTTTTTTTCGAGTATTTCCCATTTCATTTTATTCAAAGTGAGATCTGTATTTTCTTGTATGTTCTCATATTCACTCGCATTATTACATACCCAGCAGAAATTACGGCCTAAATAAAACTTAAGGCCAGTAATACATTGCAATTTTTTTGAAAATCGAAATTTTGAAACATGCTGTTAAAATTTTAAAGTTCAATTTGAAGCTGTTTGAAAGTTAAACGTTTTGAAAACTGAAGCCGGCTTCCATCAAGCCCAAAATATTGATCGTGTTTTTCTCAAAACAGCATTTTATAAATGGCGTGCATTATAACTTAAACAAATTTCCACCAATACTTATACTTTACAATATTTGCAAAATATGCTAGAGCGTGATGTTTGAAAAAAATTTTTTAAATAATTTTTAGTTCTCTTTTCAAGAAAATTACGATTTTCCTTGTTTTTAGCGCTATTTTTCGAAAACAAAATTTCTGGAAAATAGGGCTTTGGCATAATCAAGAGAATGTAACATAGATATAAAAAAAATGTTCGCTTTATTTCATATGAGTAACGTCGACTCTAACGTCTAACGTCGAATCTAAACTTTAACTATTTATATACACACTTTTTGAGTCATAATTTTTTTTTTGTATTCTTAAAACATGCCTCAATATATCCTCTAACTTTCAAATAAATCAGTTTAATAATTTACTCTTGAGAAATCCCAGCAGCGGATTTGCCAGTGGCTACCATAGAACTAATACAGAATAAATTACCAGGTAAGAAAGCATTACTTTTTTAAAAAAGTAATGAGTCTACATATAGCAGAAGTAATTAACTCATACCTCATTACCTGTAATGTAGCATACAAGGAAAAGTAATGCAGTGATTTTGCAAATATCAAATCAAATCAAATTGTCGTGATGAAAAGAGAAAGTATTCTTGAAAGATTAAAAAAAGAGCGCCTTCCCAGTAGCGGATGGAATATATTCCGAATATATGAAGCATCAATTACCTTGTAATGACCACTACTTCCGACTATATTACCTTGCTATGCATAAAAGGCCTTACATTTAACATTGAATGAGACAGGAGGTAAGTGATCGCCTCCCTTCAGCATTACCTAGAAGTTATGGAGTAACATACTACTTGTATTAAGTTATAAAAATCACTGCATTACTTTTCCTTGTATGCTACATTACAGGTAATGAGGTATGAGTTAATTACTTCTGCTATATGCAGACGCATTACTTTTTAAAAAAGTAATGCTTCCTTACCTGGTAATTTATTCTGTATTAGTTCTATGGTAGCCACTGGCAAATCCACTGCTGGGATATTAAGATGAAGTCTTAGAAAAATAAGCGGAAAGCCTTCTTAATAAAATTAAGATGAGATCTTAGAAAAATAAGCGGAAAGTCTTTTTAATAAAATTAAGATGAAATCTTAGAAAAATTAGCGGAAAACCTTCTTAATAAAATTAAGATGAAATCTATTAAAAATAAGACGAAATCTGAATAAAACCAATAAGAAATCTATTTAAAATGAGTAGAAATCTTCTTTAAAAAAACCAAGATGAAATCTTTTCAAAATAATAAGAAATCTTCTGAATAAAATCAAGAAGAAATCTATTTAAAATTAATACAAATCTTCTTAAAAAATCAAGATGAAATCTATTAAAAACAAGATGAAATCTCGTGAATAAAATCAAGAAGAAATCTATTTAAAATAAGTAGAAATCTTATTAATAAAATCAAGATGAAATCTATTAAAAATAAGATGAAATCTTTAAAACAAAATCTAGAAGGAATCTATTTAAAATAAGTCAGAATCTTCTTAATAAAATCAAGAGGAAATCAATTAAAAATAAGATGAAATCTTGTGAATAATAAATCCGCTGCAGCGGAAAAAAGATGACATGTCATCGAAATCCTAGCCCTGGTAATGAATAATACAAGGTTTGTTTTTAGTATGTATCTTTTTAAAAATATATAGTTTTTTTTAAATGTGGCAAAAAATTCTTAAATTTTACAAATAATTTAAATTCAAAATTTTATTTTTAATTTCCATTCATATGACATAATGACAAAATTGTTTCCGTTTTTCACAAAAATTAATTTAGTACCTCTTTCCGACATAGCATTAAGTACAACAGTGTGAATCGGGATTTTATAATTTTAATTGTATGATGAGGTATGTTATATTATAAAAAATATTTCTAAAATAAAATATAGGGTAAAATTTATCCTCGATATTAAATCATAAAGTTGTTAACAAAAGAAGTAATTTTTCCAAACCTGAATTTTTTAAAGAAACTACTAGTTGACAAAATTATTGTTCCTTAAATTAAACTGTTTAGTAAGGTTAAATTATTATGGAGGCAATATCGTAACCATTGAGGTTCTGTTGAGGTAAGATTGTTGCTAATTTTAAACATAACCCAGCAGCTTACAATTTTTTTATGGACCGAGAGGGCTTCTTAGTGATATATAGTAATTAATTTTCGTTTGGAGAACAAAGCTCTTTTTTTAATCAATTTCCACAGCGAAAGTAGCGTGTGTTTTGCAATAATTTTTCGAAACAAGATCCTTTTCTCAATAGCATCTTCGAATTTGAGTTGGACTCAATGTTGGAATTAGGTAAAAAAACTGAAAACTCCACCTACCTCATATACAGAGTGACGTCGTCATAATAGCAACATTTTCATAACTACAAAAAAAAAATAATGTTTAAACGTGATATTTTACACTTTAGTTTTGATTATTAAAATGAACTCCGACTTTTGTTCGGCGGCTTCGATAGTCTAGTGGTAGCACGCTTGACTATAGTAATTACTATTCCCAGCAGCGGATTTGCCAGTGGCTACCATAGAACTAATACAGAATAAACTACCAGGTAAGGAAGCATTACTTTTTTCAAAAAGTAATGCGTCTGCATATAGCAGAAGTAATTAACTCATACCTCATTACCTGTAATGTAGCATACAAGGAAAAGTAATGCAGTGATTTTTATAACTTAATACAAGTAGTATGTGACTCCATAACTTCTAGGTAATGCTGAAGGGAGGCGATCACTTACCTCCTGTCTCATTCAATGTTAAATGTAAGGCCTTTTATGCATAGTAAGGTAATATAGTCGGAAGTAGTGGTCATTACAAGGTAATTGATGCTTCATATATTCGGAATATATTCCATCCGCTACTGGGTTTGTACTCTTCAAAATATGTTTCTTTATAAATAAGCTTATTCTTTATATTTACTTTAGAAGCCAGTAAGAGGGAAGGATATGACGAAATGCGTTTCATTAAAGAGGTGCGTCATTCATTTAAGTTGTTCAAAAACGCACATTTAAAAAAAGTTTGCATCACAAGCAAAGCTAAGCGCCAGTCCATGGAGTTTGAAAAACCATGAAAGCAACAAATTGAATCAAACATTTTCATATACAAAAAAAAAAAATCATTTGTATTAGTATAAAATATGTAACATACATATTTATAAACAAACATTTACAAACATAAATAAATGAAATTCAAATTTAAAATGTCTTAAGCGGAATTTACATATCACCTTCAGAAAGTTTTCTGCAAAAATTTAAATTATTCTAGTCCAATCAAAGAGCATGTTGCAATTTTTTTTTACTCTCTCATTGAGTGTGTAGAGGGATAAAGCTCAAAAACTTACAATAAAATACTTATAGAACTTGCTGAACGTGGTCAGTTATTCCGCCTTTACACTTTCCTTTCAATGAGATACAAATAAAATGATTGCCTGCTTTCTGCAATACCAGGAAGTGCTCAAATAATTCATTACTTGTAATGTGCTAAGAATCAGATGCTTTAAACTTGTGACGTGGCTATTTTTTTCATAACAAAGCAATTTATTATTAACTGAAAAATAAAACAAATTTCTGAATTCATTACTTGTAGTGCCTTGCAGAACTGGTTTTTTCTTTCTCATTGCTAATTGCTGTTACTAGTAATTCATTCCATAGTTGCTTCCAAAGAGTACATTCGAATAACATAATACAAGTAGTATGTTACTCCATAACTTCTAGGTAATGCTGAAGGGAGGCGATCACTTACCTCCTATCTCATTCAATGTTAAATGTAAGGCCTTTTATGCATAGTAAGGTAATATAGTCGGAAGTAGTGGTCATTACAAGATAATTGATGCTTCATATATTCGGAATATATTCCATCCGCTACTGGGATGTTTATTTTTGAACCTTGATTTCATGTATTGCTGGCATTAAAGCTGATGTCCATAATGAAACATGCAAGACTTTTATTTTTAACCCAACAAAAAAAAAATTATTTTTGATAAGGTAGATCAACAAGGAGTTAGGGAGAAATTTCGAAATTAATTTTATTAAGTAAGTTGAAAAGGATCTGTGGCAAATGTTTGTAAACTAACAAATAATATTATTATAATATTTTTGGTATTTTATAAATATTTTCTATTTTTTCTTATCTGTGAAATCCTTAATTAATTCGTAAGATGCAGAGGAATGTTTCAAACTTACAAATACGAGTATATAAATAATTTATATGTATACATTTTATGTCATATGCATTAATGAAAAATGTACTCCTGCGTTTTAAATGTTTAATTCAATACAGTACAAAATACAGGATAACTGTCTGGTTAGACAGGCAGAAAAATAGACAATTTTCACAAATATTTTTTTGATAAAGTAAAAATATAGGTACTCAAAACTTAAAAGGTAAATTTAATATTTTCCGATTAAGTATAAGTGTGATTATAAAATAGACCAATTTTAATGAAATTGATTAAAAAAATTTTTTGTCATTTGTACTGAAAATATTCGTTACTTTTTTGTTGATAAAAAATCCAATATGCAATGTATTGGTAAGATTATGATTTATTCCATGGATAAATTAATTGCCCGTATTTAAAAAAACACATCAAGAATCGTTAAAAATTGACTAAGTTATTAGAGTTGACAGCTCGAAAAATATAGATTTCCAGGAAACGCGTTTAAACATTAAAGTATCGCTCGCTGTGACGCGTTCCGCTCAGAACTTTTGAACAATTACTAATCTCAATTTGCGATTTTAGTATGCTATTTTACACAGTTCTAGTACCGAAAAATGAAAAAAAAAATTATTTTTTCGACCCAACTAAGTAGACTGGACCCTTAACACACACATTTTCAATGTCTTCACAACTTATTGATAGGAAACATTTTAAAGGATTTTTTATGTATAAGAACTACGAATTCATATTTGTCCAATTTTAACAATTTTATATGAATTATATATGAAAATTGATATTTTATAATAGTTAATAAGAGTTCTCACAACTTTTAACATTCTGATCCAGTAAGAAATAAAAACATATTTCTGAAGCATGCAATACTAAAACTCGAGCAAAGGAAAGGCTTCAAGATAAAACAAAAATCAAAAAGAAGAAAACAGTTAAACAGCTGCCATAACATAGAATTTTTTTGTCATTCGTTATCCACCTCATTCTTCAAATTTTGACAAATCAGCTTATTTTAAGAACCTCTCATACGTAACATAACATAGCATAAAGCCTAGTTTTTACTAGGTCAGTTTTCAATCACAAATGTTGTCAATCTAATGGAAACGTATTGTCATTTACATTTGTTGTCATATATGACCACTGATTGTCATATAAAATCACAAACAAGTGAGAACAGATAGAATTTTGCTTGTCAATCAAAATATCGTTGTATGACAAGAAAAATCGAAATGCCAACATGTTGGCATTTTGTGTCAGTTGTTGTCTACAAAACAAAAAAAAATTTTCATTTCTTTTTGTTTCACTGCTGGCAAAGTTTTTTAAATATTGTTATTTTAATTGGTTTACAAGAAAAAGTGCACTTAAGCAGGGAAGCCGGTGTTGCTTTCAAGGGATTTGTTGCAGGATTCACGCATTTTCGGGATTCACGTTGTTGCGGTCGCTTTGCCAGCAAAAAAAAAAAAAATGTTCGCAAATGTCATTCGCGCGAATCTTGAAGACGTATCTTGCGATAGAACGTGTCGATGGTGCCTTTTAAACCAACACCGGCCACTGTGATAATCTTTGTTTAAGTGCACTTTTGCTATTAATCTAATAAAATTAACATTATTTTATAAATTTCACCAAAAAAAACATTTTCTAACAATCTCAAATATAAAACATCAGCTGTTGTTGATGAAAAAAGCACAACTGAACAAACCGATGGCATTTCACAAATAACCTCGAAAGTGAAAACAGTATGGCAATGAATTGACACATAAATTCAACGTCAGTTTTTGACATTCGATTTTATGTCAGTTTTTGGGTTTCAATGAAAACGCATTTGACATCATATGGTCAAGATGCCTACTCACATCAGTGATTGTTGTCATTGAAATTGACTTAGTGAAAACCAGGCTTAACAGTACAATGTTTGTTCAATACAATATTAGTTCAGTATAATAGTAGACAAATTTTCTACTGGGTATTTCTACTGATGAGTGAAAACACTCATATATTTTGATCGCAAGTCAAAAAAGTATTCTTAAGTATATCTAAAAGTTTTCAACTTAGACCAAAGGTATCAAATTATTAAATTCAAAAGTTCCCAAGCCACGAAAAAGTCTCAAAATAATTTTTGATATTACCGATATAAAGCAAGGTAAGAAATTTGAAAAATAATACTTTTTGTGAATACAAAAAACTTTTCTCTTCCTCATCAGCAAAACAGCTTTTTGGTTCTTTACTTACCCGCCACTACGGGCCTGGAGGGAAACACCCCGTTTCCCTTCCCCTCTCGGCGACCTTGGTAGTATGTACTAATTAATATACTTCGATTCTACGAATCCTTTTCGTAGCAGAAAACTACGAATAAAATTCATATAATGGACGCAGTTATTAGCAATATTTGCACGCAAATATTTTCAGTGTAATTTGGTAGAATTTATAGAAGATATGCTTTTGATGATGCTCTTTATATGGAAGGTAGGCGAAGTTTGTGTTCAATTTTTATCTTAGAGCACATTTTATAAATCAAATATTGTAAGTATATTTTTCGTTCGCGAAAAATATGTGGTCTAACTTTTGTGAAATTCTACGAGATTTAACCGTTTTCTTATAGTCACTTTGTATGGGAGGTACATTGTCTGATTTTGACAAATTTCAAAGATATTGTGAATATTTAAGAGCAAAGCTTGCGTTCAAAACTCCAAGTCAGTAGACTTATTATTGTTGAATTATGAAAAACTTTACCGTTTTGATTAAGTTACCTTGCATGGGAGGTAGGCGTGGCTTTCATTCAATTTTGCACATTTTCAAACTTGATCTTTTTTTTAATAAAAGCTTATATAACGAATTTCATTGCGATAGTTTCTAAATTACGGCTGTAATCATGTAGACATACAGAAAGATTGACAAAGCTAAATCGTCACAGAAAATGATGCTGATCAAGAATATAAACTTTTCTATAACTATCACGCCTTCATATGGGCATTTCAAATGAAATGATAAAGTTTAAATAACCCTTTCACAGTAAGGTTGGGTATAAAAATTTATTTTCAAATGTTATAGTGAGAACATTTTTTTGATGAGCACTTTCAAAAGGAATTTTGACACATACTTTAGTAGTACAGAATTCCAGTAGAGACTAGTTATTTAAAAGTTCGAAAAAGGATTCGAAAAATTATTGGTTAAAGGGACTTTTATCATATAAAATTGGTTTGTGTTGCCGGGTGGTTTTTTAATAATAACAAAATCACTGAAAATTCACCAGTTTTGGTAAAAGATTAAAACAAATCATTTGAAGGTATGCAAATATGATGAAAAAAATTGAAGATATGAAATGGACACTTCAAAAATTGAGGAAAGAAAAATAAATTGATGAGAACATATAATACTTATCATAGTTATATATATTTTCTTTACAAAATGTTTGTTTTAATTTCTATAAATAAATTATCAAAATTGTCCATTTTAACCAAAAAGCTTTAAGCGAATATCAAAGTCTATATAAAATAAAATAATACTCGGAGTTTACTGCTCGTGTGAGTTCCAGATTGTTTTATCTTTATGCCCTAAACGAATTAAAAAAAATGTCACACATTTCTTGAATCCTGACAGTTTATCTAGCCACAGCAATCGCAAAATAAATATTAAATGCTGTGATTGTACGCTGCAAACTACAACAAAAGCTAAAGAAACAAACAATAAAAATAACAGCTCGACATACAGCAGCAATAGTAACAAATTTACGAGAACCCACAAGAAAGGATACAATCACAATCACCCAAAGCAAAAAAAAAAAAGAAAAGGACACCAACACAATATAATTATTGATGTAGTTGAAGCAATGCAAAGAAATCAGCTAGCAAGCGAGTGAGAAAGCACCAACATCAAGATGCTTATCAAGGACATGAGACTCCTTTGTTGGTACCAGGAACTAAACATCAATAATTATGAGGGCTGCTGTTGCGTGGTTGCTGCTGGCGGCCATCTAACACAATAGTTGATATAAATAAATACAACAAACACTAGTAAATCAAAGCAATGCATGTTGACACATTAATGTTCTCTGCTGTTGCTGTTGTTGTAGTTTTTGTTGTGTTTGAGAACACTGTGAGCACTGCGTGAGTGCGTGCGTGAGGTAATCATGGGATCGTTATCGGCGTGACTAACGTTATGTCGTGATCAATTGCTTGATAAGCTGCTGCTGTTGTTGCTGCAACACATTAAACTGAATTAATTTCAGTTGTTTGTTCTAATCTCATGATTGTTGTTGTTGCAATTTAAAATGCGGGACATCGCACACATGCACGCATTTCACCGTTAAGTTTATACTTCCTTTTTGCCACGGAAGCAAAGATATTTTCCTTGAATTGATTTTTTATAAGCTATATATACATAAGTTGTTTAAGTGTGAAAATAAATTGGGAAATTTGTAATACTTTTTATATATGTTGCTGTTCCTGAAATGTTCTAGAGAAATTTAATTGAGTTGTCTTTAATTTTCTTTTGGTATTTTTAGTGTTTGGTAAGCAGCTGATTTATGTTATAGATTAGTTTTTGGATAGCGTAAAAAATTGTTATTCTTGGTATTCTTTCTTTATATTTCAAGAATGAAAGAATATCAGTTAAATCATAAAAAATAGGTTGTTGGTGAATTGAGGCAAATATTAGTTGAAGTTAGGACACAGTTAAACAAAAAATTTATATGAAAAGATAAACTTGTTTTTCTACAACTCTTTCCCGTCAACTTCAATGATTTAGAATTTGTTTTATCTTGCAGTTAAGTAGATTAAATTAACTGCTTTTAATGGCTTTTGAATTCCGCAATCAATATTTTAAATTTAAGTAAAAACCTTAATCAATTTATTAAAATAAACTAAAACATCCGATAGCAAAACAAAAGACTTAAGCCACAAACTTGTGTAAATTTTATTTAAAGTAATTGCAGTGAAAATAATTTTTATTAAAAATGTTTTCTCGTCATTAATATTTTCTTTGAGGAATTTAAAGGCTGTAAAGTGTGAAATAGTTTCGAATACTTTTTTGCTCAAGTTTTAACAATTTCTCAGCACCACAACATATGCTGCCCCTTAATACTGAAATGCTTGACCTTCTCAGGCCAAAGAATTCATATAAAAATTTGCACCATTTGGTACTTTTTATTCCTATCTTTATTTTTTTGTTTATCTTTTATAATTTTTTCTTATCTTACTACCTTCCAGCAGTTATTTTCTTTATGTTGCCTTCCACGTTTGCGACAGTTTTACAACTTTTTGATATATTTTATTGGCTCTCGCTTTTATTTTCATTGTTCTGCGAATTACGGTGTCAAACCAAAATATTTATTGGGTTCATGTTGCTGGCCAAAGTATATAAAAATCAATGTGGTGTTTTGTGTTAAGCAGATTCTCCCTTATGGATTCAATTTGTGTGCTGAGACAAATTTTTGAGAGGTTTCAAATTCTTTGCCGCAGTTTTTGGAGCTGATATAAGTAAAAATTAAAAACAAAATACAAAATTTTTTTACTTTGTGTATATTTCTTGAGATTTCAGCCCAACCCAAGGCAACTCTTGACTGTGCCCCGTGCGTGATCTAGATAAATGTTTGCAAGGCATTTTAAAATTATTTTTTTTTATATTTGCTTAGCATGTTTTATGTAGTAATTTATTAACAGCTAAAAAGACAAACGATTGCGTTTTTCTGGCTTCAGCTCAAATGTTATAAATTATTCACTTAAGTTGAGGGTGTTGCTCATTTCATTATTGATGTTAAAATTCCTGGCCTTTGTTGTTTGTTGTGTTTGTGTGGATGTTGTTAATGTTTTTGTTGCTTTTTTGACTGTTGTCTCCTGTTGCAGTTGTGGTCTGGAACGCCTGCTGTGCGTTGACACTGACACTCTGTGGTCATCAGGACCGAGATTTAAGTAACTGATAAAATCAAGAGCAATCGCAGACGCTGCCGAATGCTGAGAAGCAGAATACAAACACGACGAAAACATTTAGACACACACGAATTATTTGGAATGGCGTGAGTGGCACATTTGCAAACAAAAATGAAATGACATTTTTTTGACCTATTTGAAGAAAAGAAAAAGACTCAATTTTAAAGATTTAACTAGCAATAAAATTAAATATTTCAAATACATAACTCCATATATGAGTAAAGTTCAAGTTTTGTATAAAGTTTTGTAATAAGTTTTTTACGTAAACCAATATTTAAAAAATAATTTGTATATCTAATCGAAAAAAAATCATTTTTATTTCTGATCGAAATAATGTTGAGAAAATAAATGATCAAAAGTACATAATTAAAAGAAAAATCATGTAAAATGTATGTCAAAAAGAGAATTTAGTACATTAAAACTTTTAATTTCGTGATCTTTTTATCTGAAAATGACGAAAATAATCGTTCCTAATGGTTCCAGGTTTTTGTTGCTGATTGAAATGACCTATTCATAATTTTTTTTAATATTTAAATTCATTTATTATGAGCCTTTTGTTAAAGGTAGAATTCGTAGCTTATAAGCTAAGGGACCACGATAGTCGAGGTAAGATTCAAACATTAAACATATTTAATTACACAATTGGTCAATAGAAGCTCGATCGAAGTCCTTTCTAGGGCTGAAATGGCAAATTTATTTTTTATTTATTTATTTAATTAATTTTAAGCACATCTCAATAAATATTGAAATAAACAAAGCAGGTAATCTTTTTAATTTAACTAAGAAAACACAGACTTTTTCTTAATTGTGATCAGTTAAATGCATTTAATTATGAGCTTTAGATCAAGTGTTTTAATATTTAGTATAAATTTTTTTACATATATATATTATTTTGACCTATGTTCAATTATTTTCAAAGAGACAAAAAAAAACAAGTGACATGATTGCACTCTGGCCAGTTTGTTGACTAAAAAATAATTAGAAACAAGTTCTACAACTGCTTAAAAGATGTATAAAAAATATGTTCATTATTGAGCATAATTATCGCAAGTTTTAACGTATGCTTTAGTAAAGTCATACTCACAATAAAATTTTTTTAAGTGAAACGAATATAAAATCATTATCATTCTATTATCTTTTTTGTGACTAATGCATCTTTTATGATATTTTAAGCTGCATTTTTTTAACCTTTTACTTTTGAAGTTACACAATTATTTAATTTGCTTGAGTCAAAAAAAGATTCTTGTGAAATATTTTTAAAAGTTTTAAGAACAAACAAAATTAAACTCAAGGTTATGCTCAGTATTGTTGTTGTTGTTGTTTTTGATTTCGTACTAGCTGATGATGTTGCCGTTCTTGTCGCTGGCTTTATTGATGATGATCTGTGCGCAGCTCATATAGCAGCAAGTGATTAATTCAATGCCTTCTAAATTCTGTTTGTCTAGCTGTTTATGTGTTGGTTAGCTTTTGAAAAGCATACAAAAGAAATTATTGATAAATCATTTATCAAACTGCTTAAAATCAAAAACCATTTTGTTTTTGACTGTGGTTTTTATATTGTTTATTGTTTTGGCGTATTTAAAAATCAATCAAAATATCTGCTGCCACAATTGGATTTGGAACAAGTTTTTTTTTTGTCTGTGTATGAATAAAATTAAAGTGATTAACAACAATGTTATTTTCGTTATACAAATTTATAAATTCTAAAAACCACAACAATTTGCTAAATGAGTTCATAGCTAAATGCTGTTATGCACAAATTTTCTATATTAAAGAAGAACTTGCTTCGATGCAAAACAAAAAGCACAGAACAGAAGCAACGAGTTTAAAAAATAGTAGTATTTTTGAAAAACAAAATTGTTCAAAAACTCTCTTTTTATTAAAGTGAAAATTATTATTTATTCCACATATTCAACGCACACTCAGGCAGAGAAATACAGAGATAAACAAAAGACTTAAGACACGAACTTAATTAGAGAAACATTTTTACACATTTTGCTCAAAATGCTGCCTAGTTTTAAGTATATTTATTTGTTTTTGTGGACCATACTTTTGTATGTTTTTATAAATTATTGTAAAAACAAATTAGGTTTCTGTTCTTCTGCACTTATTTTAGGTATGAATAAAAATAATCTAGTGGCGGCCTTAGCCTAATAGGAAGTGAGCGTGGCCCGTAAGCTAAATAGCAGCGGTAGCTCGGGTTTAGTTACCAGCTTACACAGAATATTTTTAAGCAAACTAATATTTCTATTTGGCCCTCACCTCTCTGCAGACAATTTCTTGATCTTTTATGTTCAAACATTTTATTACACTCACAACGGTCTCAATCAATGGAACCCGCCCAAAGTTCTTTTCTAGGGCTGAAATGCCCAGTTTATTTTTGTTTTTATAAACAAATTTTGACCTTAAAAACAATAATTTCTTGGTAATAAGATATCAATTGCTATATGATTCTAAGATAATAACTTTTTAGCTTATATTTATAAATATAACAGGAAATATTTGGTGAAATTAATTATATTATAAATTATATGTTACTTGTATTTGTTTTTCAAAGAAAAATCTGTAATAAGCACATTGGATTTCATGCTGATTAATCAAGTGCCTTTGCAGCTCGATTTATTAAACAATTTATTTTAAAAAACTAAGCATACGAAGGTATCAGACTTAACATTAGCATACACACACACACTAACTCTGCTCTTGTTTGGCTATGAAATATGCAAATTTTTAGTTGAAAAAAATATGCTAAATTGTAAGAAACATACATTAAAGTTTTGTTATACACTTAATAAAACACACACCAAAGCACACCTTCTCAAAAACAAATATACACATGCACACGCACACATAAGCATAGTTATGCACCCAAACATCTTTAGCCAACGTAAACAAAAGCAATTAATATTTGTTTGACAAATTAGAGAATTTTTTTCACTCACTGCGCTGCTTTGCTTCAAGTTGTACATATTTATTTTGGCTGTCTGTTGATATTATTTGTCTAACATGTTGTTGTTATTGTTTTTGGTCAGTGTTGTACATGTTTTGTTTTACTTGATTTAGCTTTTAAAGCCCAGTTCAAGCTGAGTACGTAATTGAAAAAACATCAGCCAAAAAAAAAATGAAAAAAATTTAAATTTTGAGTTCAGATTCATGGGAGTTTGTTTTTGTTTAAATTTATTGTTTTTAGCTGAATCTGTTGTTTATTGTTGTTGCCTTAATTTAATTTCCTAGCAAAGTTTTGTGTACTTGTTCACTTAGCAGCCTCATAATGATCAACGCTGAAGCCTGGCTGCTCTAGAGGCAGAGTAGCCTTTAAAGCAACATCTTCCGGCTTTTAACTTACCACCTAAAACTAATCATGTTAATTAGTTATTGTGTTGAAGTAATTTTTTATTTTTTCTTAAATGTTTTTTGTTTTTCATGCTTGCTAGTTTTATCATGGCTTCAGTTTCATGGGATTTGATTTCGATTCGATTTTATTGAAATGTGCTGCAAGTAGATCTATTGACAAAAAAAAAAAACTTGGAAAAAAAAAGCTGGGTGTGTTTATTGATTTTGAGAAATTTCTTGCGAGAGTGTTAATTTCAGTTATTAAGTTAAATTTATAGCAATGTGCTCAGGTGCAAAGAACTGCGAAGAATCATGAATGAACTTAATTGTCTCAAGCTTAAAACGCAGCAGAGTAGAAAGAATTTTATGAATTGAAATTTTATAATTTATTTAAGTTAAAGTGTAAATGTGAGTGTGTGTGGGAGTGTGAACTAGGTAATCTTATTTCAGCTTGTATTTCGGAAAAAAAAAGAAAATATTTATGAGATATTTAACAATAAGCAAGAAAACTATTAGAATTCTTGAAATATTTTGATGAAATGAAACATTTAATGCACAGGTAGAATGAAAATAAAGTCAAAGAAATATGCATCATTGCATTTCAAACAATTTCAAAAACTTAAAATTTGTTTCCATATTTTAAGTTAAATTCTTAGAAAAAAATTCTTCTGGGGCAAAAGAATACAATTAAATCTGAGCTAAACTGCTGTTTAAGAACTTAATTTCGCAGAAAAACACACCGTACCCTATGAGTTTTATTTTATTCAAGAAATTTGAATTTTCAAAAACTTAAAGTCATATACTGCCGTGCTAAGGCAGACGACCGTTTTTGAAAAAAAAAATTGAGTTCAGTATGCCAATCTACCATTGCGATGGTCCCCTATGATTCTGCATCAAGAATTGGCTACATTTTAAATTTTAAGCACTATTTTTCCATTGTTAGAACTACGGTATCTGAAAAAAATTGCTGAGGCAAACTACTGTAAATGCCGTTTTCTCGGTCAAACTACTGTATATGAAGCAAATACGTTCTTTTGCCTTTGTACAGTTTATTAAAAATTTAAAAAAATGTTTAGCAAAACTACTCTATCTCACACAGATAGGTAGTTTACTGTTGAATGGTTACCAAAAACACATAAATTAATCCGAAGTGGAAAAAATATTGCAATGAAGCCATGTTAAGTTATTTCCGAATGAAGGTTAGTCTTTCCACTGATGGAAGAGGTGATCATGGTCGCAAAAATTCCTTTGTGACTAAGGTTTCGTACTTCATTGGCACTTTTGAAGGTTTTGTGTTAATAGAATTTTTATGGTTTTATAAGTTCATCAGACAAAATAAAAGGATCGTATGTGCTTTCAAACTCTACCTGACAGATTTGTTTAGATTCTGGGTGCGTCATTTGAATTTTTATTTATATACTAAATTTATATGTTAATTTATGTAAAGAGAATATACATAGGCTTATGAAGTCTTACCAGAAAAAAATTATTGATTAAAAAAACATTTTTTCATCTCCTTACCTCAGACAAAGTTTTTGTCAGGAAACATGCAAAAAGAAAAGACAGGAAAGTAGTCTGAAAACTGTCTTGAAAATGTCGGTTTAGAGGCATTTTTAGCTAAGCAGAAGGTGGGATTTGTGTCAAAATAACCCAGTGACAGCATTTGTATGTGTGCGTGAATTACGCTAGGAACTGAGGAAACCCAAAAAGATCCAATTACGAACTTATAAGCTGAAATAATCTTATTGGAATAGTTGGGCCGCTGAAATTTGATCCCAATCAACCGCACTGGCATTGAAGTAGTTTCGTTACTGATTTTTTTAATAACTAAGGAACTCATATAACCAATAAAAGTTCCAATTACGCACCCAGAACCTCAAGAAATCCTTCAGGTAGAGCTGGAAACACATATGATCCTTTTATTTTGTCTGATGAACTCATAAAATCATTAAAGTTTAATTAACACCTAAAACCTATAAAGTGCCAACGGCATACGAAACCTTGGTCACAGAGAAATCTTTGGGACCAAGACCACTTCTTCTAACAGTAGAAACACAAACCTTCACCTGCAAATATTTTAACATGGCTTCAATGCAATATTTTATTAAATTTTGGTGTCATTTATGTGTTTTTAGTGACCATACAACAGCAAACTACAGTATCTGTGCGAAATAAGTTATATTTGCTTAGTATTCCTCTTTTTCAATTATTTGCTGCTAAGTTTATTTACCGTAAGTAGCAAAAAAATGCTAAAAGAAACTATTTTCTTGATTTGTTTTTATGCAGAATCATAGCTGATGATGTTAAAGTTCCAAAGAAAGTAAACAATTTCGCAAAAAGTTTACTAGAGTAGTTTACAACAAATATTTTGTTGTTTTGCTCAATAACTCAATTTAAATTTTTTTCAAATACAATAGTTTGGCTTAGCACGGAAGTATACTCGTTAAATAACTTTTTTTTTTTTGCATATAGAAATTTTATGTCAAATGAATGACACTCATGCGTCAAAGTAAACCATAATTTTATTTTACTTCAACAAAAATTTTTATGAGCTCTTCAAGAGTTTTTTCTTATGCAAATATGAAAATCTATGAGACGATAAAAATAAAAATTTGATCTCGAACAAACTGATCCGCAGCAATATGCCCTATTTTTGAAAAGTATAGAATAACAATATCCAGCTAGCACAGATTTACATTTGTAACAAAAATATGTTATAATTCGGTGGTATTCCAGTTTTTTAAACAAATTTAGTCACAAATGGGTTGTATTAAAATTTCAAATAAGTAATTTGTAGCAAATCATTAATTTTGTTGCAAATAAGTTAAACTACGGTGTTAATTATGTTACGAATAAATGCACTCATTTTAAAAATGTTTCATAAAGTTTTGAAAAAAACAAGTAATTTTTACGTTAAATTAACATTATTGCAACGTTTATTTTTGTAGCACCTATAAAAAAATGTTTGTGTATTGTAATTGTAAGAAAACAGTCACGAGTTAGCTAGATGCTACTAAGTTACTTTATGTTTATACTAGGTTATATCAATGTCACAACAACTAAATGTTAAAAACTTCGGTTTGAAGATGTTTTTATTAAGTTATAGGGAAGTCACTATAACTAAAATGTTTCCAATTTTGCTGTGACCGCACTAAAATGCCATAAGCAAAAAATAAGTTTTGTTGTTCACAAAAAAATCTGTTTTGCTTGTCAATTTCTTTGTGTAGGCTTTTACTACCATGTCATCCATTTTTGTTTTATTTCAGCGTTCAACGAGACTGCCAAATTGAACAAAATTTTCGTTGAATGGAAATTAATCATTGTGAAATTAAGAGAATTTGTTTTGTTACAAGAAGGTTGAAATGAGGTTTTTATTCAGTTGCAAGAACATTGGAAATAGTCATTGTAACTTTATGCTGTGTTGAGGTTATTATTTAGTTGCTACAATTTTAGGAAAAATTATTGTATCTAAAAAACATGCAGTTAGGACAAATAACGTTGAATTGAGGTTTTTATTAAGTTGCAAGAACATTGAAAATAATCATTGCAAACGTGTGCTGTATTAAGGTTGTTATTATTCAGTTGATGCAAGTTTAAAAAACATGATTGCAACTTATACAAATTTGCTTGATATAAGAACGATGTATTGAAGTTATTATTCTATTGCAAGAACTTTAGAAAAAACATTGCAACTTATATAATGTAACTAGTTACATGATCGTTGTATTGGGGTTCTAATTCAGTTGCAAGAAGTTTTAAATAAAATTGTTGTAAGTAAATGCTGCATTAAGGTTATTATTCAGTTGCAACAACTTTATAAAAACATTTTTAACTTTTGATATTTACTTAGTTGTAAGAACTATGTATTGAGGTTAGTATTCAGTTGCAAGAACTTTCGAAAAAAGTGTCTAAAATCTTCATACTTCATAATCTTCATAATTTGTTTTTTTTTCTACACTACGAATTTTGATTGGACTAAATTTAAATACGATTTTCTTTAGTATTATTTATTTTTTTTTTAGAATTTTCAGTGCAATATGACACTGGGAACTCAAAAAAAAATGAATTTAGCTATATATTAAACATTATTACGCCAAAATTAAAAACTCGAAATAAATCTTTTTTTCCAAATTATTTTAAAAGAATTGGGTGACGTGTGAGTTTTCTAGAGGTAAAACACAAATATTCATCGACAAAATAGCCTTTGTTGTAAAATTTTAGAGTATAACTCTTCATATTTTCAATTTAATTTCACATCTTTTTATTTCATTCCAATTTGTCTTTGATTTTTAAAATGCATTCCAAAAAATTATCACTGGTTTACTAAAAATTATTAAGGAATTGTATACGCAAAACATTCGAACACTTTTTAAGAACTTATTTTTTTTTCAATCAGGAATATATATGACATCAGTACTCCTTCCTTATTCAAAAATCTGTCATTATAACAAAACATAACTTCACTAAAACAAAATATTTGTTACATTCACGTTATTTTACCTTAATTGTAACGTAAGATTAACACAATAAAAACTTTTCTTGGATGTTTCAAGTGGTGTGGTCTTTTCTAGATCTCAGAAATCTCAAATTTTTCTAGATCTCAGAATGTGTAGCTATGTTCCCACTTTGTCTCAATAACTACTATATGGATTGACTTAGGTTTTCTTTTATTTTAAAGAAGATACAATTTTTTGGATCCTAAACCCAAATTAAGATATTATTGTCTTGTTGTTTTTTTGGAGAATTTTGAAGAGCAAAAAATGTAAAAAAAGTTACTAAAAATTCACATGTCTGCCATTTTCATATTTTTAATTTTTTTTTTTTTGATACTATGCGATCAAGCTCCAATAAATATAATATAATTTATAAAATTTTTTGTTTCGTTTTTTTAATTCGTGTGACATGAAAGTGCTGTGCGATGGAGACCTTTTGGGTACCATTTTTCGACGTGAAGCTTGATGGCGCATTGACACTTCACGTTACACTTTTATGCACCAAAAAATATTTTCTTATACTTTAAGAATCAATAAAAAACTAATGGTGTTCTTAACTTCCTTCTATGAAAATTAAAAAAATCAAAAAAATTACCGTATTTTTGGTCCTCTAGATGAGAAACTGCCCTTACATGCGATTAATAAAAATGGTAGCTGTGACTATAAAAAACTAACACATCATCGTTTTCAATTTTATCAATATCGAATGAACTCTGAAAAATGAATAACAATGTTTTTAAGAATTCATAACATGTCTTGTGAATGCCTGTGTCTTATTTTTTATAGTTAAAAACATAGTTTTCTCGCTTGCTTTCTTAATTTAACTTAAACATATATATATCTAAAAAGTTATCTTAAAAAAGTGTTCTTAAATAATGGCTGATTATCACAAGAAAAAACATTTCACATACTACTATATCAAATTAAGGCTAGAGTAAAAAAAAAACCAACGCAGCTCTGGATTTTATGTGCTTATGAACATATATAAATCATTTCAAAGTTATTTTTAAGGATTCCACTATTGTGTGTCATGTTTAAAGAAAACTGTAACGACAAGTTTTTATTTATAGATTTATAAGCTAACAGCGGAGCAGAAGATATATTTAACGACAAAAACAAAGAAATTGTATCATCTTCACAAAAAACAGCAGCAATAAAAATAACAACAATAAAACAATAACAAACAGCAATCAGACTGTGAATCACACGAAATTTCAAATTCCACAGTTTTATAATGTGTATATGCTAGATTTTAACTAGCTTTCTTTCAGTTTTATCAAAATTTTTATCAGCATTTATTTTTATCAGTATTTATTTTTATTGAAGCCCAGACAAAACTCGAAAGTATGAATGCCACTTTTTATTACAGTGCCTCTATGATTGCAAGTGTGTGAATGTGTGAGTGTGTTTGAGTGTGTGTGGCTATCAATGTGTGTAGCTATTAAATTGTTCAAAAGGATCTCGTTTGTTTGATGCAATAAATAATCATAAATATTTTCAGGCCGCAACGGGCATCACTATTCGAGTTGCTTGTTAATGTACATGATTGATTGCTTGGCTGATATTTATTGGATATTTTTCTTTTTTTTTTTTGGTTTAGAAATATTTTCTTTTTTCCAAATTTGGGGAAGCCATGAGACGGATTAAAACTTACTTACGGATTAAATATAAATTAAAAATAAGAAAAAGTATTATCAAAAGGACTCTTATATTCTCCACAGTTAACTTAAATTCAGAAATATATTAATAATTTGATTTCAAAGCAGTTAAACGAAAGACTTAAGACGCGAACTTGCGGCACCAGTGTGTGTGCTTCAGTAGAACAAAACATGTTTTTAAAAATTTTTAAAATAATATATTTTCTTGTTGTTCTCATTGTTAAAGTTTAAAAAAATTTGTTTTTATAAAATTCTCACAATTAGCAAAGTGCAACCAAAAACTGTTGAAAAGAAAAATATGAAGATGTCGTTAGTAGACATAGTAACATTTTTTTTTCAATTCATACAAGTGTTATATTAACGGAAAATAAAGCATTAAATTTTTTAAGGTTTTACAAGAACTTAAAAGTTGTTTATTATTTTTTAAGACTGCTTAATTTTAGTAATTTTTAAATTAAGACATGTATTTTTTACTCACTATGGCTTGCTTGCGTCTGTTATTTATATTTCTGTCGAAAATGGAGTTTATCCTATACTATTAAATGAGGAATATTTGCTTGTTTGTTTGTTTATTTGTTTGTTTGTAAATAAGTTTTCGAAAACAGCCCAAGCAATTTCGATGAAATTTTCAGCATAGGGGTTTTCGGGTGCGAAAAATCGATCTAACTAGGTTTCATTTCAGAGAAAATTCGTTTGGCAGTGCACATTGGGGTACTTGACCGATTTACGAAGTCAAAATTATTTTATTCGGAAAATAGTTTCTATTGAAGTCTGTTATCTTATTTTAACCCTGCACGACCATTGCGACATATTCAACACTTTTCAACATTGCAAAAAAAATTTGCTTAGCAGGGCACATTGGGGTATTTGATCGATTTGGGTGGCCAAAATCATTTTATTCGGTGAAAAGTTTCTAGTAAATTACATACTAATAATTTTTTACGGATTTTCGTACATTTATACGTACGCACTATACGTACTTTTATACTGTGAGGTGAAAATGCTGTTATTGTACAGAAATCAATTGTCTTATCGATATACAATCAAAAAGGAAATAACTTAAATACATACATTGGTTTTGGCGGGAAGCAGAGCAAAGCTCGTTCGCCCAGGTACTATTTTATAAAAACGAAAAAACAAAAGCTCCATTTGGTCCAACCTCAAATTTATGAGGGTTATTGTAAAGTAAGAGGCACATGCTTACAGTGCTCCACGCTATACTTTAACCTTTTGTTTTGGGCAATGAGGTTTGCAGTGTGTCAAATTGATACAAATAAGAAAAAGTTATGTTTTAGTTAGACGAAATCAGTAAAACCAAAAACAAAGACATATGTTTGTACATAACAATAAAAAAAGCTAAAAAATTTTTTAGAAAAATTTATAAGTATCAAGAAAGTACACTCAGAAAAATAATTTCCAGACTATCTAGAAGAATAGCACCCAATCGTTAGAAAGTCGAGCTTCGTTTGGCGCCATGGCTGATTTTCTAAAAACGAAGTATATATTTTTCATTAAATTGATACCAGAAGTGTTAAGTAGTTAAGGAAAATTATCGAATTATTTACCAACTATTTCAGAAAATTGAAGAAACTTAGCCCAATTGTATTGAAATCTAATAACATTTGAGTAAGTTTTTCTACTATCTATTTAATATCGCCTATAACTAAGAGAAACATTTTTTCTAAAAATAAGAAATTTTCTTTTGTTTATTTATTATTGGCTATAACGAAAAGAAACTTTTTCTTTGAAAAAAAGACATTTTTCTATGAATCCCTTGGAAAAATTATGAATTTTTGCAAAAAAACCCATTTTTAAGATTTTAAACAGCATCAAGTGAGAATTATTATTTTTGTACTGACGAAAAACTGCAAAAATTATTATTGTTAACATTAAATTAATTAGAAAAATTACCACTATCCGGAAACTTGAACCTCGGCCGTTTGAGTGTAAGTGCTTCAGCTTATTCATTCGACCATCGCAGTTGTTAAGTAATCATCGCTAAGTTTACTTTATTTAGAATCGTTCGCTTTGTAAGTATTTTTAAAGCATTTTTTCCAGAATAATATGAAAAACATCCTTAAAATAAATCAGTTGTGGTGTACAAAAAAAGAAGAAAAACTTTCATGTAAGTATTTCTATAAAATATCCAAGTATTGGAATTTATTTTTCTCCAAATTTAAGAAATCATGCTGAATGTTGCAAGATTATTCGATATCAATACAGTTTTTACTCAATTATTTCTGCTATTATAAAATTATTGGAAATGTAACCTTCATTTCTTATATTTAAGTGAAAACTTGTCTTTAAAACTAAGAAGCTGTTTTGATAACGCTGCAACAAATTCAAGCCGTGAAGCTCTACATTAAGGAGAAACCTCTATAGAATATATGAATTGATACCACAGTTGCTTAATTTAATAGAAGCAGATTTTTGGAGTGTATGTTGTAAAACAACATCTCTTCAAATTCCATAGGGAACAATTTTTTTGTTTTGATTTAATAGTATGTAGGCAAGTTCATTATGCAAATTATATTAGCTACTGAAAATTTCAGACAGCTGTCATAAAATTAAATTTCGTGCGAGTCTGTTTGCTCGGTTTTAAGTGCAGTAACGTTTTAAGTTTTAATTGGTTTTAAGTGCAGTAACGTAAAATAACGTTTTTTATATGTTATATCTAAATCGTATTTTGCACTTTCTTACAAGTAAGTTTTTATAATAGTACGGATTACGTCCATTTTTGTCATAATATTTGATGATTCTTATATTTAGTTGTTAAAAGGTAAAATCTTATAAAGAGGGGACTTACTCCTCTTTTAGCAATGTCCTGCAACACCTATAGATGTGCTTTAAAAAATGATAATTAAAAATTTATTTATTTATTATTAAATAAAAAAACTTTTGATTCTACTTATTCCGAATCAAAAGCTACACAGGATTTTTCCAAAGACACCACTTTTTTAGCCATTTTTTTAAGTACATTACAAGAACTATTAGTTTTTTATTGAAAAAATATGTATTTAAGCCAAGAAAATTAAATTTACAACTACTTTTCGCTTTATTTTAATCATCATGATTAATTTCAAAAATTTCCCTACTCATCAAATTGTTCCCAAAGTCACACACATTAAAGAGTAAAATGCCTAATTAAATTAATTCAATAACTTACAAATATTTATATTCTTGCTGATAGATAATATCAATAATGAGCTTTCAGCTTCAAATCAAGAAGCTGATATCTTTCAAGGCCTGTAGTATACGCTTTGTTTTTTCTTACACTCACATACCATATAACCATAAAATAAGCAACCTGCTTGACATGCTGGATATTTTCATAAATTTAATTGTATTCATTTTTATTCGTTTCTCTTTCATAATTAATGAGTCTGAATTTTCTCTCCATAATCGTCACACAGATGGACGGACCCCCCATTAACTGTACCACTAATTAAACAAACCAGCTACACTTAAAAGCTCATCAAATCAAATCAACGATCAACGCTCGATCGATCGCTGGCAAGCTCAAAGCGAGCCTATATTTAATCCAATTAGCTTGGAAAAACATACAAATGCAGTCTGAAAGTTATACAAAACATCTGCAACTACGACTGCATTCAACTTCAACTTTAACTCAATGTTTTAATGAGTTATGATGCACAGACACTGTCAGCTCTAAGAAGAAATTAAAAATAATAAGCAGCAACAACAGCAGCAGCAGTTGCTTGTGTGGCTTGGTTTGACTCGGAATTTAAACCATAACATTTTATTAATATAATAAAATCAAAATTATCAACAAAGTCGTCAATGTCGCGACGAGGTGCTCATCAACGCACAAGACACAGATACAACCAACACAAACTACAATAAATGCTGTAGAGCTCCAGTTAAGGCAGTTGATTGGCATCACTTGCTGTGTCTAGCAATCTAGTTTTAAATTTTATATTTCTATGGATTGATTAAAGTTAAGATCATTATCATTGATATCATTTTTCGAAGTGAGACTCCTTTTCTTCTTTTTTTTATTTAATTTTGGTATAGAACAGCGTGTGCAACTCCATGAAAGAGTCAAGCATGAAAATTATGAGCTACAGCAACAATTTCAAAAGAAAAAAAAGCAACTTAATGAAAAAACATGGAAATTCATGAGCTTAAGTTACAATTTGATTTGTACTCAAACAAGTCTACACCCAGGAGGGGGGTCCGAGATGCTGCTCATAAAAATTGCAATAAATTCATTGTTGTCAACAAAGTGTTGTGATTGTTGACAAGCATGAACTTTATTGCTAAGAAAAAAGAGGGATAAGTCAAAATCGATAAAACAGCACAATACTATAGGTTATAATTAATGCAGAGTATGATATTCCAATAGCTCTGTTTATGTAGATTAAAGAGTTTTATTGGATTGAATAGTTTGTTTTTAACTCGTTGTGCAACACAAACAAATAACATAACAAGTAGCTGCTCAGTAACAGCATGACTAACACTGTGGTCAGCTATAACAACAACAACAACATCAAAAAGAATTACCACAACTGTGCCTCAATAACGTAATAAAACAAACAACTGGTTCAGCTGCGAACCACTTTTTTTGCTACATTAAGTGCAATAATTGCTGGTTTCAAGTGTTACTGCTGCTGCTGCTGCTCGATATTTAATGGTGGGAATTTTTACTTTGTAAGCAGTTCACACTAAAGTGACGTCACTTGGTATTGGTCTGAGCTCTAGGAAGCTGGAACAACTAGCCATGAGTTGGCTGACTGACTGTGTTGCATGAGCTTGCATGTTTGCCTCACTTAATTGTGGGGGTTTCCTAATTGCCATCTCTCTAGTGCATGGCAAAGTTAATACAATTTTATGTATGTGGTGTGTGTTTGTGTGTTCTCGTGTTTGACTAAATTTGATTTGATTAATTTAATTTAAATGTTGTTCAATTTAAATGAATAACAAGCAGTAATTGTTTCTTTAAACTTCTTATTTTTATCAAATCAACTCGAAACTTGAAGTGATTAGAACGAGTTTGGCGAGAGGGGCAGTAGAGAACAGAGTTTAAGTCAGTTTTGGTGAACAGCACCCATGTTTATGCAAAATCTGTAAATTTATCAAATTAATGTGAAATAAATTTGTTTTTAACTCAGGTTACATTTCTGTTTATTATTCATAACATTTCACTTCCAATAAAATTTTTGATTTTATTTAAGTTTCATACATTTTCCATGAAATATGTTCTATGGAAAATATATAGGTTATTCTTTGTCATCTCCCACCTCCCTCTGAGCATTTGAGTTTTTGAGTTAAAACTATTTTTTTTTTCGTAAAAGTGTACAATGCAAAACTAAACCGGGCAGGAAGAAGTGGGCTCTGTTGATAGAGAGTAACCCATGCATAAGAAAAATCTTGTTGTTTTAACCTATCATGGACTGACCCATGTTGCCGTTGAGATAGAATAATGAAACTTTCCAAAAATACTTAGTTCTGTGTAACATAGAAAATAAAATTTGAAAAATTTTAATTATCCTTAGGGGATGGCTGTAAGTACGAAATGCTGGTATTTCACGATAGAAATTTGCAGAAATTCGATGCATACAAATTTTTTGAGTTCGAATAAACAAACAAACTGAGTTCGAATAAATTCGAATAAAAAACGACATTTTAAATTTTTAATGTAAGGATATCATTGAACATACTCCTCCAATAAGAGTTCCCAAATTTTTACAAGCAAAATCGAGCGTCACTAGAATTTCCACAATACAATACAAAATATACAAAAACGTATATCGTTGAAGACCAGCGTTGCGTTAACGAAACGCATACAAAAAATGCACGTGGGAGCCACGTACGTCAGCCAAACTACATAAAAATTCGCAAAAGTTGAACATGAAGCCTGAAAAAGAGGCTAGTATAAGAACTCTATTTTTATAATTTTTTTTAAAATTTTTTAGAAGTTTAAATAAAAATGAAAATAATTGGAAAATTCCCAAATTTTCGCGCCTGGAAATGTAAGTAAACATAATTGTTCAGCCTTGAACAAAACCAGGTTGAATATCATGTAAGTTTTTTACTGTATGACCTCCAGAATAAGAAAAGTATACCGTTGCGTATACACACATGTTTGCAATACATAACGAAAGCAAGCTTATTTTATCGAAAAAAGATAGTTGAAGCAAAACTTAGTTCTGAATCTCTTATTTTGTTTTAGTGTTAGTGCTTCCCATAACTAATCGCAACACTGGCGTCATCACTTCTTTCAAAGCTGCCAGCATAGTTTTAAAAACATAAGCCAACAACTTTATCGAGAACTCCTACTGTGATACTTTTGCATAAAAAAGCATTAAACAGTAATGCAGCCAAATGAGAAAATATGGTTTTAGCTTGATAGTTTAATAATTTAAATCTAATATATATAAAATAAAACGACTTTATAAATTTTTATCATTTCTTTTTGTCGGTTGGAGTTTGAATTAAAATTATTTATGCTTTCAGATAGTTTCAGGCTTGAGTCTTTTGTTTTTTCTGATCATACAGCTGTTATTTAAAGTAAATTAAAATTATTTTAACCAAAACTAATTCAATGAATATTCAAAAGGCTCGAAATGCTGTGATATTATTTATAACACTACAAAAAAAATGTATTAAGTATTAAAATATGCAACTCTGTACTCTTTTAATGCCATTAAGATTCATTGCATAACCAAGCATTTTAAAGTGCGCTACAGGTGGTCTTCATTTGCAATTTAATTTTTGTCATTTTTCAAATTAAGTTATAAATAAAAGTTGATTATGATCGCAAAAACGCTGCGGAATTGGATTGAGCATTGCTGTTAATTGGAAATCGAGCAGATTTTTAGAAGAAACAAAAACAAAAACGAAATTAATGAAGGTGTGAAATATCAGAGTTGTTGCCAATGACATCACTCCATCAATAAATAAATGAGTGCTGATCACAGCCACGATCATTGATTTCATACGTTGGAGCGAGTGTTGCTGCGTATAGCAATTAGTTAAAGGCATTTTTTTCCATGGAATAGCAATATAATAGCTGACCATTAATTGTGCTTACTTAAATGGGAAATTTCAACACGATCTCGTGTAATTCAGCAGAATTGATGATCTAGATTTAAAATGTAACAACAATGTGTGAGTTATTTTTTAACAGGCTCTGTTGTTTGTGGTTAATTTGTACTAATTGCTTTTTTCTATTTTTGTTGTGGCTTAAAGTGCTGGGTATTTACAGAATTATTATTCTTAACAAACGAGTGCAATTTCCATGAATTTTTATAAAATTAATTATTAAACCGCAGTCAAAAGAAAAAGGTTTTTCTATAGTAAGGTCGATACACTTGCTAAGAGTTTTTCTTTGTATACTGTTTTTTATTTTTTTTTCTCATTCTCATTGTGACCGCTCTTATATACTCAACATATGGTTTTATTGATTTTTTAATGAATGCATAATTTTGTTACAATTAAAAAGAAAATGTTTCTAATGTGTCGCTAGCTGCCACAATGAAATTTTTTGTTCACCAACCAAAAACTATTTGTGTTGTTTTGTTAAATTTGTTGACAGCGGTATTCTTCTTCTGTTCTTGTTGTTGTTACTGTTACAAAAGTGTCAACGCACAAAGTTTTTTTTAGTTTTCTGTTGCACAAAACGAACATTTCAATTTTAATTAAGCATGATAAATGGTTTCAACATCGCTCATAAATCACCTAATTTTGTCCAAGTTACTGCTATTGTCCATTTTTGTAGATCTTATTTAATTTTCAATTTGAAACAAAGATTTCAGATAAGCTGTGAATAAAATTGATTTGAAATTAATGCAAGAATGTGGTGTTATTTTTCTGTTTGTTGTATTTGTTGTTGTTGGAGTGTTGTTTCGTAAGCATGCATATGGGATTAAGATGACAAGGAGGAGAAATGAAAATTTTATAAAAAAAAGAATTTGATAAATTGAGATCATAAGCAAGAGCTCGAAACTGCGTTGTACTAAAAATACAGTTTTTTTTTTAATTTTAGTGGATCAAGTGGATAAAGGTTTGGAGCTTGATTTTGGTTTTGGGTTTTGTCTTTATATTGGTTTTGATTTTGGTTTTGACTTTCATTTTTATAAATATAATGGGTTTTATATTTATTTTTATTTTTATTTTTATTTTTATTTTTTTTTATTTTTTGTTCTATTTATATTTTTGTTTTTATTTTTATTATTATTGTATAGTAAGATTAAACCGCCATTTTTCGATTTCTTTTTTTAATTTTTTTGATTTTTCGATGTCAAATTCGTAATAAGCGACCCCTGGAATCGCTCGAATAGCATGTTTTAACTCCATTCGATGACGTTTGCTTCTTTGCGGCTTAAATTATTGAAATATTTTTAAAATTAAAATAGTAAATTCCAGTTTTAGTTTTTATTTCATCTTATGTTCATTATTTGTAAAACCAATCAAAAAATATTTTCACTTGCTCTCAATTGTCTGGCAATTATTATTAAAGACTCTACTGCACATAAATTTTCAATTCAATCTCAGATAGCGACGTATTTTTTGTTATTGCAAAGAAATAAGAGAAAATTATAAAAAAATAAATGAGCTTATAGTTTAAAATTTTATACGCTTATTTTAAATTTTATTTTGTAGAAACGCAAAAGCGTTAAATTTCTATTTTAAAATGTTTTGTTTAATTTTAAAGTATGTTTTTATTCTCGTTGTAAATAATATAAAAAAATATTTCAAAATAAATATTTTGTTTGTTTTTAAATGCATCTTTTTTCGATAGGTGGCATAAAAAAGCCGTCCTTTTCAGCCGTTGTCAAGATATTTTGATGCATTTTAACAAGGGTACTTTAAGCTACAACCTTTTCTTGAATAATTAAGTTTGCTTAATCATTTGATATACGCTTTTGATTTCCGTAGCGGGGGATAATTGTAACCAAATCTTATAATAGTAGTTAAGGTTGTCACAATCCTATTAATATGCACTTTGATTTTTTTTTGTTTCCGATATCTTGACACCGGCTGAAAAGGACTTCTTTTTATGCCACCTAACGAGGAGAAGATGCGTTTAAAGGCAAACAAAAAATGTTCTTTTAAATTTTTTTATATTATTTAGATTAAAAAATTTTAAGTCTCTATGTTGTGTAGTTTTTTCACTAAAAATATCAACTCTAATTGAATTCGTTGAAAAATTTTCTTCGTCATAACTCCTGAACCTTTAAAGAACACACTTTCATTTCATATCTTTGGAAAGGTAGTGGAACGTAAAAAAAAATTGGTATTAAGCTTGGAAGTCTATAATGGGTCATGTAACTGCAATTTTTTCAAAAGTTCAATATTTTTCCCTCAAAATAAATTTTCCAGTGTACCCTATTTACGAAAATCACATTTAAATTGACTGAACTGCGTTGGTTTAAAATAGACCCTATTCTGATGTTCGCATGGCTATGGGTCCGCGAAAAAATCTCATAACCTCAAACTCAGGATTTGGTTTTCTAAACAATAAACAAAATCTGAGCACAAAATTTGAGCCAAATCGGAGATGTTCAGTGCACCTGATATTACACTCCAATGTGAAATGGGCGACATATTGAAAACAATTTTTTCCTACTTTGACGAATTATAAAAATATTGATGAAATATGTTTAATGCTTTTTTCAGTGTAAATATTGATTTTGAGAAATATTTTGTACCCCATATTTGTAGGCACTAATTTAATCAGATAAATCGACCATCAATAAGCCGATTCCAGAAGATTGGTGCAGCGTTGCCGGTTTCAGTAGCTTCAAGCGAACTCTCGTTTTCGTCGCTTCGAAGACTTAAAATATGCAAGAGAAGTAAAACTGGAGAAGAAATGCTCAGTGGGTTAGCTCTTCTTAATGATCACAGCCCAATGTGCACAAAAACGGATGCGGATCCGTTACGAACCCGTTACGAGTCCGTCAGTACGCACTACGCTTTCTTATGTTTCGACGGACCCGTTACGAACCCGTTACGAATCCGCCAAAAGAGTCTGAAATGGATTTGTATATGAAGTCCGAAACGGAATCGTATCTGAAGTCCGTTACGGATTCGTTTCTAAAGTCCGTTCTGAGTTCGAGGCGGATCCGAAAAAATGGAAAAAGCAATTCGTATTTTTGAGAGGAATCGCTCTTATGTTTTGACGGACCCGTTACGAACCCGTTACGAATCCGTAACGAATAACCACAACGTTAACATAAAAGACAGTCTTAAATTTGTTTTACAATTTCTTATTTTATTTTCAGTGGATTAGGGATACGAAATACAATTGTGTACTTATTTTTATTTTAAACAACCTTTTTATTTCATTAGGCTCGTGCTCCTTAAGCTCTCCTTCAAATCGAAGAAAAGTACTTGTCAGAATTTTTAAATAATTATCATTAGTGATCAAGTTAAATGTGACTATCGGATAGCCGTACACGAGATATTTTTCGGAAACTTTTTTAATTGCGTGAATTTTGTACGCTTTGTCATTATAGCAGTAAAAGTTATTGGGATGCTTCAATGAAAAATAATGTTTAGCTGTTTGAAGAAACAAGTATGAGCCATCCTGGAACTCACCAACATTGTACTCGTTTGTTTGATATTTTGAATTATTTTTTTACCATTTAAACTAGCCTCCACTACTCTCTTATAAATTTGATTACAAAATAATTTTTTTTGTTTTAATTTACGTTTAATTTCCTGGAAAAAGTTTTCGAATTTGAATGCGTCAAACTTGTTTAAAGAACCTATATTTTTAACATCTCTAGCTATATGCGTCAAACGAGTCCGTTGCGAGTTCGCATTATTTAAAAAAAAAAAGAGTATGAATCGTCTGTTTCGTATATGAAGTCCGAAATGGATTCGTATCTGAAGTCCGAAACGGATTCGTATCTGAAGCCCGAAACAGATTCGTATCTGAAGTCCGAAACGGATTCGTATCTGAAGTCCGAAACGGATTCGTACCTGAAGTCCGAAACGGATTCGTAACTGAAGTCCGTAACGGAGAGAGGATCCGTTCCGGATGCGAAACGCAATCCGTTTCGGACAAAATGTACGAAGAAGTGAGTTCGTTACGGATTCGTAACAGATCCGTTTGGCACACTGGGAGGGATGTGGAAGTGACCACGGAAGGAATTTTAAATGCACTAGCCCGAAAAAAAAATATATTATTTTTTTATATTATATAATATAAAAAATTGGAATAAGTCTAAGAAAAAATTAAAAACCCCGAAATTTTTTTCTGGGTACGCGCCTGCAATGATGACATAAAAGGTTTTTTTCATCTTTGATGAAAAAAAATGATTAAAATATTTAAATATTTTTCAGCATTAATAGTAAATTATTGTAAATCCTGTAAGTTATGAAAAATAGCTTAATAGACTTTTAGCGATAGATATCTATAAATCACAGTATTTTAACAAAATTATACTGTTTTTATGTATTTGGTTAAACAACATAAAACATTGAATTAAGCATTAAAAACGGGTGGAGATGGTGCACTTTGCATACCGACAACTGCAAGTATCAAACATTAAGTATTAATTAATTTAAATCTTTTTTTAATGCTTGCATCATCTACAAAGCATAGCATATTCATAATTCTAATATAAGTCTGTCCCTTCATGAATGCAGCAGCAGCACCAGCAGCAGTTAACAAACGTCCTTGTGTCTGTCCAGCACATCTGCATATGAACGACCTTGTCGCATAGCACAGCTGTATCACAGCAATAAAAAATTAACCGGGCACTTAATTGTAAGCTAGCTGTACCCACTTTTTCGAAAAAATATATAAAAAATACAACAGAAATACTAATAAACTTCAGTGTGGCCCATGCAGAGTGTAGCTTATCTGACAAATAACAACTTAAACAACAACAATATTATCAGCAGCAGCAACAACAAGAACTAGCCTCAGAACAACATTATTGCACAATCTAGCTAATAAATGAATGTATTGCAAGTTTAAAGAAGAAGCAGTACCAGCAACAGAAGACGCGACGATGATATCATCTCTAATTATTTTTATTACACATAACTAACGTCTTCTTATTGTTGCTGCAGTTGTTGTTGTTGTTGTTGTTGTTTTTAGTATAATTATTATTATTTTTTTTATTTCATTACTATTATTAGTAGCTTTAATTTTATTTGTATTCTCATTATATTTGCTATAATAAGTTTAATAATATGCTTAAAAATATTTTAACATACAAGACAATGAAACACGTTTTGATTTTATTGTCCATTTTAAAGCGAACAAACATTCGATTTTGCCCGTTGTAGTTGTCGGTATTGTCACTGACGTAAACCATTATTAAACATGTATTCTAGAATCTATCTAATGATTCTGTCCAATAGTTAATTGTAATGAAAGATTTACAATATTATTGTAATGATATTCTTTCGGAATGTTTTGTTTTATGTTGCAGCTAACGATGTTGTTGCCACTATTTTATGATTGAACATAAAAAAGTGACTGTTTGAGATCTATCTTAAGTTTGAGTAAATGAAAGATTTATTTGACTCTTAACAATTGAAGACATGAGTGGATGAAGGTGATATGTTGCATTTTCGAATTTTCGAATTTTCAGTGTTCTATGTATGGATGAAGGTCTTATGTGAAACAATTTTCAAACAAACAATTTTCAAACAAACAATTTTCAAACTTTAAAAAAAATCATGTTTGTGGCTATTTTAGAAGTCAAATATTTCACAAAGTTTGATTAAGTATAGATTTCAGTACAAATGTAAAAGTTTGAACTCGACTTTCTCGAAACTAGATTTTTGCGACATGTCACCTTCATCCACTCATGTCTTCAATTGTAATAAGTAATTATTTGACAAATTGTGGATACAAAAATTTTTTCAAGTGAAAGTAATAAAATTTACATAATAGTTATCTATTAATTTTTGCAAGAGGCGGAGAGTTTTTGTAGCAAAATTTTTACTTATTACTAGTTACTAGGAACTTTTCTTTCTTCTTAGTTTGGAGATTTGACATTCAAAAAGACCAAATTTTTCGAGAGCAAATAGATATCATCTATTGAAGACAACAACGTTTTCTTAGCATCCCTTTGATTATTCCTTAAATATTATGTTATTTGTTATGACTTAAATAATAAGTTTCTTGCCAAAAAATTAAAATTATTTAAATAAATATATTTTTTTATATATATGTTTCTTACTTTAACTTTTATATAAAAAAGTTTTGTGATTTAGACTTTTATATAATTTTTGTTTCGTTTTTATATCCATTTTTTATTATTTGTTCTTATTATTAAAAAATTTGCTTTACATCTAAAATAATTAAATACAAACTTTCAAGACTATACGATAATAATTGATACACCCAAATAACCTTAAGTTCAAAATATGATTTATCTGAGAAAAAAAAATGCCTTTAAAACAAGAAATTCTGATAAAGATTTAAAAAAAAAGACTGAAAAATTTTGAATTTTTCGTACCAACAAGCACAGACCAAATTTTTTTTATCTATTAAAAATTCCTTTGCTTTGTGTTTACTAAATATCATATCATAAAAAATTTCATTTTTAAAATATATAAAGTTGTTATTTTGGTTTTTATAGTATTATTAATAGTATTACATGTGTAGTTAAAATATTAAAACTAATTTACTTCTATCAAGTTTTAATACTAATCAATTTGATCCATTAAATTTCTTTAATTTATGTATTAAAACAATTTATTAATTTAATTTAACATATAATTTATAATTTAGTAGGAAATGTTTTTTTTTATTCAAATTTATAAATTTTTACTTTATTTTTTTATTAAACATAATTTTTTTTTATAACATTGACAGCAAAAATAATTTTGTTATAAATATGTAAGAATCAGGTTTACTTCTAAGGTCATTTGTTTATTATTTTTACGAATAACTTAAATACAAAAGTTGCATCAGAAAAACTAAGCCATGTTCCAAGTACCACCAAGTACTAGCTTTAAGCAACCACCAATTTTAACTACCAAATTTAATCAACAACAACAAAAAAACAACATTAACAACTTCGACTAACATCGAGAACGTTAAACAAAGTTGCACAGAATTCATTCTTTAACAAGCGCAAATATTTACACAGCACACAGCATTATTTCGAAAAACTTAACGAAAAACTTTAATCACAACAACAACAACAGCAACAACTGCGAGAACAACAAACATCGCATTGCTCAAGCCCAACAATCGAAAATCAATACAATGCAGTAATTGCTGCATTTACATCACCGCAAACACCTGAATGTGATCTTAATGAAGTGATCGTCAGTTGGTTAGTAATGGTGTTTGGTAAGTTACAGAGGTCGCGTCTTAACTGGCACTGCCAGTCAAGTTGCACGCTTTGCGGTGCAACAAATAGCGCGACGCTAAAAACTTAAATCAGATAAGAGCCGCTCCTTTGTACCTTAACTTAGAGCAGAGAAAATTAAACAAAACAAAAACACAGAACTAAAACTCAGTTATAGTAATCAACCCCTCCCCTCCCCCTCATAACAAAAATATTTATTCCAAAAACTATGCCGCAGCTAAGTCAACAATTTGGTGTCTGCAGCTTATTGAATGATGTGAAAAAAACAGAAAAAAAGTATTGTCAATTGAAATTAGCACCTGAAAGAATTTAATTTGAATTCACTCAAAGTCACAGCCAGCCAAAGAACTAGAATTGATGCTACAAGTGTTGTTGCTGCTGTTGCTGCGACTGTCGGAAAATTGTTTTGAAGGCTTTGTTAGGATGTTGGTTGGCTTAACGTGGCCTTTTGTGTTGCACTGCAACAATTGCTCAAGAGCTGCCGCGCTGTTGGCCTAAAAGTGTTAAACCTTATTTTTTCTTGTGTTTTGTTTCCTTTTTTTTGATGATGTGAGCCACAAATATGTTTGCTCAATTGTCGATAATGTTGTTGTTTTATGTTAGTGTCAATTTGTGATGATTTAAAGTAACCTCAAGCTGATAACGAGAAAACAACATATTCAGGTTCGTAAAAAAAAAATATTGCAAAGCATGTCTTGTTAGCTTCAAGCCACAGCCAGCATTTGTTAGCTCAACTGCTTAGCAGACATTTTTTCCGATACAAAAGAGCGCATTCTAATGATTGTAAAAGCTTTTAACGGATTTTAACATGTTTCAAAATGCACAAAAATTCAATTAATGTGCATTAACAAAAGGCTTAAGTCACAAGCTTGGAACAAATTGTTTAAAATTTATTGAATTTTTCTTGATCAGCTTTCATAAAATAATCTATTTACAATCAGCACTGCAATGTTGAAAAATATTGCATCGTCACAGTTTTTCCCACGCAAGGCGCATTCGTCACGGAAATAGTCGTCAGCGAAAAAATATTTACTCCCAGCATCTTCAATAAATTAAATTACAATAATAATGTTGATGTCGTAAAGTGGTATTTTGGTTTTTCCTCACTTCCACCCAAATTGCAAAACGATTGCCATAACCTTTTTCACTGCTGTACTATTTTAAATGCAGCTGCCAAAAGTAAGACCTGAATATAAAAAATCTTTAATAGAGTGCTAAAGCATCAAAAAACAGTGGCAAACGAGTCAATCAGTTGCATCAGTAAGCAGTTGCTTGTTCTATTATTGTTGTTGTTATTATTCTTATTGAAAACTGTGCTTTCGTTGCTTAAGTATGCCGAATTTGGTACATCCAAGTCGTGCTGATGTTGCGTTTTTTTTTCTTTTGCTCAAAATGTTTGCTGTTTAAATTTAAATTATATTTCCTAATACTTAACAATGGCAAAAAAAAAAAAGGAAAAAAAAAAAAAATTCAACGCCCAAGGCAGAAGTTTTTAAGGTAAGAACCAAAAATAGTTGCAAGTTGCAATAAGTTCAATGCACAAACACTTCAAGGCTGATGGTAAAATAATGAAGAATAGCGCTAATCTGTGGTATAATAACAAAATTTTGTGTATTTTTGAAAATTTTGAGATTTGGAAAACTACGAGTAGTTCATAAAATTTTACGAAGCATACACTTAAACTTTATTTGGAAATAAAGAAATTTTAACGCAATTTTAACTATCTTCAAAAGTTATCCGAATGCTGGTTTAACATTTCATAAATGGTGTTTAAATTCCATTTTTTTCCTAAGAATAAGGAACTGTACTTGAAATATATTTTGAGTATTTAAACAGCTTTCTTTACGCTAGATTTTAAAACACAATTTCTCTTGAAAAACTCTTTTTAAAAGAGAGCATTTCTTATATAAAAATCTTTCATCGTGTTGGAATGCCTTAAAACTATCATAATACCTGATTTTATGAAATTCTGAACATAGTTTCGATTGCAAACCTTTGTTGTTTTCATTCCAATATTCAGCTTTTGATTTCTTAAGAAAATGTGATGGTGCAAATGAAAAAAAAACAAAGTTGGACAAATTTTTTGAAACAATGAAAATACATGCGAAAGATATATTTGGGAATTATTGCTGAGCATAGTTTAACACGAATCGCCTTATGTATTTTTTTTTTTTTTTAATTTAAGGCAAGTCTTGTTAATGCCAAATACCTGATTGCTAAAACTAAAAATACCACGTTTTAAGAGTTTACATTTGGGTTGCCATATATTAATGACAGTGATTCGGGTTAAGCTTTATACATAAACTAGCAAATACCCACTGCTTCGCCTGCGATAAAAATATTAAATACCATGTAAAAATTTTAAATCTAATAATGAAAGTATTTAGTTGTATTAAAACAAATTCAAAATATAAACATTATTGTGTTTGTTCTGTTTAATTATGAAAAATTGGTATATATATTAAGAAATTATTTATTTAATTTGAAGAACTTATTTAAACGGTAATTGTTATGATGACATAAATTTACCTGGCTTTCTTTTTTTTACTTTTGAAAAAGTCCTGCATAACAGCGTTATAAAAAAAATTTGGGTAAAAAATTTTTAAAATTTGTAATCAAAAATGTAATTTCTTACATATATTCTGAAAATCAATATATTCTTCTTAAATTGTTGTAGTTAATCGGCCTTCTTAAGTTATTAATTGTTGTTATTTTGCTTCGGCCAAACAACAATTCTTCTTAAATTAAAAAAAAAAACCGCCAAACTTTTGGCGATATTTCAAAAACTACAGACTTTCTCAATCCATAACAATGTATTTTTGTATGGACAGTCGTTGATTAATAAAATTAACAGTAATTTTCTTTTCGGAAATATTTTGTACGGATATTAGATTTGTTTTAAGAAAACCTGTTATTATGACATTAAAATTCTTGCTATATCTCAAAACTATAGATTTTCTCAGTATAACTTATAAGCCTCAGAATGAGAAAAAACGATTGAAATTTCATGTTTTGACTTAGCAAGCAAACATTTCCGCCATTTTCAAATCGATTTTCATACAAATTTCTTTGTTTGAAAGTTCAATTAAGTAAATTGGGAAAATGAGAAAAGGTTTACCGTTACCTCACCAATGCAATGTTTAATATTGTTTTAAAAAAAACCTCTAAAATATCCAACTTGTACTAAACAATAGGCCAAGAGTTCCTTTTGTTGTACATATTTTTTAAATTTAAATTTTTTTTTAATTTTAATTTTCCTTATTCTTTCATACAACATAATTTACCTGCAAAAATTGTTCTATTTTGACACAAACAGTTTCTATCATTAAAAATCATGGGCCACTACCCCCTCCCCCACTATGATTTTTTGATGAAAACTAATTTGCTTAAAATGTTATATTTTTTGGAATGTGCTACAGCTTAAAAAGTAATTTATGTGAAAGACATTTTCAAATATAGCTTAAAAAATAATTCTGTGAAAAATATTTCAAATATTTCAAACTATTCCAAAGTTATATACATAAATCTATGTTATAATCTTTTTCCTTATCAATATATTCATAGTTAACGTTATAGTTATAGTAGAATTTGCCCTGACCCAATTCAATGAATTTTTTTATGATCTTTTTATGAATTTGTAAAAGTGTAAATTGACCTTCGAACAAAACACATGCTAGACGTTTCCGTTTGAAACATCAATGCATGGCGATCAGAATTTTCTGATATAGACAGCATTCTTATTGATGTATAGTATTGCCCGGCAGACGTTGTCCTGCCGCAGACCACCTTACTGCTATATACGAATTTTCATGCTGTTCGGAAAAAAAAATTTATTTATTCGCCATTTTAGTACAGTTGCCGAAAATAGCCGTATGAACTAAATTATCAAATTTTAGTCTAATACAACCAAAACCGTTCGAAGTATAACATTTTTGATTAATTCTTGGCGGTAATGGGAGTGTGGCAAAAATTTTTTCACTTAAATCACCTCATACTCAAAGCAATAGAATGCCAGAATTTCAGCTCAATTCAGCTTCAACCTAGTGCGCTTTGCTTTACTCCAAGCTTATCCTCCGAAAAGTGGACTTAACTAAAGTGGGTCATGTCCATTTTTAGTAAAGTTAGCGAAAGTAACCATACAACGTAGATTACCAAATTCTAGTCTCATACGACCAAAATCGTCTGATATATAGCATTTTTTGCAAAAAGTGGGCATGGAAAGTAGACGTGGCAAGTCTAACATAGCATATTACGATAAAGTTGGATATCGTTTGATATCTATATCGTGTTAATTGGTTCAGTGGTTCTTGCGTGATTGTCAAACATCCGTGCAGTGTCACAATGCTTTTACATATTCGTATAGATAGACTAACACAATCTCAAGTGGGTAGGCTTGGGTAGTTCACGAACGAACTAGTTCAATTGAACTATTCGCACTCAAGAACTATGTGAACTAGTTCGTTGATTCTCGTTCTTTTAGTTCTTTTAGTTCAATCCATTTTGCAGCGAGTCAGATCGAAATGAACTAGAAAAAATTTTGTTTCACTCAACAGTGGTTTGAGTCCGTGCTGATACAGTTTTTCACTAATGAACGGTAAAAAAAAACTTTTTTGCAAAAACAAATTTTTGTGACAAATATTGTGTGGAATGCCCCATATATAGTATTTTTATGTAAATTTTTTCTATGTCCGCAGTTAATGATTGATTCGGTCATATATTTCGTTTCATTTTATAGATCTGATCATGAACGAGCAAACAAAACAAGCTAAAAGACCTATTGAACTAAAAAATGCAACGAGCTAACATACCTAATGCCGTGGTTATGCTAGCCAAACATGATTGCCGAACATTTTTTGTTGTTATTGTTTCACGTATAAAATGAAGAAATGAACTTTTTCTCATATTCATTTTCTCGCTCTCGGACCGAACATTTTGATTGCTGATTGAAACGCCAAACATGCCGAACTTTCCAGTGTTGGCTGTAGTCATTTTGTATAACAGCATCAAAAAAGTAGGTAAAAGTATTAAAAAGTGAAGTTGATTGTGTCTTCAAGTAACCCTTAACTTAAACAGCTAGCTAGCATGTCAGATATATGCAAACCATTTTGTTTAAGATATTATAATAAAAATTCAGAGTAAGTAATATCAGTTCGTATATTTTAATTCATTAATTTTAAGTATAAAAATGCAAATTAGGGTTGTGCTTTTTTGTGTTTTGACATACTATTACATATAATGCAACTGTACCGCCAATCATAGCATAACCACTAAACAAACATTTCAGCGAAGAGAACAAATTAACAAAAAAGAACACCGAACATGTTTGGCTAGCATAACCACGGCATTACGAACTAGAAACATGAACGAGTGCACGAAACGAACTAAAAGAGCGAACGAACTAAATGAACTAAAAGAACTATATGAACGAACTAGTTCATTAAACTCAACTGAACTAAAAAGAGCGATATTTTTAGTGAACTAAAATGCCCAAGCCTACAAGTGGGGAAAAGCTGGCTGGCAAGGCTGCAAAACATAATTAATGCTGATAACTAAATTCTGGCAACTCTTCTCAATACATTAACAAAGAAAATAATTAACACTGTATGAAAGCAAGAATCTCCCTGAAAGTAAAGCTGGATTCACTGATCACCTTCAGCATGTTTTGAAAGTTTTTTTCATATGAAGTTTTCGTTCAGAGAGAATAATTTCTGCACGCTCCCAACTTGATTAACATTACTTTAAATCACACAAAAACATGCTGAAGGTTATCAGTGAATTCAGCTTAACTACACAACATGGCTGTCGTGTTGTATTGAGAGAAGCTCTCTCGACAAAGAGAGGAAAGCTTAGTTTGCTGTTATATTGTGCTGCTGGTTGAATATAGGCATCAAGCGGTTACCGAGCTTATTCTGGATTAAATTTCGTGAGTCTCCTTTTATATAATAGTATAGATATAGATATCTGCACATTAAAAATAAAAATGGCGCATGTGATTTTGGTCTTACCTCTTTCCGATTATTCCATTGACTCAGATCAGGTCATTGCGTGCAAAATAGCGTCACTAGATTAGTCAAAAATTGTTAATTAACTGCATTGCTCAAAACAACTTCACATTTTTGGGTGCTTATATCTAATATGGTGTTGGGCAATATGAGCATATTTGCACCGTGCGACCAGAGAGCTGTTTGCGTGCTAAGCGCGCTGGATGAGAGGGGTTGTCATCAGGGTTGCCACTTGTAAAAAAATTTAGTTACCAAAATTTCATCAAAAAGTTACCAAAATTATATAGACAAACGAACTTTTTTTTAAAGTAAGAAAATCAATAAAATTATAATTTTTGTTATTAAAAAACATTTATTCAACATTAAAATATTTAAAAGTATAAACAGATATAGTGGTAAAATAAACTTAGTTAATATTATTAAATAATATAAAAATAAACTGGCCATTTCAGCCCTTGGAAGGACTTTGACCTAGCTTCTATTGATCAATTGTGTTGTGCGTGTTGTTAAATGTTTGATCACAAATTACCGAGAACTGGACCTACGTGTTTTATGCCAACTCCGAACGGCTTATGTTCTCCAGAAGCTTTACATGGCAATTTTTACTCTCTGAGGCTTGCCATTGTCTGCAGAGAGGTGACGACCGAACAGAAAAATTAATTCAATTGAAAAAACTTTTCTGTCTGAGCTGGAATTGAACCCGGGCTACCGCGGCTCTTTAGCTTAGGGGCCACGCACTCTACCCACTAGGCTACAGTCGCCACACTATATTATTAAATAGTTAGTTAAAAAATTAAAAAATGTAATATTTCTTCTTTAAAATTTCTTATTTTTAATAACTAAAAATCACAAAAGTAAATAAAAAGTAAGTAAAATTCATAAACTCATAAACTTATAAAAATTAGACGTATATCTTTTTTATTTGAATTTAATAAAAAAATACATACATACATACATAGAAAAAGTATAACTTTTTTCTTGTTTAAAATTTATTTATTAGATTAATATAAAAAACACAAATAAGTAGAAAATTCAGGTAGACGTAATTTTTTGTCACAAAACAAAAAAAATAAATTAATGGTATTACAAAAATGAGATCCTTATCTTTTTTATTTGAAATAAGTAGGACCTAAAAAAATATACCCCATTCATTGGCAATGAATACTGATTTTAAGAAAGTAAATGAATAAATACAAAGATATGGCATTTAATGCTTTAAAAAAATTATCGGTTTCTTATTATATTGTGAGAGAAACGAAAATTTTATTAAATTTATTCAAAGCAACTTTAAGCGGCTGGAAAACCCTAATTTTTCAGTAAGTTAGTTCAGAAATTTTTCATATAAATTTTTCATGTAATTAATTTTCGTTATTTCAAAATATATCTGAAACTATCCGCAATATTTGCAAAGGTAAAATGAATGCTTAAATTTCAAAGATAAAAGATATTTTTATGATTCAGACACTTCACGGTAGCAAATATTTTTATTATGAAAAAGTTTTAAAATTTATGATTTTTAAAGGACATTATTTTAAAGAATTTGTTTACAAAAATGGTTAGACCTAATCAGCCCTATTATGAATAACTTTTCAAGTGGAATCGAAAATGAGAGTTTTAATTTTTAAGATAAACCTCAAGAACATTCAGGAAACTTAACAAGAAAAAAAACATTCAAGAAAAAATAACTTAAAAATGTCCAAAATGTTATAGAGCTTAATCTTAAAAATTAAAACTCTTTTCCGATTCCGCGTGAAAAAATATACCCCATTCATTGGCAATGAATACTGATTTTAAGAAAGTAAATGAATAAATAAGGCTGAATATTTCCTAATCAAAGCTGTCAACTACGATCGAAATCGACTGATGCAAGGGCAGTTCACGATCTTGTTGCATCGTTGCAAATGCAAAATAAACAGCTTTTACAAAAACAAAAAGCATATGTTGCAAAAGCTTTTCAATGCTTTTTGTTTTTGTAAAAGCTGTTTATTTTGCATTTGCAACTATGCAACAAGATCATGAACTGCCCTGTTATTATGTTAGAACATAACAGGTTTTTACATTTTTGCCTATAACTCATAAACTAGAGCTAATGGCGAAAAAATATCTCTATTTTAAATCTTAAAAATCTTCTTCTAGTGACCACACATAATGAGGCTTGTCTCTCATTACGCAGAGTTCCTTTGAAATCATTATGCTATTTATTGTATTAAAACTCAACTAGTTTCGTAGCTTCGTTTTTACAAGAGACTTCTTTGGCCGCATTCAGCGCAGACAACAGTTGGCAACTGCTATGTGAAAATTCGCTGAATGGTCGAATTTTGGGAGCGGTAACTAAAGCTGATCAGGCAATGGACGTCATTTAATCGAGCAAACAAATTCTATGCTACATGAACACAACTGTTTGCTTAACTGTCAGATGCTGTTAAATTAATAAACACAGAAAGAACGCAGCAAATTTAAGTGAGAAACCTTTGGAATTGAATTCAATTTACATAAAATTATATATAATTAAATTGAATCTAACTTCTGACGTATAGAGTAGCAACACATTCAGAGAAAACATCGTGAACTAAAGTAGCGCTACCAATACAGTTCACAACAGTTGTCGGCCTTTGTTAACGTAAAATTTCAAGATTGAAATATTTTAACATTTTCCTTTGACATGATTCGCAATATTTTCATATGATTTTAAATACAATTTTTTATATAAATCTTGCAAACAAACTGATTATTTTGAATTTTTTGGAAAAACTAAAGGGCAAAAGTTACCAAAACTATAAAAAAATTACCAAATTACCAAGTCAAAAATTTTCTACAAAATTTGGTAATTAATTACCAAACTGGTAACCCTGGTTGTCATAGCACGGGTAAAAGAGAGAAAAATTGAGCGTGCTAGATGAGGGGGGTTGCCACAGATTCTAATGCAATGAATTTAAACTTTCAATTGGATTTAACTCAAACTTTAAATACGATATCTGCTGTGATTTCTGTTACATTACAAAATGATTTCATAGCCTTACAAAAAAAGTTAATAAGGGTTCTCATAACGTTCTCCTTCCGGTTAATAATGGAAAATAATTTCATTCAAATGGCTGCCTCGGCTGGCCATACATTAGCCTACACGATCGGTCCAATTTGTAAGCACATTATCGATTGTGTGCAGCTCTATTTCACCAATGGCTTCGCGAATATTGTCCTTTAAAGCGTCGATTGCCTTTGGCTTGTCGGCGTAACACTTATCTTTGAGGGCAACCCACAAATAATAGTCCAACGGTGTCAAATCGCAGCTCCGAGGTGGCCAAACGACATCAGCTCTGCGGCTGATAATGCGATCTTCAAAAACAGGGCGCAAAACATCGAGTGTAGCTTCGGCTGTGTGGCACGTAGCGCCGTCCTGTTGAAACCGAATGTTGCCAATATCCTCCTCTTCAATTTTGTGAACAAAAATTCGTTCAACATGGCCCGATAACGATCGCCATTTGGGTGCAGCGGCTTTTCAATGTATGCGTGCGGGTTTTCTGTGCCCCAAATGCGACAATTTTGCTTGTTTACATACCCGCCAAGATCAAAATGAGCTTCATCTGAAAAGATGATTTTTTTGGCAAAATCGGCATCTTCTGTAAGTCGATCGCAGGCCCACTTCTCAGCGTTGTTCAAGCGTATACACAACCATATTCGTTCAGCGGAAGGATAAAAGTAATTATCTGTCACATCAGACATGAGCTAAGTGTTAGCATTCACGAAATAAGCACTAGTTGAAAAAAAACGTTCGATGGCGGACCGTTTAGTACTAAAATTAATAGGCTCTAGAAATTCTTGCAGTGTTATCTATCTGTTATTTTTCAGAAACTGCAAGAAAATTTTAAATAAATTTTTATGAGAACTTCCCCTTAACTAATTATTTTTTTAATTAAATTAAGTGTTAGTACATAATATATTAGATATATTTTCAAGATAATCTAATCTTTAAATAAAGAAAAGTGGTCAATTTGGATCTTTAGCAAAGTATTAATAATTAATATATTGTATTAGATCTATTTTCAAGATAATCTACTCTTTAAATAGAGAAAAGTAGTCAATTCAAAAATGATCGTAAGGTATGTCTATTAACCAAATATAAAATATATCTTCTGCCAGTTTATTATCAAAACAAAAATATCTGGAATTAAGACAATTAAGACTTTATAGTTAAGGTTAACTTTTTCGACTAGATCTGAAATCAGAGACACAGCAGTTATAGGTATTTATGGAATTAGCTGAATATTTTATAGTTAATTTTAATATTATTTCTTTACATTTCTTTATACATTTTGTTTTTGGAATTCTTTTTTCTTTCTCTTTCAGCTAATTCCTTTATTCGTACACAAGCAGAAGTAGCCAATCGCTGTTAGTATACATTTTATTTTTGTAATTTTCCAACTTCGTTCTCATTAGACTTTTGTTATTAAATTGAAAAAAATACACATGTTTTCAAATGGCAATAAAAAACGGGTATATTTTATTAAAGCAAAATTAAATAGATTGTAAATAGATTTGCCCTTACTTTGAGGACATCTGTAACAAGCTGTACATTAAAAATTTATATTTGATAAACAACACTCACTAACACTAACTTTGCTGTCGCAAAGTAACAGCAAATATATTTAAAATATTTTTGATTATTTAAAAATTATGAAAAGATTGGTTAAACAAATTCACACATCTTTTTAGTGTATTTAAAGAAGCATTTACTACTAATATTTTATTTTCTATACGAATTCCTTGAAGTGGTCTTTTAAAAGGAATCGGCGTTAATTTTTTGATAAATTTGTACATATGTGTTTGTTTTAAAATTTTTTAATATTTGTTGATTTTATATTATTTAAATAAAAATTTTAAATGTGAAACCCGTGCACATGCGCACTAATGCACTGCACCACAGAGGCGATGAGATTTGAAGTGTCAATTTCTCAAATGGAAAATGGGAGAAAAACTGAGAAATTGACACAAATCTAATCGCCTCTGTGGTGCAGTGCCCTAGTGCGCGCTTGGTAGAGCGGAAATTTTAGAGCACGACCAAACAGAAACAAGCTGAAAATATATCAGCAAAAATCTAAAAACAACTTCAGTAATACCTGTAACACATTGGCCGACTTAAACTTGCTTAAATCGCTTTTCTAGTTTAATTTTCTGCTAAACTATGTTTAGAATTCGTTTAGTCAAAACTAGTTTCCGAAAGTCGTTTATCGCAGCTAAACGAGTTTTAACAGCTGATTTTGATATTCTTCTTTCAACACTTTCGTTGATAACTACTGTGCTCTCACTCAAGCACACACGCTGAAATTTTACGATTATAGTGTTGTTCGCTCGCCCTTTGCTTCTATATTTTTCGTTATCTTTTTAAACTAGTTAAGAAAAATATTGAGTGTGTCATCGCCAATGGTTATATTTTAAACTACAAAAGATAACCAAGATTACCTATGCCAATGTGTCAAAGCTATAACCATGCTTTGTTAGTGGAAGACTTCCAGCAGACTGTTCGACTCCATATAATAACATAAGCATAAAGACCAAAGTAAAGCAAAAATACAACAACAAATGTGAAAATGTGAAATGGGAGAAAAACTGAGAAATTGACTCTTCAAATCTCATCGCCTCTGTGGTGCATATCATTCAAGAATGATAGAATATTCTATCATTCTTGGTGCAGTATGCTAGTGCACGCTTGCACGGGTATACAAAGATTTCTGATGAGCCTTTAGCACGGCCAAAAATGCAATAAAATAGCTAGTGATATTTTCCTTTTCATATTCAAAAAACTTTGTTGTTGTTGTTGCTTCTTTGGAAAGATTCGTTAGAACAACTAAATGCCTCTCCTCGCAGCTAAATTGCCTCTAAGTTACATTTACATTGTTTTTAACTAGATGAATAGTTTAGGAAATTTTATGAAAGTTATTCTGATAAAAAAAACATTTTTTTATGCAAAATTTAAACTTTGGTATTTTGTCATAATTCATAAAAATTCAAAAACGTCAAAATAACTCTTTTTTGATATTAAGTTATAAACTCACATATGTACAAAGAAAATAAGGCATATTTCATTAAAATCCATCGGCATGTTTTGCCTTAATTTACATTTAATGATGTCATCTCATTTTGATAAACAACTCCCGAATAAATACACAGGGGAAAATTCGAGATCTAAATTCATCCAAAAAATCAGCGGAGCTACTAGCCTCAAGACTTAAAGAAAAACGATGTCTTCAGCCTAGCGTATCAGTTATAACTTACCGGACTATAGACGGAGATATTCTTCAATACTTTGCAAAGGAGGAGAAAATCGTATACTGTAAAAATACTGCTGGACTTTTAAATGCAATGGGTCTTCACAGATAGCTCAAAAATAAGTTCAAAATGTATGTTGCTGTATAATGGCAACAAATTAGCTTCAATTCCGTTAGCACATCCAACAAAACTTAAAGAATAATATCAAAATATAACACTTATTTTAGAGAAAATTCTATATGTTCAACACCAGTGGTCAAAATGTGTGTTGATTTGAAAATGGTTAACTTTTTATTGGTTCAGCAAGGTAGCTACACTAAATATCCATGTTTTCTTTGTGAATGGGACAGTCGTGCGAAAAATAAGCACTACACAAGGATAATTCGGCCATCCAGAACAAATATGTCTGTAGGCATAAATAGAATAAGCACTACACAAGGATAATTCGGCCATCCAGAACAAATATGTCTGTAGGCATAAATAGAATCGTTCATGATCCATTAATATGTCGAGAAAAAATAATTTTGCCACCACTTCATATAAAACTTGAACTAAAGAAACAGTATGTAAAAGCTTTGGATAAGATTGGCGAGTGCTACAAATATATTTGAAAAGCATTTCCTGGCCAAAGCACGGAAAAATTAAAAGCATGCATCTTTGATGGGCCACAAATCCGAACTTTTATAAACAATAATGATTTCACAAAGCACATTACTAAGGTCGAATCAGGAGCATGGATAAGTTTTTTATCAGTTGTCAAAAATTTTTTGGGAAATCATAAAGCTGCAGAGTACTCTGAGTACTCTGAAATAGTTTCTAAAATGCTTTTAAATTTATGGATTTATATTTTAAATGGATTCAAAATTAATAAGCGCAACCAAAATACCAAAGAAAATCCCATAGGAAGCGATGGATTTTAATGAAATATGGCTTATTTTCTTCGTAACATATGTGTGTTTATAAGTTAATAAAAAAGAGCTATTTTGACGTTATTGATTTTTTATGAATTATGAAATAACAAAAAAGTTTAAATTTTGCAGAAAAAATGTTTTTTTCAGAAGAACTTTTTGAATATTTCCGAAACTATTCAGCTAATCAAAAAACATTGTAGATGTAACTTGGAGGCAATTTAGCTGCGGATGTATGGATTGTTTATTTTACCAAATCAGACTAAATGTTTTGAAGTTATGTTAAAATCTATGATGAAGCCTCCTTTATTTTTAAAATAGCGGTTTATTGCAAGAACCAGAGTCAATTCAAACAATGTGAATTATAGTCCTATCTAATTATAATCCTGATTAAAACTTCATTATCCCATGTATCTTTATTGGCTCCAAAAACTTATGCCGCAGAAAAAAATATTCCTTTTTTGTTCCCCTGTGTTATAAGTCAACCTTAAAATATTTTTTAATCAGTCACAAAAAAAGTAACGTGGCAACCTAAAAAAACATCTTTGAAAAATAAAAGTTATCAAAAAGGAAAATGACTTATGCCTCAAATTTGTACAACCTTTTGTGCAGTAAAATGCTGAAAAACAATTTTTTGCAGTACCTGGTTAAAATGTGCATATCTTTTTGAAAGTACAATATAACAATGATGATTAGTGGACTGCTGAAATAATTTGAAAATTAATCTGACCTTGAAAAAATTAATTTAAATGAAACTAAATCAAATATATAAAAGGTTTTAAAAATTTATAAAGTTTAATAACTTTTTGAATCAAGAAAGCATTTATTGGTTTGATGCTATAATTAAGGTTCAAACCTATATTTTATACAGCAAGTATACCATTTGTTAACTATTACCAAAATTTGGTTAATAGAATAAAATTTGTTCGCAGTTTATGCATTGAATCGGAGATATTCAACTTACGCAGAGATTTTAGAATTAAGCCCCTAAGTCACGCTTTCTTTATTGATAAAAATAATGAAAAATAAATATTAAAAATGTATTTTAACATATTTTTTTTTGCCAAAAATTTTAATGCAGCTAACGACAGAGTTTGGAATTTTAATTTCTCAAAACTTATAGTTATTTGTTTCATACGTCCTATCTTCTTTTTTGCATTTCTTAAATAATTTTAGTATTACTTAGGTTTCAGTTTAAAATTTTTCAATTTTAACACAAAACCCCTTGTAAAGCGTTAACCAGCAAGTTTTTGTTAAAAAAAAACAGAAAAAATTAAGCATAAGTACTATAAATCCTTAATGTCCACCCTAAGTCCTTACGCTATAAAAACGACTTGATTTGATTTCATTACTTGCTCTTTAATTTACTTTTAATTTACTATCATTAAATTCAAGTACAAAAACACTTAAACCGAGTGTTGCATCAATTAGAGCTCAAAACGAAAAGTCAACTAGAACAGCAACAAAAACAAGAACAACAACATACAGCAAGTATTAATTACCATTGCTCATCGCTCACCAGCGCATTCATCTTTGTGCCCTGTGGGAAAGTGCACGCGACACAAAAAAGTATAAATGCCACTTTTTGCACTAAATATCAAGAGATATGACAGCAAAATGTACAAAAAAATCACTTAAATGCCACCGCCGGCAAATGACCACCACATGCGTCAACAGCACACATATACACATACACATAGCCACAGAGCGACCTGCGGAAAAGTGCGAAAAATATTGTAATGCATATTAAATGAAATCATTTCCTTGGGGCCTCGATTAGGGCCGGCAACTCAGCGCCAGAGCGACAGCTAAACGCTTTTAATTGCCGCGACGATGAGCTCGGCAGAAATTCTTTTGCTACATCTGCGGCTGCTCCTCTGCCACACAGCTTTAAAAGCGCATCTTTGTTTTACTTTGTCGTTAGTGTTGCTGCAATTTTTCACTTAAGTCTGCATTCAACCAGCAATTGACCTCGTCAATGGTTGTCAGTGTTGTTGAGATATTTGTTGTTGCTGTTGCTGCAATGGTCACTTGCAACAAATGCTGGGTGTTGTACATTGTTGGACAGAGCAAAAAAGCAGAGCAAGCCATCAACAACAGCTATAAATAACAGCATGTTGTTGTTGCTGGTACGGTCTTTAATTAAGCCAGAAACAATTTTCCTATTAATGAAGAAATTCTAAAGCGTAAAGGCCAAGTTGTTCTCGCTGCCGCTGCTGCTGATGATGATGGAACACATTTTGACATTTATTGCTGACACATGAGTTGCCACAAAAAAGTGAAGATAGATAGATAAAGCAACAAACCCAGGCGTCTATATAAATCACTTTGTTGTGGCTTTAATGTCGTTGTTACAGTCGTCACTGATGTTGTTGCGTTGCGCTTTTGCAAAAATATTGTCTACAACATTTAGTGCTGACCTTTGCTAGCTGTTTGTGGATTTTTTTTTTAATTTTGCAAGCAATGAATTTGTAACGGCAGCAATTTTTGCCCCTGTTGCCACATTGCCAGAGCGAAAGCAATGCTGGTGTCACTCTATGCACTAGGTTTAAATTACCAAAAAATATTGCACTTGACTTGATAATCTTTATGCACTCAAGAACTGTTGTTTTTGCTGCATCAATAATTTTATTGCTCATTGTTATTGATTTTAAGCTGCTGTTGCTGCTACTGCTGCTGCTTCAAAACAAAGTAGCACCAAAGCATTAAAGCAGCTTAATATGGATTGGCACGCATTTGTTGTAATATGCAAAACAATATTGAGTGCAGTGGCAACAACAAAAACTGCAACAACAACCACCAATGACAATAGCAACAAATGTTGAGCTCAGTGTTGCTGCTGCTGTTTACTGCTGTTGCTGCTGCAACAGGCGTGCACAATTCGTAGCCAAGGTTCAGAGTAAAAAAATTTCATGCGCGCTATTGTTATTGCTTCTGTTGTTATTGGTTTGCTACTATAACCCGCTGCCATCAGTGTTGCCAGCAATTTTTTTGCAAAATTTTCCGAAAAATCATTAAAAAAACCCTTCTTTCCATCTTATACTACCCTGCAGTGAAAAATCGTACTAGTTATGTATTTAACTAGTTAACTCACTAGTTAAAATAAAACTCGTCAAAAAATACTAGATGTTAAACTAGTGAAATCTTACTAACCAAAAAATTACTCAATTCAATTCAATTCAATATTTATTCTCATTCCTCCAACAAAAACAAGTGTGCAATATTAAGATAATTCATCAAATTACAAGAGTTACATTTCATTTAGATTTAAAATAAAGTGTAATTAAATAGTACAAGTAATAAAAGTTAACATATTTAAAGATAATTAATATCTATTCAGTGGAGAAATGGTTATGACAATATTAGTACTAAAATACTGTATTTATTGTAATTTTAAAGTTACTAGATAAGTTGTTATCTGTATTCCAGCTAAGTCAAAAATACAAGTTGTTTGACTAGTTATAAAAGAACTAGTTGCTAAATTTACAGTTAACTAACTAGTCAAAAAACTAGTGACTAGTTAAAAAATACCAACTGTTTTTCTTGATCAAAACTAAGTAGTTATAAATGTACTTGCTTCTTTGCTAGTTACAAACTCGCTAGTTCTGCTTAAATTTGTAAACATTAAATAAATTGAATTTTTAGTTGTAAAAACAGAAACATTTACGTAACGAGTCAAATATTTTAAAACCTTTGTTCTGTTACATAAGGTATTAAATACAAACTTTAGTTGCTACAAAAATTTGTTCATTTATTTATTTATTTATAGAGTCAATCGATGGAATCGGCTCCTCAGACACCCCGGAGAAGCTATTTCGATAATTGCTTCAAAACGTTAAAAACGACATTTTCAAAATGTTAACAAAACCATGTAATTATTTGGTTTTCGTTATTTTTTTAACTCTCGCATTGGGTATTTTCGTATTTGTTTTGAATAGCATATTCACCTTCAAATTTGTATGTTTTGTATTGCTATGTATATTAAAACTTTAAAAGCGTTTTTCTTGACACAAAACTCTGTTTTAAAAAAATTATATCAAGCCAATTGAACTTAAATTTCAAAACGTTTTTAATACGGCAATGGCTCTCGCATGTAGTAGAATTGTACATTTTAATTAATTTTTTTTCTAATTTTCCCCCGATTTTCCACGAAAAAAAACGCGATTTTTAAAATGTTTATATAGATGTCTGCCATTTTGCCAGAATGACAAGTCTACAGAACAATAATCTATTTAAATTGTTTCTTTAAAATTACTTCAAGTGCCGCTATCACCAGGTCCAGCAAAATATCCTCTTTTTTTTGTCCACTTTGAACATAAAAATTAAAAAAAAAAATTTTAAATAAAAAAGGGTTTTTTGTGCAGCTTGAGATATTTATAAAACCATATAAAAATATTCAAACGATTGTACTTTATTTTCTTATAAAAAAATCATTCCGAAATAAACCTTGAAAATTAGGGCGGAACATCGGACTACATCCTTAATTCAACACAATATTTCGAAGTTATTACCAATTTAGTTGGTTTAAGACAAATGTGCAGCTTTTTTAAAATAACAATATGCTTAAAATTAGAAATCTAAATATAGTTTTAATAATAGAAGTATAAAGCCAGTTTACGTAGTTCTAGCATACAACTGGTTTCAAAAAAACTAGAACAACACAAATACTAGAATACAACTAGTATGAAAACTACTAGAATTGAACTGGCTAAAATAATAGTAAAACGAAACTGTTCTCAAATGTGCCTCAAATCATACCAGTAAATAGCCTAGTTTTGATTGTACTAGTATTTTACTGGTTTAAAAGTTACTACTTTCACAAGTAGTTCAAATTATGCAAGTAAAAATACTATCTCAATTCATATCGAGAAAAGGACAATTGACATCAACACAGGGAAATAACCAGTTTACGCAATGTAAAAAGCATTTGAGCTGAACTAGTACTGGTATTTTTAAACTAAGTACATTTACTTGTATTTTAACTAGTTGTCTACACTGCAGGGTATTATAAACTCTTATAACTTGCCAACAAACATAACTTTTTTATCAACACAGTTTTATTTTACATACAATATAACGTAAAGCATTTATACATGACATATTTCTTCAAACGAGTTCATAAATACGTTGATTTGTTGGAAATCAATATAAATACCATTGAATCCTTATAAGTAATTTTAGCAAACAAGGAATGCATTAACATCATTAAAGTTCATAAAAAGTTCTTATTTTTTAAATTAATATAAATAATATTAAATATGTGTGGCGACCGTAGCCTAGTGGGTAGAGTGCGTGGCCCCTAACCGCGGTAGCCCGGGTTCAATTCCAGCTCAGACAGAAAATTTTTTCAATTGAATTAATTTTTCTGTTCGGTCGTCACCTCTCTGCAGACAATGGCAAACCTCAGAGAGTACAAATTGCCATGTAAAGCTTCTTGAGAACACAAGCCGTTCGGAGACGGCATAAAACACGTAGGTCCAGTTCTCGGTCATTTGTGATTAAAACATTTAATAAACACGCACAACACAATTGATCAATAAGAAGCTAGGTCAAAGTCCTTCCAAGGGCTGAAATGGCCAGTTTATTATTATTATTTATATATTAAATATGAATGTGAACCATTGGCGTTATGAAAAATCGCCCATTGAAAAAAGGCCCAAAAAAAATTAAAAAAATCACCCAAAATTTTTTCATACAAAATTGGATCATTTTTCATATAAAAAATCACCCAAATACTGATTGATTTTTCATTTTTTTTTTTGGCGATCTTTCCTTTTTTGTTTTGGATCATTTTAACACATGTTTATTAGCTTCACTTCATATCTGTCCCGTACATATCTTGGAGTCCATTTTTTAACCAACTTCCCGATGAGCTAGAATTTTGAAACTTAAAATGTAGCTCAGAACTGATTCACAACACAATAACAACTTATTTTCTTGTCTGTACGTTTATTTGTTTGGCCAAAATGCAAAATTATTTTAAACATACATATCTACATACTTACATATTAAAAATCAAACAAAAATACTGAAAAGCTCACTGACATTTTTGAATTTAAAAAATTCAGGCCTTAACATTTACTACCTCATTTAAAAAAAATTTTGGTGTGAGTTCTGTAGCTCCTAGTGTAAAGCGAATGATTTATAACCACAAGGCAGTGAGTTCAAGTTTAAACTATTTGGACGAATTTTTTGTTTGGATTTCAATGTCAATGGATTTTTTCCGGTTTTTTTTTTTGTTTCATTTTAAATATTTTTAGAATTATTTTGGTTTCTTGAACGAATTTTCTTTTGTCACCTTCAGTGGTGAATTTCTTATAAGTCGAATTTTTAAAGTTTTTGGTAGAGACTTAAACCCAGAAAATAATCATTTAAGTAAAAAAATTTTAATATAACACATTTTTAAAACGAACTAAAAAGCAAGGACTTCTATCCTGACAGTCAAGGAACCTAGGTTAAGAAATCATTTGTTCACTAACGTACTGCAATTGTTAACGATAACACCCCTTACTATTCTCTATAGCATGCGCCCCACGTTTTTAGTAGAATTTTTTTTATATTTTTTAGTTCGTTTTAAAAACGTGTTATATAAAAATTTTTTTTTTGTAGTTAAATAATTTTTTAATTTATTTTTTTTTTTTGGAGATTTTTCATTTTACTTTTGGGTCATTTTTCATTTTTTTTTTGGGTAATTCTTCATTTTTATACTTTTTTTTCTGTATTTATTGATTAATATATTAATTTTTGTTCAATTGTTATTTTTAATAATAATTCAAAAAGAACGAAGGTGAAAAAACTGAAATTTTTTTTAATCATATGTATTAAGGGCTTCTTAGTCCAATTCTGAAAAAATTTCAGGTCGCTCTCAACTGGTGAAGAAATAATAGGGGTCCAAGGTTGTAAAAAGTTGCCATATTAAGAATATGAAAATTGCCAAATTTTTTATGAAGAAATAAGTTACACAAAAAACGTTTACTTAAAACTTAAACTTAATATTTTTAGTTTTCTCTTTTTAGTAGCCAGACGTTGGCCGCTGCTTTGAGATTAAAACCCTCAATAAGCTCAACACCGGCTTCGTTGTCTACAGTTCTTCTGGATATAATTTTCTTATTAAATGTTTTAGGCACAATTGAAGATGACGAAAACTATAATTTTAAGTGTTTTTTTTTTTGTAAATGTATTTAGACCTTCTTTGTCCAATTCTCGAAATTCAGGCCCTTCTCAAGTCGTTTAGAAGTTATAGGCGTCCAAACTTGTAAAAATTAGCCTGAAAATAGAATTATTAAAAAGATAATTTTATCCAGAAGCTGTAGTTCTGTACATACTATAGACTTACAGCCCTATTCTGGCAGCTTAACTAAGCTCACCACTTTAACAAAATAGCTAATATTAACAATTTGTTAAGGTTTCGTATTCTGCTGCAAATTTAAAAGCTCTTTTCCTTACAATTTTGTTAATAACAGAAAGAGTCTTAACAACGAATGAAATGTATGTGCTTAGATAGAAAATTGTTGTGAAAATAAAAAAATACAAATTATAATATAATATTGAGTTTAAATATATTAAACTGAAAAATGGAAGAATTTTTTACTTATTTTAAGTGTTGATAATGAAATCTTTCAGTAGCCGTGGCAAATTTTTCAAGCGCTTGCAAAGTCACAAGCTGCACTCGAAGCATCTGTTTATATAGCGCATCTCTTCTTTCAATAGGCATATCGATTTTCACCATGCATGGTGAACTTTAAAAAGTTTTTAAGCTTTTATGTTGTTAATTATTTTTAAGAATACCAATATTTACATACCATAACAATCAGCTTAACAAGAGCTCCTTAACTATTTCTTGTTAAGCTAACAACCAGCATAGGGCTGTAAGAAACAATAAAGCCTCTGTATGAACTCTTTAATACAATTCTATCTTTTACTAACTTGACCCAAAAGCTAATTCTAGTATCAATAAAATTGTAACCAAAAAACTGTTTGATTCACTTCAATTGAAAGCGGAATTTGAAGTATTCTATGATCTATGCGAAGCTAATGTTTCAGAATGCAATAAAAAATCTCTTCCTACAGTTAACAAAATGTCACGTTTGCTGTGCACAGTGCCTGTTAATGTTTCAGGAAATGAGAGAATGTTCAGCAAATTAAAATTAGTTAAAAATTATTTAAGAACCACGCAAAGTGACTCACGTCTTAGTGACTTATTAACACTTTAATCGGAAAAGGACATAGTTGATCTCATTAACTTAGATAATATTGCGCAGCAATGGGCTTCCTTAAAAAACAAAATTAATATTTAAATGTTATACTTAAAAATTAAGTTTGTATTTTTTATTTAAAACACTTTTTTTAATTAATTTAAAAAAACTAAAATAGAAAAAATGTTAAAGAAATGTTAAATTTTTAACACATGTCAACTATGAGTTTTTAAAACAAAAACGAAAGTAAATTTTTAAATGCTGATTCGATAATGTTGAAATACTTCTATTTTATTTTAGTTTGTTTGATGGAAGGAACGATATGAAAACTGCCTTTAAGATCCCTTAACTTCACTTAAAAAAGATCGAAAGATTGAAAAGTGTTACTATATATGGGTTAAAAATTTCAGGATTTCTTAAAACGGTACCAATGATAAACGAAAAAGGCCGTTTGAGCTGAAACTATTTTGCATTATATTTATTATTGTAAGATCTCTAAGATTATTACCTACAATCATCTATTTAAACCTAAAAATCTAATTTTTAGAGCGTTAGAAATGTAAAAAATAGGGTAATTTTTCAATTTTTGTTTTGAAAATGGCGCTAAAAACAGATATAGAACAGGTTTAGTTGGCTGATTATACGTAATCTTATAGTTTCAAGTATTATCGTTTAGATGAACTACAAAAATTTTCATTTACCTGTTGTAAAAGCTGAGAAATCGTTGCCACCTTTTTGGATTCGAAAAATTATGTCTAAATTGTGAAAAGCTTAAGAGAGCAGATAAAAGGCCAAACCAAAATAAAATTCAAAACCAACTTAATTATATGTATTTTGATGTACACAAGTTTTTTTTCATCATTGAAAACGTTTTTAGTAAAAATAATAACAAAGTGTTTTTCTTAGCCGTTCAAATGAAAAATACCCCTTAGGATTTATTTATATTGATCGAACGGATGAGTAACTTTATGTAATTCAACAATGTTGTATTTAAAAAAAAGTCGGGATTTAAGGGTATCCAGTCAGCCAAAATACATTGAAACCCCTCAATCAAAATGGTCTCGGTATGCCCCTGGTTGTAATCCCTAAGCAGCGGCTGAAGGTCACCTATTAAAAAGAGAAAACTAAATACGTTTAGTTTAAGTTTTAAGGTATCGTAAGTTAAGTTCAAGTTAGGCTTAAGTAAAGTATCGAAAACGCAAACCAATGACAAGTAATACACGAGAAACAATACTTCTTTCTATAAGAAATTCTATTGCTTGTCGTTTGTTTGCATTTTCTATTTACAACATTAGACGGTTAATGTAGATTTCAAAGTGTTAAGAGTAGAATTTGTTCTATTAAAGATGCAGTTGAGAAATAAAGAACTAAATTTTATTTGTTAAAAGTTGCATTTTAAGTGTAAAAGGCTAAATTTGAAGGCAATAACGTCGAATTTTCGTAAATACACACATACAAAATTCGCATTCTTTAATAAATGCGAATTTAATAGAATGAGATGACAACTGATCTCATTCTTTTTTAAAAAATTTTACTTTATTAGTTTTTTGTATATATAAACACAAATGTCTGCATTTTTACGATAAATTGTTGTAAGCTATTTTTCAAAATGACGATAGTTGTATTTTAGTTTATATGAGAATTTTAATAAATTCTCAAAAATTTCTATGAAAAATATGAGGATAATTGTCGTCAAATTCAAAATATGTTCCTAATGTATTTTTTTCTATATATTCAGTAATATTAATGCTTAAATGCTTTCTCCGAATATTTATAAATTTACTGTATTTTACGAGGAAAAAATCGGGCAAGTTTTAAGTTCAAAATGGGGAAAACAATTATTACGTAAGCAAAAATGGGGAATTTTTACCGATATATTCTAGCACTAGATATAAAAAAAATATTTTTCTTTTTTTGTATCGTTTAATATGTATTATTTGTTTCGAAAAATGTTAGAATGGTAAAAGCTCAAAATTGAAAATAAAAATATTTGTTTGCTATTTTTATTAAGGTCATAAAAATAAGCTAGAAAATTTTGAAATAGGTATTATAATAGATTTTTTTTTAAATAAAATTTGAAGCACTGTGTGTAAAAAGTAAAAAAAAATCCGTTAAAGTTGTTGATTTGGAAATTATTCTGTTATTGTTTCCATGAGTAAAATTCTTCCCTTTAGCTCATCAAACGTGCATTAAATCCCTCAAATATGGAAATTATCGCTAAACTAGCAACACTGGCTCCAAGATTTTGCACATTTTTGGCATATTCGACACGTTGGTTAACCTAGTTGTAAGCCATTAATGCGCCTCATTAACCCATGAACGGCAGAAGAGAAAAATATTTCTTGAATATAAAAAAAAATTATTTCTACAAAACAAATAAAAAAAGACTTGAATTTTGTTGTTATATAAACCTTTATATGCAAAAATTTTCCACTAGTAAGTCAAGTGTTAAGAGTCTGGCCTAATTTGCCAAAAAAAGCTCACCGCAACTTCATTATCTCGCAACTGCGTGTGGGCCACATTTACACAGGCGACAGCATCTGCCAATTTTGGTGCAAGCGTAAATAGCAGCAGCATCAGCGGCAGCTAAGGAAGCAATAACAACAACAACAACAACAACAACAACTACACAAACAACAGCAAAGACGTGAGGCCACCACAAACAGAAATTGAAACATTTATTGTTTTCCCGTTAAGGTATTGAAAGGGCATGCGAACTGAATTTTATGCAATTATGAGACAAGAACAACAACAAGAATAACAACAAAAACAAAAAAACAACAACACGGGCTAAGGCCACAAATCATTATGAAACGATTAAGCAAACGACTAGCAAGCGATTAACGTGGCGCAAAAAGAGTAACAAAAAAAACAGAAGCAGCAACCTGTTGGGTGGTCCGGTCCACAGGCGGCTCTTTAGCGCAATTTAGAGTAGACGAAAAAATTAATTTAAGCGGCTTATTTTGGTGGTTACGAAATTAAAAAGACAATTTTTGCATACATTTTGTCACATATATTTTGTTAAGCAAAGTTTTTTCTTTTAAAGTTTTAACACCAGCGTCAGGCGACAGGCGAAATACAAGTTGGCAGATTTTTCATTGATCGCTGACAGCGATAAGCGCCACACATAACTACGTACCTTAAAGTAAACATGTGTCTCATGAGTGTGTGTGAGTGTGTGTGATATATGCGTGTGTTCGTGTGGAAAACTAAGAGAAATCTAAAAAATTGGCGAAAGGGGGAAATTTATGCTGATTGGCATTAATAATGGATTATCACGAAATCGACTGGTCACACAGCAACAGCAGCAGCAACAACAATAGCAACAACTTCAACAACAACAACAACAACAACAACAACAGCAGCAACAACAACTAGTCACCGCAGCAGCATATGGAAATTATTAACCCAACGCCATATCGTGTGATCATCAAATGATGATATGATCGTGTGATCAAGGCTCGCTTCCTGTTCTAGCCTCTTCTGTTCGTCTTCTGACTCAGCTCGACACACATGTAGAAGAGGAGTTGGTTCAGCAGCGTCTGCCTGCAAGTGCAGCGTTGCATTTTGTTTTTTTTTTCGTTTACTTTCTGCTGCAAGTTTGTTACACTAACTTATTTATGCGAACTTTTTCCTGTGTTTTTTTTTTTTTGTTCTCTTCTTAATAGAAGAAGGTACGTTATGCGCCGAAAAATCGTGTGTTTTTGTGCAGCGCGTAGTTTAGAAAAATTGGAAGCAGTAACAACGTGATCTGCTTTTTGCGCCTTTGTATCACGAACTATGTTGCATATTTTTGTGGAAACAGCATCATTTATTTTTTTTTTTTACTTATGAGAATTTTCGGGAAAAAATTTATTTAGCTTAGGGTAGCTTTAGAAAAATAAAAAAAAAAAAAAATAAAAATGCATAGATAGAAATTAAATGCTTTTCATTACATTTTTTTTATGGGTCAGTAAAATTAGGATTATAATTCAAAACAATTGGCGGGAGCCATTAATTATGCAGTAAAAATCAATTTATTTGAAGTTTTTTTTCAATTTATTTACTTTATTAGCTTTGCTTCCACAACCATTTTTAAGTTTAACTTTAAAAAATTTCACACATAATTATAGAAAATATCAATTTTAGATAAAAAGTCTTAGAGCAATAAATTGATGAGCACAAAATTCTGTGCCAGTTGAATACCAGATCTTCAACAATAATTGAAATGCTTTTGAAACGTACTCTAGAAGCCTCTAAATATCAGTTTTTTCAGTATTTCGGAAATATCTTAAAACTATTTATACCTAAGAAAAATTATTCCCGGCTTAACTATAATGGCCAAACGTTTTATGAAATTTGAATCTAAGACATATATTTATATGCATGGTAAAACATGTATAACAGTAAACACTATCTTGGATCGAGACCTACAGACCTATTCTGGCAAATTAACAATTGTTAACCAGTGTTGCCAACAATTTTTCAAAAATAAAGCTATATGATCAAAACAAAAAGCTAGAAAAAGCTAGAAAAAGCTAGAGAAGAGTTTAATAAAATCTCAAAAAAGGCTACAAAATTAACTCAACAATATTATAAAATTTTCTTATTTTTATAAAAAACTTAATTTATTAAAAATTAGAGAACATTCTGTAACAAAGAAAACATAAAATTGTATAAATGAAATTGCATAAATTATATGCAACATATATTTTTAGCTAACTCTGAGATATTTAATACAATTTCTGTATAAATTCCCTCATCGTCAGATGAATCCTTATTTTCGTAAACAGTCATCCGGTTTTCAAAAAATGTTAAAAGTTCTTTTGGAACGTCGAAGTCATGACAACACTTTTTCAGTCTTTTAAGTGAACACCTAATCATAGGAAGTGCATTAAGCAAACGCAATTTTATTTTGTTTCTGTGTTTTGATTTTACAATGTTCATTGCGCTGAAGATTCATTCAACTTCAGCATCGCTTAATGGCAAACCTAAAAAATTAAATACTAAGTAAAACAGGTCATTAAAAGGATTATCGTTAAGCGCATTTTGAAATTGTCGTATCGAAAATTCAAGAGTGGAATTTAAATTGGTCCATTTAAACGAGGAATTTTTTTTGTCATTGTAATCTTATTGTAATTTCATTATATTTAATTTTTTTTTTGTCAATGTATGAAAATATATTAGATTTGGTTTTTTTTGAGGTATTTTGAACAACAAAGGAATCTATGCTTTTCAATGTTTCGATATTTTTGGGTAAACGTTGATGCAATTGCTTTATTAACCCTTATTAGAGTGACGAGTACCTTTTGCGTTTTAAAACAAATTATTTTTTCATTAATGACCAAGATAAAGTACTGAAACTTCCTGAAAGCTCCTAATTTTTTATTAACTTCACCTTTTTTTTTGTCGGCCCTTGTAGTCTAGTGGAAAGTGCGCTAGACCATCAACCCAGAGGTCCCTGGTTCGAATCCGGGTTCGGGCATGGTTCTTTTCACTCTCTTTGTTCTTTCCTACATTTAAGAATTATGGCAAACTAAAAACTCACAATTAAATTGTGGAAAATGCGGAATTAAAGGACAGCAACAACTAAGGGCTGGAAATGGTTAAGGCATAGCACTAGCCTCTGTTAAAAGCAATTGTCTTTCACGATTGTTTCGCCTAATCAATAATTCACTTATGGCTCCAATCAATTCCTCTATATAAATCTATCCCTTTCCTTTCAGGTCAAAGACCAAACCTTGTTTGTATAAGGCGCATACCTTGGTTCTTTGATCTTTAAAAAAAGAAAAATAAAAAAATAACAGCAAAATCAGCAAATTGTAGGTGGTGCCAATAATATTTTTACACCTTTATTGGTGAGACGAGGATCCGGGTAACTTTTTTTGTTTTGTATGAAACTTCTTAGAAACAATTTTTTTGTTTTTTAAAAAAATTAAAATATTTGTTTAACTTACAGCGGTGATTGAAAAATGATGAGATTTGGTGAATTGTTATCTCCAACTTTATTCGTTTTTGAATAAATTGTATGAATGATTTACAAATTAATGATTTAAGAATTTTAGCAAGATTTAGACAATTTAGATTTGAAATATAAAAAATTATTGAAACCAAAAAGAAATACTTTGAAAAAAGAGTTGCAGTTTGCTGGTTACGACTTTCTCGCTCGAGAGCTAAAATCAAAGAGGCGGAAGTTGAACTCTAATTGGAGCTCGGAAGGAGCCATCGCGACAAGCTGTGTTTAATATGCAGTATCATGGTGTGAAGCTAGGAGAAGAGAAAATGTCGTAACCAGCAAACTGCAATTCAGTGCGACTGGAATTAGTATAATGATGAGCGGTGCGCGAACAATATTTTTTGTTTGAAACTAAAATAAATTGTTTTATTGTATAAAAATCAAAAATTAATAAATGAAATTCTGTTTTTACTAAGATAAACTATCTGCTATTCTGAATTTCTTACCAAATGTCTCAAATAACAGCAGCTTTTTCTGAGGCTAGAAGAATGAGCTGAGTAGAATTGTTGGCAAACCGTATGGAGCGCAACAAGCTCTTGAATCTGTCCTGAGACAACTTGGCACGAATAAAAGGCAAATAATATTGGTTTCCACAGTTCAGTTAGATGCTCCCTATTAGATTTGTTTACACCACAACAAATGAGTTTACCAAAATATGCATCTAATTTAGAGTCAGTGAATGGCGTATGTAGTATATGTTATATCATTTGGTCGTTTTTTAGCATCTGGATAATTTTCTTTTATTGCTGTAGTTTTCAGTATCTTTTCCTTCTTTTCTTTTTGTTTCTCGCAAAATTATATCGCACATTTCAGATGATAACATCCTTTTGAAAATTTCTTTAGCTGTATATAGTTTGGTATGTTTTGCTGCACAGCCTCGATAATATTTAATATTTAATATTTCGACCAATCGTTTTTGTTTGTGTAATTGGATCAAGTAACCCCTGTGTTCCATCTTTTGAAAGAGTAAAAGTTTCTGACTTCACTGCAACACTATCATCCGATTGATATGGATCCTCTTCTATTTCGATTACACCATCTTGTTCAATATCCGATACTTCAGAGGCAGTCTGGTCTATTAGTGGAATATAATCTACTTCGGTATCAGAAGCCGCTTATCCTTATTCGACACTTTTTAAAACGTTAAAATCTTGCTATTGTATTCATATTGTTAATGTTCTTCAACTTTTTGGTTGTTGTATGTTAATTCTCACATCACAAAATATTTTTACAAAGTAATACCAAAAATAACACAAAAAAATGTTTTCGATGTCAACAGTTTAAGAAATTGATTTTAACTTAATGTTACATGTTTAAGAATCCACATGCATTTTAACGATCATGTACCGTACTAGAGCAGCGATAGCCTGCAAAAATATTCTGATGCATGGACAATAACGACAACATCGACAAAAGCGAGAAAATATGCAGAAGCTGTATAATTATGTCTGCAAATAGCAACACTAAGGCTGCCCGCAGAGTAAACGCCGAAGCAGGCAGGCAGGCAGGCGCAGGCAGTGGCCAAAAAATGAGTTTTTAACTCAAGCCACTGATCAAAAATTTGTTTGACTGCTGTTTCGATGGACAGCCACCTGGTATCGCAGCCTTTGACGATTTTCATCGGCTCGTGGCCATCGTTTATTGCACAAAATATTTTTGAATAGGAACTTTGCCTAGATGCCGATTTTGAAAACCAATTGTAGGTTACCGAAACTAAAAATTCTATTTCACTAGGAAGGGTCTTTGAAGCACTGGAAATCGCTAGTTGAATAGAATGACAAATGCAAGGCACATTTATAATGTTTGGATTGTATTTTTTTGAAAGTGTTATCACTCCCCTATTGACACCGACCATAACGCTAGCGTTATCTGAGCCAAGATCCTTACAGTTTTTTATATCCAATCCATATTCTTTTAAGGTTTTTAAAATTGCTGCAACTATTCCATTCGCTACACTATTTTCTAGTTCAACTAATTTTTTAAGAATGTATTTATAACTTCTTTACTTCTTATACTATAATAACGGATAACAATCCACAGATACTTTGTGACGCTAACTTCAGTGGACTCGTCTATGATTAAACTAAAAGAAGAGTTTCCGATTTCTGATTTCAGCCCTTTGTAAAATAAATTAAAATCCAATGAGAAATAAAACTTTTAGAGCCGTTTGAACAGAATGCGTTTTTAACATGTCAAAACACGTGATTTTTTGCGGTTAAGAAGAGGTTTGATACAGAAAAATAAAAATATCTTTTTAAGAATTGTTTACTTATGCGAACATTTTAATAGAAGTTTTTTTTAACTTTAGGCAAAACAAAAAGTTGTTAAGTAATTTAAAATAAATATATATAATATAATTAAACTAGATACCCTGGCAAAAGTTGTTCCGCACCTTCATGTCTTCCACAATTTGGGCAAAGGTTCTTATGTTATATTGTGCAAATATTAAATAACACAACAGCGCCACCTGCATATTTTCACCATTTTTAGTATAGTTGCAAAATGCAACCATATAAACTAAATTAGCAAATTGTAGTCTAATACATTCAAATTATTTTTATAAAAAATGGCTTATTGCAATAACACACGGAGGACATAAAAATAATTAACTTGCAAATTTGAAAATAATGTCGTGCATTAAAAAATGAAATTAAAAAAAAAAAAATTTAATTTATTGAAAAAAATTTAGTCACATTCTTTTCAGTAGTAGTTGGTACGGCAAAATATCGAACCCAAATATCTATTTTGAAAGTCTTGTATGATTAATTATGTTATTATAATAAATCATTTATATTGGGGATAAATCTTTGCATGTTTATTTTCAGTATAATTCGAAAGTACTGGTACTTCAAACAATTAACAATGTTTTCAATTTTTTCAAATTTATACACCGCTTGCATTATCGAGGTGGCAAATTGAAAAACTAGATTCGATTAATATCATACTCATCCTAAGAAAAATAAAATCTTTGGTCAAATCGGCTCTCTTTCATTTAACTTTATACTTCAACCGATATATGTAAAATTAAGAATATCTCTTCTATTCAATGGTTTTAATGTTGACAACCATCAAAGTGCGGGCGATGTGTTGGTCTTACATTAAGAGTAATCCACGAAAGATTTATATGATGTAAAAAAGAAAGAAAATAGGTAAAGAAAAACATTGAAGAGCTGAACTGATTGTGAGCTGAACGTGGCTGTACATTTATTTGGCTCATTATATGCAAATTATGTTTACACTGTGAGTGAGACGAATTTTTGCAGCCAGCAACAATAAAGCTGCATGCCTAGATTTCTTATTGTGAACATCTTTCGACTCGATTGCGCAGAGTGACCAGCTTTTTAGCATTTAAAAACAAAAAGGAAAAAAATGTATAAATAATTTTTGAATAAAAGTTAAGAAGATATGGTCAGTTTATGGCTACCTCTTAAGCAGGTTTAAATGCATGGAATTTATAAAATAGTCCTATTTTAGCAATATCCAGTCAATCCTTCACTCTTATTTGCAACACAAATCATTAGAAAACTACTTAAAAATTACTAAGAAAAAACTAAAGAGGGTTATAGCGAGGAACAGATTTCGTAAAAGTATTAGAAAATTGTTAAGACTCATTTGGTTTAGTTAGACTATATTGTGTAAGACCACATTATTTCTAATAAGCAGTTAAAAGTACTTTTGTGGGTGTATTGTATTTGATCAATACTTACTTAATATGTCAAAATAATAAATTCCATGCATTTTGAAATATATTCAGAGTGACAGAAAACCGACCTTTTTAATCTTACTCTGTAACTTTTACCCATTTTCGCCAGCTACCAGCTGCAGTTGAGCTATCAACGATAAGATAAATTATGGAAATTGCTTCGTACATATGTTACTCTATATAAAATTAAAACTGTTTTTTCTGCATAAAATTAATTTATTTTTAATTTCTTTGAAATATTTCCTTTATATATTATTTGAAAAATTTCATATTGTAAAGCTTCAAAAACAATGAAATCTGTTCTAAATCCTATCAGGTCGTCAATTACTTAGTTAAATCATATTTTAGCATCAAAATTTGGTTCAATAAAATTTTACAACAGGCAGACATTCCGTTATTGCTAATTTAGACGGTAATGGGTTAAAATAAATTTTTATGTGTATAGGGAATTTTTTAATTCAAATGTATTTACAAAATGTAAAGAAATTAGTAAGTTTGAAAGGAATTAAAAATACTTTAATATGTTTGTACAAAATTTTACAAAAAACACAAACAACAAAAAAACCATTACAAAAATATAAATATTACTTAAAAGTTTTAAGAAAAATACAAGTACTGATATAAAAAAAAATATAACAAAAAGTATAAAGGATATATATGTACATATATGTTTATATAAATATATATAATATATTAATATATATAAAATTAAATACAAATAAAGTATGATATAAAAAACACACAAAATTTATTTTTTTTTTTTAAATAAAGAAAATTCTCGTTCTTTTTTAAGAAAAGAATTGCATTTTTTTACACTTGGCAACTTTGTTTCTAAATTTCATTTTTTTGTTTCTGTGCAACGCATGCTCAATCTACATTCCCGCATTTACGGTGCACTCGGCAGAGTGCTTTCTTCCTTCACAACATAATACGGCTAGTTTCTTGCGCGTCCTCGTCCATTTAAGTCGTGGAACAATTTTACTCACATGCTGCGTAAATTCAGAAATTATTGACAGCCGTCGTGAAACGATTTGCCGTTGACAGTGATCGAGATGTGTCTGTCGTCAACGTTTGACAATCAACAATTCGTGGGTTTGCGGGCGGTTTTTGCTATGCTTAACAAGAAGAAAATCTCTCGACAAAAATTTTTCTCATGTGTGTTGTTGTGGCGGTTGTTGTTTATTTGTTGCTCTTGTTAGCCAAGCAATTGCTGGCTGTAGTGTGTGTGTGTTTGTTGTGTTGTATGTCTGGTCGCACATCTAGCCAAAAGTGTAGTAAATTGCCCTCCACTTAAGTCGCCTGCTTTGCATATGCGATGCGGTATTTCTCTATTTTGACTTTGATGGATGTTAGTTGTTTTTGTTGCTGTTGTTGTTAAATTTGCAAATAGCAAAAGATGCACAAATAGAGATTGTCTTTTGCAAAGTGGAGCTATTTATGAGAACAATATTGCACACAATTTGATGAGTGGCAAAGAATAGAAATTGAGTTCGTAGCTGAAATCTTTTGTTTTGGGAGTAAAGTTATTGCAAAGAATTAATTTTTTATTATTGTTAATAGTAATTATATATTACTAGAAATGTTTTTACATTATTTTTTTAATAATTCAAAAAATCATTTCAAAATAGTCCTAGAAGATTTTATTTTCGAATACCTGAATTGAAATGTTCACTTACTTTAAATGCAGAGGATTTAATTGATTCAACCTTAGTATTATTACTTAATATTAATGTTTTTCCACTAGAAATATAAAAAAATTATACTTCAAGTCATTTTATTCCATTTTAGTCCCCCTTGTTTAGTAATTTTTGTTGTATTATTGTTATTTTTATTAACTTCTACAAGATTGATCTAGTTTGTTCGATAGGCTTGACAGTTTCTTATTGACATTTATTGCTCGTTTGGTGCTGCTTCTTCTGAAATAATGCTTTCTAGGACACACTTTTAAGTGAACCAAATGCAATTTAGTTGAATGACACAATTTGTGTAAACCTCACAGAACCTTACAGCTCCCAATAGGGACACGCGGTTAACTGGACGATTCTGCTGCTGATATAGATCACTTTGTTTTGGAATTACTTTACTTTAGTAAACATGTACTACGCATAAATTGTTCGTAAAAGACACAATAGAATATTTTATATATGCAGTAAGATTAACAACATCGCCTGCACATCGTTTGCATGTTTTTTACTCCTCTCGACAGCGAAACGCGGTACTCGCATAGAACTAATTGGATTTCTAGCGTTCGCTGTAAAGCTACGCGGTAACTTCTTCAGTTGTTGTTTTGATTTTTTAGTCTGTTTTTGCTGTTGTTGTAGAGTTAGATTCAGTAATGTCTTGATCATCGTTTTAGCTCGCTCTATAGTGATTCATATTGCAAAATAGTGCGATCACTTTGGTCAACGCAAGCAAAGCAGAACGCTTAGATTCAAAAGTTAGGTTGTGAGGGTGTGCAAAGGAAAGACATGAAGGCCAGAGACGTAGTGCAGGTCGTAGTTTGAGTGCACTACGGCGCGTGCAAGGGGGCAATTAATTTGTGAGCCGCACAACCCACAGGCATGGGGCACTCTTACAACTCTCGCGCAGCAACAACAAAAGAAACAACAAAACACAGAAAAAAGGTTCCCAGCGTTGAGAGCACGCTTTAACAGGGTCCGCCAACTTTTGGTGTCGAAATTAAAATTAATAAAAACTAAATCAAGTATATCAACACATTCGCATTTTATTTAAACCATTTGCTTAGAAAATTTTTGTGTACAATATCGAAAATAAACACTACAAATTGATAACATTTTGATGCTTGTTCCTTGCAAAATATTTAATTTGCTGAATAACGTCAAATATGTTAGAATTTTTATAGTATGATAAAAAATTTCTGTTAAATATATGAAAAAAATGGTTTTATAATTGTATAAAATTTACTAAGCAATATTTATAATTTGTTACGTACTCATATCGAATTAATAAAAAAAATATTAATGTTTTTATGCGGTATTGCATACAATTTCTAACCAAAAGGCAAAAAATTACAAAAGAAACGCGTTTTTTTGACATATAATAACATATGATTTTGCTTTCCTTATAAAATGTATCCTAAAATGCTACATAATCTTCTTGAAAGAAATTATAATCATTTTTATCAAAAATGCTTCACTTTTAATTCTTAGAAGAAAAATTTCGAATCATTAAATTCTTTCGTTCCATGTTTTAAATAACTTTTTTTTTGTAGGGGGTAACAATTTTGCAATTTTTATATTTATAACTAGTGCAAAAAGTAACTTGGAAACTTTTTATGTGTATCTTTTATATATCCACACTATAAACTTGGCTCAAAAAGTGGAATATTCATTTTTTACTGTTGCAGAAAAAGACAAAAATCTGATTCAAAAATTGTAAATTTTGCATTATTCGGTAAAATTCTCTGGTAAATAATGAGGTAATTTTTTAACGGGGTAAGGGACTTACTAAATTTTAAAATTCAATACTGTGACTATTGATTAGACCAGTTCAAAACTATATGAGGAAAATTATATGTCTCTTTTTCATCGGTGCGCGTCCATTTCTTAAAAGTTACATTTTTAATGAGATCAAAATTACCTGAAGATCAAAAAAATTTGACCTTTAGATATTGCGCATATCGTTTAAAGATCACTTTGGAGTAATTTAAGACTTAAACCACTCTGAATAATGTGTTGCCCAAACAAAAATACATATGAAATATATTTTGACGAAAAATCGTTTATAATAATCTTAGCTTTTTTAACTATGCCTCTGATATTTTTTGGCGGAGCTTTAAATATGAAATTTATCTCGTAAACAAAAAATATCGTTTTTCCGCATACAGTTTTTTTTCATATTTTGTTCCAGCGACATTATGCTTGTGATTTTGTATTTTTGTACAAATCTTATGCTTTCTTACGATATCATATACTGCACATTTTTCGACATTTATTTTTCTATATATTTACTTTTTAGAAATATGATTTTTTATAATGTTTTAAAAATTTTTTTTATGCTGAATCGTTAACAATATTGAGCTAAGTGACCATTTGAAAACTACAAGCACATGTGCTGTTATTAAGCCACTCAGTAGGGTTAAGTTTTAAAAACTCAGAAATGTGATTTTTTTTTTAAACAATCTAGTGTTGATTTAACAAAGTCATTTAAATTTGCATTTAAATATGTTGGTTTACTTGAATCCTTTTTTAACGACTTTTCACTTCCTGGCTTATTTTGTATTGACTCCGCCATGTTTTTGTGAGTATCAGCACTTAGAGACTTGTCAAAAAATGATAGCCCTATAAGTTCGTCACTAAGATAACATAAGTGTTGCTCAAATTTTACACCTTGCTGAGTGGCTTAATAACAGAGCATATGTTAGATGTCTTCAAATGGTCACTCAACTCAATGTTATCAACGATTCAGCAGAGAGAAGTGTAGCATTGATAACTGAATTTAATAATTCGATAACTTCAAATGAAAAGAATAAACAATATTTGCTGCAAGTTGTTGATAGGCATCGAAAAAATTTTAAAAAAATTACGAAAAATCATATTTTTAAAAAATATATACAAAGAAAAATAAATGTTAGAAGTGTTTTGGTTTTTTTTTTACATGTTATGGTCTAAGAATGTGCAGTATGTTAAATCGTAAGAAAGCTTACGCTTTGTACAAAAATACAAAACCACAAACATAATGTCGCTGGAACAAAATAAGAAAAAAATTTTATGTGTAAAAACGATAGTTTTTGTTAATAAATTGCATTTTTAAAGCTCCGCCAAAATATATCAGATGCACGTTTGAAAAATAAATAAAACGTATAAAAGCTTAGATTATTATAAATGATCTAAAAATATATTCCATATGTGTTTTTGTTTGGGCAACACATTATTCAAAATGGTTTAAGTCGTAAATAACTTCAAAATGACCTTAAAACGATTTGCGCAATATCTAAAGGTCATATTTTTTTGGGTCTTAAGGTATTTTTGTTCTTATTAGGAATGTAACTTTCAGAATATGGATGTGTGCCAAAGTATTTTAACATTTTTGTAAAGTGAACTACTACTATTGAGACTAAACTAGCTGAACTGGGCTTTTTTGTACACCAAATATGTAGTTAGATTCAAAAGTTTTTAACACATAAAAATAGACTTGGCGAGAAAAAATATTTAAATTATCATTATACCATGAACTCCTTGTTAGATTTAACAAATTTAGAACCATACAGCATAAAAGATTTGCTGGTTTTAAGTAATACTAAAAAAATAATTTTCCTTATTACCCAATACCTTATTACCCAATAAATTGCTTGGGTGAAAAAGTTTCTAATAATAAATTGATTAACATGGAAGTTTTTATATAGGTGTCTTAGGGCACGACAAATCTTTTGTTGCTATTTATTTTGCTTTTACTTGAACACCAAAGAGCCCTTTAGTGCAAATCTCTAGTAAAACATGCAAGAAACTCATGAGCCTCTCAACATGTCGATCAGCATGGACATTTTTCTTAATGCTTTTTAAGGACGGTGAGTCTTTTGGTGCTATTTATTTTTCTATATCTTGAAAACCAGAGCGCGCTGTAATAAAAATATCTTAAAAAATCAAGAAAATTTCTTAAACCACTCTTTCGACTGTAATAAAAAAGTTCATATCTGTATTTTCGCGTATGACAAGTATTTTGCTTTTATCAAATTGACATTATTTCGAAGACCAAAAGGCGCTGTAATACAATTATTTAAAAAAACTTCGAAAAAATCCTCAAACTCCCGAAATATATCGCAAAATTTTGTTCTAACTAGCACACCTCTTGGAGTTGTGTATCTGGTTGAAGACTGCAGAACTGAATTGAACACGAGCAGAGCTAAAGACAGACAGACAAAACAAAACAATGTTTGGCAGCCACTGAACGGTGCCACATTGCCAATTCATATATGCGAGTGCGCTCGTAGCATCAGTTAAGCCAGCAGACAGATCAAAGCAACAACAACTACAAAAAGAACTATCCAAAAACCGATCGCCGCTTAGATCACTACAACAACAAGCACATGGGAATGAACTCTATGCCATCACACACAAGCACACACACACACACACACACTCAGTTACACGTAGTAATAGCATCAAAAAAGTAACCGAAAAACCTTTAAAGCCGACCTCTATGAATATTGAACTCCAAAGCCGATCAACGATCGCCCCCAATAAACAATAACATGCAGCCAAGCTGCAACAAAACAACACAAGATCAAACCAAAAACAAAAAACAAAAACAAAAACAACAACTAAAACAAGCAACTAAATTTAAAAAATTGCAATCTTGAACGTAATCGCACAGAGCAAATTCGCATAACCGCCCATAATTCCACCCACTACAACAACTACAACTACAACATCGACTGCAACAACAACAGAAAGAGTAACAACGCATGTGTAGCGATCATGGTGGTGCCTCTGCTGCTTCGGTCGATCGTCCGACAACGGCCATTGCATGTAAAGTTAAAAAAAGTGGAGCTTTTTAAAGCAACAAAAACCAACAACAAACGCTAGCTTATAGTTAAGCTGCTTCATGATTTTCACATCAGCAAATTGCTGGAGATTTAAGAAATGTTAATGCCAAATATTATGATCGCCGGATGATCGTGCCAACAGTTGATCTAAATTTGCTACACTTTAGAAAAGCAAGGAGTAAAAGAGAGGGAGAGAGAGAGAGTGAGAATGAGAAAGAAAGAGAGGCCATAGTGAGTAAATTTGGATTTGAAATAATACACTTTGTTTAATAACAACGGGCCAGTAAACTAATAATATTCTGTTTTTGGGAATTAAAACAAAATATCTTTCAAGAACTTTAAAGCAGTGCCTTAATGTATTAAATTTTTTTCATTTTTGGATAGTTTGGATAAATTGAAGAAAATCTTTTTAAAAGAATTTTTCGAAATTCAAATTTTTGTAAAAGCAATAGACTTTTACTGGCGTAAGTTAGCGTTTTTCTCGAAACCACTTTCTCCAACACATTTGACATGTTATCTCAATATTTTATGGACCGATTGACTTAAAATTTGGTGTGAGCCTTTTTTATATATTTCTGTATGGCCCGGACTAGACATGTTAACATTTTTTTTAATGCATATGTATTTTTAAAAAATTAAAAACTTTAAAAAAAGGGCAGAAAATTACTTTTTTCGAACAGTCCCCATTTCGCGAAAAATTGCCATGTCGCTGTATGACGAGAGGGGTTGAAATCATGTCATGATGGACACGGTATTTTTTCCCCTCTACTTCAGTAGCGTGTAACTTCGTTAAAAATAGTAATTAATTTTTTTAAATTTTTCTTGTAAATTCTTATATAAGTGATAAATAAATAAGTGATAAAAAATGGATACTAAAAAAATAATTGGTTCTTTTCTATCGACCGTCAAAAGAGGTCTGAAATTCGGGCCTCTACGCTAGAATGCTGCCTTAAAGCACTGCACGAAATAGAAAATCTTCAACTCTTTTGTTTTTTCGAACAAGTTTGTTCTTAAGACTTTTAATATACACTAAAGTGTTTTTCCGCAACAATAGATATAAATATTTGCCTTGCATTTTTGTTATTATTATTTTTGTAGTTATGAAATCTCCAGCGTATACTTTTTAAATCATATCAAATAAAAAATTTAGTCAACTAGATCTGTCTCCACTACTTCTACTTTTACTGCTCCTACTACAACTACTACCAGCACCACCCACTCAAATTCAATAAAGCATTCATCGTATCGTGCCACGAAGCTGCTTTTAACAATCAAACGCACTTTCATTCACACATTTTATTGCTATCATAATGAAACTCATGTTATGTGTTGTAAAAATAAAAAAACAAGAAAAAACGTCTAAACATTAACCCAAAAACTTCAATGAGCTTCTATGGTGCGGCTCAATTTTTGATATGTATATATTTTTATAAAATTCTGTTCGATTTCCTGTCATAAATTCAATAAATTCAAATGCTTCTAACGGTTTCAATAGCAAAACAACAACAACAACAACAACGGAGTTACCAGAAACCAATGCAACAATATCAAGCAAACCTAACATAAAAATGTCGGCTTTTAATGGCTTCATTACCACGCAATAAAGTCACGTTACAAGAAGCTGTCAAAAGCAGTCCCAAAATGAAAAACACAACATAACACCAACCACAAAACAATAACGTAATATGAAATACCTTTGCACAAAACTGTCTTAAATAATGTTATGTCAGCAGAAGCAGCAGCAAAACCAGCAGCCGCAAACAACTCGAAACTTTAGCTGTATAAAAGCATAGAAGCTTCTTCCTTTGCCGGAATTAAGCATTCAATAGTCATAAAATTCAAAAATCAAAATAATATAAGAAAAGCACACAAATCGAAGAGCAGAACAAAAAAATTTAAATCAATTCACAAACCAATAAAATTTCTGTAGAAAATTATTTCATATGCAAAAAGTGTATGTATGATTTGGTTTTTGAAGCAAGCCGCCAGCACCTTTCTTACAAGGAAGAAAAACCTCAGCTTTATGAGCTGCAGCCATGCGCGTGTTTTTAACTTTGGATGAGTGTGTGTGATTGTGTTAAGTGTGCACTTTCAGCACGCTCATAGCACACACACACACACACATAAACGTTTGCACTTAGGCGGCCCTTTTAATAAAAGCGGCTTTTAACGGCTTTTTAACATGCTTGCTTTGCCAAAAGAACAAAATTAATGTGAAAAGCATTGATAAACATCACAATTAAAGTTGGGCTGTTGTTGCTGCCATTGTTGTTGCAGTTGTTCTTTCATTTTTCTTGTAACTTTAATAGTTGTTGGCTTATAAATTAATTTATGCTTTGCAGCATTGCATTGCTTCATTCATCAAATATCGAGTGATTTTAAGAATTGATAAGATATCGCTGTTTTTTATACTTGTTGTTGTAGTTGTTATTTCTGATGTTTATACATACATATTTCTCTGGCATTATATGAAAATCACACAAAACTTACTTTACAATCAACTGCTAAAAAAGATGTTTTAGTAAGAAAAAGCACAAGAATATTACCAAACACTCTTAGCATTTAAAAATTAAAAAAAATGTGTTTTTTCATAGAAATTATTTGTAGCCTCTTTGCTTTGTACAATTTTTACATAAATCAGAAATTTTTTATATTATTATTATAGTTTCAACCATTCTTGCCCGAAAATTGCTTATAAAATAAATAAATCAAACCTGTGGTATTGATTTTTTGGACACAAACGCCATATAGTAGAATTTGGCACAATATGACATGTAGACAAAAGAAAAGTTTAAGATTAAAAACGATTATTTTAATGTTTTAAAAGTTTCTTTCTTTTCTTTGCTGAATCGAAAACTCTTTTCAATAAAGCAGTTATCTTATAATTCTAAAAAAACTATATATTAAAGTGTTTTCTAAATGACCTTGTTACATATTATGTTGATTTTATATGATTTAAATACAAATTCTAAATGTTTGATAGTTTAACTTGATTTTAAATACAAATTCTAGTTGTTTGATAATTTAAAATCGTTTATTGAGCTTAAGGTTAAAGTTATAACAATTAATTGTACTAACGAATCTTTCCAAAGAAACAACAACAACAAAGTTTTTTTCGATATGAAAAGGAAAAAATCACAAGCTGATTTTATTGCAATTTCGGCCGTGCTAAAGGCTTCATTAGAAATCTTTGTGATGCCCGTGCAAGCGCACACTATTAATTATTAATTAATTGTTCTAACTTTGACCTAAAGCTCAATAAATGACTTTAAACTATCAAACAACTAGAATTTGTATATAAAATCAAGTATGGTTTAAACTATCAAACATTTAGAATTTGTATTTAAATCATATAAAATCAACTAAACTATATATTTTTAGAATTATGGTTGAGCTTTATGCTAAATAAGTTCATGAAGCAAAAGGTTGCAACAACAACAAGTTATTTACAGAACAAACCACCTAGTAGACTAGACAGCTGTTTCGTTGATCGCTATATCAGCTCTTCAGTAGTTTTGTGTGGCTTCTGCAGTGTAGTCTTTAATCCTTTTTGTCAAAATTTCAACATGTTTTGAGGGTTTTAAAATAACTTTTTTTTAAACTTTTGCCTTGAAAATAAAAAAAATGTAAAAAGATAATGTGTATATGAAAAATTGAAAATCAAAGCGTTATTAATAAGTTTTTTCGTTAGTTTTTAATATATATTGGTATTAATAATATGAATCATATGATTATATGTGTACATATAATTCAATTGTCTTAGTTGCTCTTTCTTATTCATATCTCTACATATCTTACAAAACATTACTAAAAACTTGGTTATTGTTTCATAAGAAAATAATTCTATATTTTTATTATAAGGCTTAAATTCAGGGCTAATTTTTTTACTTTGCAGAAATTTTAAAGTTGAAATAATTTTCAAATAAATTGTTCAAGAAAAATTTTTATATAAATTAGAGCAAATACGGCCATGTAGTTGCTCGATTGGCCCTTTATAAAATTTTTTTTCTATCTTGCACTAAGCCAAAAACAAAGAACACCTGCACAAAATAACAACACAAACTGCACTTGTCCACTGTTCAGCAAATTTTCCAACGCGCTTTACAATAACAAATGCATTGTACAAAAACGCACACTTGACGAAGTCGATGTTGAATGTCCCATTACTTGTGTGTCAAATTTAAGTTGTGTTTAATAGAACTAAGGTCTTGTCGCAGTTCACTGGCAAATAAAATTTGTGTTCATTGTGTTGTCATCTTAATACATAAAAGGCAAGCATGCTGCTCCGCATACAGTAGGTGTGTTTCCGTACTCTACACTGTGTAAGATTTGTGTAACTTCTGGTAAGCTCGAACTGAGAGAGTAAAAATGAAATTTGAGAATGTTGGCAAAAAAACGGAAACAGCTTCTAGCAAGTTTCGAGCCCAAAACAGCTGGTTCTGACAGCAGACGAGTCAAACATAATTAGCGCCAATTGAAATTGTCGTAATTTTGTTTGTGGAGTAAATTTTTTAAGCTATAAATTCGTCTAAACGTAAAAAATGCCAATTAAAATTATCAATTTGATTGTGAAGTAAAGTTGTTTTAAGCTTTTGTATAAGTATTTACTTATCCCATGATTTTAAGTTATAAAATTACTTTAAATAATTTCTTTATAGTTCAAAATGGAAGGTCAAAAGAAACTGCAATTTGTAAATTTATTTTTAGCGGCACAATTTGTGAATATTTGTGAAAAACATTAACAAACATTTGTCATTTGCATATTCTTCTTGATGCTTGTTCTTAACTTACTCGAAGTCTTGAGTTCTAGCACGCTCTGTACATATTCTGTGCTCGAGAGAGCGATGTTATGCTTGTTCTTCTTCTCCCTTTTCTTGCACAAAAAGTACGGAAACAGAAAATAGTGACTCACAAGTCACACAGTGTGAGTACGGAAACAGACCTAGTATTTCTCAAACTGTAATTATTTTTTGACATTAAAGCACTTTTACAAGACATACTGTTCTCAAAAATGTTCAGCCTTAATGTATGCACAGAAAATATATTTCATACATATGAGCAGGGCTAGGATTTCGATGAGATGTCAGCTTTTTTCTGCTACTTCTGAGACATTTCCTGCTTATTGAAAACGTCCATTTATGTTTCCTAAATTCCAAAAAGTTTTTTATTACATTTTTTCGTCGTTTTTAGTTTTCAGGTCATTTTTATTAGATTGAGGACATTTTATGGTAATTTTTAGAGATATTTAAGTTATTTTATTGTCATTTTTGGACGTTTTTAATTTTGAAAGCATTTTTCGGTATTTAGGTCATTTTTGTGTAATTTTTAAATATTTTTTTTTTGTTTTTTTTTTGTGCTAAAAAATGTCGAAATGCAAATGTGTAAACATATTCCTTTAGCATTAGAGTCCCTTCAATTAAAAACATTACCTCTCGATAAAGGAGTAACTTTGTTTATAGACTTCGATGAAAAAAAACCTCTGTGCGTGGTAAAACTGACGAAAGGGTACATAGAAATTAAAATAAGTGTTAGATAAAAACTCAGGATATGCTAATATAAAATAAATTATAATTCAGTAATGTTTTATTTTTAAGGCTAAATTTTTTGTTTATTTTTTTTGCAATTTTTTGCGATTGTTAGGTAATTTTTATCAGTTGTTTGGTAATTTTCTGTAGTTTTTAGGTAATTTTTGTCATTTTTTTCAGTTTTTTAGGTCATCAAAATCCAAGCCCCGCTTATCAGTGACATTATTTTTTTTTACAATAGTACATTTTTGATCTATAACTACCTTTTTTATTCTTTTATAAAAAAGTTTTTTTTTTTTTTAATATTCATTTTATTTGCAATCTATTTTACAATAATAAGCAAATTTGATTATAACAAAAATTAACTTATAAATTGAGCCCCATTGAGCACAATTATACTATGTACATATGTATATATTTACATGTATGAATTTAAAATATATATATATATGGAAATAAAAATATAAGTTGTAAAGTAGTACACTTTTTATTTTCTGAATGGAAGGTCAAGAATGTGGTGTCTTTTCAGCCGTTTTATTTCTTCACTTTCATCGAGTAGGCATATAGCTAATGGGTTTATATGCCTGCTAAGTCTCTCCAGATATTTTGAACTGAATTTGTTTATTTCGTCTGCAACTTTCGGAATGTTGAGGTCATTATGAATTGTGTTGTTAGATACGAACCAAGGTGCATTAGTTATCAGTCTTAAAACTTTGGATTGATATCGTTGCAATATCTCAATATTTGAGTTGCTAGCTGTCCCCCATAACTGAACTCCATACGTCCATATTGGTTTAAGTATTGTTTTATAAAGTATTACTTTATTTTCTATGCTTAGTTCTGATTTTGGACCCAGTAACCAGTACATTCTTTTAGTTCTTATATTAAGATGCAGCCTTTTCGCTTTTATGTGTTCTTTCCATGTTAATCTTTTGTCGAGATGAATTCCTAGGTACTTAACACTGTTTACTTGAGGAATAGCTGAACCATTAAGTGTAATTTTAGGGCAATCATTATTTCTTAATGTAAACGTTACATGTGCTGATTTTTCATTATTTATTTTTATTTTCCATTTGGTCAACGAGATTTCTAATTTCTCAAGCTCTCTCTGCAGTATATTAGAGGCTTCTATTGGTGAATATTTGGAAGTTACTAAAGCTGTGTCATCCGCATATGTGGCAATGGTTACACCGTCAGTAGTAGGCATATCTGACGTAAAAATAGTATATAGGACTGGGCCTAATACGCTACCCTGTGGTATTCCAGCTTTTATTTCACATAAACTTGACACCGTTTCATTTATTTTCACGTAGAAGCATCGCTGATGTAAATACGATTTTAATACCATATAGTAAGGAGCAGGAAGTAACTTTTTTAGTTTAAAAAGCATGCCATGATGCCAAACTTTATCAAACGCCTGATGAACATCCAAGAACACCGCTGAGCAATATTTCTTACGTTCCAATGTATCTCTAATAACGTTAACAATACGATGGCATTGTTCGGGGGTTCCATGTTTGTGCCGAAATCCAAACTGATAATCAGGGATGATATTGTATTTTTCTAAGACTGGCAACAATCGTCGTAAAAATATTCTTTCGAATATTTTTGAGAAAATTACCAGTAAACTAATTGGTCGATAGGATGTAACAACGTTTTCAGGTTTGTTGGGTTTGGGTACCATTATAACTTCCGCACATTTCCATTGAGATGGAAAATGGTTTATTCTAAGAATAGAGTTAAATAACAAAGTAAGAAAAATAATTCCCTTTCTTGGTAAGCATTTTACGACTTTTACATCAAGTTTATCGTATCCAGGAGACTTTTTACCATTCAATTTCCTTATTTCTGTTCTTACTTCATTGGGAGAAATATGCTTAATAGGAATAAAAAAGTTATGACAAATTTATGAAGTTCTTTTGATGGATTGTACCAAAAAATATAATTGTATTAGCCGAAAACGACACCTGATTTTCTACGTATATGATGGTTGCAAAGCCAGTTTGTAAATTTGTGTATAAATATGATTGTTACCAAACTCGACTTTTTACCATTTTACACTTGAACTAATTTTTCAACACTGCTTCAATACTTTAAGTTTTATTTAAAGGAAAATATTTGTATTTTCCAAAAATCAAGTGTATAAAAAATCAAGCCTTAAAAGGAGAAAAAATGGCTTTCTGGCTCCAAAAAGGAAGTGTGTGGAGTGCCCGTCGTAGGACGGGTTTTAAACTAGTCATTGTAATAAAAGGCACAAGTACAACATTTACTTTTAAGTATATTTTATAAAGAAATTCAGACAGTGCAGACTAAACAGAGTGTTTAGAAAAGCGCTGCCCTTTTATCTTCAGAAGTCTTCAGTGATTAAGCTGATTACTATTTTACGTTTTACTTGATCTGACAATTGTTCGAATAAGTACCTTTCTTTGGAATTCACGAATTTAATATTGTCAGTACTTTCCAAGTATCGTTAATACATCAGTTTTTTTATTAGATTAAAGCTTTTTTTTTAAGTTTATAAGGGTTTGTATATGTTCTTAGTTGCTCTTCTCTCCTTTCAAGTTCTCCCGATTGGTTAATCGCTTGTTTAGCTCGTCTTTTTTATATTTTGTTTTTATTTTGCATTACTAATTTTGCTTTAATTAAATTCACTTAGTTATTTAAATGAATTCTGTCCTATTTTTGCAGCGACCACAAAACACAAAAAACAATGCTTACTGAAAAATAATTTTAGCAATCTCCTCAAAAAATTTTTTAGAATTATGCTGCATTACCACCGAAAATCTCAAAGTTAAATGTGGCCCAAAGTTTTATATATTACTTTTCCTTACTTTTTTAATATTTTAATATTTAATATTTTAATTTATAAAATATTTTTCTTTACTTCTTCAACTAAATTTTAAAAATGTTTAATTTTTTTGCCACTATTCTCCAATTTTTTCAATTCCTTAAATTTTTAAGTCAATATATATGTCGTCAATTAAAAAATCTAATATCGAAAAAACGTTATTTGCCTATTTTGTTGACTTTCAGTAGAAACTTAAAATGCTCGAGCAGTTACAAAATGCAAAATCTTCTGATACAGAAATCAGTGGTCTTAGATTAGATAAATATTGCTGTTTAAATAGTGGTACATAGTTCCTTCTCTTTCATATATTAATTTCAAAAATTAAAATTGACTAAGTTTTGTCAGCTTGGAGTAACTCAATATGCAAATCACATACATGAGTGAATTCGTGGCGACTATTTCTGGCACTTTACATTCATTAAAAAGTAATTTTTTTAAGCCAAAACAACAAAATAGCTACAGACCTTAATATTGTTTCGCCTCATTTACCATTTTCATATTTACAGTTACTTGCACTAATTTGCCTCAACCACCAAAAATACCAATAGAGCAGCTACTGTAACACAATAAAAACAACAACAACATTTAGACGTCAAACATATTGTATTGATTTTGATTTACTTTAATGGAAAACTGTCGCAAATATTAATTTTCGTTGCGACTCACCTCAAAAAGACCCAACAAAACTAAAACTGCTAGTTATTCAAGCAACTCACGTTTAATTGAAATGATTTGCATAAAATTTTGATTGCAGCCTAAAATGATTGAAAAGAAATAAAAATTGTTTTAACGTAAAATAAATAAAAACGTATGAAATAAATCAACGCACAAATAGAGCTTAAATGAGCTCATTTTCATTTATATGTTCATGCAATGCGATATCAATAACCTGGGTCATTGCCTCAATACACCAAAAATGGGGCGCATGGGTGCTTTATACACTTTTGTTGTTGGTTTTTTTTTATTTCGTTATTGTTATGTTTATTGTTCGTTAAAGTGTTGCCCATAAGTGGCCACCCTCAATCAGTCAAGACTGTTACAAAAAAAAAAAAAAAAAAAAATGTGCGTAAGCAGAAGCGTAGCACCAATTATGTAGTGTTTATAAGTTTTCTTACAAAATTGCATGTTGAATACTAATTAATAATAATATTGAACAAAGAGTTAAGAGCTATGCAATAAATAATAAAATGATTTACTTAAGTTTGGCATAAAAATTCAATATATACCGAATTGTAATAACTCCTAAAGCATTGAACCCGAATTGTGCGCACTGTTGAAAGGATACCAGAAATAAATTAAATTCAAAAGTTATAAAAAAGTCTTTACATAGTAGCAGCATATCAGAGAAAGCATCAAAGATAATCAAAGAAATCCAAAAAGTTAATTGTAAAAACAAGTATTCAATAACAAAAGACTTAAGAGACATACTTGTTCTAAGTTAAATATTTTAAGGCCCAAGCTAATTGCAGCGCAATTAATTTTGAAAATTAATTAATGTATTAAAAGATGCTATTAAAAATTAAAATATTAATTTTTTTTATATTTTCTACAAAAAAGTTTTCTAAAAAAAAATATTTAATTCTTAAATCCGCTTCAAATGTGTTGTCTTTAAAAATAAAATGCAGTCATCATTGAGCTAAGCCGTCATTCATCCTTTGATTGACTTCCGTCAACACCCACAAATTATAAAAACAAAAAAGCAACTCAAGAAAACGTGATATTTCGATATTTTCAAGCAAATAGCTCTTAGAACCTTGAACAATTTAATATGAGAGAAAAAAATAAATAAATATAGGAGAAGGAAAACAAAATACTTTAATTCCGGCGGAAGCACAAGCAGGCCATCAGCATTGTTTGGGAGCACAGGTTGAGGGAAGCATCTAGCGCAATATAAACAAGATTTCGCACGCCGTCATGATAACTCACACACACACACTATTACATGTTGGCTTGCTTTTGCAGCATGGGTGGCTGCCTTCGTATCTGACTTCTAATTCTTTAGTATTTTATATTTTTTTAAAATTCTTTTCTCGATCCAGCTGTTGCTTAGGCTTCTTTTTTGATGTGCCCTTATTTTCAACTAATTATATTTAGAACATGCCCCGTTATTAGCGCTGCAAATCGTGATTAATTTTTTACTAATCGCTCAATTGCCAGAGTCAATTTTACTTCTTTTAGTATTTTTTTGTTGAGTTGATTGAGTTATTAAGGTTTGAGTGCAGAGCCTTTTTCTTTTTTGTTGCTCCTACCGTTGCTGTTGTTGTTGTTGTTGTTGTTCCTTGGCAACGTGTAACGCCCTCTCTGACGTTCGTGCAAATGCTGTGATAAGCCTTGAGTTTTAGTTTAAAGTGATGGATTAGTAGCAATTAAATTGCTTGCAACATATTGACCTACCGCAGCAGCATGCCGACAAAAAGTCGTGGGTGCAAGTAAAAAGTTGTAAGAAGTAGTCAAATTTAAGTGCGGTTCTTTTAAAATTGTAGATGAATTTCGATTTATTCGAATAGAAAAAAGACAGTTAAAATTATTTATTTTTTTTAAAAAGGATGTTCAATAGTCTCAGTTGGAATGTAGCTTTTGGCTTTTTTGCTTTATTTTTTCATTTAGCAAATCATTTTTACAGATTTATTGCAGCTTGTCTTTGATCTGAGTAGATGCTCTATATAGCTATAATATTCTTTCAAGAGGAATACTGTTTTACTACCAATTATTATTTCAGACCATTTATAATAATAAAAAAAAAGATTTGTCGATTTCTAAATAGCTATAATATTCTTTTAAGAGGAAGTACTGTTTCAGTACCATTTATTATTTCAGGCCATTCAATATTAAAAAAATGATTTGTCGATATTATCAAAATGGCTTAGCTCACCAACAATCGTCACAACCAAAACATTTTTGGAATCGTTAAAAAAATAGATCAAGTTACATTTTAGTCGGTGGCATCGATACCCTTTTTTTCTATGGAGATCCAGGCATCCAAAGCTATATAGATACCTTTGTACACCAGTATACCTTCAAACTAAGTTTCTCTATGAAAACGTATGCAGCTCAAGAATTAGAATGATATCGAAAAAGTGGGCGTAGATTTAATTCGACCATTCCGATTTTTTGTACAGTTTCCGACAGTGACCATCTAAACAAAATAACTTAGTTTTTTTACGATCAAAACCATCTGATATATGAGTATTTCCATAGTGGCGCACGTATCGTTCGTACGTGTTTCATGTTGCTAAAAATTAGACAGAGCAAAGAAAAATTTAAAGTTTTTTGTCGTGTTTTGATTTTTGGATAGCACTGTAGTAGCACTATTTTTAGTGCTAAAGATGTAACCATTGAAAGAATGTTCCAAAGATGTAAGCAAACAAAAAAAAAAAAAGACGCGTTACGTAACATAAAGTAGAAATGATTTTGCAACAATAAAATCGAAAAATCTGCGAAGTGTGCACAAGGTCTTTTATGAAAGTTATTTTATTATAATCTAGAACAATGTTGCTATATATTCATAATTGTTTAGTTGACAAATATTTTGAAACAAACCATAATATGATTCGTGTGACGACAAGAAATTAATGCACAATTTCTGTAGCACAATAACTACATGAATGAAATGTAAATTATTTAAATGAAATATAACTAAATTAAATGAAATGAAAATTAACGCACTTAAAAATTTATTAACTTAATTTAAAATGGATTATGAAGTTAAATGAATTGAAAAATATAATGTAAATATTGGAAATAAAATATATATAAAATGTATAAAATATTATTAATATATCGTTAGTATATTTAACTAATCCATTAAATTATTAAACACTAAATACACACATACAGACATGCAAAGACATGTACACAGTAACACATCCACAGGCAGGGAAAACGAAATAGCAGAACAGTGAAATAGCAAGGTAGAAAAAAATATAAAGTCATCCCGTTTGCTTAAGAGAGGCAGGCTTGGTGCCAGTGCAGTAACATGCACATTAGAGTGGCCAGACAAAATAAATGTTTAATTTTTAAGGAAAGAAAATTTGTTGGTACCTGTGCTGCATTAGCGTCATATAATTTTTTCGAAAATTACTTCTTTCGAGTTTGGGTCATAGTTTATACATTTTTTTGACTTAAGCAACACTGTTTTCAATATTTTCATCAGAAAATAATACTTAACAAAACTGCTTACAAATATTTAGCGTGGTAAGCCGCTTTTTTTCATATGACTTCTTAAAAATGTAATTTCTGAATGATATCCTATTTGCGCTATGATAATTCGCTAAAATCTTGAAAACCATTTACCAAAGTCAAAAATTAACGTCAATTTGGAGTTATTTAAATGAAGTTATGGAAACAAAAAACATTCCTTTTTTTAAAGTTGAAATAAAAAAATGTTTAATGTAAAAAACGAGTTGGAGGGACCTTTAAACATTAATATTTTTCAATGAAATTTTCAGGAACTTATTTGTAAGCATTGTTGAAGCTATTTCTCAAATACTTTTTTTAAAAATTAAATATAAATTTTTTGCTGGTCACTTGATCTAAAGCTCGCAATTTAATTCATGCGTTAATTATTTTCGTTTATATATTACGATTTAAGATTATAGTCTTATTTTTTTATTAACAACTATAGTTTTTAGTTAATAATAAAAAATGTTCGAAATCATTTCATGTTTTCAAAATGTTGTTACAACTTAAATTATTGTTTGTTTCTATTGTTTTCTTCGTACTGATATTAGTTTTTTAAAGTTCAACGTAGAAAGTTTGCATAAAAACAATTTTTTGTTGTTACATTTTTAAAGTAGATTCACTGCCTTTCAGCATGTTCAGCTAGTTTTTTACATAGAGTTTTTGCTCCCAATCTCTCTCCACACTCAGTGAGAGAGTGACAAGCTGCACGCTCTTTGACTTGTTTAAAATTTTTAGTAACTTGTTTACTTCAAAATGTTATTTATAAATCTTTTCAATATTATTATGCTAATTTCATATAAAATTTTTAATTGAATAGCTTAGCTATCAATAAATTAGTCTTATGATTACATTCATTATATGTTCATTTATCTGAAAAAATAAATAAAAGCTTTAAAAATTCTGATTAAACGAATTTCTTTAGTGTTATTACAAGGCATAAGTTGTTTCACCTGATTTTCTTCGGAAAACTAATTTTTTTTTAAGATCAACAAACATTTTCACAACTTTTTTCCTTAATATCGTGAAGAAAGAGTTGGGCTACAATAAATTTCAGTTGTCGCAGTTACCATTCATCTCCCTTCGAGTACGGTTCACTTTTGATATCTCTCTGATAACTTTTTTCGTGTGTGACTTAATACTTTCTTGCTCCCGATAACTTAAGCCATTTTTTCTAGAGTGAGTTTTGTTAGTGGTTATCATGGCCTCTGAGCCTGGTGGGACAGACCAAAACTATTATTCCATCTTGGATGATAGTTCTCATAAAAGAAAGTTCAATGTGGATAATCGTTATGATTTTCCTGTTATTCAAGCGCAAAAAAAAGCAAAAAACAATGTGTGCCCTAAATTTATACTTATAAAAAATACAAACGCTGAAAAACCGATCAAATCGATTAACATTTTTGCTGTCGCAAAAGCATTAGAAAGCATAACTGTCGAAAAAACCTTGCAAACTTCCTTTACAAGAGAAGGTCATCTACTAATCTTGACAAAGAATGATTCTCAAGCGTCTCGTTTCTTAAAGGCTAAGCAACTGTGCAACCTATGCAACATTGAAACCTCGCTGCATCCAACACTAAATATTTCGAAAGGAGTTATTTACTCAGAATATCTTGCTGCTCTGACAGAAAATGAAATTGTTGAAGGCTTAAAAAGTCAACACGTCTCTGGGTGCCAAAAAATTACAAAATTTAAAGACGGCAAGGTAGTTAACACTCCATTTCACATCTTAAACTTTATTCTTTACGACCTCCCCACCGAAATCGAAGTTGCATGGGTTAAGGTCAAAGTTGAACCTTACGTGCCATCTCCAATGCAATGTAAATCTTGTTTCATCTTCGAACACACAAAAAAGCATTGCAAAAATGAAGAAAAATGTTGTGTTTGTTCTTTAACTGAACATGACCCGTCTGCGTGCACTAAAGTGGAGTGTATTAATTGCAAGCAACAACACATATCCAACAACAAAAACTGTCCCTCGTTTCAAAAACGTCAATCAATTCTTAAATATAAAACTATTAACAAGTGCACATTTCAGGATGCCACTGTAGCAATACATGAAAAATGTAAGAGCAACAACCAAAATATAATAGTGGAAAAATTAGAGAACGCAATGTCATTTAAAAACAAAACCGCTCACCGCGACAAAACCTCAACCCTATATTAATAGCAAAACCTACAGTAAATAAAAGTCTAATAATTGAGCCCGATAATCTCAGCAAAACCAATCAAGAAACTAATTCTCTTACAACAAATCTCACAAACCCAAAACCCCAAAACTCCTCTACCAACAAAACAACGAATACTTTAAAAGAAAACAACTCTATTGTCTACAATGACAACACAAATCTCTCTCACTACATAGTGATCAATCCCACTCTCCCCCTTCAAATAACAAAAACTCAATACAAAACCAAGATAAGCTCATTGGTAAAAACCCAACTACAACAAACTCTTTACTCACTCAAAACACAACTTTAATTAATAAACAAAAACAACTCAACCCAATAATCTCAGCAACAGCTAACTCTTTAGTCAATCAAAAAATTCTCTCCTCAAATAATAAAAAAGACTCACAACAACTAAAATCTAAATCTTCATTAACAAGTTCTACTGATGTTCAAAATATTAGCTCAGACGAAATGGAAACACAATAAATATTTTGCTTTTGTATATTTATTATACAAAAGTCAAATTAATTTTTATTTTTATGCTTACAATCTCTACAGTATCAATTTTCCTTAAAAGGAAATATTATAAAAACTGTCCATACGAGCTTTCTCTATTTTCACATTTAATAACTCACTCTAGTTCCCTTCCATATTTGTTTTTTCTCTTTAAAATTCTTAACAATAAACTCATAACCAAAGTAGTCACACTAAGCAACTCATACTTCTTGAATGGTAACTTATCAACTCTAACTGCAACCTCCGCTTTAAATAAAAAATTTTTTATCTTATTTAGCTTCTTTTTTTGTCTTCAGTCATAGCGCTTTTTTTCTTGTTCCTTTTTAATAAAAAATGGATATAACTGTGGATTAAACAAAAAACTTTACATAATAAAATTTCCAATTGAAATTTATAGTGTTAATTATAATGGCGATCAAAATACTGCAATGGAACATGAATGGTTTTAACAACAATTTTAATGAGCTTAAACTTTTAATTCATGGAAGAAACCCAAGCGTTGTTGCGTTACAAGAGACGCATTTTAAGGATAACCTTCCACAAAACATGGTACCGAAAATTCTTTACAATAAAATACATAACACCCTTAACAATCACGCCAAAGGTGGAGTATCCTTGTTCGTTTCAAAAAATCTACCACACTCTTACATAAAGATTACATCCAGATTACAAGCCATTGCAGTTGAGATAAAAGTCAACATTTCATTTGTGGTTTTAAATGTATACATACCACCTTCAGATAGCATATCTGAAACCGACCTTTATAAACTTGATTTTATGTTTGACAAACCTATTCTGCTTTTAGGAGATTTCAATGCTTGGAGCCCAGTATGGGGCTCGCCAAAATATAATAAACGTGGTAGAATTGTTTCCAACTTTATCCAAAATAATCACTTGATAGTACTCAATAGCAACAACTCTGTTACACATTTTTCAACAAAAAAAAAACGTTTACATCTGTTGACCTCAGTATATGCTCAACATCTTTATATAGCTCAGCCTCCTGGTCTGTTGAAAAAAATTTACACGGCAGTGATCATTACGTTATTGAAGTAACTCTTTTCAAATTATCAAACAACCCCAACCTAATAAAATCATGCGTTTCAAAACTGATTTTGCTAATTGGGACAGATTTAAAAACCAAACAAATCACTACATTTATTGTGATCCTAGCTGCTCTAATATTAATAAAACAGTGGCAAACATTCACAGAGCCTTAATTCGTTGTGCAAATGAATCTATTCCAAAAACTAGCAATAATTTCTACAAAAAACCCGTTTGTTGGTGGAACGTCTATCTTCAATCATTACAAAATGATAAAAACGGTAAATGGAGAGCGGTTAAAAGAAACCCTTCAGTGGATATTATTATTTCTTATAAACAAGCTAATGCAAAATTTAAACGAGAAGTAAAAATCGCCAAAAAAACTTCTTTTATAAAATTTACTAAAGATATTAATCCACAAACCCCATCAAACATTTTGTGGAATAAAGTAAAGTCTCTGCAAGGAAATTTTTCTTCTAATGTCATTCGATCCATCCAAGCGCCAAACGGTATTAATTTGGACAACCCCAGTGATATTGCCAATATATTAGCCAAAAGCTGGTCAATATATTCTAGCGATACAAATTTTTCGAACACTTTTTTATTAAATAAAGAGAGGGTCACTAATGCAAACACAATAACTTATAATTTAAGCCACAGAGCAAATCTAATCGACAAAGATATAACGTTACTAGAATTACAAGCTTGTCTCAATTCACTTCGTGGTAAAACACCGGGTTTTGATAAAATCTCTTATCCAATGGTCAAAAACTTGCCAACAGAAAAACTGCTGATGTTATGTGAAATTTACAATAACATTTTAAGTACTGGTACTATACCACAGCAATGGAAAATAGCCACAATTATTCCAATAAGAAAACCAAATAAACCCATAAACTGCATTTCTGGCTACAGGCCTATGTCTCTTCTCTCCTGTCTAGGTAAAATCTTAGAAAAAATTATCTCTTGCAGGCTATCATGGTTTCTTGTACAAGAAAACTTACTTTCAAATAAACAAACAGCATACAAAACAGGAAAAGGAACTATAGATGCTTTACTTTCACTTGACCACTATATTTGTGACAGCTTGTCCACAAAAAATCATGTGTCTATAATTTCAATTGACGCAGAAAAAGCTTTTGATCGTGTTCGTATACACACTGTTATTGATCAACTAGTTCCTAAGATTATAAACTTTGTCAAAAGTTTTTTAAGAAATAGGAAGTTTCGGGTCCGATTAAACAATTGCCTTTCAGGTATATGGAAGCTGGAAAATGGTATCCCGTAAGGCTCACCACTTTCTGTTGTTTTGTTTCTTATTGCTTTCAATAAATTAAGTCTAATAATCAAAGAACACAAATATTTTAGTCATTTTATATATGCAGATGACTTATATATCTTTCGAAAGTTAAAGGAGCAACAAATATTTACAGACAATTTAAATGAATTATGTGGTCTCATTTTGAATTGGTGCGACTACAGCGGTTCAAAAATATCTCCAAATAAATGTAAACATTTGCATATTTGCTAAAAATATAGTTGTAGTAATGTAAACATTGTATTAAACTCTGTATCTATAGAAAATGTTGACAATCTTAAGATCTTAGGTCTGTATTTTTGTAAACGCTACAATTGGAATTTTCATATCGAAACACTTTGTAAATCATTATTAAATAGATTAAATATTTTAAAATGTCTTTGCAACTTCAATTTAGAACCTAATACTAACTCTGTAATAAATATTACTAAGGCAACATTATTATCAAAAATTGATTATGGAATGATAATATACGGATCCACATAAAAAAAAAAAACCTACAACGATTAAAATCTATATACCACTGCGCCGCTAGGCTGTCACTGGGGGCTTTTCGTTCCTCTCCTATTAAAAATATCCTGACTGAAGCAGGTCTTCCTGATCTAGACCACAGATATACTCAACTAACTGGACGGCTAGTTTCTAAATTAATGTATCCAGATACTTCAGACATTCGAGAGATTGTAACAAAGCAACAGAGAAGAAAAACCACACAAAAAAATTAAGCGCTATTAACCGAGCATTAAAATTTGCCCATGAAATTCAATGTGTTGCCAGCTCTCTTAAAAAACATCACCAAAGCTATCCGCCATGGATGCTTCGGCAAGAATCTACCGACGTATCTCTTAACCATTGGTATAAGACAAATACCAACACCAGTGTCTTCATACAAAAATTTTTTGAAATAAAAAACAATTACAACAACTGGAAGCTCCTCTTTACTGATGGCTCAAAAACAGCATACGGAACAGGATTCAGCGTAGTTGACGAAGCAGTCATCAGTGTTTTCAGCAGAAGCAGCAGCTATTCTTTTCGCCTGCTTGCACGCACAAAAAACAAAAAACCAAAAGACAATCATATGCACCGACTCGCTGTCTGTAATAGAAGCAGTAAGAAATAGTAACAACAACGAATTTATAGTGAACCAAATTCGCGATCTCCTAATACGAAGCAACAAATTGAAACTTTTATGGATTCCAAGTCACATTGGAATCCAAGGTAATGAAGCAGCAAATGTAAAAGCCAAGCTCGCCACTAGACTTCCATTAGTTGAGGAAACTATCTACACTGGAAAGGACATCAACAAAGCTTTAAATGATATTATTTTAGAAACTAGTTTGCAGGACTGGATAAATTACTCCCACTCCTACAAATCCTTAAACCCTGACAAAACCCCACCCAAGTACCCAATCACAGTCTCCAGGAGGGAAGCAATGGCAGTTACAAGATTCCGCCTTAGTCATACCAGACTAACACACAAACACATTTTCGACAACTCAATTGATACAACCTGTCCACTGTGCCAAAACAACACAGTATCCATTCACCATTTACTAGTCCAATGTCAAGTTGCTGCCATTATATGCAGACAGTTAAACATCGAGAATTTAAATGAGCTCCTAAAAATGAACCAAATGAATCCAACATTAAAACTTTCTCCAAATTTCTTAAACGATCAAGATTATTTTTTGAAGTGTAACTTAAGTACCTTTCATTATATAATTTAGTTCATATTATTATTAGTTTTTTATGTGCTAGTTATTAGTCATAAAAAAATTGTAATTTATTACTTTGTTTTTTTTCAAATAAAAAAAAAAAAAAAATTCAGTTGTAATCGGAAAAAGTTGAAATTATTTCAAAATAAATAAATTTTTCCAAAATTTGTAACAACTAGACTCTTGCTCCGCTGGTAATCCAGTTGATATAGTTTTCATATAATTAACAATAATTATTTATTGTACTGTTAAGAAACGAGACTACTCACTGAGCTTACCTTAGAAAAAACAGTGACAAGCATACGTTACGATACATAGCTTACGTTGCGTATTTTTCCCTTCAAAGAACTACACAATTTTTTTATTTGTTTTTATTTTGTTGAACTTTAAAAAAAAAATATAAGCAGTAATTCAGTACCAAAAAAATCGAAAACTGAAAAAAATTTAACTTTATGTTACTCGAGTAAATTGATTTATTATATGAGACAGTGCGGAGTTTTGAAGCATGGGAGTTGCGAAGTACGGCCATAAATGTTGCTTAGCAGTTTTTTTAGAGCTTTTTCCTACTGTTAGCATTTGTTCATCTAATATCTCAATTTTGTACTAGCACTCGTCCCGATAGTGCAGTTTTTTCGTATCTCTCCAGACGGTGTGCTCAACATTTTGTTTTAAATTTTTTTTTTTGCATTCGTGCTTGTGGCACTTTCATAAACAGTTTCAAGCGAATCGAAAAGGTGAGTACACTCAAAATAATCAGCACTGATTAGACTTTTAAATAAAACATACGATGTGTTACTGACACTGTGGAAATTTTAAATAGTAGCGAATGGGGAGAAATGAAGCACATCAAGTGGGAGATGTGAAGCATGGCTAATTTGACAGATGTCAACCTGAAATCATATTTCACATGCGTATTACGCATTATTTGCAAAAAACTGGAATGTTTAGTGCAACTCTAAGTATTTTTTCAATAAATTTTGTTATTTTTCTGGGTTCTCTTTTACGAAAAATATAGTTTATGAAATCTTTTAGGAAACTTTGAAAACTATTAGAAAACAATGACAAAACTTTGAAAACTATATGAAAATAATGAGAACTATAAAAAAAAATTATGAAAACTCAAAAAAAAAAATTTGTGTGGTTTTTAGTCGTGCTTCACTACTCCCCACGATTTTTGGACCAACCAGTTTTTTGGACCAACAGGCAAAAATTGTCAATTATTTTGGATTTTACGCAAATCTTCTAGAAATGTTCTACAAATGTTCTAGAGATTCGATTCGAAGAAAAAATAATTTTTGTGGTATGGTGTACCAAAAAAAAGCGTGTTTCTATGCTTTCTAAACTTTCGCTAAGGTATCTCAACTTTTATCAGCATTTTTCAACTTTTGTTGCTATGCATAATTTTGTTGCCAAGTTTTTAATATTCAAATTGAAATCAGCTTTTTATATATAAAATTTAAACTTTTTTTCTCTATAATGGAGGTTTAAAAGAATTTTCAGTAACATTTAATTTTTCAGGATAGTGCTAATTTTTGTTGTATGGGAGGTACCAAGCCCCCCATTCCAATTGACACATAACTTCACTCACGGTTAAGAATCTTGGAATAAATTTTAAACTTTTTTGGATTACATATAGGACAAAACCAAAAAAAAGATTACTTTTTAATCCAAAAATAAAGTTTAAAATTTTTCAATCCAAAAAAAGAGTGGTTTTCAATCCGAAAAAAGTATAAAAAAGCAATAAATATCAACTTATAATAAAAAAATATTCTTACCAGTTCATGATTTGAACACACGTCCTCTGTTGTGCTGGTCCAACACCTTATCCACTCGTCCATTTCATTTGTTAAGAAAGTTAAGCTTATTTTGCATCATAACGAATACAAGTAAGTAAGCGAGTAGAAACGTGGATTTGACACCCCGCTAAATTAAAGTAAAGCAAAAAAATGTTCTGACCAGTTCGTGATTTAAACACATGTCCTCTGATGTGCTGGTCCAATACCTCTTCCACTCGTCCAACTCAGTTGTTAACATAGTTTCCCTTATTTCGCATCATTACGAATGCAAGAAAGTTCTTTTCAGGAACGTGGGTTTGAGACCCAGCTAAATTAAACTATTGTTTGGAGTCAAAAGTAGCACTATTTGGATTACAAATTCCTTTAAGCCCAAAGTTTGGATTAAAAAGTAGTCCAACATTTTTAAACGTACAGGAACACTATCAAGATGTTGCTCTGTTTTCCCTTCTGAAGTTTCATAAAGATCGGTTTAGTGGATTTGGAGTCTATACGTTATATATTTACATACATACTTACCTATATCCATTTGTATATATATACTAGTATTACAGACCATCTAGCTGAAATATACGAAAATACCAAGCAATGCAAAATATATTCTCCATGTTTAGTATAGTTTGCCGAAAGTAACCATATGAACTAAATTACAAAATTTTAGTTAAATAGTACCCAAACCTTCTGAAATAAAGCATTTTAATTTAATTGTAGGTGGTTAAAGTGGGCGTGGAAACCAATTTTTTTCTTAAACCTTCTCGTACCTGAAACAAATCAACTGTAAAAATTTCAGGTCAATTGGTGCAGTAGTTTTGGAGTCTATAGCCATCACACAGACAGACAGACAGACAGACCGACCGAACGACAGATAGTGTTTTGCTTTTTATATATACTATATATATAGATATTGTATATATAGATATATTTAAAAAGTATCAAATTGAATGAAAAACAAAATCGTTTTTTTCGTTCCCTGTTTTGTAAAAATAATAGATACTTTTAATGGCCGTTCATTCTTTCATACTTTGTTTTCAAGCATCTCTAAGTTTTTACCTTTTTTTGACTATTTGATATTAAATTTTTTTATGCAAATTTCTTATGATTACTTAGGTAATTTTTTTAAGTAGTTTTCACGTAACATTTCGTTTTTGGAATTCATAAGCAATTTCCAAAAATATTTCATGTTTTTCATAGTTTGTATTATTTGTATATATTTAATTGTCATTTTGTCTAAAATTTAAAATGTTTTTCTTTTTTTTACTCCAAATATTTGATTAAACATAAATAACAAAATATTTCTTTCATCTTACTTTTTGAGCAATTTTAATTTTTAAGTCAATAATATTAAGACTTAAGTATCAGCATTTGTTTCTCACATTCTTTATAAATTTTACTTGCTTATTTTAATTTTTTATTGATTTTATTATGCAAAAAGTTATGATTTCTTTAATGGCTTTTGCTAATTCACTGTTCATGCTAATAATGCAAAAATTCGCAAGAGTTCGTTGTTATTTTCATGCATTACAAGATTTATTTTATTTTATTTTAATGCTTCTGCATATTTATTTATATTCCCATGCTTCTTTAAGTAATGAGCTCACTGCACTAACTTTATATTTTAACTGATGTCATCACAAAGAATAACTCCTTCTTCAGCTGATTCTTCTATTTTATTGCAATTGCCATACTGCCTTTAACTCTATTTCAATGACTCATTCCGTATCTATTTAAACTATACCGCTTGTATACAACATCATGCATTTGAAGTTAAGCATGTGAAGAAATCGACAGCTATAGCAGAATAAGCAGAATAAACAGCATAATTCAATTAATAGAGAAAAATCGTTTAATTAAACATACCCTGATCAACACCAAAAACAAATACAAACAACGGCATGTTTTCCTCACAAAGTAATTCTTCTTAATTTAAGATATGCTAATTAATGTGCATAACTTAACTAGAACATTGAAGTTAAGCAACACATACACACCGACCAACATACGAGCTAACCAACAATCATAGAGTAGCTGCAGCTATGGCAATAAATTTTGTAACGCAACAACAACAGCAACACCCGCGTTTCTGATCTCAATTGGGATAAACTATATAGTTTAACGCCTGCACAACACGAAGTGCTTTTATTAACAATTTGTTGTGGTTGTGCTGCTTATTGTTTTTGTTGTTGTTACAGCGACACTCCGCACTCTGTCGACAAAGGTGATAAATCAAATGGTGCTGCTGTGTCAGCAGCGGAGGCCTGAAATCTTGGAATATTCTTAATAGAGTTGCTCGCATTTCAATTTCAATTTGAATTTCCATTCAATCGATTTTCTTTGGTTTTCAACTTTTGCTGTTGGTTGTTGAATGTTGATTTATTCATATGATTTATAACATATTTCTGAGTTTGTTACAATTACGTATGCGTTGTTTTAATTGTAGCACGTTAGTTTGTTCTGAAAATGATTTATTAACTTAGCATTATTTTGCTTAAGTTATTCAAAATTTTGCCAGACTAGCAACAAATGGACTCTGAGTATGATTTTGCATGACAAATAATGCAAAAATACCACTTTGTATGTATAAATCAGAGACCTGCAGCGATGAACTGCAACTGCTTTTACACTCAGTACATACTTGGTTTTTGTATGACTTCAATATCATTAATTCCATGCAACATATTCTACGCCATCGAGCTCACTTACAACATCAGCATGTTGCATTAGCCAATTGTACCAAAGTCAAACACTGTGTGATGTGTGCTTCGACTTCAGTGCAAAGTATAGATGTTTGCATAAAATAATTATGTGTATAAACCACAGCGCACGAACGGCAATCGTTATAATTATGCATTATTTTGAGCTACTGCCTTGTGTACCATTGCAGGTTGATCTCAACTTCGGCTAAGCAGTGATACAAAAGTAAGCTTACGAACGATGAAATCAGCGCGTACACTGCATTTTTACTCAAGTGTTTGTAGATTACTTCAGTATGAATAGAGTAAATAGTTTTAGGAAGTTTTAGGGGTAACTTATTCGAAGATGATGTCAAACTTTAAAATTTAAGATGGCGGATAGAGTTGCCACCTAGATTTTTTTCATTTTTGCGAATTCTTGTAATTTTGAAATTCTGACAACGGATTTGATTTCGAATATAATGTCACAGTTTTAAAATTTAAGATGGAGGTTAGGGTTGCCACCTAAATTTTTACCACAGTATTGCCACCTAATAATATGTATTTTCAAGAGTTTTAAACGTCATGTATCAGTGTTAAGGGGTCGCTGATTTCGAATCCAAAGTTAGAATTTTAAAATTCAAGATGGTGGATAGGGTTGCCACCTTAATTTTTTGTATTTTTATGAATTCGGGGCTGGCAAATAAAAAATGGTACGCCAAAAATGGGTCGCTGAATCCGAATTCATTGTCAGAATTTCAAAATTATTAAATTTTTAAATAATAGGGTTGCCACCTAATAAATATAATAAAACTATATTTAAACCTAAAAAATAAATAAAACTGATAAATGACGTTTAAAACTCTTGAAAAGACATTATATTAGGTGGCGACCCTATTATTTCAAAATTTTGAACAATTGAACAAATGTTGTAGCTTTATTAAAGATCTGCATGCATACAAAATCTTATCAAAATCAGTGATTAAAGGTGTTTTATAGTAAAATGGCGTCTGATATAATTTCTTAAAAAACTAAATTTAATAAATATCTTTAAAAATTTACTAAACAAATTTTATTGCTCACTCAATTAAACTTTATAATTTATTTTAAAAAAGAAATCAGCTCAATTGAACTATTAGCTTATGAGCTACAAGCTCTCAAAAGTCGCGCAAAGTAACTGCAATCCCAGCAGCGGATTTGCCAGTGGCTACCATAGAACTAATACAGAATAAATTACCAGGTAAGGAAGCATTACTTTTTTCAAAAAGTAATGCGTCTGCATATAGCAGAAGTAATTAACTCATACCTCATTACCTGTAATGTATCATACAAGGAAAAGTAATGCAGTGATTTTTATAACTTAATACAAGTAGTATGTTACTCCATAACTTCTAGGTAATGCTGAAGGGAGGCGATCACTTACCTCCTGTCTCATTCAATGTTAAATGTAAGGCCTTTTATGCATAGTAAGGTAATATAGTCGGAAGTAGTGGTCATTACAAGGTAATTGATGCTTCATATATTCGGAATATATTCCATCCGCTACTGGGATGTTACTGCACTGTTACTGCAAATACTTTGTGTTCGGAGAACAAAATAAGCGCTGGTTTTTTTATGCAGGAGTTACGCTTTTTGTCTTTGTTTTGTTGCTTGTAAATAACCATACTTACCATTGCATAGCAGAAGTTGAAAAGACCCTGCGCTGGTTATCAAACCAACAACTCGAACATGCATTATTGTGGTCTTACGACACGCTCATACACAGTTGGCTTCAATGTTGCAAGTATGTTCGACACAACAATCGCAGCGCTTGCGTAGTGCGGTCAGACTGTCACTGTATTTGTTGAGGGTAGATTGCAAGTAGCGAAAATGCCATCGCTTGCAGATCACTGGTATAAATAAATAAATGATAGACAATTAAGACGTTGAGTTCAATGCGTTTGGTTTTTAGCGCAGGTTTGTCGCTTAAGTCTTTTGTTTGTTATGTATAATACATATAATGAATCAATTACGTTGGATATCCTTCATATTTTAAGAGCTATGCTAATAAATAGTTAATAACGAAAAAATTGTTTCCTAAAAAATACGTATTTGTAGAGAAGGAAGTCTGTTTTCTTAATCTTCTGTTTAAAATTAATATGGCAAGCTTACGACTGAGTTTTAAGATCTTATTTTGAGTTCTGCAGATATAACAAATATTTTCTTAAATAAGAAAAAAGTTTTAAAGAGTAATAACAGAAGCATGGACTAGGGGGAATTTTTGGGGTTCAAGCCACTAAAAGGGTCAGAAGGTGTATACAAAAATCAATACGAAAAATCTTAAAAAAACCAAATACGATAATTTTTAAGAAAATTTTGAAAAAATTATAAAAATATTTTTTAAAAAATATTTAACTGTCAAAAAAAACTTTAAAGTGTATTTTTAAATTCCAAATTTCAAGATTTTGAGCAACAAATTAATTGGTTGAGCAATGAAAAACTTTGTCGATTTCATTCGTTACATTTCCTTCACACTTACAGTGGCTCAAACGCTTAATCGTACATACTCAACGTTTAACTTTCATATAATTTTTCAAAAAGATAAATTTATTTAATTTAGGAAAAAATCATATTTTATTGATATTCAAAGTCTCATCTATTTTATCATGAACACAAATTATATTTATCCTCAGCATTTAATAAATAAGAAACAAAAAGAAAAAAAAGCACAAAATTCAAATCCAAACGAATAATCGTACAATTAATAGGCGGCGACAGGATCCGTTATTTTATGAGCGAGTGGTCAAATTATGCAACAAATTCAACAATTAATACTTCTGTTTTTAGTTTGTCACGAGTTTTGGAGTTATTAGGTTAGTTGATGCACAATGGCACCGTCAGGAAAACAATCAACCATAGCAGAACGTCAGCTCATTGTTAAATTGCAATCGGAGGGAAAAACTTTAAGAGAAATTGGAGATTTAGTGAACAGAACTCATTCAACATTGCAATACATTATTAAAAGATACAAAGATGACTCTTCCATTGCAAATAAAAGCCGCCTAGGCCAAGGAAAAAAGATAAATGATCGTGAAGAACGCATAATTTTAAAAGAAGTTAGAAACAATCCTTTTGTTTCAGCGGTAGAAATTAATAAAATATTCAAAGGAAAGACAAATAAGGTGGTTTGTGATGAAACAATTCGTAATGTTTTGAAAAGAAATGAATATAATGGGCGAATAGCGCGAAAGAAGCCTTACATTAGTCCAAAAAATAAAAGCGCTCGCATGAAATTCGCTTATGAATATATAACCAAAGACATGGACTTCTGGAAAACGGTAAAATTTAGATATAATAGTGTTTATTTGTAATAACTCTATTGTTTAAAGGTTTTATACACTGATGAGAGCAAATTCAATTTGAAAGGCTCGGATGGAAAATGCTATGTTTGGCGGAAACCCAACACAGAGTTTCATTACAGAAATACAAAGGCTACTGTGAAGCATGGCGGCGGATCTGTGATGGTGTGGGGGTGTGTTTCAAGTGCCGGAGTTGGAAATATTCATTTTGTAGAAGGCAATATGGATAAATATCAATATCTTAACATCCTTAAAGCCAATGTCAAGCAAAGTGCCGAGCGCTTGGGCATATTAAACAATTTTGCTTTTTATCAGGATAACGATCCGAAACACACCTCCATGGTTGCGAAGATGTGGCTGATCTATAACTGCCCTAAATTGCTCAAAACACCCGCTCAATCACCTGATCTAAATATAATTGAACATGTTTGGGAGGAATTGGCTAGAAAATTAAAAGATAAGGTATTTCGGAATACGAACGAATTAAAGGAATGTCTACAAGTCGAATGGAACAATATTTCACCGTATGCAAGAACTTGGTCGAGTCAATGCCAAGACGCTTAAATGCTGTAATAAAGGCTAAAGGATTGGCCACTAAATACTGACTAATGAGTTTTGTAATTTTATTTAAGAACATTTAATTTTGTACGATTATTCGTTTTGACATGAATTTTGTGGTTTCGTTTGATTTTGTTTCTTATAATTTTAATCCTGAGAATAAATATAATTTGTGATTGTTGTCAAATAGAGGAGACTTTGAATAAAAATAAAATATGCTTTTTTTCTTAATGAAATAAATTTATCATTTCGAAAAATCGTAGCAATGTTTAACGTTAAGTATGTACGATTAAGCGTTTGAGCCACTGTATATTGTTGTGTAGGAATTTAATTTGCGTTGATTATATTTGTGCAGTCAAAATTATTATTCCAAAAAGTTTTGCGGACAGATTTTGAAGATATTGAACTGTGATAATTGGCCATCCAATTAAGAGTAGTATAATACTAATAAGAGAACTATGGACAAAAATGTTTTATTATACGTCCCCTTTTATAATCCGATACGGGTTAGGAACACATTTCGACGACCAAAAAAATTTTCAAAATGTCAAAAGTCTATAGACTTGAAGAACGTTGGTCCACTTTTTTTGGCTCAAATGTCATGCGTATGAACTTGGATCCACAAAATGTAGCATATTTCATAAAAATTATAAAATAATCAAATATAATAACAATTAAAAAAAACCTTTGATATCGATTCTGCATTTTCGTTTTTAGCTTTGGTACGATATCAGCTTTCTAATGTTATATTCACTTTTTCAAAATATTGATTTTTTTCGCATTTTTTGACACAGGCGAATCTTATCCCAACCGACGGACCTCTCCAATTAATTTAAACTCTTTTATTTAAAATAAAATTGCATAAGTATTTAAAATCTTTGGTTTTTAAATATTTATAAACTAAAGTAGTGTTAACAAAAAATAAACAACAAATGAATAGCAAATTTGGAATAAATTTCAAATTAAAAATAAAAATAAATGAAAATTTAAAAATAACATAATAACATAAGCATAAAGACTAAATACAACAACAAATGTGAGCACGTGAAATGGGAGAAAAACTGAGAAATTGACACTTCAAATCTCATCGCCTCTGTGGTGCAGTGCGCTAGTGCGCGCTTGCACGGGTATCACAAAGATTTCTGATGAAGCCTTTTGCACGGCCGAAATTGCAAAAAAATCAGCTAGTGATTTTTTCCTTTTCATATCGAAAAAACTTTGTTGTTGTTGTTGGTTCTTTGGAAAGATTCGTTAATACAAGTAATTATTCTAAATTTGACCTTAAGCTCAATAAACGATTTTAAACTATCAAACAACTAGAATTTGTATTTAAAATCAAGTATGATTTAAACTATGAAACATTTAGAATTTGTATTTAAATCATATAAAATCAACATAATTTAAAAAATATTTATTTAAATTTATATTTATAGAAACAATATGAAAACAGAATCATTGATGGAGTTTTAGGCAAGTGTCAAATAATATACAATTTAAAACAATGGGTTGGTCACAGCTTAATCACTCAAGACTACTGATAATGGAAGTTTAGCTCCTTCCGAAACAATCAGTAAACTCAGATCTGTAATTCACTCTATACACGGTTGTTGTTTTTGTTTCCTTCTTCGAAACTTACTTTATCTAAATAGCTCCTAATAAAAATAATGCAAAAAATATTTATTTAAATATATATTTATAATAACAATATATAAAATTTTTTAAATTGTACTGGTTTTTTTTAGAGAAATCTGCTGTAATTAAATGAACACATTGAAACACAACTTGCTTAAAATTAAAGTTCTCATGCTTAGCTTATATAAATTTTTTCTCCTTTTACTTCGACTTATGAAAAGATTAAGTTTCATAGAAATTATCTCTAAGCACATTTAACGCGTAAGATCTTATATCCCAATTTAAGAATTCCCATAATTCTGCTCATTTCATTCTGCTGTTACCATTTCGGACCCAATTTATTCAATTTTAATCTACATCTTGCGTGCTATAAAATTAGTTCACTTTCATTCCATCAGCCTATATCTTCATTTTGCTTATGTGGGTATTTTCAGCGCCAACAACGTGACTGATAGACTTTTAACAGTTTTAAATGTCACTTAACTGTCATTTGCACTCGTTCTTCAGCGGCTACTGTTTTCAGTAAATGTGCGTGTTTGAACTAATTTACTGACATTGACAATATCAACAACAACAGCGACGTCTATCAACTAAATGACAGGAAGTTGACGCGTTGATTTAGTTTTCTTCTTCTAGATTTGGTATAATTAGAGCAATAATTGTATCATGAGAACTTTTGTTAGTTTTTTAACTGGCGGCCATAATTTAAACAGTTTGTTATAAGTATTTCTAAGCAAATTAGTCATTTTTTTAAGGTAAATTTGGGCGTGAGAAAATTTGGAACGCACTGATTTTCCCAACATATCATCTGTTGAACTCAACATGAACTTCCGCTAAAGCAATTCGCTTCCCTAATGTGATATTATTTATTTGTTATTATTTTTTACTTCTGATCTTCAATGATCTTTCGTTTCAGTATATTTTGTATTAAGTTGGGTGTAAAAAAGCACTGTTTTCCAAAAAATTCACATTTTTGTAAAATTGAATGCAGCTCTGTGGTGTTCTTATCGTATGCCTTTGCCGAATGCTGCAAAATTTCTAGGAAGCTGCGCTTCAAAACTTTACTGTCAACGAACGTTCTTTTGGTGGCAAAGTGTGCTCTGCTAGTTGACATAAACACTTAACTCCACGCTGCTTGCTAGCCATGGGGGGCACGTCATGTGCTAAATGTAGCCAATTGCTGCAACAATTCCAACACCAACACCAACGACTGCTGCAATGATAATAACAATGATAATAACAACAAATGTTGCACCATTGAAACATTGTGCCACTTTCTTGTTATTCTTGGTTTATTTCTTATTATAGACTTTGTTTACCAGAGTATCTCATGTCACAGCAGGTGGGTGGTGGAGCAGCGTCAAGCATTTGTGAGCAGTTTTTATCACGTCAATATAAACACAATATAAACAACTCTTTAAACGTGTCAAAAGAGTTTTTTTTTTATCATATATTCTTGGCTATGACGAACATAAACTCCTTGCATATTTTTCGAAATCGTTTTTAAAATCGAATTTAATGTTTACAAAGAAAATTCTCGAGAGTGAGCCACTTAAAGTTTAAAAATAAAATGGACTTGAGAAAACAGTTGCATAAAAGTAACATAATAAAAAGTAACTGCTATTTTGAAGCTGATCTTCTTGCGACCAAAAAAATTGCTAGCTAAGCAATAGAAATATAATGAAAATAATAATAGAAACCAACAATAGAATAGGATTAATTTAAATTAAATTTTATTGAGACTTGTTTTTTAATTAATTACAGTTTTAGTTATTACTTAAAATATAATAATAGAATAAGACATTCCCTGTGATTTGCGGAAAATATTCTGCACAATTTATAAACGCAGTCACCTGATTGTTGAATTCTGGCAACAAATCTTATTGTCCTAATAATTGTGCAAACAAAAATGATGCGCCAACACAAACTCTTTAGAAAAACGTTTGTCGGCAAATGTGCAACCTTTCCACACTAGAAAAAAAATAGATAAAACAGTCAAAGCAGGCCTCGGTTACTTAGAAGCTACATTTTACAGTACAAAAAACCCAAAAAGAAAAGCACCAATCCAAACCCAAGACAACAACCTGAAAAAGCAATTTAAATAGTCATAATAATAATAGTAAAAAAGAAATAGTAATAATAACAAATACTAATGGTGTTCAAACAAAGAATGTTCAATAAAAATCGATTGCAGCTTCTTTCAAACAACTCGGCTTCGACTGCATCCGCAGTTGAAATATTGAAATGTTTTCATTTTGACTTTGGCAAATAAACGGAAACTTGTGGTATGGTAGAGCCAGAAGTAGCTAAAAGAAGTTAGCAAAGTGGATGAAAGAAGTGCCAGAACCTAGAGAAGGCCAAGTGCGCCTGGTCATTACTTGTTGAGGAAGCAGTTAACAGCTACAAGAAGTTAAAAATGCATTTTTTTTTTCTTCGACTTGTTCAATTTCGAACAAATAGCATAACTGTACGCAACAACAACAACAATAAGAAAAACAAATATTGCTGCAAAAGCAATGCCACCAAAAAGGAAGCCGCTGCTCTCATGGCTGTAAATAAGCGTTCACGTTATCTACTATTTATTTATTCTTAGTTTACTCAAATATATTTGTTCAAGGCGCAAAGAGGCAAAGAATAAAAGCAGACAAAGTATTGAGTAGACAAAAAAATGTCAAGTAGAATGCAAAGTGCAATAATTGCTGGCATTAAATGTGTTGCTGGTAGCAGCAGAGAGTATGATTAGGAACTTAAAACAAAGAAATTCTAAAATATGCTTTCATTTCCTGCTAAACAATAGTGGATTTGGTTTTAATGAAGCAAGAAATGGGAATTATAAAATACAAAATATGTATTAAAGTGAGCCCTATTTTCAATAGTGTCTTTTTTTAAATCGATCACCCTAAAAATATTCGAATAGATGAGAAATTATGAATTATGATATTTGAGATCATTCCAAAGTGATTAAGAGGTCGCTCAAGTCGGTGGAATAAACGATATCAGGGCCGTAGACAAGGGAGGTTTTGTGGTTCAAACCCCCCCCCCCCCCAAAGGTCCGACATTTTAATTAAAAAACCTATTTAACAAAAAAAGGAACCAACTTAAAATCCACTACAATTTAAAAAATAATTTTAAACAAAACCTTTAAAGCCGGAGCGTTTATTTTACAAAAGTCTGATTATATTAGCGCCTACCTTACAGGTTTTATATTCATGGAGAAATTAATATATATATAATAATAATAATACAAAAAAGAAAGAAAATGATTTTAATAAGATTTCTAATTTAATAATATTTATAAATAAATTATCAAATTTGACCAAGAATTAATGTGAAAAGTAATTTAAAATTATTTTATACTTTATAGTGGTTTTGAAGTTGGTTTTTTTTTTTGTTAAAAGTTTTTATTTCTTATTTTTTAGAGATTATGATAACAATTTTCCCATTCTTGTAACTTTGGTACTCTAGTGTCAATATGTATTCGAGAAACAGTATTTTTCTGATAGTTAAACGCCCTTTGAAAAATTCCGCCTACTTTTTTGATTGTATTTTGTTGTAATTCTACCTATTATTGAAAATATTTACGCCCTTTGTTAAATAACGCCCACTTTTTTGACCATAATTTGTAATAATTGTGCCTATCCCTGTACTAAATTTCAGTACCCCAATATCAATATTAACAGAGATGCAGTATTTTTTTAAAAGTGGCACGCCCTTTGTCTATTACCGCCCACTTTCTTCATAGTTTTTCTGCATATTCTACATATTCTTGTCTTTCTAATTTTGCAAATAATAATTTCTAATGTCCAATAGCGCCCACTTTCTTGATCGTAATTTGTAAGAGTTGTTCCTACTCCTGTACCAATTTCCAGTACCCTAGTGTAAATGTTAACTGAGATACAGTATTTTTCTCTTAAAGCCACGCCCTTTTGTCCATTGATGCCCACTTTCTTGACCATAATTTGTAATATTTGTTCCTACTCCTGTACTAATTTCCTGTATTCTAGTAGTAATGTCAACTGAGTTACAGTATTTTTCTTTTATAGCCACGCCATTTTGTCCAATAATACCCATTTTCTTGACCGTAAATTTTCACAATTATGCCTACCCCTGCACCTAATTTTAGTATCCTAGTGTCAATGTTATTCGAGTTACAGCGTTTTCTAATATTGCTACGCCTTTTATCAAATAACGCTCACTTTTTTGACAAAAATTTGTAAGAATTGTTCCTACCTCTGTATTAAATTTCAGAATCCTAGTGTCAATATTATTCTATATACAGATTTTTCCTAATATTTCCACGCCCCTTTGTCGAATACCACCCACTTTTTTTAAACGGCCACCTCCACGCTCAATGTCTCTATCTGTTTAATAAAAATTGCGGCAATCAGGCAAGTAATTTAGGAGTTATCGATGTAGATACATTTAAAAAAGAAAAATAAACCAGCCACCTCGACAACCTCCTCTTTTTTAAGTCGGAGATAATGAATGCATTTAAGCAATTATTTCATTGAATCACTTTAATATGTTCTAAAAAACTTAACAAGTCATATACTCAAGTTTCTTTTAATTGTAAAAGTCTTTGTTAGGAGTTAAATCGTGTAAACAACAATTAGTGAAAACTAATGTATAGTTATTTATCGGATCAAACGTGATACATTCACAATTGTCATCACTGCCCTTGACATCGGCAGTTGTGGATGATGGTAGTAATGATAACAGTGAAGCCAACAAGAATGACATATATATACTGAATAGAGCACCCACAATATATATGAAAAATATTAAGGTGGTTTTTCGCTTCACCAGCATTTTTTAATAGAATGAGGTAGTCAAATAAGATCTGCATTAAAAGATTGGTATCGTTAGTGGAAAATAGCCACCCGGTTTTCATTTGAAGCCTCAAAAAAATTAAAATTAAAATTAACTTTTTTTAAATGTAACTTTTTTAAAAAATGGTAAAAGTTTTAAATTTTTTTTTTCACAGACAATTAAGCAGGTTAGACTGTTCGTGTAATTTATTTTTGGTAGGTGTGATATTTAATGGTGTTTTTGAAGACGAAACTCATTTTTTTACTCAATTTTTATGTTATATTTTTGTTCAAAAAGTACCCAAAAATCATAGAAAAATCTGCGAAACAACAATATAACATCATCATAAAGAGCATTTAATAAGGTCTAAGAAATTTACTACTTTTAACTATTTTTGTTTTTACTCATGAACTTACTTATTAAAGGCAAACAAATTATTTTAATTTTTGTTTCATTCAATTCATCTTTCAAGTCTTTAAAATTTTAAAAAAATAAGGATTTGTTTTACTCACCTAAATCATTGCTAATGACCCATTCATATTTTATAAGGGCGTTTGGGCTTTGTTAAAATGCAATTTCTCTCATAAGCATCGTTGATAAAAATATTAGTGTTTTTCTTTTTCACGGTGAAAGAGGCAGTAGGAGACAAAACTTGTGGGACCTCCAAAGATGTAAAATCCGTGCCTAACGAGCCCACCTGATAATTCCAACTTTGTTTTTTTAATATATTTTTAAACACAAATTACGTGGAATTGAATAAGGAAAAGTGCAGTTATTGTTTTTATTAAAATTATTTATACACTTGTAGAACTCAGTGCATACTCTTAAAACCACTCATACGCTGTGTACTGTGATACTAAGCAATAGTAAAAACACGAGATATGAAAAATTTATGTAAGAAAATTAAAACTTCTATCAAGTTAAGCACAATTTTTTTTTTTTTTTTGGAGAAAAACTAACTAATTATAAAATTGCACAGCCTGGTGCAGTTAGCCAGGGTAGATGAAAGGCGAAGATATTATATTGCTTGAAAAATTTTCTTTGTAGAAAGTAACATGCAATGCCCTGTAAGAGAAAGCCATTTGCTTACTTTTAATTTTTATTTACGCGTATTTTTGTCTCAAATGTGAACTGATTCCCTTTTTATATCTTAGCAAAATTATTGTAAAATATCATTTGATTCCATATTTTTTTTCCTGCGAGCTTATTTGAAATTTTAGTTTACTTGTCAAGTGGCAGTAAAAGCACTATTAAATGATCAAAGACCTGGAAATGTTCAAATCAACTGACGCCGAAATCGGAGTCAGTGTGCCAAAAACATATGCTCAATCATTTATGGTATTTAAACGAATTCAATATTGCTTTAGCATTTTTTGACGATATTAAGGTGATCGTTGAAACAAAAAGAAAAATTTTGGCAAATTTAAAAAGGAATGGACATCCTGACAATCCAAAAAGAGTCCATTAAGAAGCTGATAATGTAATGACGACGGAATTGTATGACTTCGTCACTAAAAATAAATATAGCTTTTTAAATACAATTCTAAATGAAAAAATTACAAATGTAAGCCCAAGGTTCTTGGAATCAGATCCATCAAAATGGGAAGAACATCCAAAAAAATTTCTGGTTGTTAATGATATAGCAGAACGTGGTGTTGCTCTAATTTCTAGGTTTAATGCCGTTTTAACACACCAGGAGGAGCAAAAGCAGTTAATTTTGCGTGCAATAGAAAAACATTTTAGAGATGTACCAATCAAAAAATTTTCGAAAACAAAATTTTTAGAGTATTTGAGTATTTTAAATGAATTAATAATTTTAATAATATCAATAACTTAACTTTTTCTTATTCCATTCCACGTATTTTATGTAAAAAATATATTTTAAAAAAAAGCAAAGTTCGATTTATCAGATGAGCTCGTTACGCAAGGATTTGACATTTTTGTGTCTCCTTCTGCCTCTTACAACTCAAACGAAATTTATACGAAAGGAAATATAAATTTCCTTTTCCTTTGCATTTTCGCGACAAACGAGCCCATTCAATTTAAATCCACCATGAAAAAACAAAAAAATTTAATATTTTTTATCAACGAGGCTTATGAGTGAAATTGAATTGAAATAAAGCCCAAACGCTCTCATAACATATCAATGTATCAGAAGCAATCATTTAGATGAGTAAAACTAGTACACACTTTGTTAAACATTTTAAAGATTTGAAAGATGAACTGAATGGAACAAAAATAAAAATCATTTGTTTGCCTTTAAGAGTATTGTATTTCTAAAAAATTGTATTTATAAAAAAAATTAACACACACTAGCTACAAAGTATAAAAAGTGGAAGTACTCATCCATATAAAACATTCCATACCATAATATTTTACTATAACCATCATATCAATCAATTTGTATAGCATTTATTTATACATTCCTTCATGAATTAAATATTAAACTTGTTTTTATTGACTATTTTTTAACATCTTCTAGTCAATAAGATTCTAAAATGTTTTTAAAACAGCAATTCAGCATTCGATTAAGTGATTTAAAGAAATAAAGAAAGATACTTCTCAGAGGCTGCTTTTACTATACAAAAGAAAAAACTTATTTTCCCCGAAACTGAAAATCAGATTTTAAGTAGACTTTATATTATATTAATAATAATAAATTGCAAACTGTGATGAATTTCTTCGTATTCTCATACATTCTGGCCTATTATCGCACAAAAATTATTGAAAACAAAGCAGGATTATCAAAATTTTTAAAAAAGCCTTACAAAAAAATTAGTACTTTGTTTAAATAAATTTAGAAAATGTATTTACAAAAACATAAAAAATTGTTTGCATTGGGTAGAGGGGGGAGACTTCGATACCCTAAATTTTCGTCTTAATGCAATAGGGCAGAATGTTTTTAATGCACATAAGTTGGGCAGAAATATACGCGCTACGTTTAAAAATTGTCAAAAACTCAACATATTTGTTATTTTCGAAACTGTGAGCAAAAAACATACATAGTTTCAAAAAATTCCAAAACCTCCCCCCTTAAAGGAACCTTCGTCAGTCTTCAGGGAGCCTCAGACCCAGGATGAGAGACGTCGGCATTTCATTTGTTTGACTAATATTTCTATATTAAATTGCATATTTAATTGGAAATCATTTTACTTTTATTTCTTATATATTAATTGTCTTCAATGCAAGAACAGTTAAATATACTTAGTAATTGTAATAAAAGGGTTTCCATTAAGGACTTGAAAACTTTTTTTTTTTAATAAAACGCAAACCATATTTCAAAAACTTTACTATCGGTTTGAAGTACAATCAAAACATTTATTTTGTCGATTCGTTGGACCTAATCGCTATTTCGCGTTTAATGTTGTTTCTGAGCTCTTCTTACATCGTCGGCTTGTTGGCATAGACCAATGACTTGACTTAGCCCCAAAGAAAATAGTCTAGAGGCGTTAAATCGCACGAACGAGGCGACCAATCGACTAGCCCATTTCTTGAGAAAACACGCTCATCAAACTTAGTCTTCAATAAATCGATTGTAACGTGTGCTGTGTGGCTTGTGGCATGGTCCTGTTGGAACCACATATCGTCCAAGTCAACATCTTCCAATTCTGGCCAAAAATATTCGGTAATCATGACGCGATAACGATGGCCATTCACAGTAACGTTACAATCGTTATCGTCAACGAAAAAATATGGTCCAATGACGCCGCCGGCATGCAAACCGCACCAAACAGTTATTTTTTGTAGTTGAAGTGGTGATTGATGAAGTACATGTGGATTTTCACCCGACCAATAACGCATATTTTGCTTATTGACGCATATTTTGCTTATTGACGAACCCATTGGGCCAAAAATTAGCTTCGTCACGACAATTACGACCGACAATTGGAGCTCTTAAAGTTGCGATCACCGACTCCAAATTTCGGTAATAAACTTTTATAATTTGAAGGCATTGTTCATTGGTGTACTTTACCATGATGAAAATGTTGAGTTGACTGAATAAATTGACAGTAACAGTTTGATGATTAGCGAAAGGGTGCGTTCAGAAATTTTATTCAAAGGTGTCAAGTCCCTATTGGAAATCCTTTTATATAGGTATTAGGGAAGTCGATCCGGGATCCCGGACGATTGAAGCACCTTTAAGTCCCGGGATTGTCTTTCCGGTGCAATGGGATTTTTTAGTAAAAAATTTCTATAACAAATATTTATGTAAATGCCTTCATTTCAATTTATGTTGATATGAATATAGAATTAGAAAAACCTTTTATTGAGGCTGAAAAAGATTGTTAGGACGATGGGTGTAACCATTGAGGAAAATACTTTGCAAAGTTTTAGACGAGTTTGCAACATCGGGAAGGGAACTATGTGTTTAAAAATTGTCAGATATTCTGACTTAAGAAATAATTTTATTTTGTGTTGAAGGAAAGCGTGATCGAAACTTACAAATTGCTTACGATTATCGTACAACTATTTCACAACTAGCATAGAATCAGAACAGTGCTTCTCATCAACCGGTTATATTTGTAATAATATCCAAACAAAACTCCCTAACACGAGTTGATCAGTTTTTTTAAAAATCTTTTCCAACTTTAATTTGCCTTAAACACAAAAAAAAAAAAACATAAAGAAGGTGTCTAAAAAAAATTTTGACCATTTATATAATAATATCTTAAACTGTTACGTGCTTTATTTTAAATTTTTTGTTTTATAAATTAATACAATTTGCTAGTCATTGATATTATTTAATTTTTTTAGTGTTTATTGACAAGAACGGCATCCACAATTGTGTGGTATCGTAGTATTGTGGTTTTTTCTATAATTGAAAACCACAATTATGAGTACCCTTAAATAGAATTTGTTGTTGGGAACCTCCCTTTATAGCTTTTTGTTACTATGCAGATAAATGAACTATCCAACATATTATATTTTATTAATATATGTCATAAAAAAATTTAACTTACATTTTGAGCTTCTTCCATTTTTACAACAAAAAAATAACTGGCAACTGATCAGTTGTTTAAGGAACTTTAAAAACTACGTTCGTTAAACATCTCATTGGGCTACTTAAAATTACCACACTTTTGGTTTTTAAGAGATTTCATGTAAAACAACAAAAATTATAAGAACCGCATGGTAAAGTGTGTGTAAGTTCACAAAATTTTTAATACCCTTAATGTATTATATTTGCTTTGTTTTTGTTACTTTATAAATAAATTTATTTACATTTTTTAGTATCAAGTAATAAATAATAAAAAATGGTATTAAAAAGTTTTTGAACTATTTACTTCTTAAAGTTTTCAATCCCGATCTAATCCTGGGAACCCTGGTTTGAAATTTTCAATCCCGATAATCCCGGGATTGAGAAAATCTTCCGGGATTGAACTCCCTAATAGGAATGCTTATGGAAAAGTGAAGTGAAAATTTAAAGTTTATTTATTTTTATCGTACGAGTCAATCCAAATGAAGTGATCTCAAAAAACGAAAGTTGGTCGCTCGACCATTTTTAAAAAAGTTGAAAAAATTATCAAATTTTGCTTAAAGTATTGGCATCTCAGAACCGTAACAAAAAAATTTGTTGTTGTTGTAATTTCAAAATGGCGGCCATATGTGTCTTGCTACCTAGAGCGATTTTTGCGTTTGAAAGCGTTTGCGGAAACTAACATTTCTCAGCTTGTATTATATACAGAATAATGAATCAAAAACCATGAAATTAAACACATTTTGAACTGTAATACTGTATTTAAAATGTGCTTCTTAAAAAGTATCTTTAAATAAAACAAAATATTCGAACTTTTTTGGTAAAAACGTTATATTTTGCATCTTTACGAATTTTTTTTTTATAGAAAGCAATTAGTAATTGACTTCAATTTTTTTTTATAAGTGCAATATAACAATTAGTTTATTCACAAATAATTTCAACTTTCTACTGTACTTAGTTTTTTTAATATAGCCTCTTAAAAATTGAAATTTCGAGAATTTTGTCAACTTTGGGGTCAAATATCTCAGGTGGGCACACGTTTAAAAATCTGAAATTTGTTCAAAATAAGGTTAACAATAGTAAATTCATTCAGTTAAAATTTCGAGTTGTATATTTGCTTTATTTGGAAGATACAGCCCTTCAAACTTCATGAAAATTCACTTTAAATAATATGTCTTTTTTTGGGATATTTTTAAATGTTTTTTCAATTACAAGCAAAATAAAACTTAAATAATGAAACAGTTGATATTAATAACTGAATGTAATCTCAAAACAATTGCGTTTTTTATTTTAATTAATTAAATTTAATCCTTTTTATAGAACACTCTTTTGCTTAACATAAATAAATTTTTGCAAATGTTCTGTAAATATATAAATTGTTGTGATTCCTGTTCTGAAAATAAAAGCAGAGAGAAAAGATAATAGAAAACAAAGTCAAATTTAAAAGAAAACTTATTTTTACCTGCCATGACATGCACACAATATTTAAATAAGTTTAATACATTTTACAATAATTAAATTTTGAATAACTGCTCTGAAAATAACAGAAGAAAGAAAAGAAAATAGTAAACATTGTCAAATGTTTGAAATAACTTATTTTAGTAACCTACCTATTTCTCTTTTGTGACTGGATGGTCCTCATATTCGTCGGACTTAGACGTTATAAAGCATCGCATTTTCGTCTCCGAAATTGGAACGAAACGGTGAAACTTTCGTGTGCCTTGAATTCGTTGGCAGTTTTCAAAACGATTATCGAGGATTTTCTTACGAGTGATTATTTCTTCTCCCTTAACATATGCATATGTAATTCCTTTAATGTTTTCTCTACAGTAAACAAACATATCCTCAGGAGTTAGAATTTGGTCAATTTCTGTCCTTTGGAGACTGGCCTTTGCAACTTCCCGTTTCGTAGTTCCTCCAACACCATCACATGCGTTCTTACCATGAGATGTTGCAAAAAAATTCCACTCTGCATCAAGTCCGAAATCGTTTTTATGATGGCAGATATTTGTGAAGTTTTTTTTGTTTTTGTATTGACTTGCAGCGCCATCCGAAAAGTAAATTATTTTTTTAGCAGCTGGTGCAGTATGTTTTATGTGCTTTATTAAACAGGATTGAAAAGTGTGAACTGCTTCTGTATTGTGGTCCATATGATCGCTTATAACACAAAAACATTGATTTAATACTTTGTTATGTTCTTTGTAATAATATACAAATGGGTGAATAGTTGCTTGCCGATTAACCCAGTGGTAGCTTTGTATTTCATCCTGGATTATGAAATTAAAGTTTTCAGCAAAATCTGCAAGAACAATGCATTCATTTGGGCTTAGTGTGTCCTTCTTTTCTCTTTGAAATTGCGCTTGAACCTTTGAGATAAAGTGATGTAACTTCATTGAAATAAGTTTTTCAATAAGCGATTGAAAGAAATCTTCTTTTGCTTGAACAACAGTTATCATTTCAGCTCGATCGGTCATTGTCCACTGTTTGTAAATAATATTGTCGGAGAGGTTGTCACTTTCATCTAAGTTTTTAAGCAGCCTCCACAGGGATTCCTGTCCTGGACATTTGTCGCATTTGTCCAACATACAGTTATAACCATTTATGTCACAGACAAGCATTTCAAGTAGGTCTTTATAGTCTTGTTTTATTCTATCAACCATGAGTTTTACGTTTTGGTGATAAACGCAAACACAGACACAGTGGCTACCCGATGATCCGGCAATGACGCACCACTTTGGTCTAAGTTCAATAAATTTTGATCTTCCAACCTTGCAATTTGGGTATTGTTTTTTAAATTCGACGAAGAGTTCATTTAAATTGCATAGTATGAGACGCTTCTGCTTCTGAACTTTTTTATCTTCAATTCTGACAGACACACAATCTTTCATACCTGGACAAAGGCGGCTATTTTCATCACGTTCGTAAAATTCAAAGACTAACGCTTCTATTTCGGGTGGAATGGGGACGCCCCTCTTCTTTTCCAGATCTGGAAGAATGCCCTGATCATTAACTAGATCTTTTGTAAGTTTTACAAGACGTTCTGATACGTTGAACTCAGAAGTAATTTTTTTAATTGACCATGATTTTGGTAACAAACTTATAATTTTAATCTTCTCTCCTTTTTCTGCCATAACACATTTATCCTTAAGTTTCTTAATCAGATCATCAAATTCATTAACAGGCTCTGCATTCTCCATGTTGTCTGCAATAACTTCATCAAAGGACTGCTCGAGGTTTCTTTTTAAAGCATTTGTAACTTTACCTATCTTCGATTTTATAGCAGAAACCCTTTTTTCTGAACTTAATTTTTGTATTTTAGAAGCAGGCGAAACTTCTAAAAGATCACAAACGGAGTCCACATGTTTGAGGTATTCAGCAGGAGGCATGTAATCTTTGCACTTATCATTTTCTGTACTTTCGGATGTTAAAAAGGCTTTTTGGTAACAATTAATGCAAAGGGATTTTCCAGGAACAAGCTCAACATTACCAATCACATGTTCAGATATATGCTCGAGACGAATTTCCCTTAGTCCTTTATTAATACTTTTCTTATGCATTTTAAACGGATCACTACAATACCGGCCGAACAAATGATGATACTTATCAATATACTTTTTTTCGTGGTAATTACATAAAGTAGTTACATCTTTTGAAACCCTATAATACAAAAGTTGTTGTTCTTCTTGACTAAACTGAATTATTTGCTTTAAATCACTTTGTAGAGGCCCATAAACACTTTTGTGGCACTCATCGTTCGTTAAAATTCCTATAGAGCAAACACTTTCCATTATAAGACTTTTAAACTAACTCAATATAATTATTTTGAACACTTAAGCAACCTTCTCTAAAAGAATTTTCAGACAAAGAAGAATCTTTTAAATTTATTTTGTACACCAGGCTTTATTTTGAATTGTGCAAGCCTTTTATTTTTCTATCGAAGTAAGCTGTGTAAGTTAGCACAAAATAAATTCTCAGAATATTAACTTATGAACTCATTTAAATAATGTGTGCATGTGATGGTAGGAAACAAAAAATTCGTTATTTTAAAAATTTTATTTATTATTTTGAAAGTGAATTTTCATGAAGTTTGAAGGGCTGTATCTTCCAAATAAAGCAAATATACAACTCGAAATTTTAACTGAATGAATTTACTATTGTTAACCTTATTTTGAACAAATTTCAGATTTTTAAACGTGTGCCCACCTGAGATATTTGACCCCAAAGTTGACAAAATTCTCGAAATTTCAATTTTTAAGAGGCTATATTAAAAAAACTAAGTACAGTAGAAAGTTGAAATTATTTGTGAATAAACTAATTGTTATATTGCACTTATAAAAAAAAATTGAAGTCAATTACTAATTGCTTTCTATAAAAAAAAAATTCGTAAAGATGCAAAATATAACGTTTTTACCAAAAAAGTTCGAATATTTTGTTTTATTTAAAGATACTTTTTAAGAAGCACATTTTAAATACAGTATTACAGTTCAAAATGTGTTTAATTTCATGGTTTTTGATTCATTATTCTGTATATAATACAAGCTGAGAAATGTTAGTTTCCGCAAACGCTTTCAAACGCAAAAATCGCTCTAGGTAGCAAGACACATATGGCCGCCATTTTGAAATTACAACAACAACAAATTTTTTTGTTACGGTTCTGAGATGCCAATACTTTAAGCAAAATTTGATAATTTTTTCAACTTTTTTAAAAATGGTCGAGCGACCAGCACTAGATCACTTCATTTGGATTGACTCGTACGTTCATGTTGGTTACATCTATATTAAAGACGTATTTCGGGCAGGTTTGAGAAGTTGCTGATAGAGATGTCAGAATGGACAAAATATTTTCTTCAAAAACCATTGATATATCGTCAATAAACGGCTCATATAAGGTCTGACTAGTACTTTTACGTCACAAGAACTTTTAGACGCATGAACCTGTTAAAATAAAATGGCTGTTTGTCTTTGAACTTGACAAACACGAAGTTTTTTTTCCACAGCAGAAACGTTGCCCATCACCAGTTGCAACAATTCTTCATCTTTATTCCTAACAATAGTTAGGGATTTGCCAGAGTCGGCAAGACTATAGATTTTGCTTTCATCGATACACTATGCCGAAGCCTCCCTTCTGCATTTGACGAATCCACCCTCGCCCACCTCTTTCACAAAAATTGCAGAATATTACGTTTTCTTTTTATTCATTTAACATATATTAAATGGTTTATAAACAGCAATTATATGTTTAATAAACTGCACAAAAGAAACGAAAAGTTTCATTTTATTTTAACTCAGTTTAACATCAAAAGTAACGAGCAAATATTACATCAACACGTTACAGAAATACCAAATCACGTCTAAACATGCACACGCACCAAGCATCACTGACAAGTTTTCATCACAACCGCTTTCGGTTGGCAGCAACGTTTTTTTAACTTTGCGAACCAAATAGTATGAAGAATAATGTCCAAAACTGCCACTGTCGAAGTCTCTCTCTTATCGAATCCTCCCTTCTACTGTACTTATACTATTTTAAAACAATTTTTTTACTAATGCAATCATTAATTTTGCACAAAAATTGTTTTTTCAGTTTTTGTTTCATCCTATGAAAATAGCATCCTCACAATTTTTGATAGATTTATTTATAAATATTTGAAACAATTTTACAAAAAACCAATTTATTGTTTTAAATTACAAACTATTATGCAAATAGTTTGGGATTTTTTCTCAGAAAAATTTTAAAAAATTCTTAAATAAATTGTAACACAATTCTTATTTCTTTGACGATAAATTGTTGTTAAATATGTTGCAAACTCAACTGTTTCATTTGTGTAAAAGCTAAATGTTGTCAAATTTAAAACATGTGGTTATTTTCTATTTACGTATTCATATTTATCAGGAGTAAAATACTACCATTGTAGTACTTTCGGCAGCGCTGGACATAATGCATTTAGTTTTAATTTTTTTTTTTTGTGATTTTGTAGCCTACGCAAATTATTGTCCTCAAATTAGTTAGAAAATTTTATAAGAAATCAATGCTTGCTGCCAGGAAAGCATTATAAAACAAAAGACTTAAGAAACAAACTAGCTGGCCTGAAGCATGATTGCTAGTCGCAAAACAGCACACATAAAAAAGAGCCTCACGATTTGCCGCAAATATGTTGCTGTAGCTAATTTTAAATGTTTGGCTTACTGTGTAATAGACAGAAAAATGAGAAAAACAACCAAAAGCAAAAACAACCAACTTAAAGAGGTCCACCTATGGCTAGGTTTTCAGGGTTCAACACAGGCAACATATGTGACTATCCCCGTCTCTTCCTCTTCCTCTTTGAGAGCCTTGTGTCGCCGAAGTCGAAGACAAATGCCGATCACGTTGATTACACAGTTAAGTGAACCGCAAAGACCAAAGTCAAACGTTGTTGCCACAGCAGCAGCAGCATCAGCAGCAGCAACTGTGTCTTGATGATGGAGCTGAGGCACATTCTTGACTTATTTTATATAATATTTTTAATAATATTTAAAACAAATAAAAAATAGCTGCATGCCTAATAATAAGTAAAGCAGCGTCTTTTTGTTTTTGCTAAAAAAAATATTTTCAGCCAGTAGTTTCTGGCAGCGTGCTTTTTTGTTTTGGTTTTTTGTTTGTGGTATACTTTGTTTATCGTGATGTACGTGATGCAGGATAACATGTCACAAGGTGAGACAACAGAGATAAAATTATGCTGTATAAAAACCATTGTTGTGGCAGAGGTTGAAAATATTTTTTTTTTATTTAAAAAATAACTGGTTCACAACTGAAGGAGCTTTGCTAGCTATACGTATAACAGCAGAATTTCTACGATAAGCTCTTAATTACAGTAATGCTGATAAATATTGCTTTTAAGTTAAGTTTCGGTTTTCATGTTTAATGCGTGTTACAAATTGCTGCTGCAGCTATTTCAATTGTACGATCCAATCAAAATCATTTGATATTCTGGAGCTCTCTGCCCAGATTTAGGCTTTTTTTATATATGTTTTGAATATGATGGTGTTTTTGTTTTTTTTCTTTTTGGTTTGTTAATGCTAACTCTCCTGTGTGCAAAATTGAGCATGCGCATGTGCTTCATTTATGGTGAAGTCACGTTGGAATAATTTGTTGTTTTATGTTAATGTTGCATATATAAACAAACACAACAAAAAGCAACTACAAAAACATAGCCTCGCGTAAAGCCATAGATGAGCAGCAAATGAATTGGAATTTAATTTGAGTGTCCATTTGCCACAAAAATAACAATAACAACAGCAACAACTTTGTTCAAGTTTCGTTTTTCTGCTAAATCGATTTTAAATACAGCAGAACTCGAACCCTTCACTTTGCTGGCTGCTGCTAACTGGCTGGTTTTGTTGCGCCTTAGGTTAGGCTACGCTTAAAGCAATTGGATTCGTTTTTTCTTAACTGAATTTTTTTTATGCTTGAGCTGAACATGACAATTGTTATTGCTTGAAGAAAATGTGTTTTTGGTAAAAAAAAACAAACAAAAGAGTGCTGTAACAATTTGCTACTGCATTAAATAGCAACATCGGAAGGGTAAAAACAGAATGGTTGCAAAAAAACATACTTGAAATAGTTGAAAAGTGATGCTTTTCGTGCTATGAAAAGCTACTGGAATATATAGTTTATGTAAATTTTTGGTTCGTTTTGTTGAAAGAAGATTGGTTTTTTTTTTTTTGTAAGAAAAGTTTTAAGTTCAGTTTTTTTCTGTATACATATATAAAAATCTTTGTTATAGTTTAGTAAATATAAAAAAATTTCTCTACAGCTGCCATACTTGGCTTCTTTAATATTTGCTAGCTAATCCTGGGTCCTTGTTAAGGACTTAAATCCAACAAATTAATTTTTTGATAAAATTTAAATTATGTAGATTTCGAATAAACCACGAGCCTCAATAAATCAAAAAGCAAGTAAGGAATTATCTTTGACTAGGTTGAAGTTAAAACCCCCACCGCATCCCCTAGAGGATGGTTGGCGGAGTGTTCATTCGATTTGCTGAATTTCACACTCAGAGTGTTTATTTGTGTAAATATGAAATCATTTCATTAATTTTTGTGGAGTTTAAAGTGTTTTTGCCGTTTCAATACAGTCACTCTTTACTGGAGGTAGGCGTAGTTTTTATCTGGATTGGCTCATTTTCGAACGTAATCTTTCCATACGTATAAGAAATATTAGTTATCAATAGTAAAAAAGTATAAATATTAGTGGAAAAAACGCAGTACAAAAATGTTAAAATTGTGTTAAAAAAAATAAAATACTATCACACCAAACCCATCATTCCATAACATCATACCATACCTTCGTAACATGCCATCACATCGAAAATAGTAGTAAAAGGAGTAGTCGAAAATAACAAAAAAAAACAGTTGTAGCAGTAATAAACATAGTAATAGAAAAAGTGGCATATATATTAGTAGAAAACAGTAGTAGAAAAGTGTAGAAGCAAGTTGTAGTAGTAAATTGAAGAAGAAAATAGCAGTAGAAAATAGTGGTATAAATAATCATATAATTTCATACCATCCTGCCTGTACTTCCTAATATCCTCATACCTAATGCCACCAACTCATGTTATTAAAAAATAAGTATATTTGCTAATTAGAACACTGAAAAGCAAGTATTAATTAGTAAGTATAATTTTTAAAAATGAGCATAAGTAAGTTTATCACCTTAGAAAAAAAAATTTAATATATTCTTGATATTATTTACTAATATGAAAATCAACAAAACCCACAATATTCCATAAGTATTGTCACACCCTCTTTTTGTTCTCCTCAGATAGTAGTTTTGTCTTCAGATAAAACAAAATATCAATTTCATATATATGCAGCACATATGCATTTCTGACACTTGAAATAGTTTAAAATTAAAAAAAAGCATAACAAAAAGTCAAAGTTAACGTACGTTTAAAGTAGTTAAATAAAAAAAAATATATTCGAATATATACAGAGATCAAAGAGAAATCATCATTATTCGCCCTCATTGTCACTGAATTGAAGTGCTACAATAAATAAATAAATAAATAAATAAATAAATAAAACTTCTACTCCAGAGTCCGTATTTTTAACTCTGTAAACTCCAATTTCCAAACTTTATCCGCTTTTGCAAACAAATGTTCAATCGGAGCTGAAAAGTAAGCATATATAAGTATAACTCTTAAAAGTAAGTATACTTATAAGTATTTAATTTTAGTAAGTATATAAAGCTAAAAATAAGTATGAATTTAAAAAAGTAAGTATAATGGAGAGCTGCATGAATGTGTTTGAACTGCTCTCTACAGTGAGTGAAGTACTGAAGTATACCTCATTCATATGACTTGTGCAAAGAAGAGTTCAGTATAATAAATATTCAATTAGCATTAAGAGATGAAGTGTATAACACTCTGAAGCTTTTCTTTGTGTGTTTCACTCTAATTGTTTTCTCTCGTGTTCTGTGCTTTTGAATTAATCAAAACGTGTGCAGCTTTAGGCGTCTAAAATTGCTTGGGTACAGTCAGTGAAGTGAGAATGAGGTATATTAATTCAAGAAGATGTTTTGATATTAATTCCAAATATTTGACTGGTTTACGGAAAATTCGGATGAAACGTAGACTATTTTCTTATCAGTCGTTGGTATAAATTATTTATTTTTAAATGAAACATAGTAAACTTTAGAGATATATTGTTGTTTCCAACCTTTACTAATAAAATTAGCAAAATTATATTTATAGATGCCAATATTGAAAACTTTTAATTAAATCTTGTTATCTTTATATTATTTTATTTTTAAAATACTTAGTTCATGTGTACAAAATGAAAGAAATAGTAAAAAATTTACTAAATACTGAAAACTCTACATTTACATAACTCCAAAAACTTAAATCATTTTAATTCCATGAATAAAACAATTAATCTTACATATCTATTAATTCTTTTGAATTCATATCAGTGCACCCACTTCATTGCACTCAATTTTCAAACACTTTTTATAAGTCAACTTCCTTTAATGGGTAGACAGCATTCATGCATTTGTTTTGCAATCTAAGAGAAGATGACACGAAGTATTTGAAGAACAAGTAAATGCTTTGAAACGCATTTCTAACCCATTCGTGCAGCTTTCTAGTAGGTAAAATTAATCTTACAATACCATCATATCACACCATCAAACCATACTAAAACCTTCGTCCATGCATAGTAAAAACTACATATCAAATAGTATTAGGAAAAAGTAGTATAAATAATAGTAAAAATAGTAGTATTAATAGCAATAAAAATAGTAGTATAAATATGAAAAGAAAATTCTACCATATAGAGTAGTAGAAAATATTATTAGAAATAATAGCAGACAATAGATATATCTGTGTATCATACCATAAAATAACATCATACTATACTATCCGCCATACCTATGATATCAAACACATCATATTATATCTTTATAAAACACCATCATGTCAGAATATCATACCGATGTAGAAGATCCATCAAATGATAATGGTCATTTGTTCATACCATACTCATTATACCATTCTATTATACTATACTATCATAAAAAAACACATCATACGAAATCCATTATTCCATACCAGCAAACGTACCTGAACCACTTTATTATATATTTTAATAGTTGCATTTCCGGCTTATGCTTTTGTCAAATTTTTAAAATATGAGTATTTCCAAACTGGCGTTAAGCATGATTTGTACGAAGAAATATTTAAAAAAAAAGAATGAAAATGTCTAATTTTTTAAAAGACTATTTTATATTTGCGTAGTAAGTAGCACTATGTTATATAAAATCAATAAGGATTTACAGATAAAAGCTAAAACATGTGCCGGCTAGGGAGTCCCATCCCGGAAACTTTTTTCGATCCCGGGCTTCCGGAATTAGTTCGGGATTGAAAATATGAAGAAGTAAATAATTCAAAACGTTTTTAATACAATTTTTTATTATTGTTACTTTAAACTAAAAATTTAAATTTTTGCGTAAAACAACAAAAACAAAACAAAATACATTAAGGGTACTCACAATTGCGTTGTTTTCAGTATAGTTAAAATACCCCGAGGTTTTAATACCACACTTTTCCGAGCAATTTTTATATTTTTTGTTGTTTTACATGAAATATATAAAAACCAAATGTGAGGTAATTTTAAGTAGCCCAATGATATATTTAACGAAATTAGTTTTTAAAGTTCCATAAAAAACGGATCAGTTTCCAGTTATTTTCTTATTGCAAAAATGGCAGAAGCTCAAAATGCAAGGTAAATATTTTATGCCATATATTAATAAAGTATATCAAATTGGATAGTAAATTTTTTTGCATGGTAACAAAAAGCTATAGTGGGAAGTTCCCAACCACAAATTCTATTTTAGAGGGTGCTCATAATTGTGGTTTTCAACTATGGCAAAAAACCACAATACCACGATACCACACTATTGTGAATACCCAATCTGCCTGTCAACGCCTCCATGGCAAAATGTGGGACCTCAAACTGAAAATGATTTATTGGACGTTCACAACTTTTGGGAGACCTATGGTTACGTATGTAGCACCTGCATGAAGGCCCAAGGTCCAACAGCGCAAAGCAGCTAACCAACTGAAAAAGCTGCAAAGAATGACATGCATTAGTATCACTGGGACAATGAGAACGTGCCCATCTGAAGCTCTGAGTGTACTAATCGGGCTAATGTACTAATTAACGATTATTATCGAAAAATAGGCATGACTAAGTGCACTAAGAATGGAGTAAATAGGTGGTTACAAGGAAGGGAATTTAACGGGTCACATACAGTATCAAGAAGACACTAAAAAGCTTCGAAAATGACCCCTTTTTAAAAATCCTAGATATGATGCTGCCGAAGGTAAACTTCTCAAAACGCTACAGGGTCATTATAATCAATACGCAGCTATGGAGGAGTGAAAGCTTCACAGTCGATCCTAGCTCACAGATATGGTACAGTGATGGGTCAAAACTTGCGGAGGTATATGTCATTGAAGTATTTTTCAGGGAATGTCTCTACAGGAAATCCTACTTTCAGATAGTCACGCGGCCTTAAAAGCCCTTCAAGCCTACGAATCAAGACTAGTCTCCAACTGCGTAGAATTATTAAACACGCTGAGACAAAGCAATAAAATATAATTATGGTGGGTTCCAGGTCACGAAGGATGCAAGGGCAACGAAAGGGCGGACTGCCTTGCCAAACGAGGAGCGTTTCGAACTCTTACAGAACCCGAACCATTCTGTAGTCTAGCCAAAGGCTACATTCTACAAAAAATTAAAATATGGGAAGACAAGAAATTTCAGTGCCACTGGAACAACAGTAGTAGACAGAGGCAATCTTAGAGATTTCTAACTTTTAGTAAAGCAAAATCCAAAGACTTACTCAAGCTTACCAAAGCAGACCTTAGAATTCTAACTACACGCTCAGAAATCTTGGATTAAATTCTAATACAAACTGTATTGTATATATGACCACACCAGAATTGTATTACAATCTAATACACTACATATATTACAATTGATTTTTATTCTCTCATGGGACTTAATTTTAATACATGCTTGTATTAAAATATTTTTGACAAAAAAAAAGTTAACGAACCATGTGGGATTCGAACCCAGTACGTTTAGGTTACAAGTTCTTGGCTCTACCAACTGCTCTATGAAGCCACATGTATAAATAAATGATAAACATGCATAAGAGCCTAACCAAGCCGAATGCTGTTTTTAAAGACTAATCCAAACTGTATTAAAAAGTATTCCAGGTTTTATTAAAAAATGTCTGATATTTTGAAGAGTTTTAATTCTAACAGAAAAAGTATTAAAAAATGCATGATTCCAACGATTGGATTAAAATTAATTCCAAGATTTCTGAGCGTGTAGTTACTTCACTGTTTACTCAGATACCATCTTAAAAAGGTGGGTCTTTCTTAATCAGACGTCTGCAGACTATGCGAGGAGGAAGAAGAAACCCCTGAACACATTCTATGTGAATGTCCGGCAATCTACAGTCTAAGACGTTTCCATTTTGAAGAGGAAGTAGTGCCCCCATCAACTATTTGAAACACCAAGCCAGAGACAGTGCTAAAATTTATTAAAAGCCTAAATCTGGAGAGTTCCTCAAGGGCATGCACAATATATCCTGTGGGTTTCGGTGCACATGGGCCCACTGTAAACTAACTAACTAACCTTTAGTGTTAATAAACGCAAAAACATAAAAAATATTAATGATAAAGAACAAAAAATATAAAAAACTGAAATATTAATTAATAAAATGAAATATTAAAGAACAAAAAATATAAAAAACAAAATACAGAACAGTTTAAGGTACTATTACATAAATGTTTAACATTTTTTCATGTTTTTTTGAGTTTAAGGCAAATTAAATTATTTCCTGAGTCAGAATATCTTACAATACTGAAATACATAGCAATAAAAGGTTTTTCTAATTCTATATTCAGATGAACTTTAATTGAAATGGTTGGATTTACATGAAATTTTTTATTTAAAAATCCTTGTATCCCGAAAAGAAAATCCCGGTATTTAAAGGATCTTAAATCGTTCTTGATCCCGAAATTCAAGATCCCGGTATCAACTTTCCAAGTGCTGGCGTTACTTTACAAAAAACGGAAGTGATTTTTGACTTTGATTAAAAAATTTGCAAACTCTCTGAATTAGGCAAGACTTTTTATATACAAATTTTTTTACAAGGATTTGAAATAACATAAGTTTATTTTCCAAGTGATCAAATTTAGAAATCTTCGCAAGTTATTTTTTTATTAAGCGTTTTTGATCTGGCGTTACGTTATTGGCGTTACGTTACTTAAATTTCCATTGCAGTTCAATGGGGTAATTAAGTAATTAGGTAGTTAAGTAATCATGTAATTTAGTAATTAAGAAACAAATTTAATATATTGTCTTTTTCTTGCCTCAATCCTTTTTTTCATTATCTTAAGCCAATGCCTTCCTTTTTTACTAAAACAAAAAAGTCTACGAAACATTTACTAAACACTTACGAAAAGAAAAAGAAAATTCGTGAAACTAGCCACCTAAAACAGGAAGTCGTAATTTTTATATATAAAATTACTTTTTTTGGCGTGTATATGAAAAATAAATAAATTGCAATTTTTTAAAGTTTTTTTTTTTTCAATGAGTTACAAAGAATTTAGTAAAATTAATTTTGCTCAGTAACGGCTTGTTCTCTACTACTACTACTACTACTACTACTACTACTACTACTACTACTACTACTACTACTACTACTACTACTACTGCTACTACTACTACTACTACTACTACTACTACTACTACTACTACTACTACTCCTACTACTACTACTACTACTACTACTACTACTACTGCTACTACTACTACTACTACTGGTTCTCTAAATATTGCGAAAAATTAGATCCATTTGTATGGGAAGTGCCACGCCCACTTGTGCAAATATTTAAAACCCTTTTTTTGTACTTTTCTGTGCCTAAAAAACTAAAAACGTCATCAATATAGTTTATTCGCTCTAGTTTATACCATTCCTTACATTGTGCAGTGCTCTGTATGGCTCGCACAAGACAGGTAGTGCAGATTTAAAACTTTTCATAACAGATTATTATTTCTTCATTTGTATAAATATGTAAAAATTTATTAAAAATTGTCTATGAGGTCCAGAACTTTTTTTAAATTTTATAAAAAACTTATTCATTTTAAAGAAAAAATTTTTTAAAAAAAAATAATCATTTTTGTAATTTAATTTTTTTTGTAATTTATTAATTTGTCTATTAATAGTACTTAACCCAAAAATCAAGAAATTTTAGCAAGCCGTTACTGAGCAAAATAAATTTTACTTAAACAGTGGCCTAAGACTAAATTCTTTGTAACTCGTTGAAAAAAAAGCTTAAAAAAATTGCAATTTATTTTTTTCATATACACTTCAATAATATTCATTATATATGTAAATATTACAACCTCCTGTTTTAGGTGGCTAGTTTCACGAATTTTCACTAATATGTAAAACAGTGGAGACTGTGGAAATAGTGGATGATCATCATGGTATAATTATTTCTGTATAAATTGCTTTTAATTCATAAAATAAGAATGTTTCTCTTAAACATTATCATAAAATAATAAGTTTTAAATTGACTTTTGTATTGAAATGCCCATATATCTTAACCCAATATGTGTCGTATGTTTCGCAGTTTTGGTTTTTTTTTGTTTAATTTTTCTAATAACTTACTCAACCGTGCCAGTTTTCTTTAAATAAATAAACTTTAGGACATTTTAAAAATTTAAATATTTTTTTTTTATAAATAAATTAGTTATAACAATTTTTATTATTACAATTTTTATATATATATACGAGTACTAAGGTCTATTCGATTGTATATGATGAAATTGTAAGTCCATTAGCTTGTTACTTTCTGAGATACATTCATCAATGCGAAAAACTCGCATTTTGAGTAAAATGCTTTTAAGATATTCGCACTGCTTCCGAAAACCTTTTTAGCGCTTTATTTTTTTTTTTTTTTTTGAATTTATAGAAACCTTTTAAAACTTTCTTTTGGGCTTGAAACTTTGGAGATGTACGCTTTAGATAGTAAATTTTTTTAGAAATAAAAAAAAATTAAAAAAATAGTTTTTAAAAAGTGGTTTCCCCTTAATATCCAATGATTAGCTGTGAGAAATGGTTTATTTAAGAAATATTTTTTAAATTCATAGCTATTGGTAATTTTAGTGAAAAAATATGTGACAAGATATTAAATGCGGCTGACTTGACAAATGAAGCATAAAATTGAAAATTTTTGAAAATGTTAAAAATTCCAAAAATAAAAAAGTTTTAAATATCTAACGTTTCCTACAAAAATTGAAATGAAATCAGAGGTTTCTTGCATCTGATAATTTCTATAATGTAGCTAGTAAAATATTTTAAATAAAAATATCACTTGTTTTGAGCTCAATGTTTCCGCCAGCAGATTATATCTACGTTTAACATTTTCGTGAAAATCCACGCATTGAGCAGCTCTGTAAAGCATTTGTAACTGTTTCCTGTCCAACCCTATTTTATTAATAGCCCTCATTTTAAATGGTGTTCATGTCTAAATTATTAAATATGATTTTAATGCTTTCAATTGAAATGCTAGACGCAAACGTAATATTAGAATTTTATTAATATGAAGAATTTAATATTTTTGTTGACACAGTATTTGACAGCATTAAAATAACTTGCTAGAAAACTATAAAAAGTCTAGACAGGTTGCAGGTATAACGACAAGTTGGTCAAATTTTCAACTTCCTCTAAACAACTTAGACAACAGACCACACAAAGTTGACACAATGTTGGAAACAATACAAAAACAAAAACAAAACCATAAAAAACAAAACATACGTAAGCAAACACTGTAGCATGCAAATTGAGCTGCATTTTGTGTGTTGTGCACACTAACTTAATAGCAAACAACAACAACAACAAAAACTAACACACTGTACATCAAGTTATTAGTAACATGCTGTGACATATCTAACTCATGTTCATATTAATAACATAAACAAATAATAAAACTTTTAAAGCTCTCTTTTTCTTACACTCGCTGTCGTATGTCGTCTGCCGTCTGTCGGTGGGTGTGGGAAAAGTCGCCTTTGAAATATCTATTTAGTTATTTGTTAGAATTGAGTAGAACTTGCCTGACACCCTGCCTGTCTGCGTGTGGTGCGTTTGAGCTTTGTGTGTGGCTTCAGCTGTGCTGCACATATTTAGCACCTTTTTCATAATTATTGTCACGAAAATGCTATGAATTTTTAAACAATGTAAATGAGCAAAACAATACTGGATATTAAAATATTAATATTTTTTTTCTGTTTTATGATATATGTAGTAGTGCTTGTCATTTATGTGCAATAGTTTTTAGGTTAAACCTATGAATTTTTAGAACTTTCATATACATATTTTATGTATGTTTAGTAACGAATTTCTTCGTTTTAAACTTTAGGTAGTTAAGAAATTAAGTAAAGATTGTAAAATAAAACATTTGCATTGATTAAAATTTGTATTATCAGTATTTTTTAAACGTGTTAATTAGTTGAAATCAGGTAATGTATATTTAGAAAGCAGTGAAGAATATTTCTACTTCTGAAATAAATATTGACGTCACGCCAAAACAGTTTTCCAAAAACTAAACTGTTTTTAATGAATAATGAAATAATTTAAATCTATGTTTAAATTCTATTATAATAAGCAAGGTGTCAAAATAGTTTTTTTAAAAATGTACATTGTTTTTGCGGTTTGTAGTGGATATGATCATAGTCAGCAACTTTTGTTCTAGAATTTTGCGACCTTTATGATTTTTTTTTTTAAAATGTTAATTTTATTGCAGTTTAGGATTGATATGATCTAAGCCAAAAAAATTTTTTTGACGATTTTCAAAAATTTTAAATTAAGGGGCGTGGCCCTACCTTTATATAATTTTTTTATTAATGTTAATTTAATTTCAAATTACGATAGATATAATTTTAGCCAACAACTTTTGTTCTGATATTTTTCAAAAACTCTTAACTAGTGGGCCTGGCCCAACTTTTATATCAGAAATAGTTTTCTGAAATACTAACATTTTATTAATTATTCAAATAAGTGAGCTTCCCTAAAGTACTTTCGCATTTGAATGAAGATTTTGTAGTTATAACCTAAGCTCATCTTCCTCAGCTATTTCTTTCCCATTCCATTCCTTTAAATCTTTAAAAGTTATGCCAGATTTCTTCTATAAATCAATTTGTTTCCTCATAATTTTCATTCGGTCAGCTTTTATTTCCAGTTCAGACAATTTTTCCTCGAGGTCTATATAGTTTAACGTAGTTTTTTAATACATTAGGGAAGTAAATAACCATTTTGAGTCGCTTCTTACTCTTCCGTCAGAATTCCACTTCTTATTTTCATAATAAGGACTTTTTAAAAATGTAACTTTATCATTTACATTGTAAATTAGTTTGTTCTGCAAAATTGATTAGTCAGTGAGGTAAGAAATAGAACTATTGCATTGGCCTTTTACCTGCTGACATCTTGTATAAATTTCTTTGTTTAGAGCCATATCCTCATTCCTCTTTACCATCGCAAGAAAACTTTCCAGATTTATTTTGTTGCTGCATTTGACATTATCTAATGGTATATTAAAATATCTTTTATAGACAGCATTGCCAGCAGTCAGCAGGACATCGGTGTACAATTCATTTATTTTTGCAACATCAATCATTGATATTTTTTGCATGCAAAATGAAAAATTAAAAAAAGTAGGTATATTTTCATAAATTATGTTGGGTTGTACAGCTTCTTCAGCTAAAGTTTCAATTATATTTTTAACACATCTTTAAATTCCAAATGTTTTTCACTATCAATAATTGCACTGCCCGTAACGATTTTAATCGGTTCAACACAAGTAGAATTCAAAGCAACACACAATTTTAATTGATCGATGAATTCTTTGTCAGTGGTGTTAAGTATGATCTCTGTATCCTAATACACTCTTGTGACTCTTATATTGGTTGGCGAATTCAATCAGCAAATCGCTCAACAGAATAATCTGAAAAGCAATATCAACTATAAACATAAACCTGTGTTTTTGCACATCATTGAACGTGTTAGGATGAACAATTTCTTTATTTGACTGGAAGTTTAAAAAATCAAACGCTATTAAGTGATATGCAGCATCACACATTGATGCCCCGTCGATTATTAAAAAAAAATGTTCGTTGGATAATTTCAAAATAATCACGGTAAATGACAAATGTATTACATACATTTTTAATTTAAATGGCTATAACTTTTTTCACTAACTCTGTTCTAGAAAATTATCACAACATGTTTCTCAATAAATATTATTAGCTTTTAAAAACTTCTAAAAAATTTTCACTAGCACAAGCCGTTCCGGAGTAATAACCTTTTAACTGAAGGGGTTTTTAGTGTAAAAGAGTGACACATACTTTACGGCACTGACGTTGATCCTTCCAATGAATTCATGATATCAAGGCGGCTTCTTATAGTTAATCCTTCAATGAATTTATAGTATACTTGCTTTTTAACTCGAAGCAGTTTTAGAGGTATGAGCCAGGCTTAGAATATGCCCAAAAACACCATTTTTTTTTTGTATGGAGGATTTAGTTTTTCATTCATATTTTTTAAGGTAGTTATTTTATTTTCCATATCGATACTGTTTGGAATGTGTTTTCAAAATGGTTTATAACTCTAAAATCGACTTATTTTTAGAGGTGTGCACGCAAATTGGAAAATTTAGGTTTTCATATTTTTGCGGTTTTCGAGCTATATCTGCACGATCCGAAAAATTTTTATATATATAATATATAATATATTTTATAAAGTCTCATTACTTACATCGAATTCCATCAAGAAAGCTTGTCTGAAGAAAAGACTTGGGAAAAAGACGACTGAATGAGAGTGATTCCTTCCAAGGTAGCTCCATATACAACTCCTTATCCCCTAAGCTATTAAATAAAATAAAAAATCACAAATTGTGACTGAAGTATTGGTCTTCCATATAAGTATCAATTGAAAGTAATAAATAAATATCAATAAATTACTTGCTATGTGAAAATAAGGAAATGTAAGAATTTTTATTAGACTTTTTGTTATTAAATATTTAAAATTTGTTTTTTTAATAGTTTTTAATAAATTGACATCCCCTGAAGATGTAGGAGACTACCTACGAAACGTTGGGAAAAACAATGTAAAAATTTTTTTAATTTTTATCATTTAAAAACATATTGACCAAAACAGCCCAAACACGCAAAGATATCGAAAGTTATATGCTTATCTCGAAAATTTTGAATAAATGACATCTTGCAAAATATAATTACGCAAAAAATTTAATTTTTTTCGATTTTTATCAACCTGTATCTAGCATTTGGAACTTTATAAAATTAATTTTTTTTTTTTTCTTAATTAATTACTCTCAAACATAACTCCTTTGGAAAAAACACAAAAATAATAAACGAATTGAAAAAATAAATCCGACCGATTTATTTGATATCACTTAATATTAGCAGGAAGTTCAAACATCAATTAAATTATAGCATCAGCATTAAAAATCATCATCATTTTAAACTCATGAATTTTTTGTTTTGTATTTATTTTTGCCCAAATCATCCAGACTACTTAAATTTTATAAGAAATATTTTTGATAAATATTATATTTAGGGTTACTAGCAGAGCCTTGCACGAACGTTCGTTTCGTTCGTTCGTGAAAAATAGATGTCCGTTGAAAAATTTCGTCAACATCAAATGAAAATATAATGGCCGTGCAATGCTCTGGTTACTAATGCCTTTTTTAAAGGCTATTTTGCGACTTAATTAAAACAAAAATCTAAAAGAAGTACCCCTGACAGTATCGTAGAGCGTTAAAGTATTCTGAGAAAATATTTTAAATATTTCTTTGAAAATATCTCTAGAAGCTACTTTGTTCCAGATTTATTTTACGCGTTTATCTATTGAAAAAAAGGTCTGATGTAAAGACTTCCTAAGACTATGTTATTAAAATTATTTCCAATATAACGTAGTAAACTTATATAAAAATATCTGCTTTTCTTAAAACTGGGGCCGAATTATAACATCCGTGATCGAGCAAAATCCTCAAAATTTATCGACACTTGTCTCGTCATGCTGTTCGTAATTCTTCTGGATTACAGGTGCTGTAATTCGACCCCAGACTTCTGTTCTCCAAAGAAAAAAGAATATTATTTATTATTATTTATTAATGTATGTCAGTATACTAAGAACTAAGTTCTTTTAAGGTACAAAGTAGGAAAAAATTTACATATTGAATACATAAGCTATACATATTAATAATCATATAACAAAAATTCAAAAGAAGATAAAAAATCATATTGTTGAAAACTTTTGATGTCACATATTGAATACAAGAGATATCCTTATTTAATAAATGTTATATTAAATTAAAGAAACCAAAATTAAAAAGAAGATAAAAAATCACATTATATAAAGTAAATAAAGAAAAGTTTGAATTTGATAAGAGAAAAAATAACTGACTACTTTAATTGTCTATGAAAATGTTTATTAGGAGTAATGTTTAAAAACTCCCTGTTTGAAGCTTCCCTCTCCGACTGTTGATCTTAGATTGGTTGGTAATGCATTCCATAATCTTATGGCATTAATAAAAAATAACTGTGTTGAGTTCAGAAAGTTGAAATTAGGTACTAAAAACATTTGACTTCTATGTGACTGGCCAAATTGCAATTTTTCATAAAGATATGTTGACGTCTTATTCTTTATGAGTTTGTGAAGAAATATGCAATTCCGAGTATTTAGATTATTCAATAGATCGCAGCCAAGTATACTGTTTTTAAGCTCTGCCGAGTGATCAAACTTGAGTAAGCCATATACATTATACCTGGCGTAAAATTTTTTTCGGAATTTTGATTGCGGGTAGCGGCTAAAGTATGCCATTTCATGAAAAAATCAGCATCTTTAACCCTCAAGTCAATCGGAGTGTGCCAAACCGTGCCAAAATGAGCTCCAAATAGGAAATATAGAAAACACAAAAAAGTTTTTGTTTCTTGTTTTCTGCATTTTACCAATTTATATTCTCATGAAACCATCTTATACTTAACTTGTTTACACATAATAAGAATTCAGTTTCCAAAATAGTCAAGAATTTAAAGTTCAGTTAAATAACAAGAAAACATTTCTTTTTAACTCACATAAAATATTTGTTATTAAAAATATTACTTTTTTAATACTTACTAGAGTTCGCCAGTGGTTGAAATTCGACCTTTTCTCTGTAACCTTCTACCTACACTGTGATATGAAACAGCTTTTGTTCTCAGATGAGCATAGAAAAAGATAAGAAACGACTCTATTTCTATTTTCAGTTTGCTGCTCAGTGTTAACCAATGACTTTTCATAAAAAAATACGTTGTACTGAGAAAAGCTACAGGTTTTGAGTTTGTAGTCAAAATAACGGTAATTTTTCAAAATTTACTGTTTATCAGAAATATTCGCACATGTTACATAAAAAATGCTTATTTCAGGGTATTCGTACACGGAGAAAACTGTTTGTTGAATTTTTATTGTGGTTAATTCTCAGACACTTCGAGATTATGCTAGATTTCAGCAAAAACTAATCAAAGTTTGCTATTTCAGTTTATAATAACTAAACAAATCTTCGATTAAATTCAAGCAAAATTTTGCTAAGTTACTATAAACTGCAAAAGCAAATTTCTGCTTAATTTTTACGTAAACATATAAGATTAAATCTTTTGCATGCCGCTATCAACATTTGATAATTTAGCATGCAAATATTTGATTAGTTAATATAAATTGGAATAGCAAATTGTGATAAGTTTTTGCTGAAATATAGCATATTTTTTAAGTGAAATAAGTATTAAATTTAAAAATTACCATTATCTGGAGACTTGAACCTCAGCCGAGTGAGTGTAAGTGCATGGGCTTATCCATGCGACCATCGTAGTTGTTAACTAATCGTCACCTAATTTTCTTCATTTAGAATAAAAGTTTAAAAGAAATTTGCTTGAGTTTTGTAAAAAATCACTTTTTGAGTTGATAATAACTCAGCAAATATTTGCTTGAGTTTAGTAAAAATTTGCTATTGCTTTAGTAAATATTTGCTTGAATTTAATGTAATTTTGTTTTTTCCTAACTACATGGGGAGTGATTTCAATTTAGTAATCTTTTTCAAAAATCACAGCGTGATTGAGCAAAGTTTTGCTGATTTGCTTTTAAGCAAAACACTCGCTTGATTCAAGCAAAATAATTATCTCCGTGATAGAAATAGCGAAAAAATGTCTGTAGTATTTTTTGTACATTTCAGCAATGTTTAAAATTTCTTCTTACACCGTGTTCTTCCATCTCTTTTAGCTTAGCTTTTATTTAAGAAATTATCTATTAACTAATACTTTGGGCGATTGTTTCATCAGATCCATTTTCCCACTATGGGAACCGCAATTAATTTTTCTACATTATCAGAAATGAGAACAAGAGCCAAATGCTCCATCTTATCTCTACCAGAAATTGCAGAAAGTATCGAACCTCCAGAACTTCTGCCTCCTATTGAATGCATCGGAATTGTCACTTTATCTCCTACAAGTCGCTATTACTATCGCTGCCATCAAATTCAACGTTTGTTACAGCGAATTCTATTATCAAAAATGTTATATTGCAAATATATTGAACATTTTTAGTCAAATCCTAACTATTTATTTGCTTGACACTTTTTTTTCCTTTACTGTTCTTTCTTGAGTCGTTGCGCTTTTCGTTGTTTTTTCTTTAAGAGACGTTTGTCAATACCAATCAAGCTGCCCACACGACCTTCTTTCCATTGCATTGACCCCTTTTCCAAACGGCAGATTTTCTTGCAAAGAAGTCAAAAGCATTTTCTTGCTTTTGTATTCTCGAGTTGTTGGAAAGAAAACTGTTGGTGTGAATAAGGGGTCATTATGAGGAAAACTTGATATTTTGGGATGGTCATAATGTCAAGAGCGTTAATGTATGCAATATCGTATAAAGAGCCAAAATTGTTCTTAAAATCATTTACGATTTTGTACTGACTCGGACATAGAGAATTGTAACCTTTCTGTGTAGTTCTAAAGACCTCATATTATTTCAACACTTCTGCAAAAAATATTCTTTTACAAGGCGGTGTAATTCGAGCTCTCTTCCAGAAGTGTAAAATTTCGTCGAACAGTAACCGGTTTTTTGCAGTAATGATTTTCTTTTCGTAACGCACATTGTTAAAAAAACTGAAGCACTTGTTTTTAGACGGTAATTTTGCACTTGTTGTTTTTCACATTTTCCGATCAAAAACACATTTTCGTCTGATGAACGAAGCCGTTTTGACGATCATGGCTGTTCGATAACCATCAAAAATGGTCCTACGAATAAATATTTTATTATTTTCTAAATATTTTTCAAAAGACACAAAAAACCGAAAAAAAAAATTAAATACAACTCTGCGCCAGGTCTTGCATACATATGTTGTCGTATGATTAAATGCAATTTGCAATTTAAGTTGAGAGCTCGAATCAAGCTTACTGTATACTACTTCAGAGTAAGTGATCACCGGTAGAATAAGTTGAATCACTAATTTACGTCTAGTAGAAATTGGTGTAGACTGAGCCGACACTCTTAGATTACGTAGGATGAAATATATTTTTCGGATTACAGCATTGATACGGTCAATACACGTCAAATAACAATTGATGCTGAAACCTAAACTTTTCACATTAGTAACAAGAGGAAGTCTAGTGCCATTAAGACATAAGTCCGTAAAATCCTCAAAAAGAATTCTGTTTTTGGATACCGGCAATATAAAAGTCTTCTGAGCATTTAACTGAAGCTTGTTTTAATTGGCCAATTGGCAAATATAATTTAAGTCTTCATTCAATTTGAACACTAAATCTTCCATTAAATTTTATCTACCCGTTAAATAAAATTGAACGTCATTGGCATGCACTGACGAGTAATTGCAGCAATCAAAAATGTCATTAACAAATATTTAAAATAGCAGTGGACCCAGAACCGAACCCTGGGGCACACCAGTACTTATATTCTTACGCTGCGAAAAATTATTTCCAACTCTTACCCTTTGCACTCTATCTTCAAGGTAACTTAAGAAGAAGAAGCTTAAGAATATTTTTTGCATTTTGACAAAAATCGTAAAAGTATTTAAGTTTATGGCAGAGTAGAGTACGACTGACTGACAGTATCTAATGCTTTTGAAAAATTAAGTGAGCAAAGTAGCGTTAGTTTTCCTTCGTCATAAGATCCTCTTATATCATCTAATACCTTAAAAGTAGCAGTTGTACAACTATGGCCGACACGAAAACCTGACTGTAGCGGGGACAAAAGCCACTTAGATGTTAAATATGTAGTAATTTGATCAGCCATTAGGTCTTCACAAACCTAAGAAAAACACGACAGAATGATTACAGGCCTAAAGTCCTTGGCCTCACTAGCTGTAGTTTTCTTAGCAATTTTCATCACGAAGACATTTTTCCATGATGCAGGAAATGAAGATGTAGTAAAGCAGTGGTTAATTATGTGTGAAAGAACTAAGGATATGTGCTAATATGATTTGTATCAATTTTATATTTATACCGTTTTCACCAATAGCATTGGACTTTGCCACCTGATCTTCTGTGACCGTTGAAAACTGAAACGTTGGCTTACAATGAAGGCCTGAAAATTCAGAGGAGCTGAGCAAACTATTTTGAGGAAAGAGAGTGTAAGACAAGAAAAAATCGTTAAGAACTTCAGGATCTATCTGACAATTAGCAGTTTACTTACCACCGATGCTAAATTTTTGTAGATTTTCCCACAAAGTCTTCGGCGGAAGAGATATTTTTAGTTTATTAAAACAATATTTTTTCTTGGATTGCCTTATTTTAAGAATAGAAGCATTCCTGGCACACCTATAATTTTCCTATTTCTCCAGTGAAGGGTTATTTCTCCAGATATTCCTCAGTTTATTTCTTTTTTTTAATGCGATTTCAATGCTACTGAACCAAGGACAAGATGTATTTTTAATAGTGACAGTCTTAAGAGGAACATATTTCATGAAAAGTGTATTTATTTGATTATAAAATAAAGATAATTTGTTTTCAACACCTGAACAGAACCACAGATCATTTCAGGATGTTATCAGTAGATCACGAAGAAGAGCTTGGGAATCAATAGACTTAAAATCATAGAAAGAAAATACTTCAGATGTATCAAATCGAGAAAAATTTATATTAAATGTGCAAAAAAATTAAATCATGATCAGATAAAAAGTATATTTGATCAAACAGTAAAACATTTGACACAAAAAAAAATCAAGAAGACTGGGACTATCATTAGACGAGAATCGTGTGGGCACGGTAACATTAACAATTGACAAACCGATAGTTGAGACATTATCAGACATTGATTTTGTAAGACTATCATTACATAACAAATTAAAAATAAAATTACCGCATAAAATAAAATAGTTAAAATCTATTGACAAATCCGATAATTTAGAGAAAAGTGAGTTTAAACTGTTTGACTTAGATTTACTGACGAGTTGAGAACTTAAGTTATTTCGACAGTAAATGGCAACCCCACCTCCCCTCCTACCAACCCTATCATTTCTAAATAATGTAAAATTTTTAAGGCATAGCACTATATCCATAGCATCACTACAGAACCATGTTTCAAACATACATATAACATCAACGGACGAGTCGTCAAACACATATTTAACATAGTCTAGCTTAACAGAATTAAGGCTTCTAGCATTAAAGTGAACAACCCTCAACCCCTGCCGAATCCTTCAAAGAACTTCAACAAGTATCTTGTTATTAACGAAGTTATTATAATTATTTGAAACAAGCATAAATCAAAAATCGGTCACAAACGCACATGCAGGACATTTTACTCCAACATAGTTTTACTACATTAATTTTATGTAACCAGTTATTTTCACTGTAGATAGATAAGGAAATAAATTTAGAATGGTTGAGAAAGAGAATATAATAACATAGATTAAGATAGAAAATAGAAGTATCAAACAGAGTTAAGATTAAAATTATGTAATTAATATAAGGAATAATTAAATAAATAATGTAAAAAATACGTTGGTAGCCCTTAATTTTCGCGAAAACTCCCCACATATTTATCTTCGAAATCAGCTGACACGATATTATTGAGTTCATTTATTAAACTGCTGAGTTAAACTGCATATAATTTTTGTACAAAGAGACATGTAGTGAATTTTTTAAAGTAACATTTTTATTCCTTATTCCTAAATTTTACTTTGGGCCTGTGAACAAAACAATGGTGTAAAACTATAAAAATTGATAACTTTCTTCATTTTTGAAGTGAAAACTTCTTTAGGCGCGTTGTACGATTTTGGTAGAGGATAAATCTTTGGTTTGCGTCATTGTGTTTTTCCGAGTAACTCTCGTCATCAACACAGACAGCAAAGATAAGATAGGAAACTTAGAAAACATAAGCAAGCAACCATCAATAAGTTCCTCTGCTGACGCATCGTTCTTTCCCCTCCCTTTGCTCCGCTGCGAAACATTAGCTGCATTCCCGTGGCACTAGTTCAGATCAAATCTCAGTAAAACAACGTTAGTTCAACTTTATATCAATTTGTCATCAGAGTCTTGAAACAGCTGTTTTTTGAACAATAACAAAAGAAAACAACAATACCAAAACGCCCATTGAGCGGTGAAAAGTCAAAATAGAAAAATGAATAGTTATTTAGGTTTGCCAACTATGTTCGTTTTGATAAAAAATGCTTGAAACTTGGCAGCAATTTAAGATCAGAAATAGAGCTAGAAATCGACTTGGTCTTAATTTTTGTTTTGTGAATAAAATAGAGCCGCGCTCTAGATCAAGGACCACGGGAATGCAGCTATTGAATGTTACATAGCAAGCAAAAAACACAGCAAGAAAAGTGCTGTTTATTTTCCACCGCCAATTCGGTTCATCCCCACTAACGTTGTGCAACCGATGTGATACTGCTCTTCTCTGTTCATCGCTGTAGTAGATTTGCTTGGTAATTGTTGTTTTAAATGTATTTTAATTCAGCTACAGATCTACATATACATTGACAGAAAAACAGTAAACATCTTTCAGGATTTCTTTATGAAGGAACGATTTGTCAGCAGATAAACTTATAGATGGTTGCTTGCTGCCATAGTAGAATTAGACAAGGTAGTGTTAGGGCTGAATGTGTTTTCTTTCTAAGTGACCATAACTGCCAAAATCATCCATTTAGATATATTTTCCATATCTTGCTTTCATTTTGCATTCTCATTGGTTGCAGATTTTGTATGAAATGTCAACTTCGTTTTGACAGTTTCGGTCACCGGCTCTCCGCCCTAACACTACTTTGTTTAATTTTGCCATGCCTGCTGCATTTGCTGAGTACTTGGTAGCCAATATCCAATAGCGTGTATTTGAGTTTCATGACCAACATAAAAACATTTGTAGTTTTATAAATGTCGCAAGCATATTCTCTGACTGGGACCATGGTATAATAATTAATAGGTAGGAGTGACATTTCGTGTTTCGACCGTCGAATGTCAAGCAAAAGAAAACAAAATAGAGAACGTGTGTCACACACATTGGCCGCATTCAGAGGAGTCACCTGCTGTGAATGGATCATTTAATTGCAAAGGTTTCTCACTCAAATTTTAAAAAACAGTTGCCAACTATTGACTCCGCTGAAAGCTGCCAATGTGTGTAGCTACCAATGACATGCACTTTATATTGTTTTCTTTTGTTTAAAATTCGATGGTCGCAGCTCGTTAGAAAAAATGTAGTTGTCAAGGCTACCGAATAATAATTTTATCATGAGTGGGACTGCATCGTCCAAAATTTTTTGTTTCTTATTTCAGCTACCATAAGCCTTTAGTATCTTTTTTAAAAATATAATGCAATGATTAATGACGCAAACAGTGAAAATAATGTAAATGAAATTCAATGAAATGTATTTCACAAATTTTATGTATGTGTATATTATTATGTATAAGTGAAGTGTTAGTGTATATTAATTATTTCAATAAGTTTAATTTACATTTTTGTCTATGTTTTACTTTGTTTTTTATATTAAAACCCTTAATTAAAAATATAATGAAGTGATAAAAGATGAAAATAATGTGCATTAATGATGAACCGGGTGTACGGATGAACCGAATCGGGGGCAAAAATTAACTGCACTTTCCTTCCTATGTTTTCTGTTTTCCTTGTAGCAAGATCTCAAATGCAGGCATTAAAAAAGATTCAAGACCCATCAAACAAATATCATGTTTGTTTATAGAAATTAATTTATTTTATTTTAGCTACAGCTCTACCTATACATTGAAAGAAAAAATTAAATATCCTTTTTGAGGATTATTTTTCATTCAATAGTGCTACCTGTATTTTATTTTTGTATCAACAATATTAAATCTAAATATAATAATATAGTTTGGTGTAATTATAAAATAAAAATGCTATCTGAAGAAAAAATATTTTGAAAGAAATAATCAAAGGTTGAGGAGGTGAAAATATAAAATTTTTTCCGATTAGCATGAAAGTTCTTATATAAGCAGTAAGGCGGTCCGTGGCAGAACAAAGTCTTCCAGGGAATACTAATATTTTACATATATGTTTTCGCTTCGGTCGGCAGTTCCCTCACTGCTTTACTTATTTTTTTAAAAATTTTAGTAAGCTGCTTAGTTTTGTATAAATTTCCTATATTATATTTTAGACGTAAACTTTTAAGAACTAATACAGATTTTTTTGTCTCCTCTACCAAAATTCGTTTATTCAAATTTTTACTTTTGGAAAGGGCTAAAAAATTGTCCGACAATTATATTAGGTACAAAAAATACTTTAAATTTGTTAACGAATTTAGAATCAATTAATATTAAATAGTTTGTGTACAATGTAGCTTATTTGAAATGTTTGTTAATCAAATAAAAATAAAAAATAACACTGCCAGTTACTGCTAAAATAACCTTAAATTTAAAAGAACTGTAGCGCCCTTTGGAGGGTGTTTTTGGTAAAAATAAATAAATCAACATTAAATAACACGACTCTGCTCAGACAATGAATATGATTCAATTATTCTTCGTATAAGTTATTTTCAAATTTTTAAGACTACACTAAAATTTTTCTTTAGAATTTAACACCTTTGTTGATGTTTATCGCACTTTACTAATTAGTTGAGTTTAATTCGCCTGCTTTTAGCCGCAGTCAAAATGCAAGACGGTAGCTGAACAAATTATTGCTATTCCTGTAATAACTAAGCTTACTCAAGATCTGCTCTCAACGATCGCTGCGTCAGTGCGACGCCATGCATTGTTTGTTTTCTTAGTGACTGAAATCATTGTTTGGTGAATTCGTTCGTTTTACTTGAAACTTGAACTGATTCAGAACTTAAGTCAATAACAGAACTATTTTTAAATTTATTTATTATGTTTAGTGTGAAATGCTTATTTTTTGCATTGTATTCTGAGACTTTGTGGTACTACAAATTAGCATGATCGATTTCAAGAGCAAGTTTTCAAACCGTTGTTGAGTAGATTTTGATCTTTAAGAGTATTTTAATTGTGAGTTGGGAGTTCTTATGTCATTGGGGATTTTTTTATGGAAATAAAGACATCGCCCCAATTCTTCTAACAGTATTAAATATTTGCTTTTATTATTAACTAAAAATATTTCATCAAAATGTTAGAGCCTAGATTGATTCGAGATAAAGAAGATAACATAGAGCAAAGCAAGCAAATCTGCGCAGAATTAATGCAGTCGCTTTTTCGAACCTTTGCTTTTTGCAAAGTAATACTTGAAGTATTATTCAAAAAATTATTTCAAAAAATTATTTTTTATAGAATTTTAAAAAACAATATAGTAATTAAATAATAACTTTTTATTAAATCATATATTTTAAATAACATATGCTTCGATAATTTGTTTATTTTTAGTCACTTGTAACTTAAGTGTAAGAAGAAAAAACCAACCTAAAGCTGGATTATTAATTTTATATTACTCATTGAATATAACAACTCGTTCGTTCGTTTCCTTTGTCTTTTGTTTAATAAAGTTTTAATGGCTAGGTTTTTTGCAACATCGTACCTATTATTCTAGAATAATATTGTTTCTAATTTATAAATTTAAGCGCGTTCGTTTTCTAAATCTTTTGTTTGGTGAAAATTTCATAGCTTGGTCTTTTGTGCTATTTTGAATCACTTGTTCTAGAAGAGTATTTTTTTAAAAACTGAAAAGCGTTTTTTTTCTTAGACTTTTCTTATTAAGTTTGTAAACTGCTTTATCTCGATTGCATAATCTTAGCATGCGACACTCATGCGTGCTTGTCACAATAATTTTCCGCAATAAAAATAATTTTGTTAACCTTGACAGCAAAAGTTAACAAGAAAATTAACCCAGAAAAGTTGCGTTGACTTGGGAAAACAATCAAAATCAAAACTTATAATCAGCTAGCTGCAAAGAAAATGAACACTCGTTGCCATTGTTGTTAAAAAGAAGTTCAATGAACAAACTAAAGACGTCAACGAATTAGACAAAACAAAAAAGTATTAAACACACACACACACATATACAGCTATATAGAATAATTGTAGCGCTTGCGTGCTTGGCTGCCTATTGTTATAAATGTTGCTGTTGTTGTTGTTGCTGTAGTAAGTAGCGCCAAAGCGTGCCATTCATTCACAATTTCAACATATTGCATAAAAATTGTTAATGAATAGCGTTAACTTTGGCTAAGAAAAAACTGTTTACTTATGCGTGCTTCAAGTACTTTGAGTGCGTCAAAGCGCAGCAGCAACACTTTTAGCACTTTTTTTGGCTTATAATAATTTTCCAAAATATTCCCACTGCTGTTGAATTTTGAATTACTTAGCTTATAACTGACTTCAATTTAACTGTTTTTGAATTGCATTTCCAAGTTACTAGCTTGTTATTGTTTTTGTTTTTTTTTCTCTCTTAACACACAAAGTACTTTAACTAATAATTATAATTGGTCGCTTGTGTGATTTTCTGTGACACAGAAAACGAAATTGTTTATTGTAGCTAGTTTGTGGCAAATGGTAATGATTGCTCCCCCATATTTCAAGGTCAGCGTAGGGAAGTTGTCATCGTCGTCGTCGCTGTTGTCGTCAACGCTTCAGTAATTGTTGCGAGCAGCAATTTGAAATAAATTCATACTAAGTTTCTAATCTAATCTTTGTTTGGTAGAAGGTTAGATGTTTTAAGTTGAAGTTGGCTGTAATTGTTGCTGGTTTTCGTGCTGATTGAGTTTGTATTAGAAAATTGCTGGAGCGTTGCGTTTTAATGATTGCAGAATGTGGGTAAATAACAAATTTTGCCTTTTTATAAGTGGGTTGCTTTTGCATTGAATGTTGATTTGTTGCTGTAAAATTAGGCTAATGGCAACAAATTTATAGTATTTAATGGGCGTCATGAGATTCTGATAAAGGTCAGACATTAAGAGAAGTTTTTAATGTGATGTTAACAATAAAACAGCAATTGCTTGATAGAAGTATCTGATTACAAACAAAAATATTTGAGGAGTAGAGGCGAACATTTAAATGGACCAGATTTAAATCACAAAAAATTTTAAATAAAATGGATCTAAAGAAGCATCAAAACAGCAACTAAAAGCTAATCGCTGACTGTAGATATTGACTGCGACAAGATGAAATAACACTTGTTTATGCGTGCTCATGCGCATAATATCCTGACTTAAAATCATCATAACAATCTTTCATAAAGAACAACACCAACTCTACACTTTGATGTCATGCCGCTGTGTACGACTCACAACCCTTTTTAGACCAAACTACATTCGTCACTCAACAAATCAATTCAATTTAGTTCTAAAATTGCTAACAGTAAGCATTGTTTTCCTCCGATGAGTTCAGCCAACTCAAAGCCCGGGTTAATAAGTCAAATATTATCAATGAGTTGAATTGTTTGCCATCAATGTCAGTGAAGCTGTTCCTGTTGTTTTTGTTGTTGGTGTTGTTGTTGCTCTTGTAATGGCGTGAAAATTTGCCTTAGCTGCTATGCTGCGTGGAAAATCCTTGCTTCTTGTGCTCGCTTTCTTTTAACGCTGCATTTTTATGGTCTTGTTTTTTTAAATATATATATTTTTTCTTTTGCTGGTATAACCATTTGATGTTCTAATAAGCCGCCCATGGTCGGTGATCATGTTGTGTAAACATTTAAGCCTTCTTGCTTAACCAAACAAGCGGCTAATGTCTGTGAAGTGGTCTTGGAGTTAAAAGGAGTGCGACAGGCGGCAGCTAGTTACGTTCTGGCACATACGCTTACAGCCATTAAAACTATGGCCAGCATAAAAAGGAGCGAACAACAACAAAATATATCTAAAAGGCTTATAAAATAGAGTTAAAAGCATGCAAACAAGACGTGCCTATTGAGCCTTATTTGAAATGCACTCATTTTGTGGTGTTTAGTTGGAGCAGTTAATTAGAGTGGTGATAAGAGTAAGCAACGCCTATGTACTTTTGTTGCTGTTGCTGGTGTTTTCATTGTGTGGTTATTCTTGTTATTTGTGCGTTCCTTGCAGACCATTAGAAATGTTTACTTTAATATTTGATTTTGAAGGCAATGACGAAAAAATCATTTAAATAAAGTAAAGCGCGTTCGTTGCTTAAATCTTTTGATTTAATGTTTTATAAGGTAAAAACTTGTGTAAAGGACCACCGCATGATTTGTTTGAAATCTGGCAATCCATCAAAATGTTGAAATTTGTTTTTAAGTTTATGTCCCGATTAAATTTCTGTAATTTTTTTTTTTATTATAAATATGTACATATTTTGCTTTAAAACAGCTCAAAATTACAGTTTTTCGAAAAATTTGCTGTTTTTACCACAAAAATCGATTTTTTAGGCACATATGAAAACTCAAGCTTGCAATTATTTTCAGTTTAAGCAATTTTATCGCATTTTTCCTATAAAAATTTTCCGATTTTTTACTATGATTCAATAAATTTTTTTTTTTTTCTTAATGCAAAATAACACCGGAAAATAGGTAGGTCAGATAAAATTGAATATAATTGCATACTTGGCATTTCATATAGTAAAACATTAAAATTGTGCTTTACGTTTAAATAAGCAGCAACATTTCCAAAAAATACAGTTTTAAGCTGTTTTACAAAAAAATGTGTACAAAAATTTTATGAACAAACTACAGAATTTTAAGTATATCACCTCAAAATTAAGCAGAGTGGTAAAAAACCAGCAAAATTACTCAGAAATTTGTCTTTTGAGATGTGCTATAGCAAATTATATTTGATTAACTAACTACAGAAAATTGATTGGGATATAATTTTTTTTTTGGTCGCTCATAAAAAATAATACATTTTGTTATTTAATTAACGTGATAATGTTAATTATGATGTGTAGTGTAAGCATTGTGAAAATGTTTAAATATAGTATTATTATGTTTATTATTTATTAAAAGGAAAGAAATTTAAAACCTTTGCCTGTTTTTAAAAAAGTTATAGGGAAAAATTGTTTGAGTTCATTTTAAGCAATTTAAAGCCCATTTTTGATGCTTTCAATGAAAACCGTGTGGCTATTTTTCACTAACAATACCAATCTTTTGATGCAGATAATATTTTTTAACATAATTATATTAGAAAATGCTGGTGGAGCGAAAAAAAAACACCTTTGCATTTTTAGGTTATCTAGTAAGCATTGTTAACATTTTTATATGTTCTTATCCCTTATGTATATGATCAAATTTATTTTAATTAAGGAATAATTTTTTAATTCTGATCGAAAAAATCTATTTAGAAAAATGAATTGGCTTCTACTTTTGTCGATATATTTTCGATCAAAAACTTATTTTTAAAAGTTCAGCCCTTAACAATTTATTAATATTATAAACTATTTTTATTTATTTTTGGAAAACGGAACTTAAAATGCATAAAAAACTCGTAACTAAAAAAGTACAATCGGCACATTTGGATTAACAATCGACTTTAGAATTCTATTTTTTTAATATTTTGATTTTTCGTTATTATGTTTTTTTATTACTTTTATATACTTTCTGTATTTAATGGAATCAGTAAAATAAAAATACCAACTAACAATTTCAAAAGTTCAACTTTATATCCATGACCTTTTAGCAAAAAAAAAAAAAAAGGGCCAACCTCTAGTTGTCCATTCAACGATTTTGTGATATTTTGACCGTTAAATTATAATTGTTTTTGGTTCGTAGAAATATATTTAAAATGCGTACAGATTATAAGAGACGAAGTACAATAGAACAGTTTTATTAATTTTGCTCTTAATGAATATTTCTTAAAATACAAGTTTGGACTGCGTCTGGCACAAATATTATTAGCTCGTGTTAAAACTTTTACACTGAATGTATTGCGGGCGTGTTATATTGCAAACACCTTTAAAATATTTGATGTACCGACATAAGAAGTATCAAAAATCATGTTGGGCAAACCTAAGGACATCTTTTTTATCTGATTGAAAAATATCTATAGTTGATAGTAGCAACTTTATTTAAAAAGTTCCGGAAAAATAAAAATTACTGAATCAATAAAAAAAAATATTTGTGATTAGATTGTGATTAGATAGCACTGACCCATTAAAACCACACCATTATTTTTATATCAAGCTTTAAGAATAAAATTATCATTACATTTTATATGCTGTTCTTTGAACTTCCTCTTCGAAATATGTTAGCTTACTGCAAGGGATGGAACTCCCAACCACCAAAATTTCCTAAAATTTATTTGTATATTAAAGTCCGTTTAGTTACATTTTAAATGATAATTCAAAATTAAAATTCGGTTAAGAAGTTTTTTAGATATAAGTTTTCGTATAAATCGATTTTTGACAATTTTGTCGATGTTTGTCAATTTTGTGCACTCTTCAATTCCGCAAAAAAATCACGCCGAAGTTTAATATAAAAAAATTGTATAAATAATAATGAAATGTTTTCCCAATTATACCACATCCTTCATATTATTTCTTATGAAAACGAAATTACTTTACATTATTTCTTTCTTCCGAAGTAACGAAAAACTTTATATTAACCAAATAAATAAAAAACACAATCAATTCAGCTTAAATGGTTTTAGTAAGAAAACCCAGTCGATTAAAACACACTCAGTATTTTAAAAATAAAATTATGGGTTTCATTTGATTGTTCTTATCTGATCCACTAGAACACGTAATTAAAAACGAAAACATCCCAACAACACTAGTATTCAGTTAATTACAAATCTAAAAAAAAAGTAAATAAACCTGAAGATGAATGAATGTAGCCAAATCCGGCTTTGCAACAATTAGCACAAATAAGCGCAGCGAAAACTTGTAATTTAAATTCAAGCAACTGAGCCATCCTTCTAGCAATTCACTTCGGCTGACCTTTGAGGGAAGAAGGAAAACAGAACGCTGAAAAACAGAGTCATATGAAACGCAGCTATAATTAGAAAGATGAGCTGCTATGAATATGCATGGCAGACTTAAGATTTTTCTTTATATTTTTCAAGTGCAACTGCAATCAATTACATCATAAAGTTCAATAGACGCTGTTGATGAATCAGCATTTCGTGTGAGATAAACACAAATTTGCAAGTGCAGAAAATATTAAAATTTTTTATGGGTTAGTTGAAAATAAAATAAAACTATAGAAGAAAAAAAAATTAGAAAAATTCTCAAAGTGGAAAATTTACTACAGACCGCAGCGATTTCCGGCTACTCGCTGTTGTTGTTGTTTTTGTTGATGTTGTTGTTGTCAGCTTCGTCTTGCCATTTTTATTGTTAGCGTTCAACATACGTTTTATATTGTGCAGCGCTTTTAATGCGGCTAAATCAAGCGTGAGAAAAACAATTATTTGCTGTTAATTTTTGTTGTTGTTTTCATTTAAGCTATTTACAATATTAATTTGATTGCAATATTAGTATGTTGTTTATTATTAGAAACGGTAAGCGGAACTTATGCGAAGACGTCATCAGTCCAGTCTAGGCAGAGATTTGTATATAAAAAAAATGCACAAATAATTTTAAATATATGACTAAATCAGCATGGTTGTTTGTTGTTGCTGTTGGTGTTAATGAATCTTTGCACGTTTTTTAGCACTTGAGCAGTTTTGCAAATATAGCGTGATATTGAGTTCGAACATTAAAAATAATAGCAAAGCGTTAAATTTGCTGTTTGAAAGGAGTTTATTACAAGAAATTCAGTTCGTAGCTTAAATCTTTTATTCTCTTGCCACAAAATAAAATTTTTATAAGCATTAAAAATAAAAACACCATAAATAAATTTAGTAAACAATAAACCTTAAATAATAAAAATATATCTTAGAACTAATTTTTGAAGGCAGCGAAAGTTTGTTTCTTAAGTCTTTAGTTTTGTATGCTTTGATCTATTGGCTTCTAAAGTTCTTTTAAAGTTTATAACAGCTCAAAATTAAGACGTGCTAAATTTTCTAATACGAATGTAGGCATTTCCATGTACCTTCTTCTCTAAAATCGTTTTCCACTTTTTTTTTAAGTTATTTAGAAAGCTTTTCTCAAGAGCTGGTGATAAGCTCTTAAAACATAATTAATTTAAACTTAACTAGTAAAATTTGAAAAATTAACCTCATCCTGACATATCCGAAATTCTAAAACTGAATTAAGGCTATAGTTTAAAATTTTTGCTTATCACCAGAAGAGCTGCAGCCACGTACAAGTAAAAAAAAAAACTTTATATATCTCCTAGGATATTTATTTAAGACTCATAGGAACTTGCAAATGCCTCTAATGTCTAAACCAGAAGAGTTAGCGCGAAAAGGACCTTAATTTGGAATCAAAGTTTTTGTTTGATTTCGTAAGAATAAGCTTGATTCATCACCAAAATGAAGTTAGGAGCTTAGTACGACGTATTTTTTGTACTACATGTGATATACATGTGATATAATTTGCATTTTCTTAGCACCAAGAAATTCAAAAATTTTAAACGGCTATATCTAATAAACTACAGGAGATAGAGCAAAACTACGTTCAATGTAATGCCCTTCACGGATAAAGGATAATGTAATGGCGTAATGATTTACGTTTAAAACAGAAAGAAACATATAAATGCTTTATTTTGTATGGAAAACGATTATTTTGAAGTTTGAAATTAAATAATACTTAAAAAAATAATGTATATGTCCATAGTTTGCTTCAATGTGCTTCCATTTCCCAATTGCTTGATTTTTTCAATGAACACGCTAAAATATAATTTTTTTTATCAATACTTTTATTTAAAATTGAAGTGCAAATTTTATGTTTCCGTTTAACTGCAAAAACACTAGTCTGATTTTTATGAATAAACTTTTAAATATCATATTTGTGCTTCTGCACTTTCCTTTTGAAATTTTATCCCAGCTGCCACGCATTGCTTAATCGTTTTCTTTTGACGCGTTTGTGTTGCGAGAGTTTGAATAAACTCCATGTTGCTATCTGTTTTTCTCTTTCTCTTCATGCTCAGGTAATACAGCGCAACAAAAAAAAAACAGATGATCCCTGAGCAAGGCGAAAAGTGAGTAACATCTGTGCAGAAAATTGGATCAACTTTTAAAAAGTTCCAAAAACTTCTCTCGTATTAACTTTTAACGTATTGATGTCATAGGAAAACAGACAATTGAACCAAAAAATTGAACCATTTACCCTATATTTGAACTAGTTCCCTTCCAAACGGTTGCCACTAGGTGGCGACCGTAGCCTAGTGGGTAGAGTGCGTGTCCCCTAAGCTAAAGAACCGCGGTAGCACGGGTTCAATTTCAGCTCAGACAGAAAGTTTTTTCAATTGAATTAATTTTTCTGTTCGGTCCTCACCTCTCTGCAGACAATTGCAAGCCTCAGAGAGTAATTGCCACGTAAAGATTCTTGAAAACATAAGCCGTTCGGAGTCGGCATAAAACACGTAGGTCCAGTTCTCGGTCATTTGTGATCAAACATTTAATAACACGCACAACAGAATTGATCAATAGAAGCTAGGTCAAAGTCCTTCCAAGGGCTGAAATGGCCAGTTTATTTTTATTTTATTTTCCCTTCCAAACTCAGACTTTTTGCTAAAGTCTTATAGTAGATCTTTGTGGGCTTGTTTTAGACTAGATATTTTACGAGTATAAAATTTTTTTACGAGTATAAAATATCTAGTGCTCTATGGAATAAATATCCATAAAGAGCTGATTAAAATGATAAATTGAACCTATGAACATTTTTATGTAGCATACTTTCCATTTAAAAACTGTGTTTAATAAATAAGAAAGATTGTTTCACATATGTTTATTGTAAGTTAAACATCCAAAAATTTAAACTAAACCAAACTAAAGTTTGAGATTTGATTAATATTTGACAACAAACGATACAAAGACGTTCTTATTGTGCTGGGTGATTTTAACCTACCTTTTGTGACTCGGAGATCGTCTGACGATTCTTCATTTCTTACACCTGTTTCCAATAGTGATTGGATAAATGATTTCTTAGATTAGCTATCTAATCTGTGTCTTCAACAAGTCAATGATATTTTGAATATAAACCACAGAACCCTAGACCTTGTATTTGTAGATAGATGCATTGCTTGTCGATTATGACGTCGAATCTTCGGTAAAGTTTTTTAATGATACTCTGCAAAGGTGTTTCTTATTGCCCGTCCCAAAAAAAAAATGCGTTGCTCCAATCCGTTAAATCCACCCAGGCTAACAAATTATCTAAAGGCTCTAAAAAATTAAAAAAATCGTTTATTTAAAAAATATAAAAATATCTAGTTCTAGTTTAGACTTTGCTTCTTATTCTTCTTGTCGTTATAAATATCAACTATTAAATAAACAATGCTTTTCTGCTTATATAATTAGCATAAAGTCTTAATTCAAAGATAATCTAAAACACTTCTATTGTTGTGTTAACTCAAAACGTAAAGCCTCCAGCTTTCCGCCCCTTATAAAATTCAATCAGGAAGAATCATCTTGTGACAATGTAATTTCTAACATGTTTGCAAACTTCTTTAAATCAACTTACTCCGATATACCATTTAATACTACTACGGTGTATCATCGCCCGCCAGTTAACTCTTTTCAAACTCTTGTAATTGACTCAAATATTGTTATGTGTTATTGTTATGTGTTATAGTAAAATCCTATTTAACGACCGGCCCTGATGAAATTCCGAGATGTATTTTAAAGCAATGTGCTACAAACCTGTGTACTCCTCTAGCAAATATTTTTAAGATTTCCTTGCGTAGTTGTTATTTTTCTATTATATAAGGATTCTTATAGTATGCCCCTTTATAAATCTCTCTCCAAGATAGATGTGCCTAACTATCAAGGTATTGCAAAATTAAGTGCAACACCTAAGTTATTTGAGAAAATCATAACTGATCAATTAACCCACTCCGTGTCTTCACCATTTCTGTCTCTCAACATGGTTTTCTGAAGGGTAGGTCCATTACTACAAACCTCTTAGAGTATACTACGCGTGTTATAAATGGTTTTTCTTTGGGACTGCAGGCTGATGTTATTTATACGGACTTTAGCAAAGCCATCGACAGTGTTAATCATAATATTCTTTTGAAAAACTCCATCTTATTGCGTTTCCTGTCACATTATTAAAATGGATAAATTCGTTTTTAAGACGTACTCAAAAGGTTTTATAGAAGAATTTTCTTTCAAACAGTATTTCGGTCACTTCTGGCGTTACTCAGGGAAGTCATCTTGGACCAGTTTTACTTTTACTATACATTAAAGATCTTCCTTCGGTAATAAAACACTGTAACGTCTTAATGTACACTGACGACGTGCAACATTTTCTTTGTTACAAATCACCCGAAAAACGTCATCTTTTACAATCTGATCTAAATAGACTAGTGGACCGGTGTAGCTTAAATATATTAAATCTTAACTTAAAAAAATGTAATCAACTGCCATTCTGCTAATAACATAAATTCACTATAAATAACACTAACTTAGAAAAAGTTTAAAGTTTTCCCGTAATATTAATTCAAAACTTCGCTTCAATCTCAACGTTAATCAGGTGATAAATAAAGCAAAAGTCCTTGGTGATCCCTTTACTGCTAAATTATTATATACCTCTCTTGTAAGGCCAATTCTGGAATATGCATCAGTTATATGGAACCCACAATATAATGCCTACATCGACGCTTTACGTCATAGTCGTTGAAACCCCAATTTTATTTTTACATCGTATGAAATACGCCTATAAATAGAAATAAAAAAGATTCATAATTAAAATTATAATATAAAGTTATACAAAATGTATTTAGTACAAGAAAAAATTATCTAGATAAATACGTAGGATTTTTTGATATCTCAAAACTTGTCTGAGTGAGTTATGATATCATTTCGATGGTTTTTTTTTTTTTGTAAAAAACATCAACTGTGACTTAAACGCATCCCAAATTTTTTTAATTTAATACTTCTTTAATGCCCTACGTTAAAAAATATCAACTTTTTCTTAAACGCCTCCCAAAGTTTTTCAATCTAATATTGCTTTGATGCCCTACGTTTTTCTTTAGATTGACCTTGTACAGAAAGCCACTATGTTTTTAACGTTGACCCCTGCCGCGAAGACTTAATTCAACGGTGCTCCATAGCTTGGGACAAATATGTAGCGAAGCATCGGCCAAGGCCCCTTCGGAATTCAAGAAAGACCACTCTGAAAGGTTCCCCTAATAACATGCAATAGAACCCCTTCTTGCATGTCGTCAGATTGACGCAATACATGGCCGTGGCACTTTTAGCTACTCGAATTTGTACATGACTTGGTTATTTTAATAACCTTGGGCTATCTCGGTAATCAATACCAATAATATAACCCATTACTTTTTCAGCCGCAATAATCATCTAACGTCGTATCAAGGGTCATCACTCCTTGACACGAAGACTAAAGCGGCAACTACATAGGAACCGTCAACATATTATCAAGTTCTTCAATCTGAGTGGACACAACTCAGACTATTTAGGTTTCCCCGTCGCCTGTACTCAAATTCCAAAGGTAACAGTATATTGATCCGGTAGTTGCTTACCTTCCTAACATTTACTGTTTGAAATTAGCGAGATTCAATCTACCATCATTCTCTTAGTAATTTAAGGGAATCACCAACCCGAGTTCAACTTAAGTGTAACTCACACCGGCCTTTCTGGCCTTACCACAGCCAGAGCGCGTTAAACCCCACGTGGGCCAAACCCATACGACAGTCAATACCTGGGCTCAAGGCTCCACCTGACAAGGCTCTTCAACATCCCGTCTTACAGACCAAAAGTTCTTAGAACATTTATATTTGACTGTGACACCTTCAGCCACTCGAATTGTACATGACTAGGTTAAAAAATAACCATAGGTTTCTCAGTAAAACCGGGTAAACCTCAATCCTACTTATGCAACGTAGTTTTCCTAGTTAAGACTTAATTAAAAGCCTTTTTTAGAAAACTAAGAAGCATGAGCCGTTGTATACCAATTGGCTTATACAACGGTCCGAAGGTTAAATGTTTCCTACATAATAACCTTTATTCTAAGATACGTCTACAGAACAACGATAGATCAGGTCTCCTCATCATTGATGGATGACTGTGCCCGCTCTTCAAGTTTTGTTGGATTGATCGTCCATCTAAAGCATATTACAATAACGGTGTTATGATAACTTAATATCAAAACAATGCTTTCTCCAAGAATTTGGCAGCAACAACCAAGGCTCAAGGTAAACCTTTTTCTTTTACAGTTATCAGACGAGCATTCAAGAGCCGTGCCTCAAGATGAACTCATTATGAGATCAGTTCATGGGCCGTGCCCCATGAACTGCCCATCCAATAACAAACCCTCACCCTTTTTTCCTGGCTTGGGACAGGCAGATTCCCCGAAGGTCCTCTGGCGGGTTTATTGACCTTGTACAATTAAAAAACATGTATTTTTTGTTTTAGCAGTTTAAAAAAAATGAGAATATTTTTTTATGTTATGTAAGATATGCTTAATAAAACGCCAAATGAATATTCAAAAAAATTGTGTTTCCATGCTTACAAAAATTCCAAAACACATAACAAATTTTAATGAAGGGTTAGCTCTTAAGTTAAGCTAAGATATATATATATCAGAAGATATATATCAGATTGCATCAATTTTTTCAAATCACTGATTGTGATTAAAATTTAAAATAAATTAAAAATAAATAAATAAAATAAAAAATTGATTGAGATTTTAAATTTTAGATCACAATCAATGATTGGAAAAAATAATTGCAATCAATTTTTAAATCATTGATTGGGAATTAAATGATTTTAAATCACAAATGAATGCATTCATTTTTTGTTTATTTTTTTTATTTAATTTAAAATATTGTGTTAGAAATGACAAAACTCAAATTTTTAAGGCGTGCAAATTTTCATAACATTTTCGTCAGAGCAGTACTCTGTTCCGCTGCGTAAAATTATCGCAACATGTTTCTGAGCAACATTTTTTCACGACAATTTAATTGTACTGCCTGTTTATTACTACGTTAACCACTGGGCTATTACGCTAACGAAACAAAAGAAATAAACATGCATATGAACCGAATAGCCTAATATTGAGTTTCAGCATTGCAATATTTCTTTGGTTTAAATTTTAGTACAGAAAAATTTTAGTTATAAGCTAGTATTTATGAAAGTAAAAATTTTAAAAATTTATTCCAAGATTCTTAGCCGTGTATAAGGAATTGAAATATTAAAAGAGTAAGCTGAATGTGTGAAAGACCGCGAGAGCGAACCGAAAAATAAATAACAAAATAAAGTTAAAAAAGCTCTTAAAAAATTAATTTTGCTTGCAAGAAACAAAGATAAACTGTTAAACAAATAATATTAGTCTATGAACAGAGATATCAATACTTTTGATAACAAGATATGTTACAGAAAAATATGGACCCCCGCCATAAAATTTTTTCTCATCTTGTTCCAAGTACTCAATCAAAGCCGGATTAAAGCATTAATCAAAACACACTGTTTAGTAAAAAATATCTTACTTACTTCACACTGATATTTTAAAACAATATATTATTGAGATTAAAGTGACTGTTTTCAATGATTTAAATAAATTAATGAAATATCGTTAATGCTGAATTTGAAATTTCAAATCATATTCAATGATTTGGAAAAGTGATTGCATTAATTTTGAATATAAATCACATGATTTAAGATCACAAATGATTGCATTCTTTTACAGCTCTGATAAATATAAATGATATATATTAAAATGATGTAGAACTAGAAAAAGTCCTATTTGTCAGCATTGTCGTTATAACAGCTGCAAAATAAATCATAAGCAAATTAATCAAATATATAAGTCCTGAATGATCTAATTTTCATACGCGCCTAGGTTAAACATTTAATCTGATATATTTCAAGTCCAGGATGGTTTTTTTTTAGTGAATCTTCCGAATCTTATGAATAAAACCTTAATTTTCCAAAAACGCTTTATGTGTCACTTTGGATGCTTTGAAAAGTATCAACTCATATTATGCAAAAACTTACCTTAGTTAAATTCTTTCAATTTATTTTCCTCTCACAGTTTAAACATTAAAAAACTTGCCACAACACATGTTTGCATTTAATTTATTTTTTTCAGCAAAAATTACGACAAAAAACAAGATAAAATCAAAAAAGTGAACTGTTCTACCTTGAAAGTTTTCTTTACTAGACTGTATCGAAAAGTATGTCCCCACTTTGTATGTAAGTTTTTTTCAAGTGTATTTTTTTGTTAATGTCTTCATAACAGCCTTGTCTTAGAGTATGCTTTCAGCTGTCAAAAATATTTGTTGTTTGTTTTATTATAATTTTAAACTCAAAGATGGGACAAGAATAATAGAAAAAAGGATTACGTATTGCGCAGGTCCGTCATGTTGTTTACTTTTCATTTTGACTTTTCTAGCTACGATTAAAATATTTTTTACGATCACGACGTCAGGCTAGATGAAGTTTGTTTCTTGAATCTTTTGCCAGTGCAAATTGGTAACATTCCAACTTTCTTTAAAACCAAAAAAAAACTAAAAAACTAGCACGAAAATTATAAGCGCAGCACTCTTTCATAATTCTTTATGTATATATTAATATAAAATGGTGAACAAATTTGTTAAGTCTATTATATTAACAATTTGATTGCACTGCTTACAGACTAGTTTCATATTTGTTTACATTAATTGACAACAATCTCATATCGTAAGTTTATATCGTAAGGCTATCATGACGAAGTACGCAGATCGTAGACAATTATTTTTACGATCTGCGCAATCTATTCTATCATTCTTGAAGATGGGACTTGTTTCATTAGATACTCGAAAAAAAGTTTTGCACAATTTTTGTACAGAAAAAAGGTTTCTTACAGAACTTTAGCTAAACGCTTTTATATTACACATAAAACAGTAAAGCGCATAGTGGAAAAGTTTGGTGAGACTGCATCTTTGGAAGACTTGCCAAGAACAGGCCGAAAAAAGGGAGCAAGTAATCCTCAGTTGGAAAAAAAGGTCTTAGCCCTTATTAAGCGGAACCTTTCAATGTCTATACGATATTTAGCACAAAAGGGCGGAACTAGCAGTGCGATGATTCAAAGAATAAAAAATCGTAACAATTTACGGACTTGCAAAGCGACCAAAAAAGTCAGAAAAACAACTGGTTTTTGGAAAATCAAGAGTGCGCAAGTTGTACGAGCGTTTGAACAAAGAAATCATCAGCTGCATAGTAATGGACGACGAAACATACGTCAAATTCGACTCCAACACACTTCCGGGTCCACAATTCTATACAAAGGAGAAAGGTAGTGTTGTAAGTGAAACCCTTAGTACTGTGCAATTGGAAAAGTTTGGTCAGAAGGCTCTTGTATGGCAAGCCATTTGCACATGTGGTTTGAAGTCGTCCTTTTATGTAACTAAAGGCACAATAAATGCCGAATTATATCAGAGAGAGTGTCTGAAGAAGCGGCTTATACCATTCTATGAGAAGCATAATGCTTCCGGAATATTCTGGCCAGATGTAGCAACCGCTCATTACTCCAAGTCCACATTAAATCTGCTTGAAAGCAATGGCGTAAAATTTGTAGCCAAATATGAAAATCCACCAAACGCCCCAGAACTCAGACCGGTTGAACGCTATTGGGCATTGGCTAAGCAATACCTTAAGAGGAAAATTTTAATTGCAAGGGAAATTGATCACTTCAAGAAAAACTGGCGTCTGGCGACTAATTCCATCACGAAAAAGTTGTGCAAAATCTTATGAAGGGCGTTAAAATTAAACTACGACAAAAGTTGAGAAATTAATTTCTGTTTGCATTTCAATGTTCAGATGTCATTCAAATTATATTAATGCACTGAGCAATAAAACTATTATAAAATTACTGTTTTAAATGTATTGAATTATTTAAGTGGGTTCATACTTTTCAATACAGTCTTATTTCATAGCAAGTAAAAATTGCGCAAGAAATGAACTAGTTGATTTTTCCAATTAACTCAAAAATAACTGCTGAGATATAAATGTAGTGCTATGCTCCAAAACAAAACAAAACAAAACAAAACAAAAGATAAGAAAATAAGAGAATACTTTTATTTTTTACATGTATTGTCTTTAGGAGATGGATAAAAAAGTGCGCGAAGTCGCTGACAACTGTGGCCTGCTAGTATGATATATTATTAAGCACTTAAAATATTTGCTGCTGCATTTAATCTAGATGGCGTTCATCTCGTAAACATTGCATGTAACTCTTTTACTAACTGCTGCTGCTTCCGTTGTATGGCGAATATTTGAACATTTGAAACATTTAAATTTCATGTTATTTTGCTGCAACTCTGAGTTGTACGCACAAATACCGAAAGTTGCACGCATTTTTCTTAAGTTACTTCAGCTTGACTCTTGCGCATTTTATATGAGCACGTTTTATTGGCAAGGAAGTCACATATGTTGGGAACATTGCAGAGTTTGTCAAGAGTGTGTACGAAACGAAGCAGTTCAGGCGTAAAGTTCTGTTTGTTTTTTCTTGTTTTGATCATCTCTATTGAGGGACAATAGCTTTGCATTGATTTTTGCACCTGTTTTAAGCATTAATTGTTGTTCTGTTTAAGCTGTCAGCTGGCCCGAGTACAAATGCCATCAATTTTAATGTAATTTCTGCGATTAACTTTACATTTTCAATACATTCCTGGAAAAAGTCAATTGTTTATTGTTAACTTGCTGCTCTTGCTTGATATTTTATTGTTTGCAGTCTTTTTTTTATTAAGATCCGGGTTAAGAAGCAAAACAGAACTTACTATAAGTGGTTGCGGTTTATTTATTTTTTGTTAACAAAATTTTGTTTAAAATATGTAAATCGACGTTTCAAGAATTTAAAACATATATTAGCAAAAAAAAAGTTATAAAATGTAGAAAATTTATTTCACTCACATGGTTACGTTTTTGATTATGGTTGTTGCTACGGTTTTCTTGTTTAAAAACTTTTTGAGCTCTCATTCATGAAAGTCGGATTCGCCAACATCTTCAATTTCTGCTAAAGTTGCTGCCTCACCAACTTTGTTATACTTTAAAATCACCACTGAATCTTAAGTTTAACTATTTGTATGCAAAACTAATACAAACAACGCAACAGCAGACTGTGATTCATCGCTGCCACACTATAAACATGTGCACTGCGCCGTTAAATATACCAAACAATGCCTGATAAAATTTTAGCATTTTAATTAACTATTAAATCAAGCCAAGCCAGGAGACAAGCAAATTGAACCAAGCCCAGTGACCACAGCAATCACTCCCTTTTATTTTGTCGTCGCATTTAAGGCCTAGTTTAGCATTCATGCTTTATGCAGCAACAAAGAGTACGCGCAGTTATTGATTTCCTTTATTGAAAATGCAAAAGCAACCGAGCAAAAGACAAAAAAAAATCTACCTCATACCCATATGGAAGAACCAGAAAAAGCTACGACAATATAAGATCTAATTAATATGCATAACAAGTTGTGCTGACATGTGCTTTATATGTTATTTAGGCTGTTTTTCTGCGAAGAAGTGTGCTGCTTGCGTTCTTACAGTTTTATTAGCAAAAAGCTGTGAATAAAACTTTAGACAATGAGTATAGGTGAAGACATTGCTTAGGCTTGTGAGTTATTTAGTGCTTTTTTATTTCCATATCGACTCTATGCAACAATTATTACCACTTTTTATCATTTTTTATATGATTTTTTTCTAATAAAAACTGAAGTTTTTGAAGCAGCTCCACAGGTTATGATTTTGCTGCAAACATTTTAACGCGTGCCAAAATTTTCCATACTATTTTAATAAACTCAACGCGTTTGCGTATATGTTCGTATGAATGTTTGTGCGTGTACTTGGTTGCTTGTAGTTAATGTTTGTTAATTTTTGCGCTTTTAAATAAATCGTTCTAAGCTGTCGTGACCATTGTTCTTGCTACAATAACAAAGCAATTTATTGGGTGTGTTTGTAACTTCAACATTTATAACGCCAATTCTTAAAATGAAAAAAAAATAATTCCTTTGGCGTTACTTGAAGTTTTGTGCTGCTTCTTTCAGCCTATAAATAAGAAATATGCTACGAGTATTAAACTATTTTTTTTCATACATCACAATGTTTAACAAGACATTGTTAGCGCCTGAGTTAGTTTTTATTAACAATTCCAACAAATAAACTAACAAAATGCTCTTGTGTCAACAATTATTATTTCAGCTTTTTAAAACAAGAAGTCATAAAAATATACTTATTTTAAATTAATCATAGTCGAACATTTTTTGTAGCTATGCTTATTATTAAAAACTCTAAAAAAACAACTCCTTGCCCTGTTGTGCTTCAACACTTTGTCACATAACTGGGACACGCCACAGGCTACGTGTTAGTGGCATACCTTTGAACTTTGCTTGCTTGGTTATATTGTTGCTTGATAGCGAATGTTGCCAAATGACATGAAGTAGTTTTCCATAGCCATTGCTTATTGCAGCGATTTGAATGAACGGTGCAAGTAAGCAAGTTGCAACATTGGCTAAACTTTAATAGTGGCATTGATGGCAAGCCAACTGCTGATGCGCTGTCTTGCATTGCCGCTTATTTTGCAGTGAAGAACAATCATATAAAATGTGGCAATCAGCATATTATTGCAGGCAATTAAGTCACGATAATGATTTTGTGTTTTTTTTCGAATTCTCTTAATTTCACAAAATATAGCAAATCTTTATTACAAGCGCAGAACGAGTTAAATAACTATAATTCGGTGGAAGTTTTTGTGGTAGAAGACTTTTTTACTTTAAAGCTGTATTAAAAAAATTTTGTAATTTCAGTTATAATGTGTTTTGAGTTATGATTCTTTTATAATGAATTTTTTTTACAACAATGGCATGAAACATTTATCTTACATGGAAACCCATCTCATATCTATAAGCTGCTTTACACTAGCAGTAAAAAGTAGTTGTGCTAATTTTGCATTAAGAGACAATAAAAAGTAATCGTATGAATATTAGTCTGTGACGCTTTGTATGGAGGTAAAAGAACCGACGTTTCCTGGGCGTTTCTGGGATCGGGCATGAAAAGTTATTAATACAAATAAAAAGGGGGGATAGGAGTGCACTTAACCCTAATGCACCTTAAATTTTGTGAATTATTTTTTAGGAATTTTTTACTATAAATGTTTGCATAAAACTTATTAATATTAGACCGTTTTTAGATTGAATGGGGTACGAGGACTTTATTTCTGGCATCAGTTTTGCTCTAGCTGTGTACGTTTTTATATACAAATTTATTAAAAAAAATTAAGGTGTGATAGGATAAAGTGCACCCCCACCTGCTTTTTTTAATAACTTTTTATATCCGAACCAAAAATCGCCCAGGCAACATCGGCTTGCAAATCAACCCAGAATATGTAAAAAAAAGTAATCAAGATCAAGTGTGTGGAAATATAGCCAAGTAATATTTTGCCTCAAATTACTTCAAAAATTTATTTCCTTCTTTAATTGGTTTATTATGTTTCTCTTTTTTTATTTAATTTAAAATAAACCTAAAATATTTAACACAATTTTATATTAAAAAACAATTTTACAAACTTTCAAAAAGAACGAAAATAAAGGAAAAAACTAACTTAAAAGACAGAACAAAAATATTTCACAAAAACAAAAACATCTTTTAGCCTTTTTACAAATAAAAAGAACAACACCAAAAAATTAAAAAAATCCTCTAGTTAAAAAACCTTTTTCAAACTTAAATAAATAAATTAAAAAAAAAGTAGGAATAAGCAAATTTTGAACCAGTCTTAAATAAATATTAAAAACGACCTTGTCATTTTGGAAAAAGGTCTTTTTAGAAGATAAAAATAATATTTTCATTGCCACAAAAGGTTTATTCCTAAAGTACCCTAATGAACTAAGTTAAAAAATTGAGTAAAAATTTTAATATAATTTTTAATTTTCCGCAAATCGTCAAAAATCGGAAATGTGGAATTTCCTGCATAATAGAGCGCATTCTCTGATACCGCGATCGAATTGAAATTGAACTGGCGAATTCTTCGAAATGCCTTCTCTGCCTCTTTGCCTCTCTGCTTCCGAATGAAAAATTTTTGAGCACAAAAAAGGAGAAGAAACGATTAAACAATGCTTGGTACTTGGGATGATTTCTTAAAAAACTCAAGACTTTGAAAAAATGTACTTGATACTAAAATTTGATTATAAAAATTAAAATGCCCCTGCAGCACAAATTTAATATTTTTAAAAAATTTGCATTTTTATTTTATATAATAAATAGTACTGATTAATTGTGATCTATTCTTTGAATTTTGACATATTTTTAACTGTGAGCAGGGCCATGTTATTTTCCGCGTACAAAGTGCTTCAAAGAACCACAGCGCTCTGACACATTCGGGTCTGTATTTTTAGGATTTTCTTGCAAAAAGGCGTCAAAGAAGCAAAAGGAGAGCGCCGAAAACATTTCTGAGTTCGTATTTTGTGTGATTTTATAGAAAAAATTCGTAAAAAAAGGGGGAGCGATAAGGCATTTATTTTTAAATAAAAAGCACTAAACAGAAGCCACGGAAAGATTGAGCAGCTATTATTAACACTTATTAGCGAATGTGTAAGAACATATTTGAATATTCCCAACACAAACCCGGCTTACTCCACTTCCATTTACTGTACTACTTTTTGCAATACTCATCATATAAATTTACTGTATTTTCAACTTCAGACTACTTCTTTTATTAGTAGAGCAAATAGGAACACTGTTTACTCGCTACATTAGGTGACAGATTCTTACAATTTTGTTATAATTTTGCAACTTCTTTAGAGAGAAGCTGAGAGATCTGTCTCATAAACGACAAAAAAAAAATGGAAATGTTTATATCTTGGCGTCTTGGCGTTGTCGTTTTTATGTCAATATTCACTCCTATAAGGTTTTCATTGATTTTGCCAACGCTCTGCCTGCCAACACGACAACGACATAACTTTGGTCAGTCATAAACTGCGTGATACCCAACAAAAAAAAATGTCAGCTGAAGATAATATTAAAGGTTTTGCAACGACTAAGGCAAGAAAGAAGTAATTTTTTAATTAAGTCTATGTTACACGTAATTTGTACCGTTCTTTTTAAGATTTAAGTTAATTTGGATATGTTTTAATATAAACAGTGTTCTACATTTTTTCACAAATCATCTCTCCCCTTTGAAATGATACATAAAAAAATTGAAAAGGACGCAAAGAAAATTCTGAATCAGGACGCCAAAGATGCTTGGAATGGTGATGATTGTAAGCTATTCAGATCAAGTAAGTTTGAAAAAGGCAATAATAACAACAACAACTCTGTACTAGAGTCCATCTTAGAGACTCTGTACTAGAGTCCGTCTTAGAGTCCATCCACAGCAAACTAGACAAAACAATTTCGGAAGCTGCTAAACTTCCATCTTCAACAGTCAAATATATGATTTGACACTAGTTAGAATAAATTCTTTTGCTTAGATCGCAAGAATTTATTTTCTTTTTTTCTCATGATGATAAAGCTCTTTCAATTTTTAAATTGACTCTAAACAGAGTTGTTGTTGCTGTTGTTGCCTTCTTCAAACTTAATTGATCTAAATAACTCATCATGTGAAAATTCAAAGAATAGAAGGATCACAATTAAGGTACAGAAATTCACTTTCTTTGGTAGAGCCGAACCAAATATAGAATCTTAAGGTAATATCAATCTAAATAAGCAGGCGAATTTAGATTTTTAGTTAAATAATCTAAAAATATGCAATTGATCTACTTTGATCAAGGTCATAATTAAATATCTGGTTGTGTCAGTAGCCAGTTTTCAGTTTAACACTTTAGCTTTCTAGTGGGGAAAAAATTTCGCAAACAAAACTCACTCACAACTAAGTAAAAATGGGTCGCTAAAACCGCATTCGTTGTCAGAATTTGAAAATTATGTAATTTTTTTAATAGGTAATTTTTTATTACCTAATAATATTTATTTTTTATAGTTATAAACATAATATAACAGTGTAAGAGGGTCGCTGATTTGTAATCTGAAGTCAGAATTTTAAAATTCCTTTTGGTTAATAGGGTTACCACTTATTTTTCTTATTTTAACTAATTCAATGCTGGCACGAACACTCGGTAAAAATGGGTCGCTGAATCTGAGTCCGCTATCAGAATTTCAAAATTATGAATACTTTTCTAACAGGGCTGCCACCTTATATGTTTTTTTAATAGTTTTAAACCTAATTTAAAGGTGTTAGGGGGTCGCTAATTTCGAATATGAAGTCCGAATTTGAAAATACAAGACAGTGGATAGGGTTGCCACATTAATATTTTTTACAAATTCGGAGCTGGCGCGAACTGTCATCTGTCAGCTGTCAGCGACCCATTACCTTGTGTTCGTGCCAGCATAGAATTCGTTAAAATAAAAAAATCAGGTGGCAACCCCATTAACCATATGGAATTTTAAAATTCTGACTGACACTGTTATATTATGCTTATAACTATTGAAAATAAATATTATTTGGTGGCATTGACCCATTTTTAAATAGCGTTCGGGCCAGCACCGAATTCCTTCTCTGATACAAACCATCTATTGCCAGTGAACAAGTGAGTATCATCCGTTGCCTTCACCACTTCATGAACAATTAATGAATAAATAAAGAGCCAACGAACGACAAGTGAAGAATTGAAGAAGAGATGAATAGCAATAGATTATTCGCAAGAGTAAAAAATATTCTTGTTCGTAAACTGGTTTCCTAAAGAAGAGGAACAACAAAAAACAATGATCATGAACAAAAAAAAATTGCTCAGCTCTTCACGAAAATGAGCTGCTCACTTACTTTCTTTATATTCTTAAATGAATGAATAGAACCAGAAATAAGCAGTTCATGAATGAACAAATTCGAACCCTGAACACACTAAAGGCTCAGTTATAATAGACGTAATGTAAAGTAACGTAATGTTGTCAATTGTCATCGTGACGGGACGTAATGTAAGAAAAAGTTGTAGCAATTATAATAGGCAGTAGACAGGCAGTTTTTTGTCGTAAATAATTGCACGTTCCTGTACAAGTACAATTAAAACTTCGTCATCCATAGCTGTGAATATATAGAACTATCACATTAATAACGAAAACTCTACAAAAGCGTATTTCAACAATATAAAATAGCGCAATAATCGAATCTAACCTCAATGTTTAGTTGTTCTTTGAATAGACCTAATGTAAAGTAACGTAGAAATCGAAATCCAATGGATCTTTACGTCCCGTTACATCACGTTACGTTTATTATAATCACTTGTATAAGAAAGTATTGTTTGAAACAATAAGTGAAAGTACACACTGCTCAATTGACATTATACCACATTACGTTACGTCTATTATAACTGGGCCTTAATAAAAATAACAAATGCGTTTTAACGAAATTTATACGTGTCAGAAACCGTGACACACACACGGAAAGATAGAGAGAGAGAAAGAGAGAAAGAAAGAGTTGCGCACTCGACTACTCGTTTGTTATTGCAAAATTACAATACAGCAGTGAGCTGTAGCAGTATGTTGACGTCTAACGTTTTTGTTTTTTATTTTTTGGCTCTAAATGTTAATGTTTGTTTTATTTTTTATGTCTCCAGTCTGCTTTTTTCATTCATTATATTATCAGAAGTGTGGCAGTGGTAGTATATTTAGAAATAAAGCTAGCCTCAGCAATACTGCTTACTGCCGCTGCTGTTATGTGAAAGTTACCATTAAATAACATTAAGGGTATTCATGCAAATGAGCAGTACTCTTATAAATGGTATAAACTGTATAAGCTTATCAGCTTTATAAATGAACTGTAAAATTGGTATGGAGAAGCCTTTGCAAAAACCAGATATATTTGCTTTTCGATTTAGGTGAGCAAACGAGGAAGCAAACTAACATGATCAATCAGCTGTTAAATGTCAATTAATTTCTTATCAGAAGCCGGCAAAAAAGTAAGGAGAGAGTTAAGAATTTGTAAAATGGAGCAAAAGCAACAAATATTTTATTGAAAATTACAACTTAAAAACTTATTGGCAACATATGAAGCATATGAAAATATATTGCAGCTGACACATATACAAATGAAAAACCAAATTTAAGGGCTGTTCATGAAACCAGCTGATAAAAATATCTACTTTTTCAAATTATAAGATTGCACTTTGCATGAATACCTTTATTATTCCTAAAGTAACATCTGATCACTGCCACTGACGCTGACACTGACGCTGCCACTGCTGCATTGTAATTTCGCTATTAGTCTGCTCGAATCTCAATCCTCGCACGAACACACACAGCGCACTCGGCTGCTAGTGTATAGTTTGCTCGATACTCGCTCGCAAAAACATACAGCAATCTGGCTGTTACGTGACGGTTTCTACCAAATCACACCCCGCGCAAGCCGTGTAAAGGAACTTCCACAGCTTGTTTAAACTTTTAGAGTTGCTTCTAAAGTTAAATTTTTGTTTACTTTATTTTATAAATTTGATTTTTAAACAAATTTATCAATGCGTTTAGTCGATGTTTTTATTTACAATGCTCTGATAGGATATGTAATATTTTAAATAGTTTTTTTATAGCATATTTTTTAACCAACTAACTAACGAACATAGATAATATTTCGCATATGTTGGCTTCCTTTTAAACACTGTCTACACAAACATTTTAATGTCTTTTAAATTAAGAAAGCTTGTGAATTTATATTTCATTTGAATAAAAAAATCAATTATCGCATTGATTACCGGAAATCTTTACAGATTTCCATTAAGGCTTCTTTTATCAGTACCAAAAAGTACAGAAATGGTCTATGTGGGCTTCTTGCAAGAAATATCCGGATTAAACTAACCTCTATATATATATATATATTTTAAATATTTTGGGCTTTCCAAATTTTAAACAGTAACGTCCAGCCAAGAAAACCTAAAGTTTCCCTCTCCTTTTTGGAATAAAAATCCCGCAAAAAAGGGTAAAATATCGCGAAATCATATCAGTGGTTTAATATCAATAATTAAGTTCAGTGCTTTTGAAATGTTCATCACTTTCGCTCTCTCAATTCCCACCCTTTCTCTTCCACGTTTGATTTGTTGATGTTCTATCATCATCATCTCTGCGTACAAGCAAATAAAATTACACCACTCATAAATAAATTGCATTCAATTAGTCTTTATTTTTGCTGTTGTTGTTGTTGTTGTTGCCGTTGTCATTTCAGCGAACAAATCTTGGCAAATTGTTTTTAAAAGGTCCCATTTTTATAGCGCTGATAACTGATCTGCGCGCGACAACATATGCTATTTTAATAGGTTTCGCTTTGTAGCACGTTGACATTTATAACATTTGTGTTGCAGCTCTGGGTCGACGCCGTACCGCGCTAAGCATCATCCTGCAACGCCTACACAAAGAGCAAGAAATTCTGAGGCATTAAATTGCAGGTCACAGTTTTGCGTATGATGAGTGTGAATGTATGTGTGTGTGTGTTAGTGTTTTAGTCTGCGTGTGCAGACGGGTGGTCTAGGCAGCGCGAACCTTGCAAAAGTTAAATATTAATAAATGTTTTTGTTGCTGCTGTTGTTGCTGTTGCTATTACTGTTGTTGCTGCTACAAGCTTCCCAACTACTATTGCTCAAAGTTGCTTCAGTTGCATTTAAGCGGACATTAAGCTCGAAATCTGCGTCTCCACTGCAGTCTAAAGTTGGTTGCTAATGCAACCGAAGAAAAAGAAGAAGAAGCTGCAGTTGCTGTAGAGTGCGCCGCCTTTAGGACAATTTGTCAAAAGCGGTGAAATCAGTAGAGTTACTGGTAGTTGTTTTTTTTCCTTTTGGCTGCTTTTTTATGAATGGTCATAAGAAATTGCGCTGTAGTGATAAAATTTAAAGTGTTTTTGTATTGTTTTGCAGCATGGTATACATTTTGTAATAAATTTTTATTTTCCACAACATTGAAATTTAATGCTTTGACTTTTCCAAAACACCACTTTGGGTCACACTAAACGGTCAACACAGCTAGGCAGCAGTCAGTAGTTGGTCATTTATTAACTATTGTGTGGCCAGCAACTTTTCTGCAGCTAAGCTTAATAAATGCAGTACTTTGGCTGCGCTTGGGCTTTTTTTTTTAATATATTCTGCGCAATAGTTGCACTCTTTACGTAGCCAAGGATCAGGTGTGCCAAACTGCTGCGCGCTAAGCTCAACACCAAGTGTCTAATGGTAACGAGCTCTTCCTGTGTTTGTGAAAATCCGAACTTAATCCGTTTTGACAAATTTGCTGCTTTTTTTCTAGTTTACGAAATGACATTGAAGTGGTTGCATTCTTTTTGTATAGTTGTAAATTATTGGTGTAATAAACAATAAAAGAGGATTCTTTTTCTATAAAAATGTTTTATATATAACGAGCTATGAAGACTACTTGTTTTAACAGAAAAAACAACAACGATATATATACCAAATTTTATGTATTCACAAGCTTGTTGGGAAAGTCTCTCATAATAAGAAAAAAAAAGTGCATATTTCCGTTAAAATCAAAACAAAAACCGATGTTTTAAAATTATTTTCTCGATCTATAACAAAAACATATGTCACTTCCTACCGGACTTGTTGCTAAATTGTCTTCTTCGACAAACCGAAAATATCCTTTTTTTTTCTAAAAGAAGCATAAAATTCAACACATATGTTGCCTTTGTCGCAGACATTAGAAATATATTAGCCAAGTTTAAGCAAAAAAGGCAACAATAAAGAAAACTAATGTCAAACGTCTTCCGTTGCGGCTGCGCACAGATTGTTAATGTTGCGCATGAATGAAAAGGAATCAAATAAATTTATGAATGAATAAACAGCAACATTTGCTTATCACACACACTTGATTTAAAGCCAGCAACATACGTTGAACATTTGGATAAACACAACTAGCAAAAAGTTATCATTAAAAAATATATGATGACACATGTGCATAAATACCACGCAAGCAGCTAAAGACACGTAGATAAAAATTAAAAAGAAGAAAAAAACTCAGAAAAAGAAATAAATAGCAGTAGCGGCTATAAGAATGATTTGCCTTAGAATACTAATTCAGTTGCAGTTATTGGTAATACAAGAGCAGCCACAACAAAAAGAATAATAGCAATAACAATCACAAAAACACTGACAGCAGCGCACCGGATGTGTCACAACATTTATAGGAGGCAAGCTAGTCAAACGAAGAAGCAATATTGTAAAAAAATAAAAGATTGGTAATAAAATTAATAAAGAAGTCAGCATATGGCTAAAATATTAAATGATTTGGTTCTTGCTTTCGTTTGTTAGAACAAAACAAATACAGCACAATAGAAAAGGGTTGACAGGTGCCTTTGGTGTTGCTTGGTGTTGAAGTTTGAAACCATCAAATGTCTTAGTTCTTAATTTATGATTTTTTTAAACGTTTAGAGATTCATACATAGTTTTTGGATTTTTAATATAAGTTTCTAGGGTGCTGCCTGACGCCAGTTGTATCAGTTGTGTGTATCTATGTATATTTCTTTTTTCTTATTTTTTAATGCGAATGGGAAGTAGTGCAGCCACTGTTTTGTTTTATATGCAGCAAACGTGGAGTTTTACGAGCTACTACAATGGTTAAACTAAAGCAAAGTATGAAACAATTATAAGAATTACTCTTGAGTAGGAAATTTGTATATAGATATTTTGGGCACCAGTGATAAGATTAAGATTTAAGTTATAAATAAAAGCTTTAATAATTTAATCTTCCTTATACAAAAATAAAAACAACAATTGAGTTGACTGGACTTATCGAGTCCTTTGGCCTACAACTATATCTAAAATTTTAGTTAGAGAAAGTTAAATTAGAATGCAATGATTAGGCCTTTACTGAAAATTGGATGATGTTGGATGACGATGTTGGATGACAATAGAAAATTATCCGTACGAACACAATAAAAAATTTAAACGGGCTCCCGTACATTTTCAATACCTTTGACACCTAAACTTTTCATTCAAAATCCCGATATTAATATATGATATTACATAAATTTTTGAAAATATTCTCAAAAATGAAACATTTCATGCGCTGCAACAATCGTATGAGCAACAAATTCATAGTCTACAAATAAAACAATTCTTATGACTTCATAGATAATTAATTATAAAAGCAAAAATAAAATTTATTATTAACTTGAGCAAATATTCAAAAATAATGTCTATTGTTAGGGCGTGGAACAATCGTGCGTATGTCGGAAAAAAGAAACAATTGGGGTTAGGGTGATTGGGTTACAAATTGTGTTTTATTTATACCTTTTGGTAAAGCACTTGTATACAATAAGCGTGTTTTGAAGTGTCGTTGGGTGTTTGTATTTACTAGTTGTTGATCCGTTGATCGTAGTCTTCGCTGAGTTTGTCGTGGTGATGTCTTTGTCTTCTGGATGGGTGGGTTGTTGCAATGTTGATTGATTTCCAATTCTGGTATATTATGTACATAAATGTGTGCCTTTGATGTAGTTGATGTTTTCCTGTTGTAAGTTCTTGTGAGTGAGTTGTTTCCGTTGGTGGGTTTTATAAAGATGATCTTCACTTTTGGTATTCTAGAACAAATGACACAACGCTCGCGCAACTTTCTGCTGTCTCGCCCATAGTAGCGAGTAGGGCGAGCGGACGTGTTTAATATACACTAGACTACGTTTGGCGTAAACATCTATAAATTAAATTTAATAACCTTCAAATGTTGTTTTCTTTCCAAAATAGTCTATTTTATCAGACATTGAAACCATTATTACCAAGAAAGATATCTAGAAAAACAAAATCAAACGAATTGGCTTCGAAGGAAAATGAAAAAAAATTATAGTAACTGAACTCTTTTGTAATTGCATGTTAAGAAAGCATACTCAGTTTTTTCGTTGCACGTGAAAATTTTGTGTTAAATAAGTGTGTATATAAATTGAGCCAAAATAATGAAAATAGTCCGGAAAAATTGTACTTAGCATAGTGCTTTACTTGCAATAAAAACCTAAGAAAACTGAAAATTGGCATGAATGTAGGATACCATCAGGGAAGCTAAACCCTGAACTTTTGACCTTCTTTCTAGCTTAATTCTGGAGCGATGTTAAATAAAGAGATAACATTTTTGTTTTAATCATAGTTTTGACTTTTAATACAAACATTTCTTCTATTTTTCTATTCTATTATTTCTATTACATTCCAAATATTTTATAGCTGGAAGCCCAAGTAAAAAATTATTATAACAGTACCGTATATATTTTTAATATTTTCTTTTACAAAAGGTTCAAAATATTGACTTTTTATTAAAAAAATGACAACACTTTGTTTAATAAAAATTAATTTGAATTTTATTTTTTAACTACATTTATGACTTATTTACGCAAAAATTGTAAACTACTTCTGTCATAAAAAGCAAGGGTTCCTACTAGAGATGGGCGCGTGAGTGATTTGACTCACGATCACGCAAGCTAACTATGTGTTTTTTAGTTTGCCCCAGTGGCGTAGATATGGGGAGGGTCCACGTGTCTGTACCCCTTCCACAGCCATGGAAACATTACCAAATATCTCACGTTATTGCGAATTGATTCTAATATTAAGATTAGAACGAATCCAAATGTATATATATTGCCAAAAATTCTTCTTTTTCTCAAGAAAGTTAGCAGAATTTGATTTAGTTCAGTGTTTAATTTTTCTTAATCAGTCAACATTTACTCAAGATATAGCAACATGTATAATTTCCCGAAATTCGGTGTTGTTAAAAGTCAATTCAACAAGCCCATAATTTTTTACCTACCTACACGGAGAAAACTGTTTGCTAAATTTGTATTGTGGTTAAGCAAAACCTTAGATTTAATCTAAGTTATTTAAAGAATGCGCTAGATTTCAGCAAAAACTAATCAAAATTTGCTATTTCAGTTTATAATAACTAAGCAAACTTTTGATTAAATTCAAGCAAAATTTTTCTAAGTTATTATAATTTGTTAAATCAAATTTCCACTTAATTCAAGCAAATATTTGCTAAGTTATTATTAATTGGAATAGCAAATTTTGATTAGTTTTTGCTGAAATCTAGCATATTTTTGAAGTGAATTAATTATTAACATTGACTTAATTGAAAAATTACCACTATCTGGAGATTTGAACCTCGGCCGCGTGAGTGTAAGTGTATGGGCTTCTCCATTCGACCATCGCAGTTGTTTACCAATCGTCGCCTTATTTTCTTCATTAAGAATAAACGTGTGCTCGTGTGTTTAGAAGAAATTTTCTTGAATTTAGTAAAAATTTGCTTGGGTTAAATCAAAATTTTGCTTTTTCCTAAATATATGAGTGATTAAAATTTAGTAATCTTTTTCTAAAATCACAGCGTGATTGAGCAGAGTTTTTCTGATTTGCTTGATTCACGTTTTTCGATCTCCGTGTACTATTTTTCGACGTTTCAGCAAAGTAAGGCTGTGAAACATGACATTCGGCTTCACAAAACAGTCATGTAATCAGGTATTCAAAAGTATATTTTTTTGCGGACCCCACCCACAAAAAGCTACAAAAGCTATCTACGCCACTGGTTTGCAGCAAAATGATTAATTTTTAGATGGAAACCGCAGACCATCATTTAAGATGAAATAAAAACTTTTTAAAGATATAAAATCCATTGAATTTAATTAATAACAAATATTTTTTGAAAAGCAAACAAAGTACTTCAATCTACATATAAATAAAAGTTTTTATTTAAAAAAATAATCTATTCGAATTTTCACCCTGCGCGCAAAACAAAATCATTGCTGAATTTTGCACAGTTTTGAACAATTAAGATAAACAAGTCGTGACACGAATATATTCAAGTCACGCTCACGCACGAGGAAAATTCAATCACTCACTCTCACAAGTATTTCGTGACTTTTGAATGGGTTCGCTTACAATCACCACGTGATTCGTCTTGACACGACTTAATTCGTGACAAGCGCCTATCTCTTGTACATTCTATGATTTTTATGACATAGCCCTTTTACAAAATATTTTTTTTTTCCCTTTTGATCAAAATTTTTCGCTAAAAATTCATTAAAATATGATTAGGCATGAAAATATATTTTTAGCGGTAACTTTTGATTAGAAAGAGATATTGGGAAATTCTAGCTCAAGACTGGAACAATTTTAGCTACTGAATGTTATGCCATTAAAGAGTTAAGAAATGGGTTTTAAAGCTTATTTTATTTTTACGACAATAACAAGTTTTTTGTCATTTTTTGAGTAAAAAGTAAATATATTTGACCATTTTTTAAAAAACGTTTACATAAAATAGGCTCAGCAATCAGTAAACAATGTGTTCTTTATAAAATAGTTACTAGTTTAGTGATTTCATTGATCTTTCAGGCAAAAAAAAGTAAATGAAATATGTTAATATAAATATATATATATATATTAGGGCGAGTCAAATTCTGGCTCAGCGAAATTCGTAAAATACATGTAATTTCAAGACTTTTTCTCCACTACAGCATATACAAATTCTGAAAAAAAGCTGTGCGGACTTTCGTAAATAGATTCATACACATACATTCATACATTCATATTTTATAATTGAGAACAAAATCTATTTACGAAAGTCCGCACAGCTTTTTTTCAGAATTTGTATATGCTGTAGTGGAGAAAAAGTCTTGAAATTACATGTATTTTACGAATTTCGCTGAGCCAGACCTCCAAAAAATTCGTCCATACAAATTGACCCGCCCTAATATATATATATATATATATATAAAACAGCAAAGATATTGGAGAAGAAAAAGTTTGTATCTGCTACCTATTGAACAATTCAATTCTTTTGTGTTCATATTATAATTTTTCTTTTTCAAATTGACACAAATCAAAAATTAGCTGGTCGTACCCAAAATTGAGCTTTCGAGATTTAAAAATAAAATAAAAAAATGAGTTTATTTATATTAGAAAATTATTAAAAAATTAGTAGATATGATCATAGTTCAAACAAACGCTGGAAGATAAGAAAATAACGATAATATTTTAAGAAAAGCTTTCAGTATCTCAAAATAATTTCTAACATCTACAATTAGATATTTTATTAAAAATATAAAAACTTACACTTACAAGTTACTAAACGTTACACAAAAGACCTTTTTCTGAGGTTAAAAAAGAATATAATCATAATCACATACATAAACCCTATTTTTAATATAATGAAATTCAAATATATAAATATATATATAGGCATAATAAGCAAATTGATAATATTTGAGTAAAAATATAAAAATATTTCAAACTTGGTGACCGCAGCAAACAAACTCAGAGATTCAAAAGCAATATTTCTCTCCATTAAACTTGGGTCTGCGCTCCATTGTGCGGCTGCTAAAACATTCGAATGTCCTTGCAAGCAATTGTGTTGCCACGTTTTGCTCTCGAACAAATTGAACTCAAATTATTTACATTGATCACGTTTTAATTGTACGGCTGCAATTGAACAAGAGACGCAAAGCAAACAGCAACAACGACAACAAAAACAAAAGACCATAAAAGTGCTCCATAACGCATGGCAAATGACTGGCTATGATGATGGCGCCAACGGGGTTACCTAATTAGCATTGAAAATGCATGCAGCGACAGTGAAGCGTTCGGAAAATGCGTGGCATTGTCGATGCTTCTTTGCAACACTAGCAGCAGAGCAAAAAACAATACAGCTACACACACATATAAGAGATAGCAGCAACAAGTACTAAAAGAAATTCAAAACCAACTAGAACCAAATGAAAATCAAATAAAAATGTTAAACAACACCTTCCGTAAATTAAAAGCTACTAAAAACTAACCCAAAATGTTTTCGAAATGTTGGATGAATTTCTCACGAAATCGGTTCGAAACCCTTTAGTTCGACTTCACGCGCTTTTAATTTGTTTACATGACTTAAGCCTAAGTTGGAGTTTTATTTTTATTTTTTGTTTCTATATTTATAGCAATTAACAAAGTTTAAGCTATGCAAAGAGTCTTAAGTGTGACGACATCATTAAAAAAATCGACACAAATTTTCAATGTATTTTTTTTTTCCTATATATATTTTTCGTTAGAGATTTTCATCAAAAGTGGTCAAAAGGCACAGTTACTTGATTTAGTTTTAAATCTAGCTTTAATTGTTGTCATTAAAATTTTTCGACTCACCAAGTGCTGGGAAAATTTATAACAATGTTATTTGTGAATGCAAAGCTTGAGCTTGTTGTTGCAATGTATGCTGAAAAAAATAGAAATAAAATTGAGGAGAGAAATAAAACTAGGGAAGTGGAGTAATTGAATTTTTTAATTACAGCAAATAATTGCAACTAGAGTAATTAACATTTAAGTGTGGCTTAGTGTGGGGAAATTAAGGGGAAAGAAAGTAGGACACATACAGATTTTGAAGGCTAAAAACTAAAAAGCAATTAAATTTTTGAGCATGGAAATGAGGGAAGTTTATATTGGTTCAGCTGCTATAGGGCAATAAATAAAAAAGGAACGAAAAATAATAAACTAAAGCTGTTACATATTCTGATAAAATGAGCTTCCTTTCCTGGAATACATTAAATCGATGAAATAGAATTAAAATTTATTTATATTAATGGACTTTAAAGTGGACCAGTACCAAAGGTTCCTCATGGTTTTGGTTACAAAAATGTATTAGTAGCAAAACTATCTTAAAAGTCAGGTTATGAGACATTTTCATGCAAAATTTTTTAGATTCATTACTATTATTCTTGAATATGACATTTAATTTTTTTTATTTTTAAATATCAGAGAAAAAGTTGTTACTTATTTTTTTTAGAGTAAAATTTCAGAAAAATGTTTTTTTCTTTAATTTCCTGTTAAATTATATAAATTCTGAATTATTTTAATGTCTATGGAAAAATGTAATGTAAGAAATTATTTCATTTATTTTAAAAGTAATTATTTTAAAGTTTTGCTATTTCACGCTCTGCTTAGAGCTTTATTTCTTAATGGATAGCTGAAAAATATTTCAATCAAAAGTAACTATTTTACCAGCTTTGGGGGCAATCTTAATTTTTGCATAAAAAATAGTATTTTTTCACTCACAAAAAGGCCATTTTACTAATATGAAGCACTGATAAAGAAAAATTAAAATTTTTTTAAGGGATACATTTTTTTTAAGAATTTAAATAATGTGTTATAGTCTTATTCAAAAGCGAGAAATTGAATAAAAGCCCGTTTTCGACATCTTTTGCACTTTGGTTAAGGATAAAAAGGTTTAAGGTTGAAAAAATTTTCCTCAGAGTGCCATAATTAAAGTAATTGAAGGGCTTATTGCAATAACGTTATAAGCCACATGATCTAAAAAGTTTATTTTTTGGGTTAAATACATTACTCAATACATTACCAATAACCAGTGAAGAGATATTAGCTAGTATTAATTTCATAACCAATTTGTAAAAATTTTCGTGCACAATTCCATTTTTTCATACAAAAATAAATTTTTTCAAAACTTTAGAGTAGATTATTTCAAAATATTTTTTTATGTCTTTTATGTCTTATGGCTTATCATGTTTTTGCAAAAATCCCTTCAATTTAACTTTTCTTACTTGAAAACCTTAACAGAATCAATCTTATTTTCCTGATAGTAATATGTGTTACGTTGTTTGCAATTTTGTCAATTAGTAATTTTTTACATTCTTTTTAAAGACCTTCTGAAATCCCACAGTAATTGACATATATCACAAAATGTGTAAAAATATCTTCAAAAACGCATAAAGTGTCTTAAAAATTTATTTGGACAATTTTTTAATTTGCAAAATAAAAAAAATTCAAAAATGATCTAAAAACAATTTGTTTGATCTATTGAAAAAAGGAGGTATAAAATTATATTAACAAAATTTCTTAAGCAGTTGAAATTTTGAACAAAACAATGTACGTTATTTAATATTGATATGTAAAATATGTCCTGTTTGCACTATTTAAGTTTACAAATAAATAAAACAACAAACAGCTAAAAAATAATGGGGTTGAGCCTTCAAAATCTTGAAAATAGAATCTTGAAAACAAAATCTTGAAAAAAAAATCTTGAAACGAAAATCTTGAAAAAAAATCTTGGAACTCAAAATCTTGAAAAATCTACGCATAGAATGTTTTCTTTAATCCGCGCGAGCAAATTAAAGAAAATTTCAAGATTTCTTAATTTAAAATTTGACACTATTTCGAAAAGTGCCAAATTTCGAAAGAAGTATCAAGTTTTTCGAATAAAGTCAAATATCGAAAATAATCAAAATAATGAATAATTGTCAAGTCACAGAAATTGTCAAATTTTGTAATAACAATAATTCTCCAATTATTTCAAAAAGTTTCAAATTTCAAAAAGTGTCAGTTATCGAAGAAAGTGTAAAATTTGGAATAAGTGTCCAAATTCGAAAAAAATTGTCAAATTTTGAAGAAGTGTCAAATTTCGAAATGTTCATGTATTGATCTTTTTTTATGTTATGAAAACATAAAATTTCATAAATGGACAAAAAACCACCACGTCCTTCTTGTCGTTTGTCTAGATAGTGCTAAGTGTGGGACCATAAATATTTAAAAAATTTATAATTTTGCCAAAATTTGACATTTTTGTTTTCGAAATTAGACACTTTTCCGTCTTTTTTTTCTCTCGAAATTATATATTTTATTCAAAAAAACATTTCTTAAAATTTCAAGATTTTTTCAAGATTTATACATATTTTGTGTTTTCTACATTTTTTTTTATCAAGATTTTTGTTTCAAGATTTTATTTTTTCAAGATTTCGTTTTCAAAATTTTTTTTTATCAAAATTATTTTTTTTAAAATTTTGGATGTTTCAAGATTTAGACCTTTTGACCTTGATAAAGACTTTCGTACGAACATTGTTTTCCTTAAATAAATGGTGTTTCTCTTTATTCGGTTCATGTAAAATTTGACAGTTAATATAATAAGTTGATGGTTCAAGTCTTTGCTTAAATTAGCTTTGAGATAATCAGGAGAACATAGCATTGCTTAACAAATTTTTGTTTTTTATACATTCTGTATTCGAAATTGTTTACTTCTGGTTTTAAAAGAAGATTCAAATTTATTTTTAGGCACTTAAAGAATTTTTTTTTAAATACTTTTCACAATTTTTTCTTTGATCAATGGTTTTTTAAAATTATCAACTTTTTTCGTCTTTTTTAATAGACTTATTTGTATTAATTTAGTGTCAACCATCCGACCTAAACTGGATTTTAAGACCCAAAAATTCCCCTTGACTATGGTCTGAGCTTCATTTAAATTTGTTTTATTTTTTTTCATATAAGACTCAGACGTATTTGGTGCATATTATATCCTATTTAAGCAGCAGGCCAATAATTTAGCATTAACTTAAAATAAATCCTGCTTATAAATCATTAAAGGTTAAGTATTGGCCATTGACATTCTTAAGGCTTGAATAAGCAGCGTACACTTCCGCACACACACACACACTCGCATATGCTACACTCATCCACATAACGTTCGTAGAGAAAAATTATGAGTCAAATCAAAAAAATCAGAAGAAATCATAAATCTTAAACAGCAGCTCTTTTCAACACAAATGCGTACACATATACTTTCATAGACACACGCCAATCAAGTCTCACAGGCGAATAAGCCAACAACAACTCAACCGGAAACTGCTCATAATTCAACATCTATGCAACGGATATGAATGTCCTTCTTATGCCATACGGAGTTATTTGATTCTGTGAATTTGTTCAATTGCAAGCCTTTGTTGTAATTTTCATTGTTTTTGTTGTTGTAATACGCAGTAATATATATTTAATTCATAATTTTATTAAACAGTTCTTTACGTGCTTCATTTCAGCGTATTTGACTACTGTATATCATGCTGCTGCTCGTCTTTCTTGCTGGTGCCTACGTGCTTTGGCAACCGTGACAGGGACATTTCCTTCTTGGTTTTGCATGCCTACTTCGTATCCTTTGCCATTCATTGTTCTTTCGTTGTTTTAATCTTTATCAAGAAATTCAGTAGCCAAGGAAATCTGATTTTTTCGTCATTCTTGATTCTTCCTTTGTTTTTTGTTGTCTTTTGATATCTTGATTCTACTCGTTGAATGCTTCTTCATTCATTTTATGACTTATTTTATGCAGAAACTGTTACTAAACAATAAATCACCACAACGCACGCATTTTAATATATTTTTATTTTTTATTTTAGTTGTAGTTTTTGTTGTTATGCTTGCATTTATTGAGCTCTTGAAATGCAGTTTATGTGTAGCATACTAATTATTTTACACTGCTGTTTATGTTTTTTCTTTTTGCATGCTGCAGCGGATGTGATTGTCGTTAAAATTTGAATTAAAGTCTAAAAAACAAACAACAAATAACTTTTTATTGATTTTATGCTTTTATAAGAAAATTTATTTTATTTCGGTTATTTTTTAAGGGCTTCTTTTAACTACAAGCTCTGCTTGTCAATGTGTTAAATCGCTTTGATTTTGATTGAATCGTTGCGTTGGCATATTAACGACTTTTTCTGCTGTGCCTGACATTGATGACAAAATTTCATTTTTATATTATGATTTATGGTATTTTTGTAATTAAAAAAACATTATGCGAATAAATAATTTGTGAATTTAACTTAGGAGTGAATGACTTTAAATTTTCTTGATTTGCTAAAAATAGAAAAAAAAAATACAGAGAATGGGAACTTTCTTCAATAATTTACTTTAAAGTTATATAAAAATTTTTTTATAACGATTCCTTGTTAATGTTAAAACGCTACTTTATATATTTTTTTAATGAGGAGCCATTTGGAGCTAACAAAAAGAGTATTTCGTAAAGAGAAACAAGTGTAAGTACCGAATTAAGGCTATGTTAGGATATGGCGTAGCTAGGATTTTCCAAAGGGGGGCCCGATAAGCAAAATTAGAAATTATGTTTAAAAATAGATACATATTTTATTCAGGCACTTTAAATGCTTGTGCGCTCTTGGCGAACAGTAAAAAAGAGTGAATATTTAAATATGAAATTAATTTATATTGCTTAGGCTTTTTGGAGCTATCTACCTTGAGTTCCTTATAGTTATTATTGAGCATATCTTTGTGCATTGCAAGGGCTGCCAGTCAATACAGCCAATTCTTAAATTTTTATAAATAATAACAGCTTACTTCAACAGTCTATAAAACAAATTCAAATTAAAAACTATACCTGTTCTCTTCAATTTCTTAGGTAGGTATTTATTCGCCTATATTCAGTAGAATTATTTGAAAAATTGCAATTCTTCGGCGAAGTTGTTTAATTCAACAAAAATCGTATTCAAAAGTTTTTAAGTTTTATATTTTGATCTACGTTTTCTTCACTGTTTTAGCAGTATCGAAATCGAGACAATTTTTGTAGGTTCATGAAGGAATAAAGTAAATAAAATAGATAGTTGATCACCTGCCGTTGTTGCAAGCAATATGTAATGTATTATTTCTGTATAATGTTTCTGGGTTATATGAGTAATAATTAAAAATTCTGAAATGGGAGCAGAAAATTTATTAACCAACACTGTTCATCATACAGCCTTAAAAGTTGTTTTCTCTGCTAATAACATCAACTTTACCCAGTCTTATAATAACACCATTGCGTACGATTACCTCAACGCCGATTATGAAAGAATAAAATGTTATCTTAGTTCTCTAAATTGGAATCATATTCTATTCAATTTAGATTTAGACAGTGCTGTCTCTATATTTTATCAGCACATTTTTACCGCTATCGAAAGTTATGTGCCAATAATAAAGAAAAAGAATAAGCTCACAGAACCATGGCTAGACAACAATCTCAGATTTTTGAGGAATCAAAGAAATAAAATCTACAAACTTCTCAAAAACACTGATAATATAAGCGATGAACTGAAGCTTAGATATGACGAGCTATCAAGAGAGTTCTCTATCAAGTCAGAAGAAGCGTACAAGTTGTACACGAACATCATCGGAGAAAAAATTGTCCAAGAGCCGAGAAAATTCTTTGACTTTGTTAACATGAAGCGCAAATCTAGCGGCTATCCATCGTCTATGTTTAAAGGTAATGTCACTTCGTCCAATTCTCTTGAAATAAGCAACTTGTATGCCGATCACTTTAAGGAGGTCTTTTGTCTTCCTACAACCTTATCTGAAACTTCTCCTAGCTCAACTATTATAGTTGATAGTTTATATTTAACCCAGGAAGAGATTTCTAATGCAATAAAAGAACTGGATATATTAAAGGGACCAGGACCAGACTTAATACCTACAAGCTTTTTGGTGCGATGTTTAGACCAACTGCTATTGCCATTACACATAATCTTTAACGAATCACTGGTTTGTGGGACATTTCCTTCATATTGGAAATCATCCCATCTTACGCCAATTTACAAGAATGGTGATAAAAGATCAGTTGAAAATTATAGAGGCATAGCAATCTTGTCAGCCATTCCAAAACTTTTTGAAAAACTTATTTGTGAAAAGCTAACAAGTTTCATTAACCCACGTCTAAATGAGCAGCAACACGGGTTCCGAAAAGGGCGATCTACCACCACTAATCTCATGATTATGGTATCAGATGTTTTAGTCAAAATGGAAAAAGGGCACCAAATAGATGCTGTTTATACTGATTTCAGTAAAGCTTTTGATCGAGTTGATCACAACATTCTTATATATAAGTTAGAAAAGTTTGGTGTTGCAGGGTCCATACTAAGTTGGCTAAAATCATATTTAAACGGCAGATCCCAGTTTGTTAAATTCCAGGGAGTTCTATCGAAAAAAATTGCAGTCTCCTCGGGAGTTCCGCAAGGTAGTCATCTTGGTCCTCTTCTTTTCAACATATTCATATCCGATCTGTCAGAAGTTCTAAACGATATCCCACATCTTATGTATGCAGATGATTTAAAAATGTACTATTCAATTCAATCAGATGTAGATGTAAATTTTTTGCAATCAAAATTGTTGTCTCTTGAGCAATGGTGTTTTCAAAATAAACTACATCTTAATGTCAATAAATGCAATGTTATTAGCTTTTCTCGTAAAAACAACGTAACATTACATACCTACCACCTCAATAGTATCGAACTAAAAAGGGTCAACCATATAGTGGATCTTGGAGTTGTCTTAGATTGCAAGATGCGCTTTAATCTGCACTATGATAAAATTGTGTCCAGGGCCAGCAAACAGCTCGGTTTTATAAAAAGACGTGCAAATGAATTCAAGAATATATGGGTCACTACATCCTTGTACCGTGCATTAGTGCGCCCAATACTTGAATATGCATGCATAATTTGGAATCCATCTTTCGATTCCCATAGAGAAAGAATTGAGTCTATTCAAAAGCAGTTCTTACTATACGCGCTTAGAGATATGTACAACCCCCATGATTATTGTAGCCTTCCATCATATGAACATAGACTCAGCCTTTTAAATTTGATGCCACTATCAACAAGAAGATCGTTATTGGGCTCATGCTTCACATTTGATGTAATTAATGGTGCTATTCACAGCGAATATATTTCTAATATGATTTCCTTTAACGATCCAATTAGGCGCACTAGGCATACTCGATTGTTAACTGAATATCAGCACCAAACTACATATGCAAATAATGAACCCATCAATCGTTGTTGCAGAGAATTTAATAATATCTCTATATACTACTCACCTTCTATGTCCAAATCCTCTTTCAAGCAAACCCTATATAAATCACTCAGAAATCAGAATTAACACAGGCCTCAGATAAACTACATACATGTATGGATTTATATGTATAAGCATTTAGTTTAATAAATCAAAATTCTTTAACATCCCTCTCCAAATCTCCCATTTACATCCTTTTGTCCTTATAGTCTTTAAGAATAATATATATACATCGTATCTTAAGTGTGTATATAGTCTTTCTTGTTTTCCTCCTCTTCTCTTAGTTTTGACATGGTTTTTGAAATCATGTCAATCCGGTGGGCGGAGTATGCCCACTAAGAGCACCAAATAAAAAATAAAATAAAAACAAGGAAAGGGGAGAAGAAAAACAAAAAACTTAGTAATAAGTAAACAAAACCTGTTAGAATAAGTTAGAATAAGTAAATTGCATTGCCTTGTTTGGCCAATAAATAAATAAATAAATAAATAAATAAATACCCAGAGATCTTAACTTGTTGTTTCTTTTTTTTTTTAATATATTTGTTTGATATTTTTTAATTCATATGAAATTTGTTAAAAAAAAAGATAAATGCACAGTGCAAGCAAAATATTGTTTTATTCGAAAATTTTACGTGAAAAATCAAATTGCATTTTTTCAAAATTAAAAAATTGCTTGATTTCATAGACAAAGGGGGCATACATCCCCTTGATCCTCTGTAGCTACGCCACTGGTGTAGACTAGTAGTACTATTTTAGAAGAGTATTTCTTATAGAATTTTTTTAAGCATTATCTCGTCATTCTAAAGTCGCTGACTAAAAAATGCTATGTGAAACCGGGCGTTAATTTTATTTTTTAGAAAAAGGGTTATTAAGACATTATTGTAAATAGAATTTATGTGTTTTGGAATTTTGATAAATGCTATAAAGACATTGTTTGTTTGCTTAAACAACAATTTTATCTCACATCAAGAAATATGTACGAGCAATTCTTTTATTATTAATTTTCTTATATATAATACACTGATATATGGTTATGAATTTATTTTTTATTCCGCAAAGTTCTAAGCAAGGAAACACAATTTATGTGAAATATACATAAGGGGTTATATTAAGCATAAATTCAGGGGCGTACCGAGGCCATCTTGATTGGGGGATATCAATGTATTTCGGCCAACTGGATAACCTTAAGTCTCGACTTTTTTAAATACAACATAGTTGAATTATATGAAGTTACTCATCAGTTCAATCAATATAAATAAATCTTAAGGGGACTTTTCATTTGAACGGCTAAGAAAAACACTTTTTATTTATGTTTTTTAAAAACTTTTTTTAATGATGAAAGAAAAACTTGTATACATCAAAATACATATAATTAAGTATGTTTTGATTTTTTTTTTTTTTTTTTTTTTTTTTTTGTTTGGCCCTTTATCTGCTCTCTTAAGCTTTTCGCAATTTGGATATCATGTTTTTAATCCAAAAAGGTGGCAACGATTTCTCAGCTTTTACAACAGGTAACTGAAATTTTTTAAGTTCATCTAATCGATAATACTTGAAACTATAAGATTACGTTTAATCAGCCAACTAAACCTCATACCTGTTTCTGTCGCCATTTTCAAAACAAAAATTGAAAAATTATCCTATATGTTTAGGCCGCAACCCTAAAGGTTAAAGAAAGTAATAGATTAACTTACTACTTTATCGACTAGTTCCAGTATCGATTCTCGATACACGAACGAGTCGTTCGATCGGCTTCTCCGACGAGTGAGTTTTGCTTTTTACTTGTATTAACAAATTGATTTCGGAAAGTAGAAAAACTTCATTTTAAAACCGCGTTTAATTTAGTATTAAATTAAATATTGCCACTAATTGCAATTAAATAATCACTTATTGATTATCAGCAAGCAATCACTTATTGATTGCCCTCAACATAAATATAGTTTTCTTTAACGCTCCTGTGTATGCACTTCATGCAGTAAGAAGCAGCCATCTTTACGTAATTAATTGTAACATTCACGAATTGAAGATTTGCCTAATACATAACACGTAAGAAATAAATATTGTACATTTAATCTAAGCTAACTAATCACTGGTGTTTTGTTCTTATTTTTATTTTCTCCGTTTGCATATAACCCGAGCACATATTGCCCGAAAGTTATATGCAAATAGCTCGGCTTACCAGGATTGGCAGCGAAAGGCCAGCGCTCTTGGGTGAATCATCACTTCACCGGAACAGACCCAACTGATCTGCTCACTATATTTTACATTTCTAACGCTCTAAAAATTCAAGTTTTAGCTTTTAATAGATGATTATAGGTAATAATCTTAGAGATTTTACAATAATATATATAATGCAAAACAGTTTCAGCTCAATCGGACTTTTTTGTTAGTCTTTGTGGTAACGTTTTAAGAAATCCTTTTCAATCTTCGATCTTTTTCAAGTGAAGAAGATCCCTTAAGGGCAGTTTTCATATCGTTACCCCTATCAAAGAAAATAAAACAAAAGGATTTGAACATTATCGAATCAGCATTTAAAAATTTATTTTCGTTTTTGTTTTAAAAATTCATAGTTTAAATGTGCTTAAAAATAAACAGGGCTTTCAATTTCTTTTACATTTTTTCTTTTATTTTTTAAATTAATTAAAAAAATAGTGTTTTAAATAAAAAATACAAACTTAATTTTCTTCTTTTTTTTAATTGAGCCCAATGCTGCGCAATATTATCTAAGTTAGTGAGATCAAATATGTCCTTTTCCGATGAAAGTATTAATAAGCCATTAAGATGTGAGTTCTATGAAGATTGCGTGGTTCTTAAATAATTTTTAACTTATTTTAATCTGCTGAACCTTCTTTCATTTCCTGCAACAGTAACAGCAAACGCGACATTTTGTCAACTGCAGGAAGGGATCTTTTTATTGCATTCTGAAACATTAGCTGTACCCGATAGAGTTTCTACGCCTTCGCATAGATCATAGAATACTTCAAATTCCACTTTCAATTGAAGTGAATCCAACTAACAATTTTTTGGTAACAATTTTATTGATTCTAGAATTCGCTTTCGGGTCAAGTTAGTAGAAATAGAATTGGATTAAAGAGTTCACACAGAGGCTTTATTGTATCTAAGCAACTGCTTAATTTATCTCGCATCAGTGAGGTTATCCTATCCAATACAAGTTTAAATTCTCTTCTATAAAAACAGTTCATCGAAAAATAAGCTGCGTTGGCGTTGTTATCTCCCAAACATTTCGGTGCAAGACGATGGCGATGTCGAATTGAGAATTCCTTTCAGCATCAACATTAAAATATTTTAATAATGCAACAGCTCTACAAATTAGGTTATCCGTACCTTCAGAGTCCGAATTAATTCTTTCTAATAATTTAAGGTGACAAGAAATAAATTTCATAGCATTTAAAATATTCAGTTCAACGGCTTCAAGAGATTCAGTCAGGAGTTTCTTATTTACTTTCACATTTTTCGTAAAAACAAGACTTATAATAAAGTCCAGTAGATTTGATAGCGAACATGCAGCATTTCGAGTCCACTTGTCAATTTTCTTAGAACTTTGGGAAATTTCGTTTAGAACATCAACCATGACATAAAGTTATGCTTTTATAATAAGTGCATTTTAAATGCAGATTTAAAAATAGTGTTCTTTGTGCCATCATTTCGAGTTTAAAAGTTAAAACGGACCTTTTTCAATAGTTTGACTAAATCCTTTAAATTTATTATTTACTTATTTATTATAATTGTATTTAAATTAAAATGTTAAGTCTATTAAATTAAAGATTTTACATCAGAGTTCTTGAGCTAAGAAAATTTCTTTAAATATGTTGCCTGATTTCAATCATTAAATTTTTTATTAAAAATGTTGGGTATTTCTGGATAAAAATTTCAATCTCAATTTCAGGAGAGTATGTGTGGCGACTGAGTAAACCTTTGTTCGTTTGGGCTTGTTTTATTCCATTTATTTCTTCAACTTTTTGACAAGTTATTTGTATCAGGGACTGTTATCATTAAGCTATATCCAAAAACTTAAGCATTAATCATTATTTTGTTATTTTCAAGTTTTTGCTCAGATATAAAAATAATAATCTGATCAAACAAATATATCATTTTCGGTTTTTATTTTTGGTCAAGGATACGGTTGCACAATTGGACTAAAAATGGTAAATTTTTCCAATTGGTCCGCTGCTATCTTTTACATTACTATGCATTACTATTTCCGTACTTTTTTAACAAAATTTATACTACTTTTCTGTAATTTTTCTGCTTTTTATCAAAAAGGAACACAGAATTTGTTTACAACAATTCAACGCTAATACGACTTAAAATTAGTTGGCCGACTGAAGTTTGTTTAAGATACGAATAAAATGAATTGGCCGACTAAAGACAATTTTGGGTATTAATTAAAATGAAATAGCCGACTAGTTTGTTTTTGTTATGAAAATGACAATAAAAGGTACGACTGGCTTTGATGCGTTCATAATAATTGTTTATTAAAATCAATACTTAAAAAATTTTAGTCAAAAATAACAATTAGACCAACTCTAAAAAAGTAAGGAGGACAGTCTACCCCCGAGACCCCCGCTAGTTACACTCTTGCATAAATTATCTAATGTAAAAATGTTGCCTTTTTTAAGTGAAACTTCTTAGGCGGCGATTTGTTGAGAGTAAAAATTTTCGAGTCTTGTAAGGAATAATTTTCTAATGATTCGAGCCTCGTCACAAAAAATTTTTCTACCATTGCAGATACTCAGCCTCTGCAGAAAGATAGATTTTGTGTGGGGCTGCACAAATATGCAAAAGGTTTTTTGTGCACTAGCAATGTATTCGTGAATTTAAACGGGGTGGATTTAAACGGGGGTTACATGAGACAGTCTGTTAAGATAGTGCAAAATACGCGTTTTATTAAAATTTATTTAAGCCATTTTTGGTCGTATAAGACTAAAATTTGGTAATTTAGATTTTTCGTTACTTTTGGGACTCTAAAGTCAAGCACATTTTTTAATAAATAATTGAAATTTATAACGGGGCCGATTGCGCTGAAATTTTGGCTGTCGATTTGTTTCGAATACGAGATAGTTTAAGGCAATTTTTTGCCACACCACCTTTTACCGCCCACAAATCAATAAAAATTCTATATTTCGGACGGTTTTGATCATATTATACTAAAATTTGTAATTTAGTTTATATGCTTACTTTCGAACATTGTCATAAAAAAGATCGCGGTCACCTTTTAGTTATGCCTACTTTTCAAAGGATAAGAGTGGAGTGAAGCAAAGTGCGCCAGGTCGATTTGTTTCTAGTAGGAAATGGTTTAAGGAAAAAAGTGTTGCCGCACCTCTTTTTCCGCCCAAAAATTCATAAAAATACTTTATTTCGGACGGCTTTGATCGCATTAGACTAAAATTTTTTAATTTATTTTCTGCTTTTTGTGTGTTTTAAGTAGCGTCCGACCAAATATTCAGTTTTGGTTTCGGTTACTTACAGTTTCGGCCCTTTTTGTCAGTTTCGGCTATTCGGCCATATTAAGGCCGAAATTTGGTAAAAATTTATTGCATCCGTCATTTAATTCAAATATATAAGTTTTGTTTATTACAAATATTTACAACGCATTGTACAAAACATAAATTATTAATTTGTCTATAATTTGATTTCTCGTGTGAACGCAAAACATTTTGGTTAATTTTATGCGTTCGATACTATTATTTTCGATTTTATTATCGCTATTGCAATTAATATTAAAGTTTTATAGGAACTGAAGCCAAAAAATTATAATTAAGCTTTCGAACAAATTCAGTGCGTGTAGAATAAAGGAAAATAAAACAAAATATTTCTATTTTTATAATACTAAACCTTTAAAAAAAACAAAAATACTTTGTTTTGTAGTTCTATAAAAATGTACATTGTAGGTGCATACAGTTTTGAGTGTGCACTGAAGATATAAAGTATGCAATGCATTTGTAATAAGAAATAATATAAAAAATGATCTCATTTATTATTATAGAAACCTTCAATTAACTATTATAAACTTCAATATTCAAATAATAGGGGAGAGTGCCCACCTACTGGCACCTCTCAGTTATGACGTTCGTGGCGATGACAGCGACAATGTGGTTAGTGTCAAAGTGTCATCTCATTAAGCGTACACTTTTCATAAATCATTGAGTTGTATGCACGTGTTGTTGTAGTCGCACGGTCGTCGAAAAGTAAAAAATACAAAAAAATAGAGGCTGATGTAATATGTATCATCTCTGTTAAGTGAATTTTCAAGGGTTTTTCATCAATATAAAAGGGCAAATGAGAATGAAATTCTTAGTTTGTCTTTTACTCTTCACGCAAAAGAGGAAAGAAATATTTGGCTTTATGTCAGAATAATGTCAGTGCCCACCTACTGGCACCCTTGACGCAACATCGTGCAAACATCGTGCAAGCGTACGATTGTCATTGTTATGATTGGGAATGGAAACTAAAATGTACCAATATGCAGAAGAGCTATTTCACATATAAAAACTGTGATTTTGAATGAGGCGGAAGTTAAAGACTGAGAAACATTATTATAACCAATGTTTACTTAATTTGTTTCACTTATTTCCATTTATGTTCCTAATAAAATCTCAAAAATATTTTTTTCTGTTCAAATGTTCAGTGTGATTACCACTAAAAGAATAAACAATTAATAAAAATTAATAAACTAGTGTTTATTCTGCATTTTTTATAGCGAAGTGTAAGTGGGTGCCAGTAGCTGGGCACCATTTTTGGAGAGTCGATTTTCGAGACTCTTACTATATCAGCTGCCAAAATCGTATTTTTCGAAATTTTTTAGTTCCGTTCGAAATTCTTGTAAGCTATTAATCTCAGCTTTCAACCGAAACCGAGAGCTCCGCGAAACTATGATTCAAACTAAAGTTATGGTCTCAAGAGCTTAGGGTGCCAGTAGGTGAGCACTCTCCCCTACTTTTGTATCTTAAATTTTTTTCTCATGTGTATGAAAGTACTTTTGTTTCCTTTTAATAAAAAAAAAAAACATTATTTGTAAAAACTTAAACTTTCATATAATAACCAGTTTCGGTTTCGCCCGAATATTATATATATTCGGTTTCGGTTTTGGCCAAAATTCCGGTTTCGGTCGGACACAAGTTGTAAGGAAACCTCCGGAAGGGTAGCAGATAGAGCGTAAGTATTTTTTGATGTAAAGAAGTTTCACTTCTGTACTGTATACACGCTATACTATTATTATTTTTTTAAAAAAATGGCGATAGCAGAGCCTTTAAATTAGAGATGTTCCGCAGCTTTCAGAACAACTGCAGTAGTTATTTTGCTAGAAGAAAAAAGAAAAGTGTTTTTTATTCATAAAAGGTTAATCCAAATAAATACATCCCCTCCGTAGAAAACATTAATACATGAGCCGTACGAAAAATTGATTTTAAAAAATTTGGTAGACGTTTTAAGTCAAAGTTAATATTTTTCAACAAAAAAAAAACCATAGAAATGACATCATTACTCAAACAATTTTTGAGATATCAAAAAATAAATTTTTCTTACATTATATAATATATGTTTAGTAAGATCCTGTATGTATATCTTACACAAATTATGTTTCCCTGTTAAGAAAAAGTTATACAGTTATGTTAGTCCTTAAATAAATAGTTGTTTTTTAAATTTACAAGTTTTCTAACTCATATTATTGTTCTCAAGTATTTTTATTTTCATATTTAAATAACAGATAGCATTTAAATAACCTTACTTACCAGAATTTTCTCATATTACTTACCAGTAAACTTAAATCTGTATCTCCAGCATAAACTAGGATAAATAAATATCGAATAAAATTTTAATACCAGATTTTTTTTAAATATTTATATTTGTCCACAAATACTTAAAGTCCCATCCATAGCTGTAATGTAATATATTGAAAGCCAAAAACATTTATTAAAATTAACTAAAACGCATCTTTTCTTAATAAAATGTTTTTATAAACTGCTTTGAAACCTCTTAAATAACAATCAGTTGGCGCTGTTAAGTGATGATGTGGTGCAGTTGATAAGAAACTTAATTTCAACATTTACGTTGCAGTCAAATATAAACGCCTTTGAACAAACACACACGTACATAGGCATATTCATTTGAACGTTCCTTTTGGCCACCCTTTTTAGTGTGTTGTGTTGATTTCTTCTCGTTTTTTTCTTCTTTTTTTTTTTTTGTTTTATTTTGATTTCTTGTATATTTGGGAAAGTGATCTCATTTAAAGCCATGCCAGCCCCAGAAAATCGAAAATCTTGAGGCAAAAATATAACCAAATACCAAAGAGTTTAACTTCGTGTCGATTAAAATGCTCTGATTATGGGTTTCCTTGTTCGCTGGCTGGCTTTTGTTAAGCTGCTTGTTGTTGCTGCTGTCGATTTTGTTGTTTTTCGATTTGATTTTAAGCACGTTTAGTTCTCAGCGACTTAAATGCTCACGCATCGCTCGCACAATCGAGCAATTTGCGCTGAAATTGAACTCGCTCGGGTCAACAGCTAAAAAACAAGTTAACAACATGAAAAAATACATAGAAATAAACGATGGGAAGCAAAAGAAAAAAAAAACACCATTGTATGGCATGTTTGTTTATGTTGTTGCTGTAGTCTGGATTAGTCTACCTTGTAGCTTCGTCTGCTTCAATTTATTGAATGTCTTCGAAATCTCGGTCAATCGCTGTATGTCTGTGTGTGTGAGTGAGTGTTGCGTTTTTGTTTGTTTTAACTCGAACGAACTATGACACAAGTTGAAGACATGTACAACAAAAACAACAATGAGGCATAACAACGCAACGATATATTAAATTATGGCATTTATCATCATCAAGCGATCGCAGTGATGCGTGGCTGTGGCACCACCCGTTGGCCATTGATTATCATGAAAGACATTGATGTAAAAAGTCGCAGTCAAAGCCAGCACCAGCTACACCATCGAGGCCGAGTGAAAAAGAAAAACAACCATACGAATTTGATAGCCATAGAAGCACATTTTAATACGCTTTAATTGTGTTTGTTAAGCAGAATATACACAAAAACAAAATAAGCTAAAAATAAATACAAATTCAAAATTATAAATTTTAACATTGAAAATATATCCGGTATCGAAATCGAAATTGGTAAAATTTTGACTATGAAAACAAAAAAATAAAAAAAAAACTCAAGGAAATTATTTCCAAATGTAGAATTAATTATAGAAGAGTAAATTCATGTCTGAAGCCTTTTATTTTTAATAATTATTTTAAATTAATTGAATGTGAGTTCAGCAAGTTTGTTTTCTAAGTCTTTTGTTGTGGTTATAGTCTTTTAATTCTAATAATATTTTTTAATGTAATAAAAAGCCAAAAAGCTTGCTTTATATACAATATTTTTATAATAATGTATTGATAGCAAAGAATTTCAAGGATTTTTTAACAACTTAAACTTGAATTTTTATTCGGCGTCTGTATATATATGAAATATTTCTCAACTAAGCTATTTATTTTCAAAGGATTCCACTTAAGTTATGTGTTGGATAATTTATTACTTCACCTGCAAAACTGTCACGGTAACAGGTAAAACACCAGCATGCAGTGTCAGCAACACAGAGACTGTCTCAACGTGCTGCTCTGATCGGTTCTGTTTTGCTCTGGTTACACATTTCTTCCCATCAACATCATCAGCTACAACAAGCGCAGCGTTTCTCTCTTGCTGTGCTCTGCCATTTTCAGATCATTTCTGTTCATTTTTATTCCATAGAAACCACATTTTTATAGATTTTTCTTAATTTTAACGACAGTTCATCCTTTGTTTTTTGACTTGCTTGCTCCACACTCTGGACCTTAACATGTCATGTTGCGCTGCGGTGTTCCACGACCGCACATGTTGTTTGACCACAGAAAATTAATTTGTGTCCAAGCGCCTCTTTGCCTGTACACCGGGTCGGGTCGTTGCTGGCTATATTACTAAATATTGCAGTTGAATTTGTGTTTATTCATTTTTTTTTTCTCTCATTTTTATCGGTTATCCTAACGAGACTGATGCTTATCTAAGATTATTATTAGTATCTTCTATATAAATTTCTTTTTTTGCCCTTATTATTTTGAAATAAAATTAGGCTTACAGATGTTTTTTATGTTAAAGTGAAGAAAAATATAGATTAGGAAAAATATGTTCCTGATGTAACTGATTTCTTTTTTATTGCCTGCTCACGGTGCTATAAAATAAATTAAGAAATGTGTTTTGTGTTATGAATCATCATTAGGTAAAGCTAAACGAGTAGAGTTGGGAAACAATAAGTTATGTTGGCGCTGCAGGACATTTTTCCTTAAGGAGAGCACAGCTTGCAGCATGAATTCCTTGAACTTTTTGGCGCACAATTTAGATCTATATCTTTAGATCTATATCTTTATCTATATCAATATCTTTGCCTAAAGCAAACATTCCAGATCAAATATGTTTAATATGCTTTCAATTTTAAAATTTTTTTGTCACGAATTTTAATGTCAAAATACTAGAGACTTATCGCTGATCCTAGACATACTGCTTGCTTCTTCAGTAGCAAAGTTTTCTTAGCTCTATTCTTGGCCAAAATTTAGGTTTAAGTGCTATTCTATCAAGTTTGTGTGGCAATAATGCTCATCGCAAGAGTCGAACTCGCAGTTTTATAGCAAACACTGTTGCTACCCAATCTGCATACTTAAATTGAAGGCTGTGACACATCTATGGACTCTGTTATTCTGTGGAAATTTTTGCAGTCAATAAATCTGTAGTTTTTTTTATGATAATGAATAGTTTTGCAATTCATTAATGGCAAAAAAACTGCGAATTTTGTTAACTTGAGTTTTCACGACAAAGGTTTTCCTAATTTCACAAAATTGCACCACATCTACACCAACTCGTTTTGTATTAAGAAAAAATTTCGACACTTTTGGGCATCAAACGATAGAGGAACTCTTCAAAATGATTTCTGCATACCTTGTTTTTTATCAGAAAATATTTTGTGAAGGGCTTTTTGATTCTACTGAAAATCCCTTTTGGTAAGAAAAAAATGTCTTACGCATGCAATGTTTTATTTTTCAAAAAATTCATACAAAAATTAGGCAATGTACAAAATACAAAATCAATGAAATTAATACAAATAAAAGTTTTCCATATGACCTTATTATAAAATGGATAAAAAAGTGCATTTTACTACAACTCTTACTGACCTTAAAAATTTGAATATTTTTGTATTAATAAAGTTACACCTTTCAAAACTGATTTTAAAGATAATTTTATGATAAGATAACATTAATTTTATTTATAATTTATAATTTATAATTTATTATTTATAATTTATAATTTATAATTTATAATTTATAATTTATAATTTATAATTTATAATTTATAATTTATAATTTATAATTTATAATTTATAATTTATAATTTATAATTTATAATTTATAATTTATAATTTATAATTTATAATTTATAATTTATAATTTATAATTTATAATTTATAATTTATAATTTATAATTTATAATTTATAATTTATAATTTATAATTTATAATTTATAATTTATAATTTATAATTTATAATTTATAATTTATAATTTATAATTTATAATTTATAATTTATAATTTATAATTTATAATTTATAATTTATAATTTATAATTTATAATTTATAATTTATAATTTATAATTTATAATTTATAATTTATAATTTATAATTTATAATTTATAATTTATAATTTATAATTTATAATTTATAATTTATAATTTATAATTTATAATTTATAATTTATAATTTATAATTTATAATTTATAATTTATAATTTATAATTTATAATTTATAATTTATAATTTATAATTTATAATTTATAATTTCAACATCAACATAATAAATAACAAGGTCATATAGATGAAACTTTAATATTCATTCGTAGTAAATAATCTGTGAAATCGTTCCACAGTGACTTTTTTATTTTTCAAAGTTCTATATTGCAACATACTTCTTTTCATATTGTTTTTGCATTGAGCTTAAAATTGCCAATATCGGTTAAGATTTTAATAAATGGGAGAATTTTGTATGAAAGCAAACAAAAAAAAAAACCTTTTAAATTGTCGAATTTTGGCGAATTCCTAACTGATTTCGATTCGTAACCGATTTGGATTCAATGGAAAGTTATAACGAGCAATTATTTTTTTTTTTTTGGGAAAATAAATGTCATTTATGGAGCATTTTATAATTAAAATTGATAGGCATACCATTTGAAGAAGAATTTGTTTTGCTTTCCGCTTCATTATGTAGTTTATCGGATTTAGTTTTAAAATTGCGTTATTTGACGTGAAGTTCTTCTGAAAATATATGAATTTGGGTTTTCATTTCCAACAAAGCACATGAATGTAAAAATTCAATGAAGGCCGGCACAACAATATTTGAATACTTCTGTAATAATAATAAAAAACTCCATCATTAATTTATTTCTTAATATTAGTTAATTTTGAGCATCACTCCTAACAAAAATTCTGAATGGTACCGCTATTATCTTAATCTTATAATTTTCTTTATTGCCATTATATTGGCATCTGTTTTATTATTATCTAAATATATTTTTCGTAATTTGAGTAGGTATGCAATGTTCAAAATATCAAAATTTACATGCAGAAAACATCTTTTTTACCTAAATGTACCTTCATGAGAATTAAAATTTCCATGGAATTCTCTTAGTATTAAAAATAAAGTATAAAGAAATTATTTTTAAGATTTTGTTTAAGTTTTGGCATCTAAAACAATAAAATCGAAATTTCAACTCGTTCGAAAAAAGCAAAATTTTCTTTTGAATATCACAAACTACTAAGAAACAGAGAAAATACTGGCGCCACCAAAAAAATCTTTTAATTTACTAAAAATGCTGTCAGATGGCGAGACCACACACAAAATAGTATGGTTTGTTTTTTCTAAACCTGTCAAATACATGCTGAGATAGACTATTACTTTATCGGGAACAACAAAAATGTCAAAAAAATATAAAGAATAAAATGTCACACAATCAAAACATTTCAATTGTGGGGGTGACTTGACAATGATTAGCAAAGATTGTGCAAACAAAAAACTTTTACTGTCGTAAGTCTTTTGTTCGTAGTGATGGTCAAACTGAAAAAGGTTAATCTAAAAAAAAAATACATTAAATGTGTCTACAAAGCATTTTAAAAAATAACATTGTATACAATGATAAATATTTTCGGATTCTCTGCATAAAAGTGCTAGTTTAAACGGGAAAATGCTGCTCTTAATAACATTTTTGGATCATGTTTTGATTTTGTATCCATGAAAAAGGTTTTTGCTAACTTAATCTTTGTTTTTTACCAAAGAAGTACAACCAAATAAGCGAAACTTTAATAATTTCTTTGAAAAAAAAAACCTGCTTTTTTCATATTCCTTTTTTTCCTAACATCAGAATTTCGACTCGTCTTAATAATTTTTTTGATCGGTTCTTGAATATTCTCAAAACTTGAAATATAAGTCCCTATTTGAATGTCATAATTTCACTAGAAAGTTAATCTTATTCTTAATAGTGCATTTGTCTCAATAATGCAATCTTTTCATTAAGAGACCGCTTACATTTTTTTTTTACTAGGTCATACAAATTTCTCTAATTATTTTGTTTGTCGTGCATTCCTCCACCGCTCATCAGTTAGGTAGCTTTACTTTGATTGCTATGCAAATTTTTTGTCCTAACCTCATGTAAGTGTCATGTTAATGAGATGTCAAACAAAACGTCAAACTGCCACACACAGTCAAGCAAATATGTACAAGCACACACACAAGAATGAATACATGCTTAAAATAAAAGCCCACCATTGAGCTTAGTGCAGTTACTTAAAAGCGAGCATGCGCCATAAGTTCACAAATTAACACAGAACAACAGCAGCAGCAAAGGCAACGGCAGCGTCAGCAACAGGCGCAGGCACGCAGACACTGCAGATGAAAGAAACCCTGCAAGTGGCACCAAGGCAACGGCAACCAACACGACTTCATCAGATGAATGATGTCGACACTGACAATGTCGCTGGCTGCCAAAATGCATGCCATGCCGCCACTTAAATGCGATCTTTGTAGTAGCTCTTGTTGTTGCTGTTGCTGTTTTTAAATGTAGCTGATGATGGTGGCGCTTACAGCATTTCATTTACGAGTCAGTCGTCACTTAGGATATGAGTATAAAAATATAATAAAAAAGAAACAGACAGACAAGAAAAAACAAAATCAAGGCAAAACTTCAGACAAACGCTTTGATTCTTGAGCAGTCGAAGTTCACACAAAAGTTTGTGTCTTGAGTCTTTTGTTTGAAATTTATTTCTCGTTCTTCAGCTGATGCTCTAACTACTTGAGGTGCGAAAATTTCGCACAATTTGCCATTGTTTGTCACAGGCATTCAGTGCTGGAAGCTATCTTGCAAGTGTTGCTTGCATTTAATGGTTTTTATGGAGCCGCTTGGAACGCTGGCTGCGCTCATGTCAGCTTAAGCACTAATTAAATCAAAGTTCTAGCAGAATTATGTACGTTAGAGCGTTCATTTTTGTCAGTTCAATGATAAACCAATTAAAATAATTCAAGGTTTTATGATTGAGCAAGATCAAAATGCAATATAATGTTATAACGAGATAGTTACCTAAGCAAAATGCATAGGATAGTTCACTTTCGTCTCTACAAATGATCACTCATACACATTTTCATAATAAAATTTCTTTTCTTGCAATTCGGCACCTTTCTCTTGAGCAATAAATGACTTATTTAAAAAAAAGGTCTAACTTTTGTTCGATCAAAAATCAAATCAAAATCAATTTATAACATGTATAACATTTATCACAAATGCTTCAAATAAAACGAAAACGTTTAGAAAAAATGCTTTAATATAACATTACAAAAAAAAGTATTTATTGACTGTTAAAATATGCAGGCGCCAAGAACGCACACGCACAGCTCCAGCCATTAAAAGGCTAACATAACCACATTAAATAGAGATAAAAAAAAACAAAAACAAGCGCATTAAACGAACAACTGCTCAAATTACCTTTCCATGTCAATTGGCGCCAAATATGCGTTAAAACTTGAGCAAGCTGTAGATGATAAAACCTTTTAATAATTTATAGCTTAAAAAAACACACAAAAAAGCACAGTTTAATAATTGCACCAATGCTGGCAACAGGAACATAATACTTATGTATATACACTATATACTTATATATGTATATGTATTTTTATATATGTATATATATATATATATATATATATTGTACAGTAAATCGAAATATTTATAAAAAACAAAAAATAATCTCTTCACTTAAATAAAATTTTGAACGCAAAACAAAGCAATACATATAAAAACGTAGAAATAAATCTAGAAATTTGCATTAAAAAGCAATAATTGTCATTGTTAAATGTTCTGTTTGCTTTGTTGTAGCTTAAATTTGCATCAACTCTAAGCAATTACTGTTCGCTCAATTACAAAACAGCTAAGTAAATATTTATGAAAATTATTCACTGAGTATGAAAAACGTTTAGCTTATTAGTCAATATAAAAAATACATTTTAATTAAATATGCATTAAAAAAGTCTAAAAGTATAAAATGATTCAGCATAAAATGCTACTTTTCAGCTAATTCCTTTGATCTTATTTAAGCCGAGCCAAAAAATCTGATCGTTTTAGAAACCTATGGTTAGGTTGTATGATGAAAATCAACAAAGAAATCCAAAATGTCTGAATGAGAGAACACAGTGTGACCCTTTCAGCTAACCCTTTCAGATTGGTAAAAAATGCCATGTAAAATCTTTTTGAGAACATAAATTGTTCGGAGTAAGCATAAAGCTTGTAGGTACAGTTCTTAATTTAAAATTTTAGCTTAAATTGTTCATTTTTGAAACTTTAACTGTTCTGAAATCTAATTAGTACTATATTATCCCTTAAAGACTTGCTGTTATTTCATATTTTTTTGAGTTTTTAAGGTTGCTTATGTAAACATTTTTACATATTTACAAAAGAAATAAAGATATGGGTGTTTTTATAGAAATGCAAATTTTACTATCAACTAAAGTTAACTAAGGCTCCCTTAGATATTTCGAGTTGAGGCTAACATTTATGATTGTCTCTTTAAATGCAACACAGACACAGCAAACTTCATTGGAAGCACAGCATTATATTTAAAATTCCATAACATATAAAGTACAATACAAAAATGATTTTTATTGAGTTTTTAAGCATTTTTACATTCTGTTCACTGCTAGCTGCTGATTTGCCATTAAACACGTTTCATTTGTTTGGAGTAAAAACACACGGAAAAAAACCATTTTAAGTTGAGCCTACTGAGCCATTAATAAACCATAAAATGACGACAAAAATTGATGGCATGCATATTAAAAAACATATATATATATACATATACAGATGTAAACAAAACAAAACACTTTATTAAATACAATAAGTCTATTCATGAGTAGCAGTCTATCTAGCTGTGCTGCTTGTGTTCAAATGTATGGCTTGCTGTCTGTCTACGAGTTCATTTGCTTGTTTGTCATACAATCAGGTCGTTTGTCGTACGTTGTTCGCCTTATTTGCTGCGAATTGTAATAAATCGCCACCCAAAAAGGTTTAACGAACGCGCTTGGATCGCATTTTTTGTTGCTTAAGCAGTAATTGTTGTTGTGGCGGCCGATGATGATCTGTCGTTCCAACATTCAATCAATTCAACAACGTACGCTCGCCTTTCAGTCAAAAAGTAAGAAGAAAAAACCAACAAAAACAACAATGGTGGACGATATTTTGCGGTATAGATGAGCTGGAGAGCGAAAAAACAACAGTTCGATAAACGATTTGTCGCCATTTTTAAACGGAACAGTCGAACAAAATGTAAATACTGTTATTAAAAATTCAATTTTTATACAAATAATGGCAATTTAATTTAATACAAGCGGATAAAGCCGGTGTTACTCAGTATTTTTGTCAAGTAAGCAAACAAAAAACATCGAAAAATTAATATTAATCATATCATTTTAATTTTCTTAACTGTGGATATCCTCACTGGGCACTGGGATAACAACTGCGGGAAGTGCAAGGAACCAGGTACGGTGGAAACCCTAAATATTTTATATTTTTATATTTTATAATTTTTTATTCTTAGGTAACGGAGTTACATCTAAAAGTCGTTTTACTAAGGATTTTTAAAGATTATAATAAATAGTCATTGAATATTTTGATGTCAAGATAGCAGAAATTTTTTCATGAAATTTATAGAATTTTAATAGATTTGCGTTATAAGCGTAATTGATAAGCGGCCTGTTATTTAGACTTGTCTTGTATCCAATGAAATCCATGCAAAAATTTAGATTTGTATTTCGGTCAAAAAGTAAACAGCGATACTGATATTTGTGAATGTAGACATAATTTCTAATTAGAAACCTTTATTTATATAAAAAAATTAATTATTAAAACAAATATAATTGTTTTTATAAAATTTTGATTAATTACTTCAAAAGTTTAACATGAAAAAATTTATTATACGCTAGAAAATACCCACAGCATATAAAAGAGGAGCAAGCTAGTGTCTGAAGTCTTTTGTGTCCTAATTTGTAGCTAATTTGTATTAGATATTATTCTTGAAATGAATTTGCAGTAACGGTGAGTTTTGTTATCTTATAGATAGGAGTTAAAGCTTTTTGTGTAAATAAGTTCGTGTCTTAAGTCTTTTGTGTACTTTCGATAAACTTCAAGAATTTGCAATTTATGCTCACTTTTGCATTTGCATATCAAAATATAGTCTCTTTAAATCGGTGATAATTTGGTAAAATTTAAATTTGATTCAACTTAACCAATTTATTACTTAGAAAACTATAAAATGCTGCTTCTTTGTTTTTTCTTTCCACTGTTGTAACTTTGGCAGCTAGCACATTTATCATCTTTCTCTCACTATCTCCCTCTTTCCGTACAGTCGCACTTATTTATGTACATTTTATAAACGTGACACCCTGTTCCATTCGGACAAAAACGTTGTTGTTGTTCGTATACATACGCAACGTTTGCTTTGCAACACAAAGAATTCGCTTAACATGGCAGCTCAAACGGTCAGTCAATACGTCAGTCAGACAACCAGCTAGCTAGCCAGTAGCTGCTGCCATACCATGAGTTATTTAGTTGTTATAATTAAGCGATTAAAATTCCACACTAGGCGCTTGCTGACTTTTATATGTGTTAATATTTGGTTTATTATTTGAACCAGCACGTGTTAGTTTGCCTCACAAGCAAGCTTGTCCAAGTCCAGCGTGCCATAGAAGGCATGCGGTAAGCTACACCTAATGTTGACTCTTTACCGTCCTACAGTCCCAAGAAAATACTTAAATTTTTATATACACATTCTTAAATAGTATTTCAAGTGCTTAAAAATTTTATGTTTAAATTTAAAAAAATTTATATATAATGTATTTTATTACTGCCACGATTTGTAGGTGCTACATAAATTTTATTGTTCATTAAAAGCATAAAAAATAGCAGCATCGTCAAGAATTCCTAAGTCAAAGAAGAACAGCAATTTCTTAAATATAATTTACACATCGCAGAGGGTGTCGAAATAATTTTAACTACTATCAGCTTAAGTAGAATGCAGTTTAAGTTTGTTGATGGTTGTAAGGTGTTAAAATAAACCTAGTACTTTTAAACTTGAACATTAGACATACTTAATTTGACAAATCGAGTCATTGAACTTTATGCTGCTTGCCAGTTGCAACTAAGTAAGATCAATATTATTGTCAATGTAAACAAATCATTAAGCTCATGTGATTAAAACTTATCACAGTTAGCAAAAACTTAACTATTTCTTGTTTTCTGCTAGTTATAAAGATGTTTAAATTTCTGCTATTTACTAATAAATACTTCGAAAATTTTTAAGTGCACATAAACTTCAAGTTAAATTGTTTGTTTATTTAACTTTTCAGTACTTCCATTTGTAGTTTATTTACTTGTTACTTAAAGGAAATATAAAACAACATTCGGTCTCTATAATAATTGGCGAAAAATCACAAAGTTCATTACTTTTAAGCCAGCTCCTTAAATGTTTGAACATTTTTTTTTTTTAATATATATTACATACTTAAAGTTTATCTCATTTTTCTATTTCACAGCCATTTTCAACTACTAACAGTAGTAAAAATTTAAATAAGTAGCTAAAGTCTTTAAGCTAACGGTTTTTGAATACTGAGCCGAAAAACGATATCAACCCATTCATAGAGAAAATAAGTTATAGTCCTTCACGCACATAAGCACACTTAAGCATGAAGTGTAACGTGTTTCGCGCTTACATTTACAACAAGAATTTAAAAACGTATTTCATGGTTAGATATTAAAACAAATTATTTATTTTAAAATTATGTAGGTGTAGAAAAATATAGAGTTGGGCATAAAGAATGCTCCTAACAAGCATAAGCTTGTGTGGCACTAATTTTTCTTTTATTTTTACCTCCATAACACCGAAAAGAATATACGTTAACAAACTATTAGTTAAAAATAAATTAAAAATAAACAGCTTAAAGTATATTTTCAAAACGTTTTTAAACCACGAATTCTATAATCTATAGCCAAATGCTTTACCAATTTAAGTACGCTTCTTAGTCAAGCAGCGGAAGAGTTTTTTGTCGCCACTAGCAAATGCAATTTTTTTTTTTTTTTATCATGACTGCAGATGAATGGAGCACATGTGCTACTGAAAACTTTTGTATTTCTAAACTCAGGGCTCTTTTCCATTTAAACTCTCATATAGAAAATATTAAAAAACATATATGAGCTCAAAAAATTATCACGCTAACACACGAACTCAGTGAAATTTGCAAACTCGACTGTACCATGTTGCTATTTTGAATGATGCGACTCCTGTATCGGCAAAACAGGTTATTTGTTCAATAAGTTATTTTATGACTCAATGAGTTAGTCAATGATATAGTGAGTTGGATTGCGCATTGCGCTATGTGTTGGGTATCGTATTGATCTTGACTATTGACTTGAAAAAATCGCATCATATCGAATTTTGTTACAATATGTCATATTATCTAAAGAATTTACATTGTTTAAAACTTTATTGAGAATAAATTTTTCTCATCTTTCATTCAAACAATTTTTGTCTTGACTCTCCAAATACCGAAGTTATCACCCAATCATGCTGGATTTAACTAATTTTTCCTTGATTGACTGATGTGAATTTAATAATGAAATGAGTTGAATAAATAATTTATTTTTGGCTTTTTTTATACACTTAGAGCTGGTGTACCTAAAATAAATTGGTAATTTTAGCCCCAGGAAAGACTTTGACCGAGCAATGTATTGATTATATTGATTATCTATTGATTATTATTACATTTGTTGTTATTTCTAAACAATTTGTTTATTATCTTAACTTAGTTATAGGTATTTTTACTTGTTGTACTGTAAAAGAACTTAGTTCTTATTTGTACTAATGTCTTATAAATAAATACAAATACAAATACAAAAATTATGAAATGTGTGAACACAAATGATCAAGAACTGGACCTAAGATTTTTAAGCCGACTCCCAACGGCTTATGTGCTCAAAAAACTTTACATGGTAATTTTTACTCTCTGAGGTTTGCTATTGTTTGCAGAGAAGTAGCAGCCAAATAGAAATATAAATTCAATTGAAAAACATTCTGACTTAGCTGGGGTATGAACCGCGGTTCTTTAGCTTACGAGCCACGCACTCTACTCTATTAGTAGACTACGACCACCACTGGTGTATCTAGAAAGGTTTTAAAACCTATAATATATCGCACTTTGAATTCTTTCAACATAAGCATTATCAACAAGTGATCAGAAGCACTGCTACAAGAAGAACAATAAGCATCAGATCTACTTAATTTTTGTATGGCCAGAGCTTGGACAGACCATTTTGTCTATGACCTGAGTGAAGAGATGATAACAAATGTTTTATATTTAGTTACTTAATGGTAAGAAATCTTGAAATATGTTAATACTTTTGGGCTAGCATACTCGTTTATCACCACATCGAAATTGCATAAAATTTATTAAAAAAAAATATTTAACAAAAATTAGTTGAACAATTTAATGTCACAAAAATAAACATGAATTTAATTGCTAGATTTAGAACAAGTGAGTTTTTAAGAAGGCAACAACTCTGTATCGAGTCAATCACTTAGCTCACTAGATAGTCTGTTTCGGAAATCGCTACATTTCCTCTTCAGAAGTTTTTGAGTTATTAAGCTGTGATCGACTCACTGTTAAAGTCGTATATGATTTCACATATGTTTGAATAACTTCGTTCGAATTTTACTTTCAAATCGGCCACTTAATCATATGAAATTTAAAGCAGTAAGCTACTTATAGATCATAGCCATCAACTCTACCAAGGGTTGCCATCTGTTCTAGTTGCTTCTTACTTATTTCAATATCCGTAGTACAGACTGTCTAGTCAGCTAAGTGATTGACTCTATACAGAGTTGTTGTTGTTGGTGTTGTTGTTGCCGTCTTAGAAACTTACTTGATCTAAAGCTCGCAAATAAATTAATGTAATAATTTAAATTATAGATCACAATACATTAACTAACCATAACAAAAATTGTTAGATTGTAACCCACGTCGTTTCAATATTGAATGCTCTAACCACTGATTTATGCAACCTTATCTAAAAAGTAATGTCAAACATGCATTGGAACCGAACGCTGCTTGGTTAAAAATGTCATTGTAATGCTTGAACTGTTCATGTATTAAAATTTAATATAAAATATATTTTAACAAATTCTTTAGCCGTTAGCTCGTATCAAAATGTATTACTGAATTTCTAGGCATATATAGAAAATATACCTATTTAATATCTTTTTGAACATAAAAATTGTGAAAACTATGAGTATCGAACAACTTTGCAAGGTTTTACTAAATTCTATTATATCTGTTCATTGAAAACTTACGGAAAATAGCGACAATGAAATCGCCTTATTGTGAAAAGCTCAGAGTTTCTGCTACATAAATTCCTTGTTAGACAAAAAAAATTAGACTTTACATAAATTCTTTTATTTCAATTGATAAATTTCAAAAGTTGCAAATTTCACTAAAAACGAGTACTTCATATTTTAACATTTCTTTTGCTCAAATACAATTTTTTTGATTATTTTATCATAGTTTTTGCTAAAAACGTGAGGAATCAGACCTTTTAATTCAATTTGATAATTTTTTTATCTCTTTGTGATGTTAAGCAAAGTATTTAAAACTGTTCTTTGTTTTTCCCATAATTTCTGATATTTTGGAATTCTTTAAATTATATCTAAGCATTTTAACCAAAATCCTATAACCATTAAAAATTACAATTGAATTCGGTAACTTTTGGAACATACCCATTAAATGAATTTACTGGGTTAATTTAGATAAGCAATTTGCTCAAAGCCAAATGTAAGTGTAGGCAAAATTAATTTCCCTTTGTCCTTATATCCTTAAGCACTATTTGGAGTTAAGGCCCTCAGCAAAATTTTGGCTAAATGCTTTGCCTACAATGTTTCCCTTTTACAAATTACAAAAATGACCGAAACTCAAAAAAGTTTGTGAACAGCTGTTACAGCTTGTGAACAGCTGTGAACAAAAAAGTTGACTTCCCGATAATGCTGGTTCTGCAAAGTCTTTGCTGTAGTGATTCACATTCATCGTCCTTACAATATTGTTCAGCCCCAATAAAAGGTTTTTCTAATTCTATGTTCTTATCAACTTAAATTAAAATGGTTGCATTTACACGTTTGTGGTTGCATTTGTGGTATTAATATTTTTATTTGATAGTCCCGGGATCCTGGTTAGAAAATCCCGAGATTGACTTCCCTAATAGGCAAGTATGATGTTGGCACATATGATGATTATTTGACCAATCATTTTCCCCACGCAATAAACAAAAATAAATCAAATCCTTTACATAAAAAAAAATATTTGGTTTTGTGCTCATAAAGCATCACCGTAAAAAATCATGAAATTTCAGATCGATGCCTCAAAAAATATTTAATATATATGTTTAAACTCAAAATAGGCATCGTTAGGCCCATTTGGCCATCCTAGGGTTAAAACGTAAATATTTTAGAAACTATTTTCGATTAAAAACGTGTTAAAAACATTGGTGAACGTTTCTACCTATAATAATTACAATTTTTTTTTATTTAATTCAATTTATTCTATGAACATCAATCCTTACTGATTAGTAAAAATTTAATAACAAAAATATATAATTCAACAAAAATTTCGTTTGATTTTTAGATACCCAAAAATCCTCATCTTGACTAGCATTATAGTATTGTACAAGTTAACGACACACGCGCTGACTGTTGGTCAATAACCGACCCAATTAATTATGTTAACTTTCGCAATCACCATGGGCAAACAACCGCTCTACATTATATGCTGACTTTCAACCCAGCACTTTAATATTTCTTCAATATTTCGCAATCATCTTTTTATGCTGACATATGGCTTGGCACTGTTATGCAGGTGAATCGATTAACAACAACAACAACGATAGCAGCAGAGGAACAGCAGTGCAGCTCTAGGCAATAAGTTAACATAAGAATATTTTGTAGTTTAGTCTTAGTTCAGAATTTATAATTTAAGTTAAAACATCAGAGTTCGCTCTGATGGTTTTTTAAAAATATAAACAAAAGTGAAAATTAATTAATTTACACATGAAGAGCTTTAAAAATAAGAGCATTAGCAGCATAGTTAATGAGAACCAATCCTAAATAAACATGATCATGATTTCTTAGTGTCTTAGTACACAGTTAGAAATTGTTGTACTAAAATTGACATTTTACATATAAGTCACACAAACTTTGGTTTCAAATCTAGTATTTAAAAAATACTAAAATTTGATTTGAATACAGCTTTGGTTTCAAATTTTGTACAGGCTGGGATTAAAATATTTAAATAAATAAAATAATCCACTAAATTCCCTTTTTAAGTTCAATGGTCTAACCACTGAAAAAGACAAATTAAGTCTAAATTGTATTAAAATAATATAATACAGGATTGTAATTAAATTAAATGCTTTAATATTTTTTTGTACTTAAATTTGAACCAAGCAGCTAAAAGGGAAGCTGTAATATTTCTTTGGCATAAATTTTAGTACAGTAGAGTTTTAATTTTGAGTCAGTAATATTGTAGCTCGACTAAAATTTAGTCCAATATATTCAACCGTGTAGGAGCATAAAAATTAGTCACTTCCAGCAGTGTTGGACTATCAACAAAATCAGAAAATATATCGTGTATAAAAAGAAGCGACAGAATGTTTATCCAATAAGTCCAATAAGTAAACAACGGTATCTATAAAGAGAAGTAAAGAATCTTCATACAGGTAGCGTAAGGCAAACCTAGTGAATGATTTTTGGACGGGTCCTATTCTATGCGTCGCATAAAATGGATCCCAAATGACTGAAGCATATTCAAGTATTAAAGAAACAAGGCTAGTAAACACCTTGAATGTGTAGAGGTCACTAATACAAGAACTATTACGACGTATGAAAGCAAGCGTAGCATACGCCTTAGGAATAATAAAATATTAGTGGGAGAGGAACGAATATTTTGAGTCAAAACCAACACCAAAATTTTTAAGACCTTAAAAATTCATTAACATTAATATAACCATAGGCGTATTAGCAATATAATATGCAGACAATTGGGTATTTTTAGATTTTTAATAAGACATGAAAACGCATTTATTTTGATTTAAAAAAAGATGATTATTAAAGCACCAATCTTGAAGTTTATTAATATCACTTTGAAGAAGTTCATTATAAGGTCAATTTTTAACTTTAACTTTATAAATAAATAAATAACTTTACGAAATAAAGAGGTAACATCGTTAGTAAAAAAAACAAAAATCAGATACCCAAAGATACTCCCTTGTGGAACTCCAGAGGTAGCCACAAATGTAACACACTGTCTTCTGGATAAATAGGACCTCAACCAACTAAGAAAACTGGAATGAAATCAAATATTTTCAATTTTTTTTTATTAACAGGTAATGAATGACTTTGTCGAACGCTTTCGAAAAGTCCTCACAAGTCTAGAAAAAGGATGTTATGATTTTTTGGATTCATATTTTTGCTTTGATGTTCTAGATATTTTTAGATAGAATTATGAAAGCCTCGTTTGTTTATATTTTGAGATAAAACTATTTACTGTTGCTGAGTTTTTTGACTTATTACTTGCCATAGCATTATAATTGATAAAATTGATACTGCTTAATAGAATGGCCATAAGGAAGTATTTATCTCTAATATGGTGGTCAGTAGAGTTAAAAAAACATAATGAAATTTTTGTTTGAGAATTTATGAAAGTGATATTAATAATTGTTTTTGAGTAATATTCATTAGAATTCTTTGAGGGGGTATTGCTCTTGGGGATACATTTTGAAAGCAACAAAATATTACAGTTTTATTGCTCAAGAAATTTGCCTTAACTTCTCTAATGGTATTATGACTAAATTTAAAATAGTTTAGAAGATGCAGAATACTGAAATGCGTGAATAAATCATAAGCTTAGTCCTTGGGTAAGTTTCTTATTCGAGCTGACCCAATAAAATTCCTTGGTTGATATTTTCTATGAAACAATGACTACTAAAACAATTAATTTCTTTTAGGTTACTTTCAACAACCCAAAATTTTCGCACAGTGTTCTTAAAGGAAACAGTTTTTGCTTCTTATATAAACTAATTTCGAAAAATTTACACCAAACTTAAAAAAAACGGCTTTCCGATCAAATAAACTAAATGCAATTGTAAAAAAGAAGGTACAATGTACCAAATTAAAAAACAATTGCTCTTTTCCACTTTTCCTTATCCCTTAGTAATGTGCTAGTTACAGAAGCGTAACTTTATTTTGTGCGCCCGCCCGCAGGTTTCTAAAAGCGCCCTGCTTTTTACTTTTAGAGTAAAACTATGTTATTACTAGATTACTAGAAGCGTAGGAGAAAACAAGAGAACTCTTGATAAACAAAAAAAGAAAACAAAAATAGACTTTTTTATTCAATGGTCATATGATGATCATTATTTATTACAACAGTTATATCTTAAAAAATATCTTATTTTATATATTTTATTTTAATAGAATTTATTAAAAAAAATTAGGTAAAAAAGCATCACATATTAATGATTTAAAAAAGTAAACAAACTTAATGATTGAATAAACGGGATCAATAATTTTTTATGGGTGGAATGATAAGTTTCAGATGTTTAGTTTAAATATTTTGTATTTGACGTTACCTGTTAATTAAAGAATTTGCTAACGTCACAAAATATGACCAACTGAATGATTCAAATAACATCAGTAGCTGACTTCCTGAAAATATGAAAGCAAACGGGTAAATCGACTCCGACCGTAATCGAATTTTGCCAAACAAAGACGACTTTTGCTCAAAATATTTGGCCAAAAAAAGAAATAGTGATCGTAGAGCAATGAAAATTGGCACGAATATCCTTGAAGACAATATTAAGAAATCTTGAAAAAGTTAAACAAATCCGACCTCTGCCACACCCACTTTCCATATAAACGAAACCCATTTTTGCCTGAAACTTCATAAGGTCTTTTCTCAAAACAACGAAATTTGCTACATAAATTTCTTAGATGATTAATTATATATTAGTAACTCAACCGTGGAAAATACTACCAACTCAAATTAACAACGTTTTTGTTCATATTTCTAAGCTTTTTGATTACAGCAAGGACATTTTAAAAATTGAGTTGTTTTGTGTTTTTAAATTTTGAAAAATAATCAGCAGCCATGCATCAAATATATCTAACATTTTAACTAAATAGGTCACCATAAAAAAAATGTGTATCTTCCGTATTAGCAAGAATTTTTTTGGTGTAACGAAGGTCTAATGAAGTTTTTGTGAAAAACTTATAGTCAATATTTCTCAAAATTATTTTTTAAGCTTTTTAAAAATTGAATATTTAAAAATTTGTATCCCGCTTTTAGTGTTTACTTTTATGATAAACTTAAAACCATATTTTAAAAATGTAAGCGAAAACAGCAAGATTGCCAGACATAAGAAATTTTAAACTTTATTTTGATATAAAAAAAAATTATATATAATTTGAATAACAAGAAACATTTTATTTTGAAAAAATGCAACTTGGTAATATATTAGATTTTTGGCTGCTTATTTTATACTGTACGTCGTTCTCCACTTTATTTATCATTTTCATCAAGGAACTTGACGGCGCCCCTGGCTTAGTTGCGCCCGCCCTGGCTCGTTACATTTGTATTTGTCCTGTTTATGTTTATTGGCCTTAAATTGCGTTAACATTTAGTTCGTTACTTAAGTATTTTGTTTTGCTAATGAAAAACTCATTGTTGCTATTAAATCATTATATTTTTATTAAATTCTTCTTAATTTAATCCTAAAAATAATATCAGCTACTAACTTAATGATATACAGTAAAAAAAAAACTTACAGAATATTTACAATAATTGATTGGCGTATGAAACAATTTTTAAGGTATCAAACAAATATATAGTTTATGTATAATGAAATAAAAAAATACAACTTTAATTTAAGTCAATTGAGCTAATCTAAGCGAATTTAAAATTAATATTTGGAATAATTTTTGCTGCAGCTTTGCTTGCGCACGCCTGCACACGCCCCCCCCCCCCCCCCTTCGTTAAGCGAGTGTTTGAGGCGCGCAACAGAGACCACTGGAGCAAATAAAACAATCAATGTTTGATTATAACGTGCGAGAAAGAGCACGAAAATGAGATAAAAACAAATTTGCATTTGACTAACAAATTGCTGCACGAAACAAAATCAAAACAACAGAAAACAACAACTACGACGAAGACAACGACAACAACGACGACGACGACGACGATGAGGTTTGAGCTCCTCCCCCTCCGCTCAAACACACACAAAAATACCGCGTAAACTGGTCGGATTGCTGGAGAAACCATTGTAGCTTTGTGCCTCAGCGACAAGCTTTTGGCGTTTCACCATCTCAGCTGTGGTGTCGGATGAGGCGTCGGACTCATGTTCACTGAGCTGATAAAACTTGCGACGCGTGGTGGCAGCGGCAGCAGCAGCAGCCTGACGCAGCTCCTCTTCGCTGGCATCGCTTTCGCCTGCGCTGGTGTCGAAACTGTGCACCGAACTGCGCGATGTTTTCATGCTGAGATCCATAGGACAGTCCTGATCATCGGCAGCTATGCGACTGTTGGCAGCAGTAGGCAGTGATTCGGCGTTGATGGAGCACACGGAAACGGGCGAAAGTGACTGCATCTTAGCGGCGAAGGATGCGTGAGAGTCTGAGTGAAGATGATGTTCAACAGCTGTTGTGTGGGGCTCGGGACTGCTCGCTTGACTCTTGGGTGGTGTAACGCTCATTAAAGGAACGCTGAGTGTAGCCTCCTGGTGCATGGGACTGGCTTTGGGTGTGGCATGTATGGCGACAGGACTGTGGATATGAGGCGATGGCAAAGATGAAGCCGCCAAAATGGGTGACGATGCTGTTGAAGAGTGGTGCGACAAGTCCGAATGACGCTCTGGCTGTTGATTCTCATCACCGGAAACGCAAAGAAGAGGCGACTGACGAGCCGATGGCACGCGTTCCTCGGACGGCACGGTAGAGTGTGTTGAAAGGCCAGCAGGCGAGTAGCGCTGCGACTCAGACAAGGAGTCGATAGACTGGCGATGCTGGAACATTTCGGAACGGTAGGCAGCATCCGCGGCGGCAGCTGCAGCAGCTCCAGGATGATAGCCAGGAAAGAGCAAGTGCGGAGGTAGCTGGTAGGCGGACTGAGGTGCAGGTAAGCCATTCATCATGTTGAAGAAGGGCAACGCAGCGGCACCATTGTCTGCTGGATGCCGTGAAGCAGCGGCAGCTGCAGCAGATAAAAATGGCGACATCTCCGGCAAGTAGCCAGGATAACCCAGCAGGCCACCCATGTGTTGGGCCATGTGTGAAGAGCGTTGCTGCTGCAAATGCTGTTGAGCAGCCACAGCAGCTGCTGTAGCCATATCGCCAAAGCCATTGGAGGGTGGTGCACCGCTGCCACTCTTGCCAGCAGCATCGACAGCCTGCTGTTGTTGCTCCTGAAGCAGACAGTGAATCTTGAACCAGTTGGAACGACGGCCATAACGAGAACCACCCTTGGACATGCCGACGGTGTAACACTTGCGCAGACGACAGGCCTTGCATGTGGTGCGATTCTTCTTGTCGATGATGCATTTGCCATTATTTTTGCACTCGCTGATGGAGGAGAGGTTGTTGTAGGAGCGGCCGAAGAACGACTAGAGGGGAAGAAGAAAAGAAATGTAAGTAATCAAATGTTTTGGAGAGAGTATTTATTTACAATTCTGAGTAAAAAATGGCAATGCTTACCTTGCAGCCCTCGCATGTAAAGGCGCCAAAGTGAAAACCGGCTGCTGGCTCACCGCAAACTTTGCATATTTGGTTCATCTGCAAGAAATAGAAGAAGAAAGTTAGTTTATTTGATTTGGTCAAAGGGGCGCCAGAATAGAAAAAAATCGCACCAAATTGTATTCCATTAAAATAATTAAGAATGTTTCTTTAAAATTAAGAAAAAACTTTGTCAAATGTGCTGCCTGCAGAAGCAATGAACAAACAGCAACTGATGCAACGCTTGAGCATAGACATAGTTTATATGCTTCTAAGTCAACTGCTTCCCAATCTTCTTCTTCTTTTTATGCTTCTATCTGCCTAGTCTCTGCCCATGACGACTTTTTTAAGCCATGCCTGTTCTTACAATACATTTTATGATGCACCGCAGCGTAAAAACTAAATCCGCCAGATTATGCAACCCTAATCCGAGTCTCATAAATTTAATTTATGACACACTCATTATCAGGTAAATAAAAATTTTTTAGCAGCATAGCAAAAAAGGAAACTAAAAACAAGCAGCATATTTTTGTTTTTGACAAAAGCAATTAACCAAAAAATGCAACAGACGAGAGAATAATAAAAAAACAAGCGTGCGCTAACCTTGACGTTATGCTATAAAAACGAAAAAATGTAAAAAAATACTAAAGAAAACAGTTCTTGCAGTAGTTCTGCAAAATAAAAAGAACTGTGTCAAAAAAAAAATATGCTTATGATGAAAACTAGTGTCATGAAGTAACAGATTTCTTGGAAATTTCTAAGAACTTTTTACAACCTATTTTTTACTTAACATTTGGGAAACACAAGAATTCCAAAACAAAATTATTTGCTACAAATAGCCGACGGCTAACAGCTGCAAGAGTAAATTTTTACGAAAAAAAATAAAAAATTGTGCCAAAAATTAATGAGATCAATTCTGTTTTTTAAACAAGAAAATTGGTATAGAATAAATTCAGGAATTCGCTGTGATGATGTACAAAACACAACATAAAATAATTATTACCTATTATTTATGAATGGCTAAGCTAGATCGCAGTTCGTGTTATGGGATTTTATGGCCAACGTCATGCAGCAGCCATCATCATAAAAATAAGATTCTTATAGCTCTATTATAATATATATTAATTATAGCATTGATGTTAAAAGAAATCAAATAATTAATGCCTGAATGGATCGATGGCGACTGGATGGTTCGTGTCTTATGTTTGTCATTTTGAGAACAACAACAACAATAATAAAACACAACAATAAAATCTGCACTAAACTATGTTTGCTTTTTTTATAATTGCTAATTAAATACCATTTCAGTGTTTTTATCATGTTTTTTCGGGCTATGCAGAAAAACAAGTTTGTGTCTTAAGTCTTTTGTTGTGCGTATTAAAAATAAGCTGACAAATGTTACTTAGACAACTATGAATAGAATATTATTGATTTTTTTTTTAGCTAATTTAAAGCTTGCTGGTATTTTCTCAAGCTTTTTGTAGCTTAAATAACAGCTTATTTTGCTATTTAAGCTTATTTTTAAAGTGTTAAATCAGATAAAGAGTTTAGCTTACCGTAAAAATATATTGTTGTTGTGATGAGTTGCGATGTGTTCAAAAATCCGTTAAATACTTGTGAACGGCACTTTAAAAATATTTTTTGTTTGAGTTTTAAGGCTTTGCTTATTCAAGGGTTTTTTTATTTTGCTTGCTGTTTACGAACGTTTTTTTTTTCGTTGTGTATGGCACTTGTTTTTTTTTATTGTTGCGTACTCTAAGCTTTTGCTGCACAGCTCCAGAACATTTACACTATTTATTTTTGTGTGCCTTTGTTCTTTTTAATAAGTCACTTTGCGTTCATTTTTTATTATCTCTTAAATTTAAAGTTATTCCAAAATCTTCGTTCGCGCGCTTTAGGCACTTGAGTAACTTACACCTCAGCTACTAGCAGACGACTGACAGTTTACTCATGTGAAAGTCTTACAAGAAGCATTTTGTTCTATAGACAATTTATATAAATATTTAAACGCTGCCGTGATTCCCTCTGCCTGGCGATCCTCAAACTACCTGAGCTCAAAGCCATGCTCACTTTGCAGACTGGAGCGTTGGATGAGTTCTGCTTGTGGTTAGTGGCTACAGAATAAACTCTTGCTGTTAACGCTAAAACTATACTTTAAACCCTCTTCTGTAGAGCTATGAATGAGCGCAGCAGCAGTGGCATCAGCCATAAAGATACCAGAAGAGTGGATTAACAGTGCTTCTCGCTCTTTGACTCAGCAGCTGTTGTTGTTTTTTTAAGAGAACTTCGATCGTTCATTGATGTTGGCCGTTAGGCTTGTACAGCGTCTGTAAAGTAGTCTGCAAACCGTTCATTCAACAAAAATTAACTCTCTACGCTACTCTGTGTTTTTATTTTGCGGTTTTATGTGCTCTATGTTGCTGGTATTGTTGTTGTTTTTGAATTAGTTTTATACAGTTTTTGTTATTGTAAAGTAGAGTATTGAGAATTTTTTCTGGTCTTCGTTATGGGCGGAGTTTTGTTTATTTTTGCTGCGGCATATGTTACACTTAGCTTGTTGTTGTTTTTGTTCACCCTATGGTGATTTTTTTTTTTTTTTTTGCTTAAGTAGTATGCTTATATCTAGTTTTTTATTTGAAACTTGTTTGACACTTCATAGATGGCGTTATTCTCCATGTTTATTTAAAGTAGCTAAATAAAAAAAAATTGCTTATACAGCCATTAAGTAAAACTAGCGCTCAGATTTTGCTTTTAATTAATTACTACGTTTAGCATATATTTAAGTTTGATAGTTAAAGTAAAATAACTCAAGCTTTGGCTTAAAGTTTAATAATATTAAAGTATTTTCTAAGTGCAAGGTTCGTGTCTTGAGTCTTTTGTTAAAGCCCGCTAAATAATTCATCAGATCGGATGACGATATGTGTACATATAGTTTCTGCGTATATTTTTCAGTAAAATAGCAAAAGATAACTTACTGAGAAAATATGTACACACAAAAAAATAAAAGAATTATTTTTGGCCTGAAAGTTTTAAAAAAAAAATCAGTGTTTGTATGAAAAAAAATGAGTTTGGAGTGGCTTATTATTTATGAAAGAGCTCGTAATCTTATCAGTAGGTGTTGGTATTGCATAACATATTAAAACTAATGTAATAAAGTCATTTTATAAATAGTGTTACTTTTATTGTTGCGTTGAGCAGTACTGGATTTGCGGGCCTAGGGCGGTAAAATTTTAGGGGCGGAAAAATGTTTGCGTGATGAAAAGTTTTGAAGAAAGCAAAAAATTAGGTATGGAATCAACTTGGTTGCAGCAGAATTGACAGGGCGGCAAAATATTTTCGTAGCTAATTTATAAAGAAACTTGATATAACTAAAAAAAAAACTAGTTTGACAAGTACTGTAAATTTTTGGATGGCCAAATGTGGAACGATAAATGTGTAAGGAAAACTAACCAGCAAAACTTCCCCTTCAGGCAATCAATAAAATATTGCAGAAAACTCGTGCAATCGATTACTTTTAAAGCTACAGAAAGTATTACTTTAAAATGGGCATGTCATTGGCGGTAATTTGATAAAATCAGTGTATAACGTAGTGCAATGAATGCCTCTTTCATCTTTCTGACTTAATATACAGTCATGTGAAAATAAATAGGGATACATATATTTTTATATATGACAGCGGAGCTAAAATTTTGAGATTATTGAACGAAATATCAACAAATTTTGTATCTATTGTTTTAGCGGAGCTGTAAACGTCCAAATTTAAAATGTCTTTTTTTCATGTAAAAATACACTTATTCAACTGCATTTTTTAAATTCTTACTTTGGACAATAACAGCACCGGTAAAAAAAGACAGAAAATTTGTTGATATTTCGTTGGATAATCTCAAATTTTTTGCTTCGCTACAGCACATGACACGAAAGTGATTGATATACTGATGAAAAAGCTGATAGTTTTTCTAAAATACAAAATATTATTTTTTATTTTATGGTGAGTAGTTTAGATTCTAGATCAATAATACTAAACACGTACTAAAACCGTAAAACATCCTGTATCTTGAAAGTTTTACAATGCGAGAGGAAACTCCATAAAGTTTTATACTTGCCTTATCAGGAGGAACCACCACCGGAGGGAATTAGTGCTATATCTGTTGCACCTCGTTTGTAATTCATGAAGCTTTAAATATTAAAATACAGATGTCCCTATTTATTTTCACATGACTGTATATGGTTTTATTAAATAAAAAATTAAGGTAATGAATTGCACAAATTAAAAAAGGTTTTGTTAGGTGTATTTAGAGAGCGTAATCATTTTGATGGCCGACTAATTTAGAGGACGGCAAAATGAGTTCGCTGCTTATTTAAAAAGTATCTTTAAGTTCAAAAGTTTTTCGTTTATTTAAAAAGTTGCAAGAAGAGAAACAAAATAAAAGTTATGCATCAAAAATTAATAATATTTTTCATTTACGTTTTCTTTGCTATGTACATCCGAATGTAGAAATATCACTGTCAATTTATTTAAGTATTCCTGTTACAACTTTTGAAGAGGACTGCAAGGTTTTATGAAAATGAATATTCAAATGAAGCTTTAATTGAAAATTACTATTTTCTGATAAAAATGTGAATGCCGTACTCTCATGCTACAAGAAATATTTTATTGATTTGCGGTCTCTCATTCTCAATGAAATAAGAAACATTAGACAAAAAGATCACTCATGGTTTCATGAGACTTGCAGGATTGCAGTCATGTCTACAGAGGAAGCCTATCAGAATGGACGTTTCCAAAAGAATACTGATAACAAAATACCTCGCATCGAGGCAAGGAATCGCTGTAATGCAATTATAAAAGGCGACAAGTTTCTGCATGAAAGTTGCATTCGAAAAAGTTTCTTCTCTGCCACAAAGAGAGCAACAATTTTTGGACATTTGTTAAATGAGTAAAGAATCAGACATTGTCGCCGATTCCAACTCTTTTAAAAGATGATCAAATCTTTTTTGACTCGTCTGATAAAGCAAACTCATTGGCTGGGTTGTTTGCACAAAATTGCACTCTCTCGAATACCAATCAGCCACTGCCCTTTGTTGTGGGTAGATCTTTTGCAATGCAAGAAATTTACTTTCAAACTAGAGCAGTTAAAAGGCTCCTTACAAATCTAACATAAAAAAAGCTTCTTATTTTGATAGAATACCGATAATTGTGCTTAAAATACAAACTATCTGGAGCACAACCAGCAACTCAGTGATCGTCAATATAGTTTCCGTAGGGCAAACTGGTGACCTTATGGCGTTCTTAACTGAAAAATGCAACTAATAGGCTCACTTTTTTGGAGAGAACAAGTTGTTATTCTGGATATTTTAAAGGCGTTTGACCGAGTGTGGCATAAAGCGCTCGTGTCAAAACTAATTCCATACGGAATTGGTGGTAACTCTCCTCGATGGATCACGTGTTTCCTCAACAACAGAATGCATCATGTAATAGTTGAGGGTATTTCGTCCGAGGAGCACTCTTTCGTTGACACGTAGTCCAATCCATTCGTCTGCGGACGAAATTTGTTATTCATACTCATTCAAAAGCACTCACAAGTTCTATGAAGATTGAGAGGAAGAGGGAAAAAAACTGTTCAGGAAAACACTAATTTTCTACATTAAAACGAAATAAAAAACTATGTACGGGCAACTAGTAATAGATCTAGTACAAAAACTAAGTTATGAGGACGTACTAAATGATTTCGCACGAGCACATAATGAAACTCTTTATTTTTAGTATTTTATATACACCACTTGTGTGTAAAAAATTAAAAATACAATTTTTACAATTTTGTTCTATTGTAAGAAAAAATATTTAATATGTTAGAGGCGGTGCTAAAGTCGCGCCTAGGGCGGCAGAATGCCTAAATCCACCACTGACGATGAGCCCTTTAACTATATTAGTATAAAAAAAATTTCGAGTTTATTTTAATAGCTTATATCAAAAAGAATTATTTCGTGAGACTGAAGAAATTTTTTTCCTTGCTATTTTTTAATATATTGTATTTTTTTCTCATTGCTAAAATCATTCAAACTTAATTTTTTTACTACATTTTTACTAAGATGAAAAATTTATTCCTACTATAAAATCATTTACTATTATAGTTTTATGTATATACATATTTTTTGATATTTGGGTATATGATATTTATTTTATAATAATTTGTACAATAATATACAAGAGATATTTCAACAATACAACAAAGTAATATGTTTAAACAACTGTTAACTTAAAATTTAAATACTTTAAATAACTTGTAATACTAAATATATAACTATTCTTTAAATTCTGTAAATCAACTGTTAACTTAAATTTTGACAACTTTTAATAACTTAAAATACTAAATATATACTTATTTATGAGTTTAATAAATATACGGTTATATAAATATAAAAAAAAGATAAAACCTAGCAAGAAAACAAAATAAATAATTAGAACAAATTAAGTAATAGATGTTGAGTTTTTTTCCAGAAGGAAAATTTTTTTTCTGTTACTCAATTATCATAAAATTGTATCTATACAAAAAGATATTATTAAGAAACTTTGCATTTATTATTATAATTATTAGTAAAATTATATAATTTTGTTTATAATAATACTAAATTTCGTGGAAAAATTTTATTTTTGTCTTGTTATATTGTGAATTTTTTGTTTTTTTTTTTTTGCTTAAATCGTTCAAATATTATTTTGCTGCTTTAATTTTTGTTTAGAATTTATTAAATTATTATTATATTTGTATCTTTTTAGAATCATAAAAGTTTAAGAAGTACCGAATTTATTGTTTTTTTTTTTTTTTTTTTTTTTTGTAAATAATTTCGTATTTTGAGAAAATTCTTTAACTATTTTTTATTGCTTTAATTACTTAACTTCAAATTTTATATTTCTACTAAATTGTGCCTAGAAGGTAATACTTATTCCATGTACCTATTAAATTACTTTAAATATTTTTTTCGATTTAACAATATATTCATATAATTAATTCGAATTTATTTCAATTCCTTATTTCAAAAAAAATACTTTACCGAAACAAAGCGCATTTTTTTTATTTTTACCTTTGCAGACAAAAACCCTAGCAGCTAGTGCTCCTTCCTTTCATTGTAAAATAATAATTTAGTGTTAGTTTTCATATAATAAATAATATAAATACTTAGTTGTACCGTGTTATATTGTACTATTTTAACAATTCAATAATTTTACTTAATTTTAACAATATCAAAATAATTCAAACTAAGTTTTTGTACGTTTTTCAGAGAATTTATTCTTGTTATTACAATAAATTAATTGAATTAAAAATTTTAAATTTATTTTAACTTTTTATATTAAAAGTAATACATTTTTTTATTGCTTCAATGATTAAAGTGTAATTTTGTATATAATTTTTTTTAACGGAAAAATTAATAAGTTTTTTACATCATTATTTTTTTATACTTAAAACTTTCCATAGCGAATCCTTTAATCCAAACAAACACTTTGTATTTTTTATTCAATAAAATCTAACTGTCCAATATCAATACTATTATACTTGAAATAGAAAGAAAATATTGACTTTTTGAAGAAACTTGTAATCTATTAATTATTTTATGAATCTAAATAAAAGTAGGAACTTAAGAATATGTAAGTACCTACATGCATGAAAGACAGCACTTCATGTTGAATATAATTTACAAATTAACTTCGTTTCTTTAATCAACAACCAAATGCAAATTGGAATAAAATAGCGTGACACTTGCATGTTTTAAATTATATTTAAATTTTGTTTTGCCCTTTAAAAACTTGTTTTATAACATATCTTAAATTATATAATAGTTTGCTTGTGCAAATATTGATCACATGTTGTAGATTATTGCTTTGTAAATTGTTACCACAACTTGTTTATCTTCTACGTAAATTACTAGTAGAAGTAATCAATCATCTAAAAGTGCTGTCAATAATGTGCAAAAATTTAGCATTTTATTATTGATACAAATTTCAACAAGCTTTCAACTTTTGTAGCACGTGTTTATTTATAGTGTCATAAAAAGACTCATTTTAAAATTGATATCTTTATTTTTATATATTTTTTAATTAAATGGTTGATACAAGGTCAAAATAAAAGTTTTTAATTTTTAATTTTTTGTAGATATCCACAGTTCAAAAAATAGTTTTTGTCTGCAGGACCCAATAGAGATTGAAATTATTTTTCTCATCATTTGTTGCTTTTCATCATGTTGTTTTGAAGAAACTAAGAGTTATAAGGCATAAATAGCTTCCACATAAATAAAAAAATTAAGTTCTTTTGCTTAATCAAGACAATAAAAAAATACACTAATATTAAAAAATCAAATAAATCAGATAAATCCAACCATTAACAATGGAATATTCAATTGTTTTAACAAAAGAGCTCTTGATTTTTAGTAATTATTTAACTTTTATAGATAAATAAAGAATGGTTCAGTTATAATTTGGCCGCATGTTACTGTCGATTGCAGCGCCCCCAGTGAACCAAATAAAAAGTTTTTAATGACGTATTGTTTGTAAACAATGCACCGTTATTCCCAGCAAAATTCATTTCAGTAAGTTTATATTTATGACTAGAGGCGAAGATGGAAAAAGAAATTAGGAAAATGATTGTGCACAAATCATTGGATAATCCGAACTGGTCGGGAAGAAAAATCGCTAAGATCTTAAATATTCCAAAATCTACCGTCAACAATGTTCTTAAACGATATAAACAAACGTTGTCCGTTGAACGAAAAACAAGAGCGGCTAAAAAAAAGGGAAGCGGAGACCCAGCTTTGCGGGTGAAGGTATTAAGGTCCATACGTTTAAATCCAGGCCTCTCCGACAATGATCGAGCAAAAAGATACGGAATAAGTAAAAGTACGGTACGAAGAATTCGCATAAATGCAAAGCTGGTATCATATAGAACTATAAAATTTCCAAACCGTTCGGAAAAACAGCAATCTGTAGCAAAAAGGAGAGCACGCATTCTGTATGAACAGGTTTTGACAAAATTTAACGGGTGCATTATAATGGATGACGAAACATACGTCAAAATGGATGTCAAACAGCTACCAGGTCGAAATTTTTATGTTGCAAAAATAAGAGGAGGAGTGACCGAAAGGTATAAATACGATAAGTTGGATAAATTTGGAAAAAAGGTATTGGTTTGGCAGGCAATCTGCAGCTGTGGACTGAAAAGTCGCCCATTTGTGACGCATTCCACGATGTCTGGTGAATTATATCGACAGGAATGTCTGGAAAAGCGTCTACTGCCTTTTATTCGATGCCACCAAGCTCCTGTGAAATTTTGGCCAGATTTGGCATCCTGTCATTATTCCAAGGATACAATGGATTGGTACTGTTTACACGCTGTTGACATTATACCGAAACACATGAACCCACCAAACTGTCCCGAACTTCGACCAATTGAGAGATTTTGGGCAATAACCAAACAAAAGTTAAAAAAACATGGCAAAACTTCAAATTCAAAAGAAAATTTGGGAATAAAGTGGAATAAGGTATGCGGTGAAGTATCACGACAAGTTGTGCAAAACCTAATGCAAGGCATTAAAAAGAAAGTCCGAAATTTTTACCGAAACATTGTAATTTAGTATCCATAATTAGTTATCTGAAACATGAAATAATATAATTTAATTTGATATAAAAAATTTAATAATCGGAGTTTTATTTCAAGAGATATACCTATTTTTATGTGGCCAAATTATAAGTGAACCATTCTTTAAATTACGCATGTAAGTTTTCATAGGACTTGAACAAAAATTTTAACAAATTTTATTCTTATCCTAAAATAATTATCGTACTGAGAGCAAAAAATATTCTATATAAAAACATTCAATCATTTTAAATAAGTGCATTCGAATTTTCTTTTGTTCTGATCTTAAACATTTAGTTATATTTAAATAAGTATAATTTCAAATCTTGTTTTTATCTTATCACAACAATTTGAAATCCTACGGAGCCATTTTTGAGAAATTTTAAAATATAATATGAGAAGTTAACAGTTTTGACTTAGTTTTCCTAATTTTTTTTATCAAAGATGTTCGTAACTTTCTTTGATACATACCAGTAAAAATTATTGCTCTTAATTCGGCTCAATGAGCTGAAAAATTACTTTATGATATGATCTATTATGGTATTAATTAAACTGACAGGAGCTCAAAAATGCGGTTTATCACCATATATCTTAGTAGAATGTCACGTTTTTAATTTATTCGACCAGCCACTTTCTTTCTCTAGAGACTTTGAAACATCTTAAAAAATTGTCTGTCTATATAAACATTAATCCACTATATATCTAATGGTTGGCAATCATATATTTTTCCTTGTATTTCTACTGACCGCCTAAATTAATGATAATCCTGGATATGGTTTTTTTGAAAAAAGTTCTTCCTACCCCGCAGTTGATCGCACTTAGTTCATTGAGAACGTTTTTCCCTACTTAACTTTGACTTAGGCTGTATTAAGCGCGACTCATCCGATCCTTTGTTAGTTAGACGAAGCTATGCATGTGAATCGATATGTTAAATTGTATGTGTCTGGCGTTTAATGCAACTTGTGCAATTTTGGAAATTCTAATCTGTGGTTAAATCGTGGTCACAACACTTTGTTGATGGTTTCTAGATTTAATTGAGTGCAACTAGCGGAAAACCGCAGACAAAATCCACAACAAAATTTCTTGCGTGGGAATTCAAATCTTTCGGAAATTCAAATCTCTCAAATCTTTATGCTTAAAAGGACTTTCCGCGCTGTATAATCTCAAACAGATGAGTGAAGTGACATGCATTTTTGATTGGATCGCAACAAGTCGGTTTTTGGTCCGTGATATTTTTATCCTGCTTGAGCATGGGAAAATTTTTGTTACTTGCTGCTGACTGACTTTTGACATACTTTGTACAATTTGGATTCTCCCACTTGGTTATGAAATTCCCATCAGAAAAGATTCTGCGATTTTAATTGCTTATGGATTAGCATTGATTTTTATTCAAAAAGTATCAGCTATTAAAATATCATTAGCTAAGATTTTCTTTGCATAATTTAATTGATAATAGATAAATTTGCTATACATCATTTTTGTTTCGTTTTAGAAAAATTATTTGAATTTAATATGTTTTAATAATACACATAATAAAACTATTCATATTTTGAATACAATGCAGAAATATTATTTATGGCGTCACGCTTTAATAGGAATCATGTGAAGCTGCAATGCAACTCGCAAAAAAATATTTGAAGTGATGAGTTATAGCAGGGTGAGTTGCAGTAATGATGAACCCTTAAAAGTTCATTATGGTTTTGCTTAAAATTGGGGAAGTGTTTGAAGTGTTTGTATGTTGCTGAGTAAAAATATGCATATATTTGTTAATAATGTAATTAAATAGCTTACTATTTGTTTGATATAATTAAATGGAAACAAAATTTGTTAAAATAATAATTGCTGAATAAAGAACAAATATGATTTATGAAGACTTTCCGTTATCAATTATGAATAAATTACTTCCAAAAGTGTGGAAAAGTCATAAGAAAACATCTTTCCTTTGTGTTCTTTAGAAAAAAATTATTCAAAGTACTTTTTGTTAGTAAGATGAGGCAGCTGTACACGATAGACTTAAGACTAACAACATATTCAAACACTTTTTTAAAAACAAAATTTATACATTTCAATGCTTCAAGTCAATTCTTTCAAAAAATGTAAAAAATTTGGGAAAAATGCTTGGGAAAAAATTTTGTTGTATGTTTAGTGAAGTAAAAATGTAATATTAAAAATGCGACTACTTGCAAGATGACTACCATATCAAAAAAGAATCTAAGCAGAGAAATTGTAATATAAATATAACAGAATGAAAAATTATAAGATAGTTAAAATACTAAATAAATAAAAGTAAAAATAAGTCTAATACAAAGAATATAAAATATAAATATAATATAAGTACTACAAATAAAAGTATAAAAAATCAGGCCATCTTGTCAACCTCAAACAAAAACTTGTAAAATATTCGAGCAAATGCAAAAACCAATTTCTTGAATAACCCCAGAAGAAAGCTTTATAAAAATTGGTTTTTCGAATAATAAAAATTAAATCGGTTTAAACTGGTTTAGAATATATATTATATGTTATAATCATACACAACATAGTAAAAATTAAAAAAAGAAATTGCAAAATTATGTAAAACTTTTTGAAAAGTACATAAAAAAAACTTATTAGTTATGTATTTAAACTAAAAACATTCAAAAACTAATTAAATGTGAATTAAATTTAAAATAATTATTTTAAGGATCATTTCAAGGAGACTCTTAACGAAGCACAGGAAAATATATTATTTCTAATATTTCATTACAAAGATTTAAAATATGATAATATTAAAATTGCGGCGGCCGTAGCCTAGTGAGTAGAGTGCGTAGCCCCTAAACAAAGTAAACGCAGTATTCCGGGTTCAATTCCTAACTCCGGCAGAATATTTTTTCAATTGAATTAAATTTTCTGTGCGGTCGTCACCATTTTGCTGACAATGGCAAGCCTCATAGAGTAAAAAACGGCCTTGTAAAGTTTCTTGAGAACATAAGCCGTTCAGAGTCGACATTAAACTTGTAAGTCCAGTTCTCGATCATTTGTGTTCAAATATTTAATAACACGCACAACACAATTGATCAATAGAAGCTCGTTCAAAGTCCTTTAGGGCTAAAATGGCCAGTGTATTTATTTTTTATTTATAATTTGAAATTTGCTTATTATATTTTGTATATCCTGGTGCCGGGACATAGCCCCAAGAGACATAATCCCAAATATAAAATTTGGAAAGTTATTAATTCAGGCATATTTACCTTACTTAAATACTTAAGTAGGTATAAAAATTTAACATACAAAATTAAACTTAAATTAATCCAAATTTGGGATTATCTCCTCTTTCGAAGCCGTCATAATCCCAAATTCATTTTGGGAACATGTCTTCTTATTGGGATTATGTCACCTTATTTTTGAGGACATATTCCAAATTTGAAATTTGAAGTTGAACTGTTGGGGCTATGTTCCGGCACCTTTTAAAATTCCCCCCACACAAAAATTCCCTTAACAAAATTCCCATTTTAACAGGCAAATCATGTCATCATAAATTTGCAAGTTTTAAAAACTTGCTTGCCATAGTTCATAGTAACAACGGTAGTTTTTGCGGAAATAACGGTTTATGTGAGGAAATATTTTATTTTTACTTATAAATTTTGTAAATAGGGAGTTTTGTGTAAAGAAAATTTTGGCCCTCCACCCGGGGAGCCCACGTAAATAACAATTTTGTTGATAGGAGGATAGGTTAGGTTAAGTCGTATGTTTAAAAATGTAAGTTTTTACATTTAAAAAACTTTTCTTATTTGTATGTTTAAATTTTTAATATATTCTTTAAGGCTATTTTTCGTTGGGCAACATTTCTTGCAGCCAATATTTTCCACAAGACCTTATTTCTTTAACATGCCAAAATACGAAACAGTTTTCATGACAGATTTTAAAATACATTTCAGTAAATATCTGTCTGTGTTGATTTGTTTCTTAAGCCAACAATTCCACTTAATAACATAACTCAACTCGTTAGCAATCAAAACCCATTTAATGCTTGGTTTTCACTAACGAAAAAAACTAATCATCATCACCTAAATATTACTTCAATAAAACTGCTATACACTTTCTGCATAGCTACAGCAATAATTCCGATTTTTTTTTTTCTACGTTGTAAAATATAGAAAAATGAAAGTCAATTGAAAATGTCATATCGTAGGCCAATTATTAGTAACAATTTTCGAAAACTTCTACAATTTCTACAAATAAAATATTTTTCTGTTTGTGTTAGAACTTTCAATAATTTCAGTGACTTTTATGTATTCCTAAGAAATAGTTCTAAAATATATAGAATAGCAACAATAAAAAAATATTATATTAAAAATAATGTGAGCAAAATGTAATTCTGCGGACACTCAGAGCTCAAGCTGAAAATGGTTGAAAAATATACTGTAAGAAATAAAAGAATAGCCCTCGAATACTTGCGATTTATTGCCGCATCCAAACAAAAGACTTAAGCAACAAACTCGGCCGTTGTAAGCGAAGCTGCTCTGACTTTTCAACTTTTATGATGATTTGCTTTGCATTTCTCTCTCTACGATAGCTACATAAATGTTGAAATTTTGAGAAATTTTCCACAAGCAACCAGAAAAAAATCTCTGTTTATCGCTTAAAAAAAAGGCTGCTTAATCGATTCATTTTAACTGGCTGCTATTTTGAATTCTTAAAATTCTGAATGTTTTTTCGTTCTTGGGTAATTTTTTAACCATTGTAATTACATGCCAGCACTAAGGCAATAGAATAATTTTTTTTCATTTGACCTCTTAAGGTCATAAATAGTGCGTTTTACAACCAAGATTACGTTTTTTGGCACGACGGATTAAGTTTTTTGCTCAAAACAATGGCGCTACAGGTACGTCAAACATCGTCCTGGAACTTACGACAACTTAGGTAAGCACTATCTGAAGATTTAGTTACGCACTATATAGTTTACATCTTAGGTAGCTGCAGATTTGAGATATTTTTCGCGTGACGTCTAAAAAAATCATATATTCACGGTTGCTGCTATAAAAAAGCAAACCTTGACTCTCAACCCGAACTAGTTAGGCGCTAAAAAAGGTCAGTTTTTTTTATGAAGCATTCTCAAATGCCTTTTTTAAGTGGAAAAAGTGTAATTTGCAAATTTCTCTAATGTTGTTATTGCTCTTGATGTTATTTGTTGCAGCATATGTTTGCAATGAGCTCATAAAAAAAGTTGCCATAGATGCTTAATACCAATGTTGCGTGGAAAATTCTAAGAAGTTCGAAAGAAAAAAGTTATAAACTCTTCACCTTGAGTTTATTCTTTAATGCATGCATGCATTTTTTACGAACCCATTTTTTATCGCTGTTAAAAAAACCATGCTTAAAAAATAAAATTTGGTTAGCAAAAGTCATTTTTTTTTTTAAAGGTTGTAAAAAGGTGTTTTTTATAATTTCAAACTTAGTATATTTGGCAAAGAAGAGTTTTTTATGACTATGGCTAGAAAAGTCAATTTTTTAATGACTGCAGCTGTAACAAAATCACATTTTTATGGACAAGCATAAAACTGAAGTTATTAGTTCGATTGTCCACTAACACAAATCGAATTTTCATACTTTTTTATTAATTATTGAGACTTATTGATTGCATCATTGGTGTTTGCATTTTGGTATTATTGCTATTGCTATTGTTTCTGTTGCTGTGACTCTTTATAAGCAACCCATAAATAATTACCACAAATCAATCATTTTCATCTGCAATTTCATCTGCTTAGTTTGACTGCTAATTTGCATTTTTGATTTAGTGGCTTTTGCTTAGTTTTCGGCGTTGCTAATTAGCATTTTTGTACAAATTGGTTTTGTTTCTAATATTTTTTTTTTTGTTTTCATTTCTTTTCAACTAAACATCAGGTTATTGCTTTATTTTTTGTTCAGTCTTTTGGTAATTTTAAATGACTTAATTGTGTGTGTTAATGTCATAATTATCGAAGGTGCTTTTTAGTTCCCAGAGTTTAGAAATGGTGTTGCACTTTGATTGTTAGTGTTCAGTAACTGGTTTTATTTTAAAACATAACACTAATAACAGCGTGAAAAGCTTAAAAGAATTGAATTATCTTCATTATTTTTTGTAAAAAGTAATAAAAATTTCATTTAAGATTTTATAAAATAGCATAAAAATCTAAAAAAAGGCTCTTATGAACTTCATTCTTTATTCCCTGGATTTTTTTCAGCATTCACTTTAACATGCATCTGCACGAGCTGACCAACGAGTCTTACTGACTTCTGATAGTTAAATGGGCATGAAAAATTTTCCAACGTTGAGTTTGAAGGCTGTTTTATATACCTGTCAGTTTGGCTGCGTTATCATAAGATTGTACTTGGCAGTTTGAAAGGTTAATACTAACGTCTTGTCATTTCTGACCTGTGTTTGGAATAAACTTGAGAAAAGTTCTAAGGGTATGTTCATCAGGCAAAACATATCTGACAACAAAAGTGGGTTGGTCCACGTGAGATATATCGGGTGGTGAGTCAGTAAGCAAAGAAAAATATTTAGCTGATAATATTATTAAACCTTGTCTGCCATAAGCCGAATGAATTCTTTACATATTGTCGAAGAGAGATATCTCGTCTGTCCAGTACCTGGATTTCCAAAGCGTGATAGGTGTCGGGCCAAGAATGGCAAGCAACAACTCTTTCTTAAATGTTCCTCCAGTAATTTTTTTCTTCATCGTGCTGCATTGTCAATGCGAGGTCAATATTGAGTGAAATATCTTCTTTACAAGCAAAGTTCACATAGATAGTCCGTGAGAAAAAAATGTTCTTGTTTACGTCAATGTAATTTTTTCTCGATTGGCTGCCCTAAACCAGGCTGCCCTAGGCCCGGGCCTAGTTGGCCTTAGGGCAAGTCCGCTTCTGCTCCTTCTCATCAATATTATTCAATTGACGAACTATTTACTTTGCTTGCAGAGTGATCAAAACTTTTTCTTCGCGCTTTCATTCGTTTGTTGTTCAAAAAAACTGAGTTGAACAACGCCTTCTCTATGTTATTCATTAATACTTTCTCGCTCGCGATTTTTTTCCAATTTTTGCGTTCGCTCATTTATTGACTCAACGAGTGATCTAGTGAATTAAAAATAAATACGTGTTTTATGATGATAATATAGTTAATTTTTGCATTTTTTAATGAAGTATTCAAGTAAAATAATAATTTTTAAAATGTCCTCTGTTTGTTTATTTATTGCAGTTTCTTCTAATTTCATAAAATGTAATGATTTTTTAAGATTTTTTAATTAAATTACTAAATATAAATTAAAAAACTTAATACTATTGTATAAAAAACTTAAAACTTAATCCGAAGGTTTGTTACGGTGTAATCGTATTTTTGGTTTTGGAGATGTATGGGTAGTCACACGTTCCCTTTTCCAATCTCACACATATTTTTTGTGGTGATTAGTTTCAATAAAATTCATCGTTCATCAAATTTCAAGCTTTTACTTTGAAGCTTTTCAAGGTCCTAGCTTTCATTTGTGTCAAGTCATTCGGTTTTTTTAAATTTCGTTGTTAAGGGCCACTACGTGCCCAACAAACTAGGTTCGGCTTTTGCAGAGTATCATTTTTTTACGCGAGCTTGCATTTTCTGACCTTGCTGAGCATAAACAATTATGGACGGATACGTACATTTTCTCTTGCGCTTACATTAAGCGTGGGAGTAATTTTTGTTTAATTTTTTTTTAATGTTTTTAAATATTTTTAAATTTTATTTTTGGCTACTACCAATGCCTAAAGGTAGTTATCTACATTTAATAACTAAATTGGCTTAAAATTACGGGCAGCAGAAGGAAACAGATGCTTATTCCAACTTTGTTTTCTAAATGTATTAGTGTGTCCCATTAAAAAAAAAAATTTTTTTGTAAGAGCTTTGTTTTGTTTGTAAAAGAATCGGAAGCTTCATAACTTTTAAAAATTCCATCAAAATAAAAAAACATTATGATGCAGTTTTAAATACGGAAAAATTTTAAAGGTTCTTGATTTTACTATTGCCATTTTAAATTTGTCAGAGAGAAACAGACGCATTTTACAATTTTGTTTTATATATAAAGATTGATCTAACTAAACAACACTTAATTTTTAGATTTCTTCTAATAAGTTATAAAAGCTTTATAATAAAAAATTTTTTAAGGAATAGTTTTAAATCTCCAAAGTAGAACTAAAATTTCAGTTTTGTTATGACTGTTTACTAGTGAGCGTTATTGTAAAACGCTTAATATAAAAAAGTTTTAAGAGAATATTTTTTTTATTTTAATATTTCAATTGTCTTTATTCACTTTTAAGGGTCCTGATTAAAATTTTTCTGAAAAGTATTCGGAAAACAATGTAGGAAGTTGTAAACTACCTTTAAAAAATATTCCAAATTAAATTAAAAGTTTTTGGGCACATCGATATGTCAAAGGATAATATTAAGAAGTTCCATACCTTTTATTATAGTTTATTCAGCCTTCTCACCTTTATGCAGAGACAGAGAGATGCTCAGATAGGATTAGTTTAAGTGAGTACAGTTCAAATGAAGCTGCAGTTGGTAGCAGCATATAGCTAAGTTCTAAACCAGTGCCAATAGAGAGCGGCAAGAATCTAACTAGAGTTTCCTTAACTAGAATGATATCTAAAATAGCATTTCCAATAAACACAATTTTACAGCCCCATTCTGGCAAATTAACAATTGTTATCCAGTATTTTTTATATTTTATATATTTGTTGTTTTCAAAACAAAATTTTTAAAAAGCTCAAAAAACAAAATTTTTTAATGAAATTGTTAACAACTAAAAAGCAGTTGACAATTTTTATCAAGATTTACTATTTTTGAGCTTAAAATTTTGTTTTTAAATCTGTTATAGGGCTATTTTAAATAGGGCTGTTAGGCTGATTTATTATTTTCTTGAAATGATAATAATTTTCTCGATTCAAGTAAATCATTTTCTTATAACGAAAGCATTTTGATTGATGGGATAATCTTTTTCATATCTTTTGAGAAGAAGGGAACAGTTTTATTGATCCAAAGATATGAGTTTCTTAATATAAACATATTTGGCTTAACATAGCAAAACTATAACTAGGCAAGAAAAGAATTTCCTGTCATTTATGTATTAGGTATTTTTTTTTTTCGTATTTGTTTAACAATTTTACATTTTTTGCAACATCAGTATGATAATATATAGTATTGGTAAAAATTTACTTTTGCCAATTTTAATGATTTCTCATCGCAACACAATTACTACTAGACCGACTGAAACTAGAACAGACAAAACCGCTGGTAGAGGTTCAGGCTTGACCTAAAATAAGAACCTTTGCCTTAAAGTTATATGATTTCAAAGAGTTTAAAGTCGCAGCTTAATCACTCAATACTGCTGAAGATGGATAGAGTAGCGCCTTCGGAAACAGTCTGTCAAGTCTGCTGTGTGATTGCCAGAGTTGTTACATTCTAAAAAAAAAACAAAACATACATGATCCAAATAGATAGTTATAGATAGATAGATAGTTAAATGAGGAGGGAGCTAGTCACCTAGTTACTGCGGCCTCAGGGACATATTAAAACAAACATATTATAACAAAGATGATTGGCATCCACATTGACAGTGAAAGAAGTAGAAGGTCTTCCTACTTTTGATGAGAGTGAAAGCAAACCAAACTCATGTGTCATTCGTACTAAAACACAATTGAAAGGTGTTAACATAATTTCAAGCAGAAAGTTTATATTTTTTTTATTTAATTGCTGAATAGCTTTATTTATTTAATTTTTTTTAAACGTCAATAATATTAATCAGCCAACGAATATATTTTGACATTCAACACCGAATCATCCATAAAATTTCAAATTTAAACTTTGAATAATGTAAATTAAAAATTGATTCACTGTCATCGTTCAACGTTCACTATCATCGTTTTGAGTGAAATGTGTAAATTCGCCCTCAGCCACATATTGATGTTATGGTACATAGTGCCCCATTGTAGCCCGAATAATGGTTCTGGGCCTATGAAGAAACTTGCAACTCCTTTCCTGACTACATAGTTCGTCCGCAAACTCGCTTCCTAAATAGCCGCTATGGCCTGGTACCCAAAGAGGTGGACTCTGTTATAGGTAATCACCTTGATTAGCAGCTGTAGGCTGTAACCCCATACGAGTTTGAACGTGATTTTATATGCGCTAAGTGCAAGTAGAGAGCAGCTTTGCTGTCAGAGTGAATGTAAGTGTTTTTGTTCCCAGTGGGACTGTTTACATACCCTCTTAAGCAGATCTTAATTGCATGCACTTCAGCTTGAAAGACTGAGTTACCTGTGCCCATGCTGGCATATATAAATTTTTCCTGCCTTGAGCCAAAAACACCAGGGTCTTAGGCCCCAATTTCTAGCTATAAAACTTCTGCTGGCCCATAATGAGGCTCTTGTCATCTTTATGATGTTATTTAGGTGTGGATTCGATGTGAGTTTATCATCAAGCGTCACAGGTAAGTATTTGACTTCTTTTGAAAAGTTTGTGGTTTTACCGAAAAGAGTATGTTCAGTTAGATTTTCTCTGACTCTTTTCCTCGTGAAGACGATGATGCTGGTTTTTTTAGGGTTGACATTGAGACCTGTTTCCCTGCACCATTTAGCTACTATGTTGAGTGGCCTCTGGAGGAGATACGATAAAGTATCCTCGTATTTTCCTCTGATGCGATGTCATCAGCATTTGAGCTAAGAAGTTCTAAGAGTTCATCAACTAAAATGGACCACAATATTGGAGAGAGAACTGCTTCTTGTGGACAACCTTTTGCGGAGAGTACTCTGAGTTCTGCCGTACCCAAAGTTGATTAAATTCAATTTCTTGTTGTTCCATCAACACCTTTGCGCTAAATGCATTTGCTTATGTGTGCGTATTCGGTGTTATCAAAAGCACCTTCAATATCTAGGAAGCTCCCGATTGCATATTCTTTGTTCCCAATGATTTTTCAATTTTGTTTGTAAAGATCTGAAGAGCATGAGTCGTTGGTTTCCCTGGTTGATATGCATATTGTTGGGAGTGCAGCGGGTGGTCTATAAGACAACCCTCTCTGATATGCCGATCAACAATTTTCTCCACAGTTTTTAGGAGAAAGGAGGTGAGGCTTATTGGTCTATACGATTTCGGTAGATTAGAAGGTCTACTACCCGTTTTAGGAATAAATCTAACGATAACCTCTCTCCAGGCATACATGATCTAAAAGCTCATAATAAAAAAAGCATGTAAAATACAAAGAGTAGATTACAATTAACTATCAAAATTAACACAATTTTTTTTATTTCGCATTTTTTTTATTTTCATCTAAGCAAAAATCTGTGTTGGTTATAAATGAGATTATACTGTGATATACAATATAACGAGTTAATTTTCACAAAATTTTTATATATATTTTTTAATTTTTGAAAAATTTTCACTTTTGCGTTAACCAAACAACAGATTTTGTTAAATATAATACAAAGAAACACTTTAAGAATGCTGCAAAATTAAAAATTTACTAAATATGCTAACAATCAATACTCAGATTCAGTTTTAAATGCTTGAACTAAGCAATTTCATGTTTTCTGCACTCAACACAAAACATTTTCTTGACACAAAAAAAAATTTCTTAAAGTAACTCAGCGTATACTTTAAGCCTAAAACTACTCTAACTACTAGAATAAAGGAATTTTATCTCGTTGCAAGAAATCATCAAATTAATTAATGAAGAATTAATTTCTAGTAACTAGTTTTTAATGCTTGATCTTTTGTTTTTTGATCTTACTTGAACCAAGCAAAAGGATTTTTTCAATGTGCAAATGGAGTGTCTAAATTACAAGTCGTAATATTAGCAATATAAAAGTTTACAAAATTCAAAAATACTTTTATTGAATTTTAATTTTGTGTTTTTTTTAAGATCAAAGAACCAAGGCATGCACTTTATACAAACAAGGTTTGGTCTTTGACCTGAACGGAAAGGGATAGATTATTTAAAGGAATTGATTGTAACCATACGTGAATTATTCATTAGGCGAAACAACCGTGAAGAAAGACAATTTGAATTGCTTTTAACCGAGGCTAGTGTTATGCCTTAACCTTGGCAAGCATTTCCAATCCTTTTAGTTGTGTTCTGTCCTTTTAATTCCACATTTTCCACAATTTATTTGTGGATTTTTAGTTTTCCATAATTCTTAAATGAAGGATAGAACAAAGATAGTGAAAAGAAGCATGCCCGAGCCCGGATTCGAACCTGGGACCTCTGGGTTGATAGTCTAGCGCACTCTACACTAGACTACAAAGGCCGACAAAGTTATAATTCAGTTTTTAAGATATTATAAAATGAGATCCAACATTTTTTTAGCTGCATATAACATGAAAAACAAGAGTATTTTATAACCTTTATATGTATTATATAGCGATATATTTGATAGATCTCCTCCAACCTCCCTCATTTTTTTTTTGTGATTCCTAAACTGTTAAGAAGATCACATTTCGTTCTTTTTTTTATTGACATTTTTAATGAATAAAAATAACTTCAAGGTTATAAGTGAATTAAATACTTTTTATAGAGCCGCAAAAACTATTAAATTTTAATATTTCCTTCACCACTTCGATATCTTATCTCATCTTATCTCATAAAATCATTTAAAAAAAGCCAAACAAAACAAATACACTGCTTATTTTATATGATAATTTATCAGGTATTTTATCATTAGGATGTATCTACTTTTTGTCATTTTATGACCAATAAATAAAATTTTTATAGTGTTTGTGTCTATTTGAATTGTTTTTAGCTCTTTTAAGTTAAAATATCTGGAGTTTTTGATACAGATTGTTTTAATTAATGGACGCTTCTGTTAAGAGAAATTTTTGTACATCAGCAGCTTTGGTGTTTATGCAAATTTTCTATTCGACCAGGAAATATTGCTGTTTTTTAACTTGTTATTGTGCTGTGCCATGTTATTTTACTATGAAAATTTAATTGATTTTTTTCATTAAATATGTTTGACAGAATTAGGTAAGTTAAAATAATACTAACGATGACCTTAGTAATGTAAAAAATTCATTTTAAAGCTGTTTTAAATTCAGCATCATTGCAAAAGTTCGTTAAATCATATGAATGTATTATTAAATTATACATTACGAGAACTTAAAGTTAATTCTTGTCACAATATAAGTTTTCGGCCGTTAAAACGAAATCAAAAAGCACTCTAAATGTCCACTAATGAGCCCATTAAAATGTATTAATTGACGCAAATCGAACACCATTTCGATACCACCCTTTGATCAAGCGCCAACAATATTGGTTGACACAAAATAGAAAATTATACCATGAGCACAACATAAAAACACATAACATGCGCTAGACAATTTGACGGAAGACTGGCGTCTGATTGACCAAAGGATTTGGTTGTAGGACGCAATAAAGACAGCAATAAGAGACGTGTCATGAAATAGAAAATCAATTAGAATTGTAACAGCACATTAAATGCTGCACTTGTTCGACGGGAAATCATTGTTCTAGACCAAAAAGGAGCATGAAAAACAGTTTTACCAAAAATGCATAGAATTTTAATTTTCTTTCGACAACAGTGGTGTTTTGGGTTAAAAGTTTTTTGGTTTTCGTTGGTAAACATTTTAAGAAAACATATAAGGAATCACATTAATAAACCATTAAAGCTAAAATAGGCGCCAGTCAGGCGTCTTGAATGGTTTTTCACTCATTGTGCACTGAATTTAAAATGCACTGAATTTTCACCACTTGAAATGAATTCGGTACAAAATTCTAAGTTTATGCTCGTATTTTCTCGAATTTTTCTTAAATGTTTTGTAATAATTTGTCTGGCAAAACAGTTGAATGACAAATCATACGCGCTTGGTCAGTTTGATGACCCTATCTTTGGTGCATTACGTGTATATCTGTTATGCATGCAGGAAACGAACTCAAACATACACAAACACACACACACTCTAAAACGCACTTGAAATTCCTATGCGTTCTTCTTCAATTCAATTCAATTACTTTGGCTTGGTTTGTTGGCTGCTTTTTTCCGCTTCTGCTACTTTTGCTGCTGCTTGATTTTCAGTTTACGTATTCAGTTCTTAGCGCGTTTTGCTTTGCATTGCACTTGTGCAATTGAATGCATTGCAGCGCATTTTGTTGCGCGGGTGTGTATGTGTGCGTGTGCATCCGGTCATTTTCAATTTAATCTGCCTTACGTTGGTTCATATGAAAATCATGCCACACAATTTTGACCGCATGTTGTTGCTGTAATTTTTGTTTGTTTTTTTTTTTTGCTTTCATTGAATGATTGCAGAAACCAAAGAGTTCGAAGACCCACAGTTTTCTGACTGATTATGAATGAAGATACCCACAATTATACACACATATATGGACAAAATAAACCGTAAAAGGCGCCTATACAATTTTAGATATATTATTGAAGTGTACATATTAAAAATAGTGTGAAAAAATTAAATATATTCCAATTCACTTGAAATCATTTTTAAATATCTTTAAGCTAGATGAACCCAAAATTTTCTTCTGCTCAATGAAGCTTTTTAAGAATCGATGTCAAAGTTTAAAGTTATTATAACAAAATTATTTAAAATTCAACATATACTATTTATGTATATATCCATGTATAAAAATTTCGTAATGTTAATATTTGGCTTCATATTGAAAGCTTGCTTAAGGGCCCATTGCAGTTTTTCGGCACCAAAAAATTATTTTTTTCATACATTTTACAAATGTATAACAACTTGAAAACTTTCTATAAAAATATAGTCAATTGATTAAAATTATTGTAGTTAGGTTGATATCTTGGACTCAACTGTTGATGAGGAGAGTATCTTATATGGACTTGAAATATTAGTATATAAGTTAATAAAAAAAAATAGTTTATAAATAATATACTTCAAAAATTTTAAGCGCTTGGTTCTTGAAAATCACTTTTTGAAACCGATAACTAATATTACTTGAAAACCAATGACTATTATTACTTTAAAAATATACCAATGATCGCAACAAATGGTACTTTTGATGGTTCGACTTTTTTAATGAAATACTTATATTTTAATAACCAAAAACACAAATTAATATTTGAATCCAAATTTCTTACTAAACTTGATTAAAACATTAATTATTTTGATAAAACTTAAAATTTTCTTAAACTTTTAATTAAAAGTTAAATTTAAACATACTTATAATGTTTTTTTAATATGAACGAAAAATGTTGTCACCACAAAACTTAAGGTGTTTTACGAAATGACAGATTTCTGCTTTATTAACGTCTATTTGTTATGTCGAAAAAACCTGCCCGCAATAAACAGTCGCTTCAAAATAATACCTCCAATGTTGTGTTTTTTTTTACCTTAAAAACTTTAATGGGCCCTTAAAGAAACTTATCAATTAAAACTAACAAGCTATTTCTAAAGTCAGCTGAAAATTTTTTGCTTTTTCTTAATTTTTTAACATAACATGATTATTTTTAGGATTATTCAAATAAGTCTAATAAAAATAAGACACTTTTTATTTCAATCTTATTTGACGTAAGGTAAAGCTCTATATGCAAAAACAAACATCATTAATTCCAATGTTTAACAAAGTGCTTAAGACCATTTCTTGCTTTCCACGAATAACTAATTTTTTTATGATTGTAAGTTTGTTTTAGAGATCTGACACATTATTTATTGTTTAATCTTTTCAAACAAATAAAAAAAGATAAACACGACTTTAAAAAAATTATCACTAACAGTAAATTTTGTTTTTTTTTTTTTTTTTTTTTTTTTTTTTAAAAGATCAAAGAACCAAGGCATGCGCCTTATACAAACAAGGTTTGGTCTTTGACCTGAAAGGAAAGGGATAGATTATGTAGAGGAATTGATTGGAAACTATATGTGAATTATTGATTAGGGGAAACAACTGCGAAAGACAATTTGAATTGCTTTTTAACCGAGGCTAGTGTTATGCCTTAACCTCGGCAAGCATTTCAAGCCCTTAGTTGTTCCATTCCTTCACATTTTCCACAATTTAGTTGTGAATTTTTAGTTTTCCATAATTCTTAAATGTAGGACAAAGAAAGAACAAAGAAAGTGAAAAGAACCATGCCCGAGCCCGGATTCGAACCAGGGACCTTTGGGTTGAGAGTCTAGCGCACTCTCCACTAGACTACAAAGGCCGAATTTGAATTTCATCTACTGTAGCCATTAAATAACGTAATCATTTCCTTTTTTTTAATTTTGAATTAAATTTTATATGATTTTATATGAGTTTGAAATAAGAAATTGTATTTCTACTAAAAAAAATGTTCTGATCAGATGGAGTTTGAACCCGTGATATCCTGAGATACCTTAACATACAGTTAATGCACTTAAACGGCTTTAGCCGAGGTCGTTGGAATGCGTGAAGTAACTAGATATTATGTAATTGTTCCTTGACTTGTTTGGGCACAAAAGTTAAATTTTTACCCTTTTAAAAATTAACCCAGGTTTATTTTAAAACGATTCCTACAGTATTTTCACTAAAACTCAAATAACTTCATTATATCTAATGCGATCCTCATTTTCAAGATATCGTTTGAAAAGTTTTGAGAGCTTGCATTCCTAGTCAGTATTACTAAAATTTATATATGTTAAGGCTAAAATATTATTAACTGTAAAATAAATACTGAAAAATTATTGTAAGAAATTAAATAAAAAAAGTAATGAAGTTTCTTCAATTTTGAAAGTTTTTGTATAGAAACAAAATAAATAAGAATCAAAAACATGCATGAAAAACAGCATTATCTTTAATCCGATTGCAAAACTTTAAAATTTTTTGATGCAGATTTGAAGAACTTTTTCCGGTCTTTAATTTTTGATAGTTTATTTTTTTACAACTATTGCACCAATATATTTACGAAAAACATGATTTTTTTTAAAGTTTTTGCAAAATGGTTAAGCTCACTGGTGGTTATAATAGCAGCTAAAATATTTTGGAAATCATTTTAAAATAGACGCGAGTATTTTAAAAAATTTAATGCGCAGACATTAAATGGTAACAATTTTTTTTAGGCTTTTAATATATAATTTTATTTATTTTTTTTTAATAACCAATTAAATAAGTAATTTATGCAAAATCTGAGGAATTTTATTGATCAATTATTACGAGAGTTGAACCAACAACTAATTCCGTAACTAAATTCTTAAGAAGTAGACTTTTTGAGCACTAACATTAAAAAATCTTAACACTATACAAGCAAAGGATTAATACGTTAAGCAAATTGTTCTTAATAGGTCAAATATGCAATTCAAAATAGTGTCAAAGTATAAGTTATGTTGTAAAAAATATTTTGTTCAATTCACTCTATAAAATTTAAATACGTCCATACTCATGGGCTTTAGGAAAAAATATTGCATATATCTATGCAAATATTTTCAAAAACTTTAGGCAGGCATTGAAATGCTAACCAGTTTTTAGGATTTTTTATTAATATTTTATGTAACTTACGCGTAATCTGTGTTACAGCACTCAAATCACATTGTAACTTTTTAGCCTACATTTTTTCACTGGCTTTCTGTCAACCAGCAAAGCATATTTCATATTCAATAATTTCAACAAAATACTGAATTATTATAATAACACGTATTATTTCAGTGAAATTATTTAAGTCAGCTTACAAAAGCAATATGCAAAGTGCACAAAACACGCTTTTGTGATAAGTAAAACAACTCAAACTGGCGCAGTCAGTTGTTCTATGTTCAGTCATGCACTTGATACATTTATGGAGCGCACACTACACTACCACACACACTCACACACACACCGTTTTGCTTAATGCCATAAAAATAAATCCCTCGAGTGAGCAGCATTTTAATACACATTTAAAATAATTTTAGATTTGCAGGCAATAAAAGTAAAATTTTCCATTTTCACTGAACATCATCAAAAATCGTAACTTCGTTACACATACGATGCGTGTGGCCTCGCATTATAGAGGCGGTTGTAAACTGTTTAACTAACAACAGCTCTAAATGATGGCCATGAAGAATGTAGCACAGTAGAGCTGACACGGATTTGTTCAAATATATCTTGAGATTTAAATCTGAAAACTAATAAAGGACTACATCGATGGAAAAATGCATAGAAAAAATTTTAATTATGAGTAACAGAAATATTTTATTAAATGTTTTCTTTTGAACGTTTAAAGACTATTTTAACTCAATACAGTGAAAATTTTTAAAAAACAACTCTATCCTAGTTTCGTCTATTACTCTTTAAACTCTGCACGATATTTAATTTAATTTTAGAACAGCTACTCTCTAACTTTTTATTAGTATCCTAAAATCAGAGGTTAGGTATCTTTTCCTACTCAAAATTACTATAATATATCTCTCAATATCTCTTAACTTGTCTTAGATACGGGGCACTTAAGCTATTGCTTTTTTCTATAGAGATATTATTAAGTTTGAATATAAGTGGTAGAGCAAATTAATATCTGCTTATCCTGGAATCGTTGGTTTTCGTTTTCTACGTTAAATTCTGCTGGAATCATTTATTCTCATATTTTACGTTTAGTTCTAGTAGAAAACTATTTAGCAGTGATGAATAGTTGGTTTTCGTTTTCTACGTTATGTTCTGCTGGAATCATTTATTCTCATATTTTACGTTTAGTTCTAGTAGAAAACTATTTAGCAGTGATGAATTTATGTTTGCTTAAATTTCGTTTAAAGAATATGATTTTAATTTTTGATAATTAAATGTGGTGTATTCTTTGAAATTTTACATGATTTTAGTTATAAGCTATTTAGATCAAGTAAGTTTTGAAGAAGGTAACAACAACAAAAACAACTCTATAAAAAATCAATCACACAGCAGACTAAACAGACTGTTTTGGAAGGAGCTACCCGTTTCATATTCAGTAGTGTGAAATGGTCTTACAAACAGGCTGAGGTTTGGCTCAGTCACTCCAGGATCCTGTGAAAGATCTAGAAGTTCTCACAAATAATTTAGTATTAAATGCAAGACATTGGTTGTGAATATAATTAAAGTTATGTCCTTACCCCTGACAAAATTTTTGACCAGAAAATTAACTCCAATAAACAGACAGGTAGTCTGTTAATTGGAATAGAAATTAAATTATTTTGGCCCAATTTTGGCAGGGTAGGGCGGGAATTGTACCAAAACCAGCCAGTTGACTGCCACTGTACAGAACAGCATACTGGCTAACAGAGGCTCAAAAATGTATAAGAGAGCATGCAAGTGGCGTTCAGTGGAAGCCCGTTGGTAGGGAATATTCAGAGCAGAATACATGCAGGTAGTGAGTGGCAGGCAATTGGATGGGGCATTAACATGGCATTGAATGCAAAATATTGGTTTCTCTTATATATTTTATATATTTGAGCTTATTTTATTTAACTAACAGTTTTTGTTCCTTGGGTTTGTCAATTTTTTTGATCACCTAAATTTTGAACGGCTTTGATGTTGTGACATAAAATTTTGAGTGAGATTTTTCAAACGTAAATTTCTAAGTTTTTTCAAAAAAAAGTTTATTTTTAGTATATCAGGTAAGCAAACCCAAACAAAGAAGGGAATCCACTCCAGTGGGTATAATAGCATTGCACTAGAGAAACAATTCCAGAGACTACGTGTGCGAACAGTTTTATGAAACGAATGGTGAAACGCAAAAATTAAGCAGATTTCCTAAACGAAATTTGACAGAGAAATGTTAGTACCGTATAATCAGTTAAAGTTTTTAATTAAGAAGATGAATTCGCTGGTCAGTCATCCTTCCCAGAATCAAAAACTTGTGCATCCGACGAAGATAGTGAAGCTCCGATTGCTGGAAAAGATCGATTTGTTCTAGGATCTCCAGTATCAACATCTGATAGATTTTACGACACAAACTAAGTGGTTCTGAATTAAGCAGTTTGTGGGAGGGAATTGATTGATTTCATCCATATGCCCTAAAACGCCCATCTCCACTTATGTCTTTAAGAAAAATTTCATTAAAATAAATTCCGCTATTGAGTGTACGGCGCACTGCAACAACTGTTACAAACCAGTAAAAGGAAATGCGAGGAATATAATAGCACTGACGAATTCGGATATCTGCTCACCTTTTCAATAGGGGCACAGCTGCAAGCAATTATTTTTCGCCCAGATTTCTGCAAACAAGCGCTCACCATTTTAGCAGAAAAAAAAATGTTGATAGGCTAGAAGACATTTACGATAGCAAACTGTATCGAAATCAATGCGAAAAAAAATTCATGAATGACCCAAGGAATTTATCATTCATGGGGTGTTTTGACGGAGCAGCACTCTATTTAACTTTTACTATTGACTAGATTTGTATGTAGTAATTAGCAAATGCACTAAAAATTATTCAAAACCGACGGTCGCAGTCACTCTTATACACCAGTATATTAGATCTTCTGAAATACAGTAAATTTTGCCACAATGTATTAAAAAATAAAATTTGCATTACATGTAAATGATATTTATTATGTTTTGTGTTCCACCAAATATGATTCTTAGTGTTTCACTAAATATGATTGAAACGAATAAAGCACTTTTACCTTTATAAATTTTTAAATAACGTTTATTTATGCAAACTTTTGGCAAAAAAAAATTAATTGTAACTGTCAAGTTCACATGTTACATGTGAAAAGGTTTTCAAAAATTTCAAGATAAAACCAGTAAAAAGTTAGAGCTCAGAAAAGTTAGACAGAATAAAAGCATCTTCCAGTATAAAACGAGATGATTCTGTTGTCTAGAAAGCAAAACATTTTTAAGCTGCTAGACCATATCAGTTTGATGCCAATACAATGCTTGTCTTTAATAGAGTTCATGTGCCTGCCAGTATAGGGCGAAAGCATTCTGTTATGTAGAAAACAAAACTTTTAAGGGCCGTTTTATTCACTTTTTAACTTGATAAGTTGGAATAACTTTGGGATTTATTCGATTTCAAAAGTTATTCCATTTTATTCACTTGAATTTCTCAAAAATATTTTAACATATTAAAGATTTGATATAACTTTCGTTTGATAACTTTTGTCAACTTGTGATTTATCTAACTTCCAAATATATGACCAGTTATAAATTCTAACTAGGGATATTTGATGTAACTTATGATTTTTTTCTTCATTCACAAGTTTTCACATGTTTGTGCTGTGACAAAAAAAATGTTTACTATAAAAACATTTGATTCAGTTCACAACTTTCTTATGCACAATATTAAAGGTATATGTTCCGCTATCTGTTAAAAATGCAGTATGCTAAGAATCGTGGTGGCAGGGGTTTAATTCACTTCTGAGACAAAATTAATAATTATTATAAAATAAACCTCAGAGAGTAATAACTGCAAAGTAAAGCTTCTTAAGAACACGAGCTGTTTGGAGTCTGCATTACTTGTTGATTTAGTTCTGGATCCTTTGTGTTCAGACATTAAATAACACGCAGAACACAATCAAATGAGGATCGATCAAAGTCCTTGCAAGGGCTTGAATTGCACTTTATATTCGTAATTTAATTTCCGCTGATCGATGTCAGCTCCAAAGATTACAATCATTAGTTTGCCAAAAGAAACTTCGATGTGTAGTAATATGAAAGTGCTGTTATTATGTGCATAGTTATGAGTAGTAGGTACCTGCATTTTTGCATTAGTTCACAACGTGGAACTTCTACGTGGAACTTCTACTTCTGGATCCGTTTGTTGAAGGGAATATGAAGCTTTCCAATTTCAGTTTTGTGGTCAACTACTCAAGAAGTAGTAGTTTATAAGTAAGTTTATAAGTAAGGTGTATTTTAATTTCAGTTACTAAATTTTTGTATAAGCCTTTTTATGTTTAACAGCTCTACTGACTGAATTTGCATCATTGAAAGGACTTCAACAGAGCATGTGCAAATACTCGTGCAGCCTGCAAGCCACAAACCTCTACTTAAGTCAAAAATGGAACTTTTTTCATTCGATTTAGTAAATATTAGTTTGACGAAGAGAAACGTAAAATAATACAATACATTTTACGCCATTTTTAAAAAAAAATCAACTTATTCTTTTATATATAAAAAAAATGGTTAAAAAAAGTTTTCTAAAAAAGAGCTATGTCAAAATGCAAAGAGCAAACGTTCCAAAAAAAAACGCGTTTAAAGATTGCGCTTAAAGTAGGTTTCTAGATCCTCAAGCGGAAAAAATTTAAACTATTAACTATTTATTTTCAAGCTATTTTATATATCACAGTCGGGTTTATTTTAACATATTTAGTTACAAGTCAACATAAAGAAACTATTTTTGTAATATTGGTTTTGTGTGTATATGTTAGAAGGCGCCAAAGTCGATTTCTTAAAAAAAAAGAATATTTGGTTTACATGTTAATAAACGAATTAAAACAAACTAATTAAAAATTGGTCTTGCCGATTAACTCAGATTAACCGTCGACCATATTTTGAAGGTCTAAAATTTATGCACTTCTGTTATCAAAATACAAAGACAAAATTCTAAGTCAAAGAACTATATAATGTTTTAAATAAGAACTAAAAATATCAAAAACGCCTTACACAGGCTAATTTAAAATGTTAGTGAAAGCGCTTGTCTTTTAAAAATATTTTTATTAAATAACATATTTAACATATTAATTCGTTATTTAACGAAGTGAATTAAAACATATCTTAATTCGAAACACCGTCAACTGAAAACCCCCATAACTTGTAAATCAGTTTATTTTTATTCTGCACACATATATTTTAATAACAATATATTTTTTGACATTGTGTTGCCTTCAACATCAACAAATTTCCATTTCATAAGTTAAAAAAGTCATTTCTTTTCTCATTTCCTATCAAATATCAAAAAATTCCCTGGGATGTTTTATAACTTAAGTATTTATAACTTGACTTAACTTCAACATATAAAATTTCAACTTGAACTGAATGAAATTAAATTTTAACTTGATAAATTAAAATTTTTAACTTCGCAAGTTGTACAAAAAGTCAAGTTAACAAAAGTTATTGAAACTGCTCAAGTTAGCTCGAATTATAAAAAGTGAATAAAACGGCAATAAGCCTGCCGAAATATTTCAGTTCAATGCCAAAATAAAGGTTTTATTCAACAGAGTTCATATGCCTGCCGTTATAGTGCGTAGGAAGGCTGCTGCTGAAAAAACAAAAATGTTTGAGCTGCTTGAACATTTCAGTTGCCATCCAATACAATACCGAATTTCGACACACTGCCTTCTACTGACTTTTCCATGCCTTCATGCTGCTACTTTCTGGCAGCCTTTTTTGATAAAAAGTAAACTGGCCGCTATCACATTTCAGCATACTGCCAGAACTCTGCTCATTTGCCACAATTATGCTAGTATAATGCCATTTTCCTCTCGAATATTTTATCTGGGTTATTGAACAATTCGTTCTTATGATAATATCCTATGTATGCAGCGTTTCATAATCGGGACATGGGTGTCTGTGTGTAAAAAGTGTGTTGGCTACTCGTTCCCGTCGCTTTTGCACCAGTTGTAGCAGTTTCTTAATTTTAGTAGTTGCTTTAGTAATTGGTATTTGGTTAAGTTTTCTCTTGGTAATTGGTATTTGGCCGTCGGTAATCGATGCGGTATTCGGTTTTTCTTGGGAATATTCTAAAAACGAGCACTCTATTAGTAAAATTAGTCTTCTGTCTTCGATATCCAAAGTGTGTGAGGCTTTCATTGCCCAACAGATATCCCACCACCGGAGCCTATTCAATCTCATGTCGCACCTACAGTCTGGTTTTCTGAGAGTTGGCCAACAACGTCAGCCAGTCTATCCTCTGCAAAAACTTTACCAAAATTTTTGGTTCTCTTAATCTGCAGTCCGTCTCTTAAAAAGCTATTTGATAGGTAGATTTCAAAAAGTTTGGGTGGTACAAAATGTATTTTTGTTAAAGGGCATATCTAGTAGAGCACCTCAAGACTCAGTATTTGGTCCGTTGATATTCACCATGTTCATAAATGACATCTTTAGCAAGCATCTTCACCAACTTTACTTGTCCGGGTCCATTGGCCTAGTTGAGGATTTATGCGCTAGAGTCAATGAGGACTTAACCATTATATCAAATTGGGCTATTGATAAAATGCTCATTCTGAACCCCTTAAAATCTTATGTGATGCCAATTTAAAAAAAATACCTTTAGCAACGAAGGCCTGCCTCCAATTCAACTTAACAACGTGAAGCTTAAACTAGTTTGTAAGGTCACCAATCTTGAATTTCAAATAAACTCTTCTTTATCCTGCTGTGATCAAATTAGTTCTTGCATAAAAAGTTCACAATGTTCTTTTAAGTCTGCGCATGAAATCAAGCTTTGTGCCTCAAGAAACTAGGAAAAAACTGGTATAGCAACTGTTGATGCCAGCAATAACTTAATCGGAAGTCGTATGCTGTAAAATCGATTCTCGGTCGCTGAACAAGTTCTTAGCCACATTAAATAATGCAGCCCGGTATGTATATAGCTAGGAAGGTTTGATCATATATCGGTCCACAGTAAAAAATTACTTGTTTGTTGCCTACAAAACTAGCTTGAAGCTAGACAAAGCATTTTTCTACACCGGACCATTTACACACAAAAATCTTCATACCTTTTTGAAAAGTTAGAGTATTGTAGGTCAAGCAGAAACATGGACCGTATGATCCCTAGATATAGCTTCGTAAATTCCAGTAGATCGTTTTTCGTCAGTGGTATAAAATCGTGCAATTCATTGCCTTACAATATTGATATTATTTCCAATCATAATAAATTTAAACATTTAATTTTTGAACACTTCTCTTAACTTTCTCTATTCTTCCTTTTACGTCTGTATTTTATCTATCTTAAATTCTACATCTATATCCTATTTTTCATTCTATATTATTTTTTTTATTTTTTACTAAGTTTATTTTATTGGTTTAAAAACGAAATAATTTGTAATTAATTATAAGCTTTTTATTTAATTTAATATTATTTTTTATATATCTCTATGTTGTTGTCTCCAATGTTCATAGCGGCATGCAAACGACTATATCTTATGTATGTCAACAATTTTTGTTAAGTAAACAACAATAAACAATGATAAAATATGTCTGGAAGCGCGGCAGAGGCGCAGCAGAGGAGTAGCAGCGAATTCACAGCCATAAGCTTCTGAGCAGAGGCATCCCAGCAGCGGATTTGCCAGTGGCTACCATAGAACTAATACAGAATAAATTACCAGGTAAGGAATTTTTGAAAAAAGTAATGCGTCTGCATATAGCAGAAGTAATTAACTCATACCTCATTACCTGTAATGTAGCATACAAGGAAAAGTAATGCAGTGATTTTTATAACTTAATACAAGTAGTATGTTACTCCATAACTTCTAGGTAATGCTGAAGGGAGGCGATCACTTACCTCCTGTCTCATTCAATGTTAAATGTAAGGCCTTTTATGCATAGTAAATTAATAAAGTCGGAAGTAGTGGTCATTACAAGGGAATTGATGCTTCATATATTCGGAATATATTCCATCCGCTACTGGGTTGTCAGAGGCAAGTGGCACCGTCCTGTTGAAACCACATATCTTCCGCATCCATATCTTTCAATTCGGGCCATAAAAAGTTCGTTATCATCTCACGATAGCGAACACCATTCACAGTAACTGCCTGACCGGCCTCATTTTGGAAAAAATACGGCCCGATTATGACGCCTGCCCATAAACCACACCAAACAGTCACTCTTTGTGGGTGCATTTGTTTTTCAACAATCACTCTTGGATTATCATTCGCCCAAATACCGCAATTCTGCTTATTGACGAATCCACTGAGGTGAAAATGTGCCTCATCACTGAAGATGATTTTCTTCGAAAATTGATCATCCACTGTTGCCATTTCTTGCTACCATTCTGACCATCGACGACGCTTGAAATGGTCAAGAGGCTTTAGTTCTTGAGTCAATTGCACCTTGTAGGCGTGTAAATGCAAGTCTTTATACATAATGTTCATCAACGACGAGCGTGAGAGGAGCAATTGTTGGGCACGACGACGAGTTGAGGTGGACGGCTCTTCAGCCACACTATCGCCAACAGCAGCAATATTTTTTGCAGTACGAGCTGCACGAGCATGCACTGGTGTCACATCTCCTACAGACCCAGTTTGCTCAAATTTTTGCTCGATTTTTTCGATTGTACACTCATTTGGACGATTAAATTGACCGAAAAAATCACGAAGTGCATAATATGCATTTTGATTTGAACGTCCATTTTCATAATAAGCCTGAATAGCTTTTACGCGTTGCTCGATTGAGTATCTTTCTATTGTTCAAATTGAATTAGTCTGAGATTGGAAAATGTCAAATGAAATGCAGAAAAACTTGACGTTTAGGTGTGGTTCACATTCAACATCGGCCCTCAAAACTTAACCACCCTTTATTATAATTATGTGTATTTTTTTTCTTTAATTGAATTTAAATGTTATTTGAATGTATTCCAGAAGTAGTTTATGAGAATCCATTTGAAAGCACTTCTTGATAAGGCTAAGAAGAAGCACAATTGAATAAATAGAATGTCTTCTGGAAGCAGTGTCCGTAAGAATGCATGTCACATTTGAATCAAAAATTTTGCTGGGTAGCTAAAAAGGAACTCTAACTAAAATTATTTTGTGGCCTCTATTTATATGATCTTGAGGAGAACCACATGAGAATTATAGCACTGGCTTCTTGTAGGGCCTGTGCAAATTCATGCGTGGCTATGTGCTATGATCACTTGTAGGTTAGTCTTATTTTTGTTGTTGTACGGTGATGTCTTTTTAATGCTTCTGTAGCTCGTTTCTATAACTCTTCTCGCATGCTTTTCTCGAACTGATGTCACGATGACGTTATTCTCGTCTGTTCTGTTCCTGCAGGTGTGGTAAGCCGAGAACCTGCCATTTTTCAATCGACTTCATTCTCACAAGATTTTTGGAAAGTGAGCTAAAGCGCTGAATTTAAAAAATGAAATTTGTTCTACGAATTCCAATTGGTTTCAGCAACTCTTAAAACAATGAGCGAATTAACTTCCTTCTTTATTAAGATAAAAGTGATGAAAATAAGTTTCAAGTTGCAGAAACACTAATACTCGACTGAACAAGTTTGACATTTCGAGAATGGCTGACGTCACTTTCATTCGAGTACTTCTGAAAAGATTTGTAGAAACGAACTACTGGTGTCTGTGGTTGCTAAATTGTGCCTGTATTATCTCTTGTTATGGTTGTTGTTATGTTTATGCGTAATGCTTATTGTCGATGGGTTTGCTTTGGGTCGTCACGGTGATTGTTGTTCTATGTTTTATTTAAAGCTGCATGTATACACTAATTTAACTTATGATTACCTAATTTACACAGAATTATATAGAATTAATACATTTTTAATATTATAGATTATGAGTGTATATTAATAGGAAGTTATTATTTTTAATTTTTAACATTATAGAATGTATTTAATAGAATTACTAAAATATAGTTAATATAAAGTACAAAATTGTAGCGTCACGTTACAGTAGTCTTGAGTGATTCTGCTGCGACCAACCACCCACTGTTTAAGTTTTATATGATTTTATACATGTTTGAATAAACTCATCGGAATCATATGACGTTAAAAGCAATGAGTTCGTATTTTAAGGTCAAAACTAAAAATCTAGGGGCATTGTCTGCTCTAGTTGCCTCTTCGTTTTTCTCTATTCTTCTTTGGAGTTCAACGAATGTGCTGATATTCAATATAGAATTGAGTAACGAGTTTTTTGCTTTCGATAGAAAGCTAAAGTGTTTAACTGAAAACTGGCTATTGACTCAACCAAATACTTAATTATTCATGACCTTGGCAGAAATCGATCAATTTAATATTTTAAATTATTTTAAATTAATTTAACAATAACTAAAATTTGCTCGGGGCTTACAATAGAAAGTTATTTTTTGATAATAAATTGTGATCAATTCTGTGAATTTTAGCATTTTTTTTTTATTAGAAGACAAAAGTAATTAAATATATAAATTAATTATAAATAAACTTCCAAAATGTTGCGGCTTTAAACCAACACAAATCAATTTTGAAATTGATCCAGGGTTCAAAATCAATAATTATTTTCTATAGCACCAAAACGAAATTTGTGTCGATTTCAAATCTTATATCTTTTTCTTTCTTTTTTTTTTGCAATTTTTGTTTTTGAAAAATGTTTAAATTGTTTTTTATTTTATTTTACTCGTTCCAGCTTTCTTATTCAAATATCTTTTTAAAGTAGATACATTTTATGTACAAAGTTAATCCCTATATAAAATTCTACCTTTTTTATTTATGTTTTTTTTTAAATTCCTTGTAGTTTAATGATTACTCTATTTCAGTATAATATTTTTATTGAGCTTGTTGAAGCTTTCTACCTTTTCGTTTTTATCTTTATGAAGTTAAAATTTCTGTACAGAAATTGTGCACAATATTATTTCTCACGTTTATTTAAATTCTCGTTATATTAAAGAGAAACCGATAATTTTAATAAAAGAAAAATCTTGGATAATTGGGTAATTCTATGGTGCAATATACTACCATCTTAAATATCAACAAATTTAAATATTATAAAATAAGATATGCACTTTCTTTTCGATACAGAATAATAATTCAGTAAATTGCCCCACTGTGTCTGGGCTCACTGCTGCTGCGTTTTATTAAACTTTATCTTGTGCTCGGTGTGCTCGTAAAAATAAAAATCTACTCCACTTTAAACTCAACTTAACAATATATTAAATTTAATGACCGCTGCTGCCTACGGCTGTGGCCGTGGCTGTGGCCCGCTTTCGAATTGTAAAGCCATACTCCATATTTTCCACAATAAAGTGTCATCAATGTCATAAAAGTGCATTACAATAAATATTGGATATTGAAAACATAGCATTTGGAAAACTGGGCTGGGACACTAGCACCAAGGGGCTTGCCACTTGTAAGAGCCACAATTTGACATTTTATTACACACAACAAAAATGAGAAGAAAAAAAAACAAAAGCGACAAAAACTAAACCGATATTAGTGACAATAAATGCGCCGACAACCAACAATCGTGAATATCGACAACCTGATGCAAAAAGCTCCCTCCACCAAAAACAACTATCAAAACACACTAACACACAGATACGCATCATAAAAAAAAGTTACCATGAAATAATGCTTAATATGCAAATGCAGTAAATGCGACAGACGCACGGACAGATAGACGGATGCATCATAAAAATTGTGATCACAGCTAATCCGTTGCAGGATGATGTTTCAACGAAATAACAAATAATAAATGCGTCAATAACTGTAGCAACATGGGCGGCAGCAGCAGTTGCAACAGCAACAGCGTGGAATCAAGAGCAATATTCCGCTCTTGCTGTGTAGCGTTTTGTGACTTTTATTGAATTTTTATTATTATTTCTTATACATTTTTATTGACGTTAATAATCAATTTTCCAGCGAACTTTACGCCTTTAGATATGTGACGACGCAGCGTCTGGCTTTCTTCTTAACCACCACAACTTGGCATTCGCTGTCACTGCTCACTGTCATTGTGCTTGACGTTTAGTAGCTGTATTTTATAAGGAATCACCTGCAGATTACGTTTATCTGAGCACATTACGATTGCACGTTAAGCGTTATTTAGTAGATTTCGCACTGCTTTGGTCAGTGTTTTAGCCATGTTAGTGTCATTAACTGGCATCTTACATTTGGTTTTTATTTGAATTTTGTCATAACAGTGAAAGAAAGTTTCTCGCACACACCACTTAAAGATCAAGCATGGGAAGCAAACGAAGCAGGCGAAGAAGTGCAGCAAAATCGGGCCATGATATAAGTTCACGTTGCATTAAGTGAGCGTTTTTATAACACAAACTCATAAATTAAAGTGCCTAATTTTTGATAATTTCTATAACAAGCCAAGTTTTATTATTTTTACTAAAGCAAAAACAAAAAGTCAATCCAACCACTTTAGACTTTAGCTACAAATTTCACCTAAAACTGCTAAAATCTCAAAGTTCCCACATTAAGAATTTGCACGCGCTGTTGCCCGCTTGACCAGAGAGTTAAGCATTTCTTGCTTCCAGCTGGCTTCTGCTTTTCATTTTCTGCGCCAACATGTTTGCCAACACTTTGCGTTGGCCTCAGCTGCAACTTCAACTTCAACTTCAGCTGTTTTAGCTGATTTTTGCTACACAACGTGAACATGTTACCGCTTTAAGCAGATTTGTTCTGGCCAGCAGTCGGCATGTTAAGCGTTTATTGAGCTTGTTGCTGTTGTTGTGCGGCAGTTTACTTAAGATTAGCAACGAGTTCAGTTGGCGTGGCAAGCAAACATGTAAAATTTTGTAGCAGATAGTGGAGCAACACGATTGTGGCCACGATATGAAATGCAAATTTTTCGCACTTGCGCTAGTCAGGCGTTACTTCTCTCAGATGGCTACTTATCGCTGCTATTGTTGTGGTTGTTGTTTTGTTGGCTCTGCTCTATGAATTAGTTTGACACTTCTTAATGGCTTGGCTTTTGGCAGAGTTTGTTTAAGGTGGTTGTTCTAACTTCCTAGCTATGTGCTAGAATTTTGTTTTCCCAGCTTCATTTGGCCAACACTTGCTCGATCTTCATCTAAACATTGACTTCCTGATCACAGTAGGTACAAATGAATCCGAGACCAACTAAGTTGACAACATTTTGCTGGCTCTAGCCGGTTCCTTGTTAACTGATGACTGTTCGTGTTGGTCGTCTGACTCTGTTTTCAGCTCTTTGGATAATGGTTGGTGGTAATTAAGGCTGGTTGCTAGTTACTGCGTAGGCGTAAAACGTTGCTGTCTCATGTTTTTGCTGCTGTGTGGAGTGACAAAATTGCGTGAGAAAAACTTACAGGCAGGAATTAGCAATTTTGAAAGTAGTAGAGTGGATATTTTGAATATTGTTACAATAAGGGCATAGAATTTTGAGACTTTTTGGAGAAAACGGGATATTTGGGATTAGGAACTTACAAATGGCGAAGTCAAAATGAGTGAGTACCTAAAAAGTTTGTTTGCATTTTGTGTTTAAAAGATTTGTTCACAGTTTCACTTTAAAAAAAAAACTAATTTAATATTTTTATATATAAAAATCATTACCACTTTTTATTTTCTTATAAAGCAAGCACATGTAAACAAAATTTAGAATTTAGTTTTTACTTAGAAGTTGTTTGTGCATAAGAAGTTTTCATATACAATTATAAAAGTAATGTGGTGAAAAATTTATTAATAATCTGAATTATACTAAACACAAAAATAAAATTATTTCTAAATATTTATTCTGCAAAATAAAAGACAATTCAAACCGAACACTGTTCGGCGAGTTGAGATATTTCTTATAAATACATTAAAAATTATAATAGAGAAAAAAAGGAAACAAACCCAGCAGGAAATGTCATTACATTCAAAACATCTTAAATACAGCTAATATCTTAAATACAGCAAAAACAAAGAAAGTTTTTGTTATAATATCGTTAGCTCAGATATTTTTTTATTAAAAAAGTTAAAAATAGTATAAAAAATGGTTTAAATCTGACCCATAGTTAAGATTTTTTTATGGGGAGGTTTTGGTTAATGGAAAATATTTTGCAATATGACATTTAAATTACGCATATGAGGCTTTTAGTGGCAGTCTAGCTTAGCACATAGAGCGCGTGAACCTTGAGCTAAGGAACCGCGGTAGCCAGTTCCCAGCTCACACAGAATGTTATTTCAATTGACTTATTTTTTTTTTTGTTCGGTCGTCACCTCTCTGCAGACAATGGCACACCTCAGAGATTAAGAAATGCCATGTTCAGCTTTTAGAATAATATAATAATGAACATAAGCCATTCAGCGTCGGCATTAAAATCGTAGGTCCATTTCTTGATAACTTGTGTTCAAACATTTAATAACACGCACAACACAAGTGATCAATAGAAGCTCGGTCAAAGTTCTTTTTAGGGTTGAAATGGTCAATTTATTTCTTTTTTTTTATTTATATGGTGCTTTTTTATGCAAAACTATTATTATTCTTGAATGTTACTTTTATTTTTTTTTTTTAGATATCAGATTATTATTATTATTATTATTATTATTATTAACCATGATATTTTTTGAGTAAATTTTGGGAAAATTGGTTCCCAAATTTCAAATAATATTCCCAACATTATAGATCCAATTTGAAAAGTCTTTAACTGTCTATTGAGAAAATTAGTTGTTAGAAATTATTTAAAGTTAAATTTTTAAATTTCTGTGTTAGATAAAATTTTTATTTGAACTCTTTATAATAATAAAAGAGACCGTTTTTTCCTTCTGACTTCATTTTCGACAGATCGTTATCGTTTAAATCTATCATGACAAGAATTCTTGAGCAGAGAAATTTATTTTTATAAACAGATGTTTTCAAACAAACGAACAATTTATATGTAAAGCTACAATTTTGTAGATTTAACCATAATATGAACCTTATGAAACCAATTCATAATTTCCTAAACTCCAACAGACTATTTTTATGTATATGTCATTAGAAAAAGAAATTTGATGCATTTAACCATTAATAGTTTTCCAAGAAAACCTAACTGAAAGCATGAAATGTTCCAAACTTTTATTAACACTATTTTTTTTTAAACAAGTGCTTATTTTAAGTTAATTTCTAGTTTACTTAGTGTTAAGTTTATTTATAATTTAGTATAATTTTATGTTTGTTTTATATTATAGTCATTAATTTGTTGTTTTTAGCGCGTTGAGATTCTGTTCATGAATAGAATATGTCTTATATGTAAATATATTTTAATAATTAGTTGAAATTGACATTAAAATAAAATAAAAGTAATTTAAAATTAGGTTCAGTTCAAAGTTTTTGAAAAATTACAAAAATGTCAAAATGAGTGAGAATGTTTTAATTCAGAATTTGGCTTTTTGTCTTTAAATAAAATATCCAAGTAAAAACTTGATTTCAACAAATCAATCCACCCTATTAAGCACACATAAAAATACATTAACTTAAAATTTTCGTTAGCTATGACATATCCGAAAACCATTTAAATCATATAGTGACACAAGAGAACCTTTATTTGTATGAAATTAATTTTTAAAAATTTTATTTTAAATTTTCTCAAAATTTTAAATCAAATCAATTTTTATTAAATTCAATCATTTGCAACATTCTGCAGTCAGAAGCGTTTATTTTTCATCAAAATACTTGACATTTTCATAAAAATAACTTTGCAGAAACAAAAGACTTAAGTAACGAACACGATGACTGCGGCCAGGGTAAAAAATTAATTACAAAAAAATGACCAACTTTAACGCCCACTCGTATAATTCAACTAAAACACCGCAAAAGGCAAACACAATTAATTTCTGCAACAACATGCACACTCTTACACACTCATAAAGCTGCATTATTTATGCGCTGCTGCAGCATTTAAGGCAACAGCTACACAGCAGAGTTCAAAAGTTGATAGTGCAAATATTATTAGTTAGCCGCAGTGAAGCTTGTAACAATCTTACAACAACAACAACTACTCAACCATGAATTCACTGCGAGAGCAGCAAAAATTGGCAAAAATCATCTCTTACAGTTTTGGCTGCTCCAGCTTGTGCAACACATTTGTGGCATTGATAGTGTGCGCATGCATAACGCCAGCCTTTGGCCTTAATACTGTTTGGCGTATTATTTTCCATCAAGCATACTTAACAACAACAACAACAACAACGGCAAAACTCATAAAGTTCAGCAACGTAGCACCAACATATGTTAAAAGCGGCGACGACGTCCGCCCCCCATTCATGCACCTTGCTGTGTATGTCTTACAAACAGACATACAGACAAACAGCCAGACCAATCTGGCTGACTATTTATCGATAGTTTTGCTTTCGATCAACACGGCGTGTTCGATCTTCTTTCAATAATAATTCATGCTGTGCGACATAAATCGATTAAATTTGCAAGATTAGATTTTTACAGTTAATTTATGATTTTTTTATATGAGCTTCAACGTTGTCATGGCTGTTGTTTTAAGATACTTGTGTGCATGTGTGCACAAATTTATTATGATTTTTGAGATAGCAGAGTTAACACCTTTTTTGTAAAACGTTTCTTTGTTTTTTGCTTAAGCACAATAAATGCAGCAGTCTCAAGAATTTCATTGCAATTTAGGTGAACTTTAAATTTGGCTGTTCCAATTTATGCACACAAAAAAAAATAAAGGTAAATAACTTGGCACATGCAGAAATAACATGCAACCGTTGGCCACTTTTACACGGCTGCTTTTGTTAGTTAAGTTAACTCAACAAGCAAGAATGAGAGAAGCTGAATAAAATTAATCCTTAACTGTGACACAACAACCAAAAGTATAGCACAAACCGTGAATGGAAAAAATTATATAAAAAAAAACAAGTAAAAATTCCAAGAGATTAAAAAATACATATATTTAAAAGCTTATCGCGCCACGCACGATCCAGCTAAATCACGTGCTGAAATTCGAGCAGTTCAACTGTAGCCACATATTTAATACAAACCCTGAAAAAGAGAGAAAAAACAACAATAAAAAGGGATGCTCATGCTTATGCTTTGCTCAAGCAATGGACACTAGTAGCTGTTGTCCGCTTGTCTTGTTTCGTCTTTTGCTGCTCGCATTTACAGCACGTTTGTAATATTGTTCCCTGAATCTTGATGCTTTAAGTAACTAGCTAGCTGTTGCAGATTTTTTTTTATTTTTTTGTTTTCATTTTAGTTTGTTTTGAGCAGCACAGATTATTGTCTCAAGATGTGATCTTTAAGCTTTAGAATTCCATGCGTTTGTCCAAGCTTTTGTTTTGGCTCAGTTTTTTGTTTTTTTTTCTCATTTATTTTGCAGTATCAATTTACACTGTTCTTGTATCGATTGTTGACTTGATAGTCATGTGTTGTTGATTTTATTTATATTTTTTTATGAATTCGATTTAAATGCTTGTGAATACATTCAGCATCCGTTAAAAAAAGCTATTTCATTTAGTTCGGTTTTTGAGCTCTTTGTTAAAAAATTGCTATAAGTAAAGACAAATTTTATGTTGAATAAGAATTCCAAGGTAAATAGTGAAAAAATATATCAGATATAATGTGACAATTTAAAAAAGTTGGTATATTTTTAAATGCTCTCTTATAATTTTTTTTTTTTTGTAATTTGTAAGTCTAGAAACTGTGAATAAAAATAAATTAAATAAATTGGCCATTTCAGCCCTAGCATTTTAGGTCAAAATGCGGGTTTCCTTGGCAAAAATAAATAACTCCGAAACAGATGCAGATTTTTGGCTGAAATATGAGTTGTAAGTTGTAAATAACCTGTATTTTCCTATATTAAAAATGGTCATGATCGAATGAAGGTTACGCCTACTTACCTCATAAAATATTTTTTGCGAACATCCAAATAAGATAACTTTATAACACAACATGCAAAATTAATATATTTAATCTAATTCATTAATATTTCTTTCAAAACGTAAGTTTCAATATTGCTTGCTATATTACTCTTTTGTACAATTATTTTCAAGTAAAGCCGGCAAAGCCTCATCTGAAGTAATTTTAATGGATATATTTTTGCCTCTTGAAAGCAAAGTTTTCTTATTTTTTACGGTCTTGTTAGACTTTTCATAGCTTCTTTAAGAACTACTGCCAGATCAACTTAGCCTTGCTTGTAGGCTAATGTTACTGCAGCGCAAACTATCAAATGAGTTTTTTTTTTCCTTTCAATATTAAAAGCGCCGCTGCATCTCGGTTTTTTTACCGATTATTTTTTTTTTAATGACAATCGTTTCGAGTGTGTTAATGTTTGAGGGTCTTTAAAGTCTGTTATTGAATTAGACGCTTTGAGTGATAAAATCGTTTAGCTGCCATGATATTTATTCCACCTTATAGCTAGGTTTTTTCAAAAACAAATTTTTTTTTTAAAAAGAACATCAGAACTGATCTTATTTATAAGCACAGACTTTTTCAATTATATACACGGAGAAAACTGTTTGCTAATTTATATTGTGGAAAAGCAAAACTTGCGCTTGATTCTCAGCATCTTCAAAACTATGCTTGATTTCAGTAAAAACTAATCAAAATTTAATATAATAACTTAGTTTTTATAAACTGCATTTATTATAAACTGTTACTATAAACTGCAAAAGCAAATTTCTTCTTAATTCAAGCAAATATTTGCTAAGTTATTATAAATTAGAATAACAAATTTTATGAGTTTTTCTAAAATCTAGCATATTTTTGAAGATAAATATTGATTAACATTAAATTAAATTAAAAAATTACCATTATCCGGAGACTTGAACCTCGGCCGCGTGAGTGCCAGTGCATGGGCTTATTCATTCGACCATTGCAGTTGTTAACCAATCGTCGACCAATTTTCTGCATTAAGAATAAACGTGTGCTCGTGTGCTTAGAAGAAATTTGCTTGAATTTAGTAACAAATTGATATTTGAGTTTATAAAAATTTTTAAAAATTTTGCTATTTGAGCTTATAACTTAGCAAATATTGTCTTGAATTAAGTAGAAATTTGCTTTTGCAGTTTATAATAACTTTAATCAAAATGTTGCTTTTTCGTAAACACATGAGGAGTGATTTCAATTTAGCAATCTTTTTTAAAATCACACCGTGATTAAGCAAAGTATTGCTGATTTGCTTTTTAGCAAAACATTTGCTTAATTAAAGCAAAATAATTATCTCCGTGTACTTGTACACAGAATCTTTTTTTATATCCAAGTGCATTTACCCAAATTTCAAATAATTTTGAGTTTTGGGTATGGAAGGTGCATAGAAAAAATACATGTATATATCTCGGAAACAGGTAAAAACGGCAAATAAAATTTTTGAACATAAGCTCAAAATACCACATTCTTATTACTTTTGTGCCTTGAATATCAGCAAAAGTCGGACAAAACTTAAAAAGTTTGCTAAAAGTTTAACAATAAAATCAATTTTAATTTTTTTTTTTGGCTATATTAAACATTTTCTTTTACAATTTTAAATAATTTTCGTTAATTTTCTAATCACTATACTAAACACTTATTTATTTCATTACACTCCATATAATATGTTCTAAAATTTTTTGTCACAAATTAAATAAAACTCACTAAAAGTCTGCTTCAACACAAGCACTTTTTATATTTTAAAAATTTTATTTTGTATGTCAATTTGAACAGTAGTTGAAGCATTTTGTTGACATGCCTCCAAAAAATAAAACCGTTCTTTTTTTTTGTCAGTTTAATTCTTACTGATACAGCAGAAGAAAGATTTCTTCAGGTAATTTTCTTATCTCTTGTTATTAAACAACAACTTTGGCAATAACAGCAAAACTGTTGCTCTTACTTGTGGGTGAAAATAGATTTTTATAACAAGATTACATTTTTGTCAATTAGATTTACTTTCGAAAAATATCTTTCCAACTACTGTGATGAATAAAAAATATTTTTGAAACCAATCAGATGCTAAAAAATGGTTTTTTAGTCAACAAAAAGTATAGTAAAATGCATAGATTGAGCATAAAAAGCAAACAAAAGCAGTTCTGAGGTGCCATTAATTTAGAGAAGTCGTCTTTTGTGGGCTTTAAAGCAACAAATTGGAAGTCTTCACAACTGATAAATGATAAAAGCCCTAATCTGATGGAACTAAAATCATTTTTGTTAATTTTCTATGATTTAAATACAAATTCGAAATGTTTGATAGTTTAAATCATTCTTTATTTTTAATACAAACTTGTATCGCCTGTGGTCGAAATTCGACGAACTTTCTGAAATTTCAATCGCTTTTCTCATTCTGAGGCATTGACCTTGCCTTAAGAAAATGTGTTGTACTAAGAACATCTTAAGTTTCGAGAGAAAACAACAGTTTTCGAGATATCGTCATAACTTTTATATCAAAATTTTCCAGAATTTACTATTTGTAAAACAAAAAAATGTACTATAAAAAATGCTTATTGTAGAGTGTTCAACTATTCGGTAAACTTCTTCTCCCTGCTCTCATTTATTTAAAAAATTATCAAAATTGGTTCAGAAAGCCGAAAGAACTGTTTCTCCTACGACCATTTTTATATAAGATAACGAAATTGCTTAAAACATAGATTTGTGTATATAACTTTGGAGTGGTTTGAAATATTAAAAATTTTTTTTCACAGAAATTATTTTTTAAGCTGTAGAATTTTGTAGAAAATATGAAAACAACATTTTGAAAAATTTAATTTTGCAATATGAGTCAAAATGAAGCAATTTTCGCTAATAAATGATATGTCATATGAAGCAGTGTGAAAAAGAAAATTTTATAAGAAAAAAAAATTAAAACAACAAAAACGTTTGTCCTATTTTTTGAGCAAAAACTTAATATTTTAGAGGTTTTTTTTAAAACCATATAAAATATTGAATTGGTGAGATAACGATTAAGAAAATTTGTTGAAAATCGATTAAGAAATGGCTTAGATATTTGCTTGCAAAGTCAAAACTTGAAATTTCACCTTATCAATGTCTAAAATTCCTTCTTACATTATATTCTTCCATCTGTTACAGTTTAGCTTTTATTTAATAAATGCTCTTTTTACGCTCTTATTTCAGATCGAAGGTCACCAATCCAAAATGTTTTCATACTGTGCAGCCAGATCTTTCATTTGATAACTCATTCACCATTCTACCTCTTCCTAGCCCTGAGATTCCTTACTAAAAATAATACAATCTTTCAACGTTAATATTTCGGGTCAGAGGTCATAAATTTAAAATCTAAAATGATTCTACACACAAAGGGCGCAGTGCATTTCGAATGATATAAGTTTCAATTACCTTATTTTAAAATTAATCTCGAAAAAGTGTACGACAGCATTTGATGTTTGTCTATTAATATATAAGATTCTAGTTGTTTTATAGTTTAAAATCGTTTATTGAGCCTTAGGTCAGGTTAGAACAATTAATTGCTCTAACGAATTTTTTCCAAAGAAGCAACAACAACAACATTTTCAGCAAATCATTTAATTATAATAATAATAATGTAATGATCATAAATACATAGAAAAATATTTCTCACAAAAACCCAAAATATTTCCCAACAACAATGACAACGAAAACCATTAAAACCCATTCATGGCGCTCACAAGTCATGCAACAAAAGTGTCAAAAAATCAAATCAAGCTGTCTACCACTCTGACACATTTCAGATCAGTTCAAATGATTTTTCTTTTTTTTCTGCCCCACTCCAACGCAAGCACTCAAATACCAAGTTGCCATGTAATTGCTCTCGATTGTGTGCTACGGCTAAAGTGCTCAACATAATTTGTAACGCACTGCAAGCACAATGAAGCAACAACAACAAGCAGCGGTGAGTGGTAAAAAGGCGCAAGACGACTTTTGATCTGCGCTCTCACTTTGTTCTAATGAAGCGTTCAAATTGGTTTATAAATTTATTTTTCTTTTTGTGAACTTCAATGCTTGGAGCTCAGATGGCGCACTAGTTATGCCTTAAACAAAATTATTGGTTGTGGCGCACGCGTACTTCTGCTGCTGTCTGCTATGCTGACTCAGCATTGTTTTTGTGTTTTTTTTTTTTTGTAAATATCAGAATTATTTGTGTGTTATTGTTATTATTAAATCCTGTCGTTTTCTACATTAGTTTTTTTTTGTGGTACTTGAAATGGGCTTAAAGCTGTTGCGGGCGTTTAGACTGTTCTTTGAAAAATTGTCTATTCATGTGGTAGCGTGTATTTAAAAAATTAAATATTGAAAATAAATAGTGTGTGAATTTTTTGGAACAATGGTAACAAAAGCAACTATACAGCAAACAACAATAATAATTTAGAATACAAATAGAAATTGTTATTACATCAAAGAAACTCATTCATATGATGTATAAAATGTTGGTGTTGATAATGTTGTGATTGATTGATTGATTGTTGGCAACACATAATTTTGTTAGTTGGTGCTTGTATTTTTCCTGTACAAATGCGATAATTCTAGATGCTGTTAAGCGTTTTTTAAACGTAGCAGTTATGGGTCATTAGAATATATTTAAGTTTTTTTTTTATAGTAATAATGCAAATAACTTTTTATTGTAAAAAACAAAGATGCATTCGATGTAAACTGTTTTATTGATGTTTTATTGATTTTTTTTACAAAAAGTAAGAAGGTTTTTTCTACTGAGGTTTGCTGCTTAAACCTTATAATATATTAAATTATATGCATCACACAAGTTAGTTATTGTTTGTTTAAACATTTTCATATTATTCTATTTGAATTATATTTTTCAGAATTCGATTCAAAATTAAATCGAACTAAAGATATTAACAGTGTCTGAAATGTTTTGAAGAGTTTTGAAAGCTTGTAAAAATGGTTCAAGAATAGATTTTTAAAAAATTTTCATAGCAAAACAAAAAAATTATGTGAAACATCTTTTGCCAAGCACTTAGTTTTTTTAAACAAAAAATTTTTAAAAATTTGCCTTTGTTCCAAAAATCCCTTAAATCTTCGGAAAGCATCCTATTTTTACTTTATTTTTACGTTGTTTTTGAGGCCACTTTTAGTTTAAAGTCATGAAATATACAATAACTGTTTGTTGACATCGATCTTTTGTTTTAATTTTGCTAATACTTTCGATACAAAAAATTTTTTACAATGTCTCTAAAACCTTGAAAAGTAAATAAAAACTTTTTCTTTTTTCAAGTAATAAAAACCAAATTTCAAAAAACTTCGCTTAGTAGAAGTTCGTTGTTCAAATTTTGTACTCAAATTATTTTTGGGTTCAAGGAATTTTCACACCAAAAATAATTTTGAAGCATTTATAAATATTCTTCTAAAATCTCTGACTTAAGCTTCTTTTTAGTAAAACCAATTAGGGTACATAAGAAAAAGTATAAAAAAAATTCTCGTTTACCCTCAGAAATCGTTAAAACTTTAACAAGTCTAAAAAAGTGCTATTAAAACTGTTTTAAACGAAAATTGTTTAATTGAGGGGCTTATTGCAATATCGTGATAAGCCAAATGAAAAAATTAATTTTGTTCTTAGGCTCGATATATTCATTAAGCTTTAGGAATAACCAATAACCACTGAAGAAATTTCAGATGTTCCTAGTTAAATTTCAATCCCATTTGTAAAAGCTGCTTTGTACAATTCCATTTCTTCATACATAAATATATTTTTTCAAAACTTTAAAGTAAATTATTTCAAAATATTTGTATGTGGTATATCATGTTCTTTCCTTAAGCTCTTAAATTATAATACAAAATTAATAAAGTTAATTTTTTTCACTTAAAAATTTTGCGGCGAAACAAATAATTGGTAAAAAACAGGTAAGTAAAATAAAAATTGTGGTTGAATATTCTTTAATTTTTAAGATAAATAACAAGAAATTACTTTATCTAGAAAAGTATCTTATTTGAAAGAAAATAAACATATTTTTAAACAAGCAAAATCTTACTATATAAAGATAAAAATTAAAAATCGAGAACAAAGACTCATTCAAAATTTTCTTAGGTCAAACATAAAGAATATGAAGCAATTGCGTGTACGGGCTTGTCATTATACTAATTAATTACAGTTAAAAATGACAACAACAGAATAAGAATAAAATTTATCCATTTCTCTCAATTTATGTCATCATATATTAATCTTTTATGCTATCAAGTTTGGCTTTGAATACCTTTCGTCTGATACCAAATTAGTAAGCGTTTTTATGAAAAATGGTGAGTTTATAGTACATAAGTTGAACTTTGATTAATATAAAAATGCTATTTGAAAACACTTAACTATCGATTAAGCATGATTATAAAATATACGAGTGTATGTCCTCTATCATATCCAAAAACCATTCAAATTAGCGAGTGCCACCAGGGGACCTAACCAAAATTTCCTTCTTCAAACACTTACTTAATTTTGTTAATACAAAAAGTGCATAGAAGTTCTGAAAAATTGAATTGATTGGTTTTGATCTTAGTTAAATAATTAAAACAAAAACTTCAAAACAATTTAGAAAACCTCAGCAAAGACAAACTTTATCATGTGTGCAATATCCATTCAATAGATTCAATGGTGCTGAAAATATGAACATGAACATTTTCATGTCTACTACCTAAAGTCACATAAAACTGGCAAAAAATAATAAACACATATCGATGCTAAAGTCTTTCGCCTTCCTTTTTTGGATACGAAAATCAACATAAAGCTCCAAAAAAGTTTTTACATTAACTACTTATCATTACATAAAGTTTACTCCAAATATTCACAAAAATGAGTAACGAAATCTTTTTAAGGACACAGATTTACAGCCCTATTCTGGCAATATAACAAATTGTTAACCAGTATTTTGAATATTTCTATGTGTTTGTTGTAATTTTTTATTTTCAAAACAATATTTGAGGCTCAAAAATAAAAAATTTTGATAATAATTGTCAACTGCTTTTCAGTTATTGACAATTTCATTAAAAATTTTTGTTGTTTCAGCTCTAAATTTTGTTTTGAAAACAACAAACACATAGAAATATTCAAAATACTGGTTAACAATTTGTTAATTTGCCAGAATAGGGCTGTTAGAATATCTAAACCAAGAAAAAGTAAATTAAAATTAAAACTCTATCAACCTTTTGAATAAATTTTTCAAGGCACTCGAGGTTTCTAACTTAAATTGTAATTATTATTCTTGAGACAGTATTTATTTTTTTAGGCACCAATAAAAAAGCTCGAAGTATTGCATAAAGCCTTAAAAATCACATCAAAACTTTTTACTTAAACTCAACAACGAGCAAGTTTGTCGCGTTAGTCTTTTCTTTTATTGCCAATTGCAGCTCAAGATCTTACTGTTTAATTTACACAGCCAACATTTTATTGACATAAATGTTGCAACCTCATTAATCATGTGATCAACATATCAGAAGCAACAAACACAGCAATATATCGTTGTTGTCATCATCGTTGTCAGCTTCAAAACACTTAGTCAAATCCAAAGGAGGCAAAAGACAGCAGCCACAACAAAATTGCTTGCCTAAGTTGTTGTTCTTGTACTTGATATTCTCTTTAGTTAATTTTTTTTTTTGTTTGCCTTTGGGCTACTGTCCTTGTTGGTTTTTATTAAAGTTGTCATTTAAACAATTTTTCAATATCTGCCATTTATTTTTTAATAATTCATGCTAACCCGCTGCGTTCAAGTTGTTGCACGAGTGCGCGCACAAATGCGTGCACCAAGTGCTATGTTATGGCAGCAACGAAGCATTTGTTGTTGATAGTGTTGTTGTTCTTGTAACAGTGCTCGACAAAATTGCTCTTGACTCATAGCTTATGCCATGAGTTGCAACAGAAGCGTCAATTACCACGTTGCCACTGCGTACATGTTGCATATTTTGTATAAAGTCCTTGAAGTGGAAGGAATCGTCGTTGCGATGAATTATGGCTGTCTTTGCTAAAACAGAAAAGTAAGCTATAACAAAAACAAAAATAAAACAAAACAAAATAAGTGCACGAGTTGTTGTGATAGTTTATGCTATTTATATCAATAACAAGCCCAGTCATTCGTGTTATTGATCGCGTTAATGCTGCGCTCGGCAAATATTAAACATTCTCTCATAACTATTTTTTTCAATTCTTTTTTTTTTCGTTTTCAATATTTCAACGTACGTTCGTGCCGGCCCTTAATTATGAGCCCAATTTAAGCAGGTTTAATTAAGCACTCTTGAACTTTCAGTGGCAGCAATGCTCTGAATTGTAGGTTGATAAAACAAAAATAAAAAAAGTGTTTAAAAAATTCTCGCTTTGTCTTTATTAATATGCGAACGTTGTGCTAAGTTCTGCTGTTTGGTTGAATGAGTTGGTTGTTTTGTTTTTTTGCATTCTTGTCAACGAAATATCAATTCTTCTGCCAAAGATGATGATCAATGATTGCGATCATTTACCACAAATGGGCAGCAATCAAAAGCAGCACAACAACGCGGACATTCCCCAAAGATTCCTTATCAAAATGTTGTGTATTTTAAAAATGAAATCATAAACATAGCTGCTTCTGTCTTCACAAAATCAAATTGAAAAAAAGGGATAGCAACATTTGGCTATAATTATAGTAGCAAAGGCAGCATCGTGTAGCATTGTAAATTTTTTGTTTTTTTTTTTTTTTGCTCTACCACAAAAACTTTTTTGTATAAAAGTATTTAGGAATTCAGAGCATTGTGTCATATTTAATACAGAAATTTTAATTAAGCACAATTTGTAAACGATGCACGTTGGCGATTTTATTTTTGCAGCAATTTTTGTTGTTTCGCATGTTGATTTAATATTTATTGAGCCTCTGCTGATGTTGTTGCTGCTCTGCTGTCTGCGAAGTTTTTCATTGGAGCGGATATGATTGGGCGATAATGGCGCGCTTTATAAAAAAATTGGCGGAATTTTGTTAATTTACGCTTAAACTAAGCAAACAAAGCAGCTGTCTAGGCGAATAAAATATGTCATCTGTTATAATGAAATCAGCTAATTTTTACTAAATACTTTATTCAATAAATGAATGCTGAATAATTTGAAAACACCAATATTTTTAATGTAAGTGTTTCAATTTTTTAGATATTTCTGTTACACTTCTGGATGTTCAACTAAAATAAAAGATTTTAGAAACAAACATGCTTAAAATAAGATATAAAAATACTGTAAAAAAAAAGGAGAACAACGCAGACTGCATCACTAAAATTAATTTTTTTTTTAAGAACATTTGAGCAAGTTTTCACAGCATGTGCTCATTTTTGCACAATATTTATACACCATGCATCTTAATTATTCTGCACAAGAATACAATCAATTATGTTGCTCTTATTGCCAAAACAGGCACAGATTTTATTATTATATGCAACACATTTTGCAGCAACAACAGATTGAGATCCAGGGGGATCTGGGGGCCAAAGTCACGCCTGCCAGACACTAAAAAAAACTCTAATTATTTTCTACTTACGTTAAAACAAAAAAAATTAGTTCTTCCTGTTTGTGTTAGAAATAAATTTTAAAAAATAATTCAGTAATAAGTTATCAAAATTTTATCAGAAACTATCGTTAGATCAAAAAATTGCAAACTTTTCACCTCAGAAAGAGAAAAAACCAATTAGAACCTTTTAAGTTTGGTTTTGCTAGCGAATATCTTTTATAGGCTAAGTCGCAATAAAAAATAATATAATGCTTTCCGCTGTCTTACCATTTAAATTTTATTATTATATTGTTATATTATTAATTTATTTTTGTTGTAGAAATAATTGAAATTGAAAATGACATTTGTGCACTATTCTTAGTGACTTAGGCTGCCAGCAGGGTAAACGCCGAGGCAGACAGGCAGGCAGATAGGCGCAAGCAGAAACTTTTTTATCGTTTATTCACATAGTTTTCCTGCGCATGTCTACCTGCCTGCCCGCTTCTGTGCTTACTCTGCTTGCAACCTTATCATATATTAGTGAAATCTGTTTTAGTGTTACAAAAAAATGTTAAGATGGCGAAAGAAAACCGAAAGATGGCTGCCCCATGGTTTTTTAACGCAATTTTTTTTAAATGATTGTTTATATTTTTTTTTACATTAAAGTAGAGTATTAAAAATAATTCATGTGAAGATTTCACAAAATTTCTCTTTTCGATCAAAAGCTATCGGTTAAAGTCAATTTTCATACTATTTGAATATATGTATAAGAATCTTTTGAAAGTCTTTTTGTTAACGCTTAACTTCAAATCGACTTCACCTTCATCTCGACTTCCGTCACAAGAAAAAGTACCCTCTAGGTTTGTATATAGCTTGGCAAACTTTTACCAATTCAAACTCATCGCTCAAGCTAACGGAATGGTTTGTCGGACCAGTTAGTTGAACTTTATTTCTTTAACTCATTAATCAATTTTGATAAGCATAACATCGTAATAACAGCGTAACTTTTTCTACTTTTAAGAATATCAGAATTTAGCTTTTAAATCATCGTTGAAATCAAGATAAAAATACTTTTTTTTTATTATTTAGAATCTTAAAGAACATTTGTAGGTTTATTTTAATAATAACAGTTTTGACATAATATCAAAATATTATGTTTTATAAATTCTTTTTTCTTTTTTTAAGATACATTTAGACAAGCTTTAGAATGCCACAACGGTTGAAATGCTGAACATAGAAAAAGCATACATTTTTCTAATTAACATCACTTCGCAAGAGGATTTTGCCAAAACCGTCTTTTTGTCTTATTTCTCTCTGTCTTTTAAGTTCCAGAGCATAAAATTGGAAACTATTAACATTCAAAACACACAAAATAGCATAAATTAGCAAAAACAAAAATCATTTAAATACCAAATTGATTTATAAATTCCTTTAAAATGGATCTTTATTTAATATTTGGCATACACGAAGAAAGCTTCGACACTTTGCAATTTAAAATTTCTTATCAAAATAATAAAAGCTTTCTTTGTTCAATATATTTATAATGAGATATTGGCTAAACATTTGGTTTTTCAGCATTTTGAACAGCATTCTCTGATACATTGGTTTTCTTTTAGGGATAGGCATAAAAACTATCCCATCCAAAATTTTGAATTTTTTCCGACTCTCTTTATATCTTCAAAACTACTGAAATGAATTCTTTCATAAGAGTGGTGAATAAGCGTATAAATGAAAAATTCTTAATATTTATAACAAAAAATTTTTGAAACTGCCGAAATCTACCTATTGAGTTAATAATGCATTAATTTAAATTCTTGCAAAATAAGTTAAAAACTTGAACATCTAACTTTTATTCGTTGTGACGAAACAGTTGGACTAAGTACTTATATTCCACAACTTCCTCACTGTTCGTATGTGAAATTGTTGAATTCAATTCTGATTATTAAGTCCCTCCCCCCGAAGTAAAGTCTCTATATCCGCCACTGAACAACACCCAGAAATAAAGAAGGCAAAAATAGAGTAACATGATTGGAAAAATGACAAAAACAGTGCATAAATTAAAAATCAACGCTTTGAAAGCATATTATAAAATATGCTATAAGAGCAAACGTTTCAAAGCACTTAATATAAACAAACAACTCAAAGATGCTCATTTCAGTTGAAAAAAAAAATATCCTGATGTGTCAACTCGCTTTGGCACGTACAGCATTTAGTGCAGCTTTTTGACTTTTGCTTAAAATTATTTAAAGCATCCTTTGTCGTCTGAATTTTTTCCTGCGAAGTTGCGAGAATGTTTGTTGTTTCACCAAATCAAGCCAGCACAGCTCGTAACAAACACAAAGCAAGCAACGATCATCAAATGCCAATTTTTTATTTTGGCGTTGATTTTTGTGTCTTCACTGCGCTTATTTGAAATGCAACGCACGTTTAATATTGTTTTAATATAAATAATTCTGGTACGCTTTTGGGCAACATATTAGTTGGAGTAAGAAATTCTTTTTTTTTTTACTATCTTTTGTCTGACTATTTAATAAATGCAATAATTAAAGTGTGTGCAGGAATTTTAAAATCACACTTTTCCAGGCTGCATCATCAAATTTAAAAAAAAAAACAATTTGCAGCAAAGTGTTGAAATTTAATAACTTTCCATATGTGGGCACAGTCAAGGAAGCAAGGAACACATTTAATAAAAGATATTAATTCCACAGAGAGACAAAAATTATGAAGGATATATGAGTATATATCTTAGACATTGAACTGCCGACCAAAAATATCTTATTTTCTTCGAATTTAATATTGAGTTCATTTCAACAATAATGTTTAAACTACTCAATCGATTATTAAAAAACTTTGGCTACTTCGATTTATTTTGCGTTCGCATTGCTTTACGCAGCCCAGCCTAGTTTGTCGCTTAAGTCTTTTGTTTGCTTGCATGTGATTAACGTGCGTTTCGTCTTTATTTATCGAGAAGATTTTGTATTGTATTGAAAATCTTGCCAGTCGTGCTTGGCATATTTTTTCAACTTTTTTATAACAACAGCAAAAGCCAAGCAAAAGTTTTATATCAACTTAATTTATCTCTAAAAATACTATCAATAGCTCCTCAGGTAAAAGTAATATGAAAAACAATTTGCTGATTTATGCACGTCAGGCCTGAGTTGATCGATACAATAATTTTGCATATCACGTAAATGAAATTAAATCATTTTAGTTGAGCACTCAATGGCGTTATTTTTTTTTTGCGTAAAACTTTTTTATTGTTAATTTAGAATAAAAGTTTTGTTATCTACATACTTGAATAACGATTGCGTGTAGTGGCAGAAGCAAATAAACAAACAAACACACTTAATAGCAAACACTCAGTCATGGTGTGCTCGGAATTGATTGCTCTTTAGTTGAACATTAAGGGAAATTAATTAAATTTTTAATGCTTTTTTATGCACGAGTGTTTGTGTGTGTGTGTATGTTTGAGTCTGTGTATGCCGAACACTTTATGTGCTGTAGGGCAAATTAAAGAAAAAAAACAATTAAATACGAAATTGTGTTTTTATTTGTGCACTTCCATTTGCAATAGTTGTCTTTAAAATGGCGAATAAAACAAAATGGTGTTAGAAAATACTATTTTAAAGTGCCATGAATGTGTCAGCAAAAGCAATTTGTTGAAATGTTAAATTTAAGTAGCGAATTGGAAAGCGGAAAATTACGTGATTTTATGACACTTCGAAAATTGAGTAGCCTGCAGTCAAGCTTAATTAAAATATAGTAAATAATTGAAAAGTTTTTTAACGGAACCCATTATTTATTTCCTATATTTTCCTTTCTAAACAACTAATTTCTTTCTTTTGTGGTAAATATGTTGTCTGAATTAATAACGTAAGGCATTTCGATCAAATACTTTAACAAAAACCAAGCATTTAAACCAATTTATATATTTTTAAATATTTTCTTAGGATTACCAAGCATAACTGAGCTATAAGAATCTTTTCAACATTTTTTGGTTCTAACAAAAATTTGAATCCTCAACCCTCAGAAAATTAAAAAGAATAAGTAAGAAAAAGACTATTGTTAACCTTCATTCTGGCAACTGATCACTATTAAGTATTAAAATTTCTGTTTAATTGTATCAGCAGTTCGAGGATTGCTCTTATTTTTTGGTTTCAGCAACACTAAGTGTTATCAGGTGTATTCTGATATTTCCATGGGAAAGCTTAACATTTGTAAGAACACAACAATACAATACAATACATACTGAGAAAGTTTTAACGTATAAGCAACATTTAATTTTAACGGGAACTTAAAAAAATCATCTCGGCAAAAAATATAACTATGAGTATCGGGACCTCAGATTTATTAGAGTATTTAGGAGTATTTTAGGTACCTAGTAATGGAAAATTTGAAATGTCACAAACAACACCGTAGGTAGGTTTTTCATAAGACCCCTCTTATTGAAAAAAAAAATTTTTTTATTTCCATAGGGAATTCTGAACGCCTTAGAATCCAATTTCTGAATGCCTTAGAATCCAATTTCTGAATCCAAATTTCTTAACCGATTTCAACAGTCAAAGTGAAAAGAGTTAACGAGATTTTATTTATTTTAATTCAAACATACAAAATTGATTCAATTGCTCGGTTTTAAGTAGGACGAGAAGAATTTATTTAAGCAAAGCAACGAAAATAGATATTTTAAAAATATAAATATATTTAAACATGTACTGAGAAAAATATGTGTTTAAATTAAATTAAATTAAAGTTTTTTCTAAATGACCTCTATATTTATTATGTTGACTTTATATGATTTAAATACAAATTCTAAATGTTTGATAGTTTAAATCATACTTGATTTTAAATACAAATTCTAGTTGTTTGACAGTTTAAAATCGTTTATCGAGCTTAAGGTCAAAGTTAGAACAATTAATTGTTCTAACGAATTTTTCCAAAGAAACAACAACAACAACAAAGTTTTTTTCAATATGAAAGGAAAAAAAACCACTAGCAAATTGATTTTATTGTACAATTTCTGCGGTGCTAAACGCGTCATCAGAAATCTTTGTGATTGCCCGTGCAAGCGCGTTGACGCACTGCACCATCGGGGCGATGAGATTTTGAAGCTTCAATTTCTCATTTTTTTCCCCAATTTCATAATGTCACATTCGTTGTTGTATTTCTGTTTACTTTAGTTTCTATGCTTTAATTTACGATTTTAAACTGTCAAACAACTAGAATTTGTATTTAAAATCAAGTATGATTTAAACTATTAAACATTTAGAATTTGTATTTAAATCATATAAAGTCAACATAATTAAATTAAATTGTTAACATATTAAACGAGTTTATTTTTGAAATAGAGATTGAAACAATTTCATTTCAAATATTTTTTAAAGTTAAATTTAAAACAAAAGTTTTAAGCAATGTTTTTAAATATACTGTTATAAAAAATTTATTTGAAAACAAAATTTAAAACAAAAACTGCAATATTGAAAACTAATATTTTAAAACATAATTTTAAAATAATTTTCTTAAATTAAAAACAATTATATTAAAAAAGAATACCAAATTATAGCTCCATTCGATGAAGTTTGCATTTTATTGCGGCTTAAAATATTGAACTGTTTTAAATATTAAAATAATTGGTATTTATTGTATCAAATGTGTAATATTTATAATAAAACTAATTTAAACATATTTTCAAACAAGTAAATGTTAAATCGGAGTTTTTATAATTTTATGGCAATAATTGTCAATGATTCTACTGCTCATAATTTTTTAATTCAATCTCAGATACTGACTTATTTTCTATTATTGCAAAGATATAATATAAGAAAATTATACAGAAAAAAAAAAACAAATGAGTTAATAGTTGAAAATTAAACACGCTTGTTTTAAGTTTTGTTTTATAGAAAAGCAAATGCGTTAAATTTCTATGTATTTTAAAATTTTTGTTTAGTTTTAAAGTATGTTTTTACTCTCAGTGTAGTTGTAGATATGAAGCCTATTGTGCAGAGCGCAAAGTTAATTTGTTGATAGCAGTTTCCTCGTACACAGAAATATCCTTATGATTACACCATGCGACAATTCAAGGGTCATGGAATCTAACGAAAAAGCGACCAATACAGATCGATGGTACTGATCTAGACCAACAAAACCCTAAAAGGCATTGAAAGTTTGCCTCTTGCAGAGTATTTTTTAAAAATGAAGTGCTCATAAGGGCATATCGAATTAAAAATTCTTTTTTTTTAATTTATCATTTTAAGGGGTCTCCAAAGTTCAATAGGGTGGTCTCCCAAAAAAATTATGTCTCCCTCTCCCGCAAGGACAAAGTGGTTTTTTGAGAAAAACAGTAAAAATTAACGATCTATAAATTCTTTGATTTTTGTAAGAAAAACTACACATGCCTTAAAGCAAAAGCTAATAAAAGGCTTTCCAAAACAATATCCCACCAAACAAGATGCCACTCTTGATTTTTACTCACAGTGTCCTGTGTTAAGGATATTCGAATCTTAAGGTACACTACAAATATCACAGAACTTTTGATTGTTATCTGATTGTGTTAATTTAAGTAGTATTTATTAAAGTGTTTACGTTTTCCTTATATTTGGTGTATTTAAAATTTTCACATTTTTTACCTATACATTTACTGTTTTTTGAGAAAAGCATACTTGAACGCAATTTTTCAACTTTTTGAAAAAAATTAATGTAAGACTTTATATCTCAGGCATCAGAAATGATAAAATAATTTTCACTTTTTGAATTCTTCAGATATCTCCTTTAAGGTTTTTTTTTTTTTTTAAACACATCTTAAAAGCAATTGTTAAATCAATTGAGACTGATCAAATGGCAGGCTCAGAAACTCCAAATTTTAGTTTAACATTTTGGTAAATGATGAGGTGACTTGTTTTGACAAAATAATAAATTTCATGCTAAGCAGAAGAAATTTTTTTAAAAAATTGAAACACAAAAAAGAATCGTGGTCTGAACCTGGTGTTTAAAAAAAAAATACTTTCAGACAGTGTTTCGTTCAGAAATATTTTAAGAGTCCAAATTCACAAAATTATCTTCGGTACCACTTCTGATGCCAAAAATATATATAACCTTATCTTAATTTTTTGGAAAACTTGTAAAATTGCATTCAAAATACATTTCTCGAAAACAAGAAAATGCATTTGCGAAAAATATGCAAATATTTAATTTAATCAATAACACCAACATTTAGACAATCAGATAACAATCAAAAGTTCTGTTCTATTTCGAGTGTACCTTTGGATTCGAGTATCTCTCACACAGGACAATGAGGGTAGAAATCGAGAGTTGTATTTTGTTTGGCGAGATATTCTTTGTTAAAGTCTGTATTTAATTTTGCTTTAAGATATAAATAGTTTTTCTTACAAAAATCAAAGCATTTATAGATCGTTATTTTTTACTATTTTTCTCAAAAAACAACTTTGTCCTTGTGTAAGAGGAAGACATCCTTTTTTTTCTCTTTATTTTTTTTAGATCTTGACCACCATGAAACTCTTAGAATGTGAAATTCGAAAATTGTATTTAATTCGATACGCCTTAATGAGGACTTTATTTTTAAAAAATACTCTGCAAGAGGCAGACTTTTAATGCCTATATATTTTAAAAGCGAGCTAACTTTGCAAATTCCTTTTAGGCTTTTCTTACTATACACTAGTTTTATCATCCTTTGTGATCCGCTTTTCCGTTAGAAAATTATGTTGCACAGTGTTATTTAATTGTGCTAAAGCGGTAAAGCGTTCCGTTCCAGTAGCGTCAGTTTCGAAGTGAGATTTTCAAACACTTTAATGTGCAAAAGGCATTGGCGTCGGAAGCGGGGGAAAAGGTGGGCAGTTGCCCCCCACTTTTTTACCTAGATAAATAATTTAAAAGGAAAACTTCAAAAGTTATTCAAAATATCAGTTTTTTTTACAACGATAATATTTTTGTATTATATATTTTCCTCTTCTTTCTCTCTTCTTCATAAGCATGCTTGCGGATAACCATTTTCTTTCTCTATGTTTGCAAAAAGATAGAACAAAATGTAGAGTTTCTACTGCAAACCCACCACTTCACTTTAAAAGCACCATTAAGTATGTAGCTTAATGCTTGTTAATTTTGCAACTCTGGTAAGAAAAAATTTGACATGTTCTTAGGGGCTTTCCATATTGAACGACAAGTTAGATGGAAAACTAATGGGACTATTTGATTGAGCGTTCGAACGATCCAACTTGTAAAGCAACATCATTAATTGCAAGCTCTCAAGCAGAACACATCCGGCTAATAGCTAAGCAACTTTTAGATGCCCTAACAATTGAGCAGTAATTTCACATAGTTGTACAATATTGTACAATCGGCAGAAAAAAACCAAAAATTTCGACTATCGTTTTAGCTTACGCATGGTTCTACATGTTGTACAATCTGCCATGCTGGTCCAATGTTTTGAACCATGCGAAAGCCCCTACTGTAAATTAGCTGATGAAAATCCACCTCGACGCTTTGAAGAAACATCAAATCCGGTTCCTTCAATACAGTTGCCGGCAATATGACCGGCTACGAAAAGATTATTTCGAAATTTTAGATCTTCTCTCAAATGAGATAACGGCTAGATTCGATCAAACAGGTTGATATTTTACTTTTTTTTATTTTTGCATGTTTACACCAGCTTCACTCAACCGACTCACTTTGATTTAACATTTGGTGAGTCGGTTCAGTGAAGCTAGTGTAAACTGGCACTTTGTAAATCTTATTGTACATTTAAACAGATCTTGACACTCTGGAATCGTTGGGAAATATTGTAATCGAAGCCTTCAACGGAAAAGTGCCTTCTGAACAAAATCTAAAAACAAAAGTTGATCTTTATGCAGATGACTTTTTTGCAGATGAAATTGCTGAAGCAAATGCCTGGCCAAACACCTTGAAATTGTAGTGGCATTGTATCCCAATTTGCGAAAAATTCGGTTACTGTAAAAAAACTATTAAATGAAGTTGAAAAACTTATTGCTTTGCTTTTGACTGTGCCTGCATCAGCAGCTTCATCTGAGCGTTCTTTTAGTGCACTAAGACGACTTAAAACGTGTCTTCGAGCAACTATGACACAGAAACGACTCACTCATGCGGTACTTATACACATCCACAAAGATAAAACGTAAGAATTGAATTCGATGGAGGTGGTGAAAGAGTTTGTTTCTCGCAAGGACAGAAAGAAACATTTTGGAATAATTTTAATTGATATAACTTTTTGTACCTTATTGCATTTAAACCATGTAAAGATATACCTAGTCTGGCTTTATAAAAGCAATTATTATTTCTTATATTTTCATATTACCATATGAAAGATCCTTCAAAGAATGATCTCTAATATTGAAATTGGAAGAACTTTTAAAAATAATGAAATTTTAATATTTTTTATATATTTTTATATTTTTTTTTTATTTTAAACTATTCATGTTTATTCACATTCATGTTTCTTTCAAGAAATTTTGGTGAACTTTTTTTTGCACCACCATTTGTACTTCCCCCCCATTTGTACTGCCCCCCCCCCTCCAGATGAAATTAGCTTCCGACGCGCTTGGCAAAAGGAACGTTCACTGGAAGTTGTATTACAGGGCAAAGTAACAATTATTTACAGAGTTTTGTAAAATTGCGTAAACATTCATTTTTGACGGCTACATTTGTGGCCGCAAAATAATTTAAGTGTTTCAAGAGATGTTCTGCAACCCACACTTCTATTGTTGATCCATTTCTTTAACTCAAGTTCGGTTCCCAACTTTTCTATATCTATTTTAAATGGACACAATAAGCTTTTAATAGTTTGAAAAGATTTAATACTTAACTTATTTATTTTTGATGGATTTATTTTTTTAAAATTTGCAAATATTTGAAAGTGCTTTGAAAATCAGTGTTTCATTTGATTAACTATCTGATATACGAAAGGAATGAAAAGCTTAAATAAAAATCCTCTGCTATTTCTGCCGTAACATTTCATCTTGATAAACGAAACTTACTTATTGCAATTTCAAGTTAATAAAAGCATATCTCAGTCTTATTAAATGCTTCTTTATCGTTCTTCCCAAAATTTTCCAATGTTTCGACTACAAGATTTATATGTTCGCAGCATTCTATTAGATCTTTATTAATTTTTAACAACTACATTGTCAAATTTGATGTAAATGAAAATATTTTATGTATTAAATGGATTGCAACCAAATATTTCGGACTCGTAACTGCTCAAGTAAAGTGCAGACGAAGTGTCACCGATAGTAGATAATGGCGTTTTATTTTTTTGAAAAAATTATGCAATTTGTTTGCCTTCTTTGAGAATTCTGCATTTTTTCTACTATTGAAGTCAACATATTTGAGGAAATAGCACGATTAATTTTAGAGGTCACTGTTTTTTCTGAAGAAGGTAGAATTTTCAAAAAGGACAGAAAAAATACAGCATTTTTTCGAGAAAAGAAAACGACTTAAGGTAAACAGTTATTGTAAGCACTTGACGATAATTACACACAGCTCAAGAAAACGTGCAACTGAAAAATGTGCCTGGTTAAGAAAAATTTTGTTCAATTTATATGCATACCTTCTGCAAGCGTTAGTACGTAAGCAACAATACAAAAAAGTAAAAAAAAAGGAAAATATTTATATTGTATTATATTCAACTCAATATCTTACCAAAGTACTCTTATACAATCTTTAATTTACCTTCATGTTTTTGCAAAATTAAATATTTTGGAATATCTGTATTTTTATGCAATATATAAAAATATTCTGGATTTTTAGAGGGGTTTGAACCTCCTGAAAACCCCCTAATCTACGGCGTTGGTCACAAATGTGAGTGTTTTTAAATTTAATAAGAGCCAGTAGCCATTAAGAAATCATTTTCTATCTCTTATCGTCGGAATTGAATGGTAAGCGCAATATTTTCGATGTAAGAACAACATTTCGGTTTTCGCCCAAGAAAATTTCTGCACATTAAATCTACCTCTCTAGATTTTACATGTTTATGGGTGAACATAAACTTTTTTCTTGATGATGTTTAGATAATTCAGTTTTTCTATAAAATATATTAGGATTGAAACTATTAATTATCAACAGCTATTAATTTTTAATTATCAACTTCGATCAGTGGATTTTGGTAGCAAAAACAAAAAAAATTATAGTCGTATCGTAATTGTAAAATTTATCCCCTGAGTAATTTTTATTATAAGCTAATATAAGCCTCTGACATAGACATGTGTTTAAAAAGGCGATAGTAAGATTTTATGAGAAATAATTTTGTAGAATATTTTGTTGAATGAATACGTTTAACGTACTGAAGATAAAATATTCTATCAAAATTTTACTTGAAAAATTACAACGTAAGTATCTTTGGACAAGACGTCTAAGAAGTACTATTGCAAAGAGAAAATGTCAGTTTGTAATAAAGTAATGAAGGAAAAAATTTTACATTGCAAATGTTTAGGAAATTTGTAAACTATTTTTACAATTTTTCTTCATTGATGTTTGCTGTAGACAAATCTTGCCCAAATAGTAAAAATTTATAAGAAAAATTTTTATGGAATATTTTAACATTTAAAGATTTAAAATATTCTACGAAATTATTTCAAACAAAATTTTAATATAGGTTGGTTAGCACAACAATTATGTCAATAATATATATATTTAGAAGTTTTCTTACTTTTTGTGTTAATATCTAGCTAAATTTTAAGTAAATTAAAGACCTATATTAAAAATTGCTCAGCCGTAAACTTTTTAAACACTTAAATCCAAAACACATAAAATTTAAACATAAGCACGTAAAAACACAATTTCTTTTATCTACCAAAATCGGTTTATCAAATTTTGTTAATAATTTTGTTGCTGGACTGTGTTTTTCTTACAAGGACATAGATTTTTTGCATTAAGCAAAAAAAAAATCAATAGGAATTCTTATATATCTATCTTATGTTTGATAAATGCAATTTTTATCAAAAGTGCATGGTTGTTTATAGCTAAGAGTGAGGTTGAAAGATACTCTCAGCCCATATATGAGCAATAAATTCTCTTACTTTGTGCATCAGTGGGTTTCTAGAAACATCCTTGCTGAAAACTTTTAACTTTTAACAAACAAACAGTAGTTATTCAATAAACCGCTTTCGAAATCATTCTTGACACCGCCGTGGTGCAAGAAACTTCTACTATCGTCAGTGAAATTGTTAATCATTATGTACATATATATATATATCCACATTGGACTTGTATATGTTTATTTCATTCGCCAAATAATATTATGCTTTTATACTAAAAATTACACTTATTGTCACTGCCTCTAATGCATGACACTGCATGAATTTTCAATAGTATTTATATTAAAAGATTTTATTTAAAATACATGTTTGCATATTGCTGTAAATTTAAGTGTCTGGAAAACACTTTTATGATAAGCATTTGCAAATTCAATTATCACCGAAACTCGTTTTTCTAAGCGACCAACCTTTTTGTTTAAAGCCGACAATATGTGCTAACTTGGAAAGATTTCTCATAGATAATTAATTTAAAAAAACTTTCCGTTAATTTGACATTAATCTTACTCACAAATCTTGAAAACTAAAAAGAAATGTTCATGGTGCAATGAATTTTTGTATGCAAAAATGTAACCCAAAATAAATAACGGTCTACCTAGTTAACTTGTTTATACTTTTTACGGATAATAAATTTAAAAAAATGCTCGTTATTATATGACACAAAAACATTAAGAAAACTTGAAAACTAAAGATTTTTTTAGTAAAATGCACTTTCTTTACAAAATTTTTTAACTCATACTTTGAATGCAAATATATCTGCCATTTCTTTTTACTTCTCTCTTAAATATTTATATGTCAGTTCAGTTTTTTATATGTCAAATAGACTATTTTAATTTGTTAATCTTAAGAAAAGGTATCTTATTTTAGATAATATTCTGGATTGAATGCCACATTAAAGAAATAAATATATCCATGAATACTTTCAATTTAAATATCTATGACAAAATTTGTGCATTTACATCCTACCTAACAAGTTATCATAGGAATTGCAATGTTATAAACAAAAAAAAAAAACAAAAAATTTCTCACTCACACAATTATTATTTGCACTGTTCTTGCCACATTTGTCGTTTTGAACTTTCGACTCTAAACTTATAATTCTTCAATCCGATTACCTTGTTATATCTGCAATTTTTCTTATCATCTTGCTTCTCTTGCATTCATGCAGCTGTCATATTAAAGCACTGATGCTTGCAATATGTTGTAATACGTTCTTTGCCGCAGCAGCGTGACCCTCTTTAGTTCAAGTTCATTTTTAATAAATACTTTGAAACAACTATTATTAAATTAAACAATTCAATTGTTAACCTCTTCTTTTTTTTTTTTGTCCAGAGTTAGCTCAAGTATTTTCAATAAATCTTTAAAAATACTATTGAATAAAGAACGCACCAGTGCTTTGCAAAAGCAGGCAATGCCTTCAAAGCACATTTGTATATTGAAAAAAAAAAATCCACTGAAGTCTCAACCTAGTCGCGCCATATTTTCCGCACAACTGGCTAAAATCTTGATGAATCCATTAGACCACAACAATGACTAGTGCTTAGAAAAAATATTTCAATTTGAAAAACCAATTATTCTACATTATTAATGTATTAAAATGCAACGTTGGTGTGTGGGCTGAAAATTCAATATATTTATATTTTTCTTATTCGCGCATCTTATAATTTCAACTAAACTTCAACTGCATCACTGAAGTTGCTTTGTTGTTGCTGTTAATTTTATTAAAATAATTTTTTTTAACAAAGTAACCATTTAATTTTTAATAGAAACTGAGATCTTGTTTTTTTTATTAAAACAAATAAAAATATTTCAATTTAAATATTTATCATTGCTATTATGAAGAGTGTATTTTTTGCAAGAAAAAATTTGCACAATATATAAAAAATGCAAAAATAAAAAAATATTCGAATGCAAAAAAAAAAAAATTAAGTCTATGAATGAATGATGGAGGAAATTTTAGAACACGTCTATTAAAATTGGTTGGTTTGATGACAAATAATAATATATTTAATCAAAGACATTAAATTTGTTAAAAAACCTCTGTCGGACAGTCAAACATGTACTATTCGGTTTGGGTTTTTTATCAGTAGTAGAAAAACACTATAAAACATAAATTTATCACCCAATTTACAGATAAAATCTTTATTTAGATAATTTAAATAAGGTTTATCACATTAACTTTTAAACTTTTCAAAGGAAAACTTCAACAAAAACCTTCCAATTGAGACACAAAAACTAAGAGATAACTAGAGAACTACTAATCAACTTACAGTCCAAACCGGTACTTTACCAAAATTGTAGATATGTTACGTGTACTGAATGGAAGTAGCGGATAAGACCAAAAATATTAAAATAAATTTTAACGAGTAACTTTCAAAATATGTAACTTAATCTTATCGAAAACGTTTTTTATGAACGTTTTTTATTTATATACGAAATTTTTGAATAAAAAAGAAATTATTTTCTTAACTATTCTTCAAGTTTCGTCAATTAAAGTTTTTACGACGATATGGTAAATTTTTTCTGTAGAAGTACCGGGAGAAAAAATGTTTCTTTTTAATTTCGCTCTAAATCGACTATATTGCGATAATGTATATACCATACCACTTCATCGAAATGTCGAAATATTTATATAGGAAAAAAGGTATGAACGCGTAAAGTTAAAGACTACACATGTTAGTTCATAGAAGTGCAAGGCAACATTTTTTCCATTATTTAGGTTTAGTCATTTATTCGATCACTTTCCTTCGATATTCTTTAACCCTCCTGTGTATACGAAGGTACCCGGGTACCTTTTGCAATTTTAAAGCAAAAAAGGTAACTTTCGTCCAAGGAACTATATACTGAAATCCTTAGTACCTTCCTAAAATTTATTTTTTTATTCAATAAAGTTTTTATATTGCAAAGAAAATGTTTTGGCAAGTTTTTATGAAAGATTTTTAAGTACTACCCCTTCGTCTTATACGAAGGTACCCGGGTACCTCCGGCTAAAATACATGCGAATTCGAACTGTTATGATCTTTGTCGATTTTTTTACGTTTAGAAAATCATGTTCTGATGCATCAGGATGAAGGATTACAAAGTTACTTTGGATTTTTTCATTCAAATCTAGTTTTTTTCATACAGATAGTGCAAAGGTACCCGGGTACATTCGTATACACGAAAGGGGAAATTTTTCGTATACACATGATTTTTTCATACACATATAGTTTCTCTCATACAGATCGTATAAAGGTACCCGGGTACCTTCGTATATATGAAAGGGGGAAATTTTTCGTATACACATGAGGGTTAATTTTGGGTTTTTTGTAGCCGATTTAGGTACTTTTTTTTAAAAATGCAGACTTACCTCGAAACAAGGTTTCAAAAAAGAAGGCAACGTTAAAGACCACATAAAACTTGCTATATCTGCAAAACAACAAAAGGTAAAAGTAAAACATGTTAACATAAAATGCAAGTCTTGAGGCCTTCTTTCATGTACATATTCAAACTTTTTTGGTTTCATGAAATATTTTCGATACACATTTTTGCTGAAATATACGTTCTGGTGTTAAGTTAAAGAGAAACAAATTGCAATATATTTATAAATATGTAATAAATGAAGGACAAAGATTCATAGATGGTTAAGTTAAAAAAACTAAAAATCAAAGATATTTTGGAAAAACATTTTTCTCAACATTTTCTATTGGTCTACGAAATTTGTAAATCAAAAAAAAAATTATTTTCTTAACTATTCTTTAAGATTCGTCAAGAAGCAAGCCATTTTTGTCCAAAACTCAACAATTCGAATAGGCTTGGTTTCAAAATGTCCAATGAGCTTAGTTTACGTGGAAATGAGCTAAAATCATTATTTTTGACAAAATTGAATCAGAAAATATGTAAATTGCATTATTTACATTAATATATTTCAATTTAAGGAAACATGTTAGAAATATCTTAATACATAAAAGGCTAGCACGCTGCTCCATGCCCAATATCTCTCAAACTGTTCTCAAAAATATTCAGCCTGAAAGTATGCACAGAAAATCAATTTGTTACTTATCAGTGACAATATTGGGTTTTTAGTAATTTAGTTTTTACAATATTACGTTTTTTAATCCAACTATTCCTTTAATAAATTAGTTATGACAAATTTAATGATTGCTAATTTTTCAAAGCTGCTTCAATACTTAAAGTGTTATTTAAATTAGTATATTTGTATTTTGCAAAAATCAAGATTTAAGAAGAGAAAAAGTATTTTCGGCAAATGGCGTCAAACAGGAAGTATGTGGAGGACCCATCATAGGACGGGCATTTATAATAGTATATTACCTGATTCTGCAGTCAGCCATACGACTCAAAAAACAACGAAAATTATTTGCGGCTTTTTCTCTACGTGGACTTGTCTATGTTAAAAGAGACAAGAATGATGCACCCATTCGCATTGATTGTCTAAGTGCGTTAGAGCAAATTGGTAATCAAATTTTTCATAGCGATGGGAACACACTCAGAACTCATGATAGCTATAACTTTTAAAATCTCCGAATCTTCGTCAATATATTTTCTGTCTATATTTTAATGCTTAAAGTTAACTTTTATTTTACTTTTATTTTTTTTTTATTTTAATATAATCTTAATAACATCATATACACTTTATTTTAACATCTTTACTATTATTTACGAACCGCACTCTTTTAAACTTCAGGAACAATTTATTAGCTTCCGCGTTACCAACATTATCATTGTTTGGATGCGTTGCCAGATTGTAGCAATTGCTTTTATCAATGATTTTACAGAATAATTTACTATAAGGTGCCAAAGATTTCACTTATGAAATTATACGTTTTCTGTCGCGGCAATGGACTGATATTTAAATTTGTCATATTAATGCGCAAAATCTGGTGAATAACATAGACAAATATATATACTTGTTTGAATCATCAGATATTGATATTGTGTGTGTGTCTGAAACGTGCTTTCTTCCAACCATGTCAAACGCCTTATTCGGTATGAGCGGTTATAATTTGTTTAGAATTTATAGGGTCACTCATGCGGGTGGCGTAGCCATCTTTGTAAAGAATTGCTTTATATGTAAAATAGTGCATCAATCTGAATTTGACAGCCAGTGTGAAGTACATTTGTTCTAGTCGAAATCGTGTACAGCCCGAATAAAAATGTCGACTTCAGCCCTTTTATCCAAACAATTGAACACATAACTTTGTCGTATGAGCATATTATTATTGCTGGGGATTTTAATAGTGGCATACTTACTGAAACACGTTTTATTAATAATCCAGGTTTTTATATGAAATTCAAAGAAGTAAGAAAAAATGTGAATGCCATGATTAACCTTCTAATGGGTTAAATGGTTAATAGTAAATGGTTAAATGGTTAATGGCCTATAGACGGGGTTTAGAGCGATCGCTATAAAATCGTAGTCTGTGGAGAATTCATTTAATTTTTTACACGAAATTTTTAGCTCGATTTTCGGTAAATAAAAAAAAACATTAATTGACGTTAAATCGAAGTGAAAAAAAGATACTAGTTTTAAGAAGTTGTTTTTTCTTTTAATTGAGATAAAAAAAATATGTAAAACAACAATGCAAGGTGTTAAAAAACCGTTAACATTTTCACCTTTAATGGACATTTTCACCTGTAAAAAATGAACGAAGAACTAAAATTGAAAACGAACTTCAGATTCATTTTTCTCGTTCCCATATTAGTATAATCTGATTAGTATAATCTAATTTGGAGCTCAAACAAAAAAGGGGCATACGAGGGTTAAGAAAGCAAAAACTAAATTCTATGAATCTAAATTCAGCAATGCGGTTAATTGCAAACACAACTGGAAGGTTATTAGAGAAATTGGTATAAATAAAAATAATGGTGTGTGTCTTGACACAGGCATAGCTAATGAACTAAACAACAAATTTACCACTAATAATACTCAACCAGCTGACACGAAATTTTTCGTCATAATAGAATTTCCTCAAACTCTCAATCCTTTAGTTTTGCTTGTGTGGGTCAGTTAGTTTTTACGCTATTTTCTATCAAAAAAGTCCAATGCATCAGGGTTTGATGAAATGCATCGTGTTTTTATAAAATATCTATTACCTATACTACTACCATACATAACACACATTTTTAAATGCCTAATTACTTGTTCCACTTCTCCAAATTGTTGGAAAACTGCAAAAGTTATTCCCTTGCCAAAGGACCGGGATGAGTATCGGCCTTTTATTGTTACATTTCTTACGCTTCTAGATCAAAGGCATTCGATACAGTTGACCACGCGTTACTGTGCATGAAACTAAGTAACCTTTTTAATTTTTCTAATCCTGCCGCAAAACTTATTAAGTCTTACCTGTCTGATAGGAGTCAGGCTGTATGCGTTAAGGAAGTGGTGTCACGCCTTGCATCTGTTTCTAGAGGTGTGCCACAAGGTTCAATATTGGGACCATTACATTTTTCTTCGTACGTCAATGATATTGTCAATGTCCCAAGGCATTGCAGCGTGCATCTGTATGCAGACGATGTTCGATTGTACATTCACTCTAAACCTTCAGAAATCATAGAGTTTGAAGAGCTATCCTCTGATCTCAAGCTCTTATTTAATTCGGCAACCAGAAATAGATTACTTCTTAATCCATCTAAGTCCAAATGTATTGTTATCAACAAAAATCGTTTGGATCTAAGCTCAATTCCAAGTATTAAACTGAATGATTCTGAAATTAAATATGTTGAATGTGCAAAAAATTTAGGCATAATTTTTAATCGTAATCTAACATGGAATAAACATCTAACATATAAATATAGCAGTTGGGAAAGTGTTCGGTATGTTGCGTTCTTTATGGACGATACAATTTTTTACACCATAGGTACTGTAATTTTTACGATAAGGAATCTTACACTTATATAACCTGTGTGCAAAGTATGTATGTATATATAAATACATCTAAATATTGCCTTTTTTCTAAATAAAAACATAAATATAATTACGTACACCTGCTTTTTAAAATTGTTTTTACTTTAGTTTTATAAAATACTATGTCAAATTCAGTACAAATTGAGAAGTTGCTTTTCACAATCGAAAATAGTTCATTATTCCTTGATGCTGTCCTTAATAAATGTTAAATTTAATCGTACGGGGTTAAGATATTTAACATTTTCTAATGTTCCTTGGAAAATTTTACTATGCGTCTATTAAGACAAGCTTTGTCTCTTGCCAACGCCATAGGTATGGGGGACTCAGGGGGTCCAACCCCCCCTCCCCCAATAGTAATTAAACATTTTTAATTTCAGATATTCTAAATTATTTAATTACCATAACATGAAGATAAATTAAAAATTGTTCAATGTACACGATTAGTTTGTTTAGCAGACATTAAGTTAAATATAATACAATAAAAATGGTTTTCTTAAATTCCTAGGTTGTTGTACTAGCGTTTGCAGAACGTATACATATAAATTGAAAAAATTATTCTAAGCCAGTCAGTGAAATTCAAGTTATGATAAGCAATGCTTCATTGTTCGTTAAATTACACTGTAGTTAAATTTTCCACTTTTGAAAAGACACAAAAAATCGCTGAAACACGTCAGCTTCATTTTCGGTCGTAGAATTTAGTGGCATAGTTTTTCTAAATCAGATCAAATTCTCGAGATATGCAGATTTTTGTTATTTGAATATCATCTGACCTTCATTTAAAAATTTTTTTATAGTATTTTAACAATTATTTTTTTTGTATTTTCGAAAATACCTCCAACGTGAAAATTATGTTAGCCTTGTGTAATCTATGATTTTTCAAAGTTTAAGCAATTTTGCATTTCTCTCCATTCTGACCAAATTTGAATGTTAAACGTAAAATCAATAAAAAAATTTTAAATTGTTTTTACTCCAAATATTTTTTTATAAGTAGATTAAAGTCTAAAAGTTTAAGCAAAATCGGAGGTGGTCAAAATTTTTGTTTTCCAAAAATAAGGAAAATATAACGAAAAATGGGTCTAAAAGTGACTTAATTTCTGATTGGGAAAAACTTAGTACGCCACTAAATTCTACGACCAAAAAATATGTTTACGTTCTCGGCATTTTCGTGTGTCTTTTTGACGTCCCTACAGTGTTATAAAATGAACGTAAAAGTGAATTTCATTTGTATATTTGTCAGTTTCACGATTTTTTAAGCTGTGTGTAAGCATCGCAAAGTGGTTTTAAAAAAATTTTCTCCTCAAATTCTAGCGGTGACACTTCGTCTACAGCATACCAATTAATGTATGCAGTTACGAGTCCAGAATTTTTTGTTGCAATTCATTTAATGCATAAAATATATATATTTACTTTGAATTAGTTAGCTTTGAATATACAGTTGTAAAAAATCGATAAAGATCTAATAGAATGATGCTATGGCTTAGCGCTATTAAATATTCATAAGAATATTTCTTTAAACGAGGAATCTGTTATCGATAAATTGGCTTCGCGTTCCAAAAAAATTAATGAACTAACTATGTAAGTATCTTCAATTATGTATATTAAGGCGTTTAATGCTCCATAGAAAAGAAAAAAGTTGATCGAGTATTTCCTTCAGAATAAACCTGGGCTTATGTTATAATGATTCCCCAAATATTTCGACTCTACAGATAGCCATCCGTGAGCTGGAATGGTTGAAATACCCTCTTAAAATCCATTTTTGTGAAAAATATTGGCTTCTTAAAAAAAACAAACTATCAGAAACTAAAGGCGAGAAAAATTTCTTCCAATCTGCATCAAAAAATTGTTGATATTTTTTATTTTATTTCCATACAAAAACTTGAAAAATTTAAATAACTTCATAACTTTTTTTTTATTTGCTTACAATATCTTTTCAGTAGGTATTTATTCTATAATTAATATTTTAGTTTTAATTATTATCAGTTTAAGCAATTCTGTCCAGCAATTCTGACCAGTGAGGATATCATTAGAAATAATTGGGTTTTTTTAACTTTAGTGAAAATAAATTAAAAAAAAACTCATAAAAGTGGACAAGAACTATCATTATTTTTAATTCGAATGCAAAAATTTATTATTGTTGATGCAGATTAGCAGAACTTTTTCAAAAATATTATGTTAGATCATTTCACTTTTTCTAACTAACACACCAGCCAATATTTTTACAAACAACTCGATTTTAGAGGTTATTTCAAATCATTGCAGATCAAGAATGGCTATCGCTAGAGTCGAAATATTTGGAAAATCATCATAACATAAGCCAAGGATTATTTTGAAGAACTGCCCTGAACAACTTTTTTTCTTGAGGCGCCTTAATGTATATACATGTTTTTCTTTTTTAAATGTCTGTTTTCGTTACTTTACTTAAATAAATATTTGTCGTCCTGCTCCAAATGAAGCGATTGAATCTATTTTTTTATAATTTTTTGCTTCAGCAACCCCCCGTCCCCCATCACCAATCAGAATCCACAGCTTTGTAAATAGCTCGCATTAGTTCAAATAGAAATTGAGTAGGGAAATTAACCCCTTGGTATCACAATGGGCCTCATTGGCTTATGTGTATCTCTGAAAAGTAACAGCCACTTTAACCTAACCTAACCTAACCTAACCTAAAATCCCCCCTTTTGAAACACCTATCTACGGCGTTGTCTCTAATTATATGTTTATATCGACGCATACGTTATGCAGAAAAATATTTAACTTGACTTAAGAACTCCCTAAAACTATGCAACGCAAATTTTTTCTGATAAAGCATAGTGAACACTTTGCAAGTGATGAACTTTTTACGTGAAAAAATAAACAACTGACTATTTTTCTTAATAGAAGTACGTACCTTATGAAGAACTTATTTTGAAGAACTGCCCTGAACAACTTTTTTTCGTGAGGCGCCTTAATGTATATAAATGTTTTTCTTTTTTAAATGTCTGTTTTCGTTACTTTACTTAAATAAATACTTGTTGTCCTGCTCCAAATGAAGCGATTGAATTTTTTTTTTATAATTTTTTGCTTCAGCAACCCCCCGTCCCCCATCACCAATCAGAATCCACAGCTTTGTAAATAGCTCGCATTAGTTCAAATAGAAATTGAGTAGGGAAATTAACCCCTTGGTATCACAATGGGCCTCATTGGCTTATGTGTATCTCTGAAAAGTGACAGCCACTTTAACCTAACCTAACCTAACCTAAAATCCCCCCTTTTGAAACACCTATCTACGGTGTTGTCTCTAATTATATGTTTATATGGACGCATACGTTATGCAGAAAAATATTTAACTTGACTTAAGAACTCCCTAAAACTATGCAACGCAAATTTTTTCTGATGATGCATAGTGAACACTTTGCAAGTGATGAACTTTTTACGTGAAAAAATAAACAACTGACTATTTTTCTTAATAGAAGTACGTACCTTATGATGATGCCTTAGAAAAATCGAAATTTATAATGACATTTTGCAAGGAACAATTTCATTGAATATTTAAACTCTATGCGGCTATGTTTAAGGGTAATTTTTTTCGAAAAGTTAATATAAACCTCAAAAATGCTGCTAAAGAACTAAAACAATCTACAAAAATATTTTTAGTAAATAACGGTGTGTGAAGAAAATTTAGAAATTATATAACCACTATTATGTTAAAAATTAATCAAACGTCAACTTTTAAAAAGTCGATACAGATGTAGTTTTCTTTGCCTGCTCTACCAGAATCCATTGACTGAAGTTTGGAACAGGCTAAAAATTGTTGTACAGTGTTATTTTGGTTTAGAATTTAGTCTTAGCTTAAAATCGATATATACTGAAATCATTTAATTTTTAATCGAGCTAGTCGTCATAAACTATTTAGTTTCATAAATGGTAATTTTCATTTAATTTTTATAAAAATTAGCGAAAGGTATTTTTTTAGCATTCAATGTAATAAGTTGTAAAAATTTCCAAGTCCAACAATGATTTTTCTGTGCTATTTACCAAAGAATTTAACCAAGAAATATGCAAGTTTACAATCCCATAATAATTATTACTAGGTTTTTATAAATTATAATACTTTTTTAACTAACTAATATTGTATAAATAATAAAAGTAACTAATTAATATTTTACAAATAATAATAGTTTCTGTGTATTACATTTTCGTGTCTCTCTCAAGATTGTAAAAAGTGGACTGGTTTTTTTTTTAATCAAGACCTCTTTCATATGCTTAAATATTTTACTTTCATTAAATTATTTTTTGGCTGGAATCATTTGTGTAAAAGCCTACAAAAATTTTGTTGTCATCAGAAAAAATAGCAACAAAAATTCACTCTTTTTACCTTTTCTATTTCAATTACAAATAATATTTTGTTCAAACTTTTTTAAACACACTAACTTGAGTCAACACACAACATCTGTGTAAAATAACAATGCAAAAACGAGCTTATTTTCCACTTTGCTTGTTTGTCTTTTCATTTCGCTTTCCTTCCTTCCCACGCTGCTTTCGCACTTCATTTCGTTTAGCTCTTTCTTGGTCAAAGTTATTAAAAATTGCATTTATTGTGGGTGTATCTGAATCGTGGGAAATTTTCATCTATTTCATACACGCCACACATTGGTTTTTTTTTTTATTTTATTTCCTTGCCTGATCTGCTGCAATGACCAAAGATGCGCACAATTGCATGTGTTCTACAACAACAACAATAACAGGAACAACAGCAACTACAGCATGTAACTGCCTTTAATAACTGTTGCAGCGCATTGTCTACTATCTGCAGTCCTAACTGCAAGTGCCACCCCCGCACTTTTGCATCCTACCTGTGCTATCACTACACCCCCACCTTACCCACACCAACCCGCTTTGTCGTCATCATCAACACTTTTAGTTAGCATTTCGTTTGTGATTCGCATCATTTTTACTAGCATCGCAACAAAACGAAATCAGCAACGTATGCTGCTTCTTCATGCTTGTCGTCTGAGTGTGTCTGTGTGTGTGTATGTGTGTGTATATGTGTGAGTGATGATTCCCGCATCGACTTATCTTGGGTCGCCCTCCTCGACATCCATGGGCGACGTGTGTTGGAAATTGTGTGTGTCAGCTTGTTGGCCTTTGGTCACCTCGGCTTAATTCGCTTGCTCGCTGACTGGCTGGTTGCGCGATCTTTTTTCCTAAATCTTTGATTCTGCGAGCAGTTTCGTTTTGGAATTTATAACAAAGTAAAAATTACAACAACAACAACAACAACAACAACAAGTAAATAAGATTAAAAAATCGACAAAATCACAAGCTAGAAAACAAACCACCACACAGCAGACAATCGCAGATGCAGTCTAGTGCAGTTATCTGTTGGTCGTCGTTGTTGTTGTGCTTGCTGTTTTTGTTGTCGACAAAGATCATTTGTGCCAGATTTGCACTGTTGTTGCTGCACATGATGACGATGCAGTTGATGTGGCTGATGTTAAGAATGATGCGATGATCTTAATGGAGAAAATAAAATAATGAAGTCACATTAGTGTGGATTGCAAGTTTTTTATTTCCACTTTTTCTCAATTTTATTTTTCCTGGAATTTTATTGCACTTTAAAAGCTTTCATTAGCAAGAGTGGAATAACAGCTGTACCGTCATAAACAAAGAAATTGGTGGCAATCTTGAGCGTGTTACCAAAAACTTGACCTTTTGCTCCTTTCTATTTGCTGCTTTGCTTTTTTCCTGCCAAACAATGCCAAACTGCTGCTCAACAACCGCCCACCGCCGCTGAAGATGCTCATTCATTGTTGCTACTCTCGTTGTTGTTGTTGTTTTTGTTGCAGTCGTTACTGCTCACTCGCGGCTATGCAGCTTACTGCACTGGTTCCATGTGGTCCAGTTAAATCAAAACGGTCATCAGCAGGCAGTCAGAGCCACGATTTACAAATGTTTTACATAAAATAGAAACAAAAAGAAAAAAAAACAAACCTTAAACTTCACTGCCACAAACGTTAAACGAGTAAAAGCAAATATTTATCGACTTTTAACATTTGAACAATCGATCGATCGATCTTCAAACGTTCGCTTCAATTTGTACATTTATTCGTATGTCCGTATGTCTACCTTGTGATTGCCTGCAGTTGAATTTGTTATGATTTCAAATTTCTTATTTCAGCTTTCATGGTTAGGCTATTTTTTAACCATTGCTGAGGAGTGGTGAACTGGTACTTTGGCACAAAAAACAGGCGTGAAACTTTCCATATGATAGTTTGAGCAATTGTGGGCACAAAATATATAGTTAGCAGCAATAATAATTAACAAAATTAGACAACTATTGGATTCTTAAAATTTGAAAGAAAAATAAAACATTAATAGCAATAAATTATTTTTTTTTAGGCTCTAAAAATAGATTCTAGTAGAAGCCTAAAGTAATCTCTATTTATAACATAAATATTTTGACTTAAAATAATATTTGCCCGTTTTGCCAACAATTTCATACCGAGAGATACTGACTCATAAAAAGAAAACCATAATTTTGGAAAAAAAGCACAAAAATCGTAAAAGTTTTACTACACATTTTTTAATAATTTATGCAATCTAAAAATGTATTCTAGTACATGAAATTGTATATATTTTATTTCTAAAAATGCTTAACCTTTCATTACTTTTTTGAATTTTTTATTTTGCTCTCATCTTTAATATTTTAAAATACTTTTTTAATGCAAAATTTATTAAAATGTTTTAGGATAATATATGATATAAGGTCCTTGTTGTTGTTTTTTAGAACAGTTTCTATTTACCCTTTCTCCCCAGTTCTTATATCCCCAAAAATAGCAAAAATTAGAAAATCAATGAGAGAAATTGTTGGCATATCGCAATGTCTAATATGGGAATAACAAAACCAAGCATCTTGTTTTTTTAAAATTTTGAGAAATTATGTTATTGCAGAATAGATGTTATCTTACCGAAGTATTAACCTTCTAGTAAAAAGCTTATGGATTTTTATTAGAGAGATTCAGGTTCAAATTTTATGTATCAACATTATTAAACATTTTACATGCTTTATTTTTTGACCAATTAACACAAACAGAAGATAATGCCAAATATTTTGTTACTAATTTTTATTATCCTAAAATTATCTTATTCACTCTTGTCTTTGCTTATAAAAAATGCTAGAAATGTGTAAAGTCTCTCAAGTAAATTTGGAAGAAGGCAACAACAACAACTCCGTATAAATTCAATCACACAGCAGGAAAGACAGACTGTTTCGGAAGGAGCTACCCCAGTGGCGTAGTTAGGGTAACTGGCACCCGAGGGTTTATCTTTATTCTAAAATCCCTATAATAAAAATACAAATTTTTAAATACATATACAGGGGTGGAATCGGCTAAGGTGATTGTAGATAATCAAAATAATCACTATTGCTCTACGTCAGATTATCAAATTGACAATAGCTTTTCGTTAGCGAAATTTTTTATATATTTGTAATGTTTTCATTTTACTCAAAATAAAGTAAGTGTCAAAGATATAAAAGAAAACAATAATAAAGTGAAATAAATAACTTCAAGTGTACTTCTGTGTACTCTGTATTAACCTATTCCACTGTACATATTAAAGTAAAATGTTAACTTCATTGGGACTATTGAGAAAAAAGGAATGCAGAAAATAATAAGTATAAAAAATGCAACTCCTAAGAAGAAATCTAATATAAAAGGGAATATTTTGGACTTCTGTGGACTAAAGTAAAGTTATGAATTAATATCTAATAAAAGATGAATGCGTAGAATAAAGCATAAAATTAAGTAAGTTTCTAGTAATAGCTCACATGGCATAACAAACTAAGGCAAAATCCCCTGATTGGACGGATTCATGTCATTAACAGTAACAAAACCACTTGATTTCCAAAAAATGCAGCTGATATTTATGTTTTCGCAAATTTTCTCTCCTAAACCAATTGAGAGCGATAATTTTATGCATATTTAGGCTTAGGAGGCTCAAATACATTTAAAAAAATAAGTAAAAAATATTCGGGCCTGGGGTAAAGAAGTAAAAGTACAATTATGCTGAAATAACAATTAATTTTACACAGAATCAAAAGTGCTGCCAAGCATTTAATATATTTTGTGATTCCTTTACGCAGAGCAATCAAAAAAAAGTATCAAAGTGACAATCAAAAACTGACAGTCAACTATCACCTTAGCCAATTTCACTTTCGTTTTTTCCTAACTTTTTATTGTTATAATAATTTTGTTAAACTTCATTGAGTATATTAAAATTTTGCATATTTAAAAACATCGACTGGATGTCTCAAAAAAAAAATTATTTTGTGATATCTATTCATAAAATCAAACTTTAAGGTACCATCGAGATTTAAAATTTCTTCTTTCTTGCTTACAGAAATACAAACTTTTTGATTACTTTATCAAAATCAATGTTGCTCTCTGAAATTATTAACCTCTTCGGCTTCAATAGTTAACATTGAAAGATGTGTAAGTCTTGACGTCCCTATGATAGCCGCAACTAATTTTTTTTTCCACCGAAACTTAAAACCGAAGAAAACACCAGTTTATTACAAAAACTTTTTTTACGTCTTTACCAAGTGATGATGTAGATGTTGGCGTTAGTTTGAAGTGCCATATCCTATTTTCAGCCTCTTTATGTAGAGGTTACACTCTGCCAAACGATTCTCCACTTTTTTGAAATATCGCCACACTTCACTTCATTTACGTTAAAATTTTTTTTTTTTTATTTTAAAGATCAAAGAACCAAGGCATGCGCCTTATACAAGCAAGGTTTGGTCCTTGACCTGAAAGGAAAGGGATAGATTATTTAGAGGAATTGATTGGAACCATACGTGAAATATTGATTAGGCGATACAAACGTGAAAGACAATATAAATTGCTTTTAACCGAAGCTAGTGTTAAGCCTTAACCTCGGCAAGCATTTCCAGCCCTTAGTTGTTCCTGTTCTTTAATTCCACATTTTCCACAATTAAGTTGTGGATTTATAGTTTTCCATAATTCTAAAATGTAGGAAAGAACAAAGAAAGTGACAAAAACCATGCCCGAACCCGGATTCGAACCAGGGACCTCTGGGTTGATAGTCTAGCTCACACTCCACTAGACTACAAAGGCTGACAATTTTTTGTGAGTTTGCAATGTTCATTCACCATCGCCGCCTTTTTTTCAGGGTTTCTGGTTGAAAAATTCTCGTTTTCGGTTTTTGACATTTTCCACCGGTGTTACGGTATTTTTACTTTTCAAAAAACACCGAAAAAATACCGGTTCTTACAAAAAAAAACCGATCACTCTTAAACACCGACCGGTTTTGGCTATCCCTACATCATGGACTGTGACCAATCTTTGTATTACATAAGATCTATAGTTCATTTTCATAAGAAGTATTATGTTTAATGTATTAATTATTATGTAAAACCAAAGAAATTACTCTTAAAGGCAAAGAATTTTTTTAAAATTATAAAAAAATGTTAAAAAACTGAATTTGTCACAAAAATAAAAGGGGGTACCATTTCATTTTTCTTAAAAGAAATAAAAAACAAATTTTTTGTTTAACTGAAATAGTTTTTTTAAGAAAAAATATAAAAATTTTCGATTTTTATTATTTTTACAACAAAAACAACCTTTTTTGATATTTTTTGACTTTTTTAAATAATATATTAAAAATAAAATAATTAGCTAACAGAACTTTTGCAGTGATTTTTTTGCAAGTTCTTTAATTGATCTTTTAGACAAAAGAAGATTGAATGAAATATATTGAAACACATCAAATATATTTGTGGTCGAAAATCAAAACTTTGAATTTGGAATAGTTATTTTGGCTTTATGTTATAAGCAAAAATTCTTTGTACTAAGATTTTCCACATTTTTCAAGATATAAGAATGTTATTGGTGCCAAGCAAATGGAATTTTTTTTCTTTATTATCCTTAAGAAAATTTAAAAAGTATTTATATATTAACATATATTGGATACAAAAATACATATTGTAGCGTACTCATAAGAGATAAGCGAAAAGAGTCCAGGTGGTGTTTTTAGCCATTTAATAACCAAAAACTATTTCATAGATTATTCAAACGTATCTCTAATTTTTAACTCACTTTTCAGTGTTTTTAATTTCCATAATTTTACAAAAGAACCGTTATTTTGAAGAGAATCCTTTTTTGGTGTTAATAAGTAGCGTATGTCCCGACCAGAGTCGTGAGGAACCTACATTTCAACTTTTAAGAAAACACATCCAGTAGTTTTCACGTGATGCTCGTTCGGACAGACAGACAAACAAACAATATTTTTAAAAATTACATTTTTGGAATCTACATCCTTCAAAATGTTCAGTGCAAAAATAATTTTGAAAAAATAACTATTCAATGTACAGATTTTTTTTACAGTTTTATTATTTGTGTAGATGAACAAATTGTGGTATCAATCCAATTATTACTCTATATAAAATATATGAAAACTTGTAATTGATGCGAATGCATTGTTAGAAATGCTTTCAGGTAGTTTTGCACCATTTGGCATCTGACATGAAAGAGTGCAGTCAATATAATAAGTTTAATCATAATAATATTTTAAGTTCAATCATAGGTATTGAAAAACCATACATACATACATATAAGTACTTTGGTATTAAATTATGCGCTCATATTAAAAGAAAATTTATATTCATACAAAAAATTTATAGATTTTTGAAGCAATTCCATTTTTAACGTACCGGCCTTACGGAATGTTCATCTCCGATTTGGGTAAAATTTTGCATGGAGCATCAATGACGAAAATAAAATATTGATTTGGAGGAAAAAGTTTAGTGCGATTTTTGGCGGAGTCGTCGGCAGAAACGTCGAAAATTGATTTTACGAAAACTCATATCTCAAACATTTCTAAACCGAATGTTAAGTTTGATCTAATGTTGGAAAGGTAAGTCATTAAGTAGTCATATAAATGAAAAAAATTAATAATGCATTAAGGGGTCTATTGTTTTGATATGTTTGATCTAGGGTAATTTTGAAGTTGAAAGACCCTATATATTTATTATGGGTATGATTTTTTGCCAACACATAATATTACATTTCTAAATGTTTTGCCTGCCGAATATAGTCTATGCCAAAAGATATTATTTTTGAAAAACGTAAAAATAAGGATCAAAAGGAGTGAGGGGATGGCAGTATGAAAAAAAAGTTTTTATCAATTTATGACAACCATCTTTGCCACCGACAAAAATCGTGAACCACTTTTATTTTCGACGCTTAAAGTTGATTTCTCTTAGTAAAATTTTTGACCTTGAATCACGGTTTTCTCAAAATCCTGCCATGATTTAGAAATTTGGGTGCCAGATTCGTGATTAAGGACCCGGAAGTAATTAAAAACATTAGTTGTTTTCTTACTCACAGAAAAAGGGTATTTTTGGTGCAAATATTTGTTATTTTTATAGTTTTTATATTTTTTAATTTTTACATAAATTTATTAAAAATATAATTAAAAGAATTATTAAATTAAATAAAAATAAGTTAATGTGTTTCATTATATGGTAATTCATATAATGAATATAAATTCATAGAAATATAATAATTCACTTAAGAATAAATAAAGTATATTTTTGTATGAATTTTCAATACAAAATCAAGCAACTCAACAAATAAGCAGGTTTTTTACAAGAAAATTTACAATAAATATTTCAGTATGGAGAAAAGAATTTTTAAGTCAAGTGCCAAGGTAACTTAAGTTGCTTAGTTTTGTGTAGTTACCTCTTTTAACTCTATTAATGTTTTTAAGGCGAACCGAATTACTTTTTATTTATTTTTTTTTTTTATTTAAATTCAAGCACTACGAAAACAGACAAGAAAAAATTAATTAAAGTCCCCAATCAATTTATTGCACTACAATTAAAAAAATTGTTCTAGCAGTTAGTTACTTGATTTTGTCATGAAAGTGTTAGTTAAAGGACATGAAAATAAGTTTATCCAATTTAATATCATAAAATGTATATAGGATTAAAAACGAGCTAGCGTCATGAATTTTGCTTATTTTTACAAAATTTTTTCAATTGCATATAAGACTAGTCAATTAAATAGGTATTTGTTTATTAATAAACAAAAGAAGACTTTGAATATTTGTAGTGCTTTTTCTTATTCTTAGCATATTTATCTAAGTGAAAATTATACAACGTCAAATTAACCATTTTTCAACAATTATTTGGATTAAAACATCACTGGCTGGAATATTTGTATTAGTTTTTAGGTGTTTTTAGAAGAAGAAAAAGAACAACAACAACAACAAGTCAAGTTAAATCAACAACAAAAGCACCAGCAGATATAAAATAGAAAAAAATATAATAAACAAATTCCCAAGTTTTTAATGCGATATCAAGCAATGATCGTGCTTCACTTATAACAGTTAAAGGTCATCTTGTTCTTCTGTAGTATGCGAACATAGGTTTGTATGAGAGTATATTTATGTGTGTTAGTGTTTGTGTGTGAACCAGCTTTATATCCATCTCTTATTAGATGCAAGAGTGCAGAACAAGCAATGCAATTGTTGTCTAAGTTTTCATTTAAGTTCTTCATCCACCCACGCGGCATTCCAGCACAAAACCGAGTGCATCAAAAAAGTTTTACGCTTGTTCCAGTTGTTGCTATTGTTGTTGTTGTTGTTGTTGGTTGATGCCCTAAGGGCGTTACGATCGAACTTGTTTCAAATTTTGATTGCAATTGTTTCTATTATTTTTATTACGATTTGCAGCATCTTTATCGCTGGTGGTTTTCTCGTTGTTTTTGTTGCTGTTTTATTGTTGTTTTTTGCTCAGTTGTATTTTTTGAGGCATTTGAATCAGATCAAAAATATTTCAAACAAATCGCTTGCAATTGTTTGAGTTATTATTTGAATGCGATTGTTTTGAAAATCAAACAATGCCAGGTTTTTTGTTTTGTATGTTGCTTTTCTAGTGTTGCTGCTGATGATGGTGATAGTTATGTGCTGCAGTTGTTGTTGCTATTTAAGATTTTTAGTTGTTTTTTTTTTGTAAATTGCTCGCGCGATAAATGGTGTTGCCCCCAAACTCCTCGAGTTCGTCCAGATTTATTTTCGTTACTTTGTTTGAGAGTTTTAGCGTTTACATTTGCTTGTTTTAAGCTAGCTGATGGAGAAGCTTGGCCATTTGCCGATCGTCAGTCATTTCGATTGTTTGTTGTTTTTATTGTGTTGGTCATTGTTTAATGTTTATCGCTCAGTTATCAATTGAAAGATGGACTGGGGTCAGAGTTTAATGGCATCATGCAAATTATACGTTGCTGTTGTAGTTGAGGTCGCACTACAAACAAATCAAATGAAGGAGAGGAAGAAGAAGCATAATATGATGCAGTAGAAGGTGTGTGCAAGAGGCGTTTGCGGCAGTGTTGAACATTTCGATTTATTTGTGTGAAAAATTGCTGAACTATGTTGTGGCTAACTTTTTGGGTCAATGCATTTAAAGTCTTAGTTTGAGTTGCATAGAAATTTTTATTAATGACTAAAGACTGGGAATATTTTTCACAATGAATTAGGGTTAATATTTATTCAAAAAACTATTTTTACATTAATCTGAAAAAAATATAAATACTAATCAAAATTAATAGAAAAATGTTTATGAAATACAATTAATGAAAAACTAGAAATAAATAAAGAACATCGTTAAATAATAAGAAATATAACTATCTATTTATCACGCATTCCGTAAAAAAGTAAGACGCAAAGTAAAAAAATCAATATTATGCAAACTAAAACGCAACAAATTTAACGTAACTGCTTTTTTGTCTGTTTAAAAATATATTATGAAATGTATTCTTGAGATCATACATAACGCTGGGTCGATTTGAAAACCTATGTTGCCTGGACGATTTTCGGATCGGGCATATAAAGTTATTTAAAAAAAAAAAAACCCCATCGCATCTTCAATTTTGTGAATTTTTTCGTTAGGAATTTTTTTCAAAAAATTTTCGTATATAAACGTGCACAGCTAGAACAAAACTGATGCCAGAAATGAAATTCTGTAAAAAATTTCCTATACACAAAAATTTATCGTAAAAAATTTATAAAGAAAAAAATTCTATGTATAATCATAACGTTGGTGCGAATGTATTTTTAACCATCACGGCTGAACCATTGAAGCTATTCACCTTATAATCTTGGTCTTCTGAATTTTTTTTTGTTATTTTTAGATCCATTAGGTGGCGCTGTGGTCGATTTTTATCGTTTTATATTGATAATTTTTTATAAGTCGACCGCAGCGCCACCTAGGGGGATCTAAAAAAACGAAAAATTTCTGAGGACTACATGAAACATGTTGTGAATATAAGGTAGATAGCTTCAATGATTCAGCCGTGATGGTCTAAAATACAAGTGGCATAAGGCAATGGGCGTGGCAACTCCTATACAACTTCAAAACCTTAAACACGATATTTTGCAATTTGTGAAGAACGATGGATTTAATCAAAACTAATCATCACAAAAAAATGTTTGAGAGATGGAAAAGAGAACGTGGCACCACCCATACATCTCCAAAACCAAAAAATCAAGTTCTTCAAAACTTATCGTCGGATTGAGTTCAAACTTTCGGAAAGTATTGACCTCGGTGTCCGATTATTTCTATACAGACACACAACATAAGCTGAAAATTTAAAAATATATAGATAAAGAGTAGCAAATAGCGCTGGAAATAGCTAGTAAGCTATAAAAACTATTTTATTTAATAAAGCTAAAAAAAAATTGTGTCCACTTATTTTTGAGTAATAACTAAAAAAACTTAACTCTTTCAGTCTTAACTATGGACATGGGGTCTCAGAGGCCTCTATATTTCCGCGATTTCCGAGAATCACATGGTTTTCTTCTACCTACTTGGATAAGTAGTACACAATACAGTACTTCTAGTTGCTAAACGATCGTGAAGAGACAAGGTTGAGCGGTCAATAGATTGGTAAGCAAATAATAAATATATAATAAAAATCAATATAATAAATAATGATAAATAGATAAAACTTCACTCCCTACTTAAAGGTTAAGCGACAAACTTGACTGCAGACTGTTGATTGAGTTTGTTGTTGCAGTCTTTTGCTCAGAACAGCTTATAATAGAAAAACTCAAAGAAAATCAAAAGTCGACAAAATTAAATGTGTAAGAATAAAAAAATCGACAGACATTTATTTTCGTTTTTTTTATTTTTAGTATTATTTATATATTTAATTACACAACATAAAAAGCGAAACATTAAACAGAGAACATTTGATATTAAACTTACAAAAAGATGTTTAACTTCAAAGTGTTCTATTTTATTTTTAATATATTTTTGTAAACAAAATAGCTAATCAAAAAATCCACCCTAGCTTAAAGTTCAATATATGTTTACTCATATCATAAAAAAGCTATTTCATTTGATTCAATTAAGTCTACGTTTTTAAGAAAATACAAATAAATATGTTGTATCTTTAATAAACTATTTTATCTTATAACACCAAAATTATCTTAAAAGATATATACATATATTTATACCATAACCGCATTCCAGTCACTCACTTGGCTACCATGAAATTTTAATTAGATCCAAGACAATGATAAATTCTTACGTTGCTACCATTTAAACTGTAAAATTTCTTTAGAATCACAGCGAGAACCTCAAATCATAAATTTGATGAGGAAATAAACATTTAAATATTATGCGACCTACCGCCCGACAAATAAGTATTCGTCATTTGCAGCCAGATAAGCATTTATATTGTAAACCGATCTATCCAATGAAGTCGCCAAGGTTTCAGCACCAGAAAATAGAATTTGTACCAAGAGCAAGCAGCAAAAGCCACCACAAGCTGCACAGCATAAACGTAACTTATTTCCTTATCCAAACGCTCAGATCGATAGCAAAATAACTGACCGACCAAACGCCACATGGTAATCAGGCATCATTAATTTAAGATTGCAGATCATGAGGCACAGCGAGGCACTTGTTTTGTGTTTTTTAAACTGGCAGAGCAAGTGAACAAACAGTCGAACAACGCCAGCCGCTTTCAGTCAGTTGTGACGCAGTGCAGCAATAATTCTCTGTAGATATAAATTAGTAAATTTTATGCTAGCATTAAAACAAGCACTTAAATCCTATTCACTCAACTCATTTAACGCATGCGCCACTCTGCAATGCTGCTGACTAGACACTGAGTGCACTGCATCCTATTACATCCTACTTGTGGACACCGAAGAAAAACTGCCTTATTTCATTGCAGTAATGCTGGAAATTTATAATTATTTCAGAAATTTTTCGCAAGTTAAGCTGCTTACACAGCTGAATAAAATTAAATGTTTACCCAAGTGCGTGCGCTATGACGAAATTTACCGCATCATGTCATGTCATTCACTGTCACTTGTGGCACACTGGCATCTGCAAAAATATTTTATATATATACCATTCTTTGTCCAGACTAAAAGTTGTAGCATTTTAGTACATATTTTTTTTTTATTGTTTATGCGTTCCCCACATCACAACAAGCTATTCACGATAGCCAGTAGCTCAGCGGGTGATCGCTGAGATTGTAATTTGAGGCTACTTAATGAAATCGTACGTTTGCGCCCAATAGCGCCACGCAACGACAGTTGTGACAGTCATCGATTGCACAGCCCAACAGCCAGATCGTCCAGTAGTTATAAATTTTATTTCTCTAAATAAAAAATGTCAAAACCATAACAACAAGCATAGCTTTTATGTTCCTGACTATTTTTTTATCTCAGCGCATTTTATGGTCAACTATTTAATAAACTTAATTTTGAAATTTAATTGGTGAAGTAAAAATGTGAAAATTAGACATGAGTTGAGTTAAAAACTTGAAACAGTAGTAGTTGGACACAACGACGACGACGACTCTGCTAAAGGAGTGGCTCGAAAAACGTTAATGATAGAAATGAATCGTTGAAATAATGGAGCAAGTTTTTGTTAAAACATTGAAATAAATAAAGCCAGAAATTCGATTCGCAGGCAAGTTTTTTAATCAAGTGGCGAAATAGGAATTGCTTGAAAAATTAATATTTATTAAAAATTATAGAAAGTTTTTTGAAAGAACAGCGCTGTGAAAAATTTAATTAATTATAGTATTCCTAACGTTCTTTCTTTAAAATTTTTAATTCATTTATTATTTTAAGACTTAAATGTCTTATTCGACAATTTTATTAAATAAATTATAATTAATATGGTTATTTTATCACATATTATAATAATATTTGCACTAAAAAATGTTTTATTGAAAAATATAACAATATTTATTATCTAAGGTATTGTTTCAATTTTATTTCCTTTATTAGTATATCATGTTAATGAAGGTGTCAAATGCACTGCGTTTTAGGAATTTATAATCAGTTTTTGGAAGAAGTGAAGTAAAGTGTTTTTATTTCTGTGTCGATAAACCATAACAGCTTAAGTCTGATTTCAACGTTTCTAGAACTCTTAATCTATAATCTAGAAGATTATGGGAAAAGGAAAAGTTTACCTGTATACCTGTAGTTTACTTTGGTAAAGGTAATGCTATAAGCTCCAGATTTTGTGTACCCCAGAAACAATTTGTGTCCGTACCAAACTGCTCAGGCACAAAAGTCCAGAGTATCGGACTCAATTTTATTTTTAAAAGCTACGAGTTGTAACGAAAAACTGCGAAATTTATGAAAACAAATTTATCGCACATTGATATAACACCGAATGCAAACGAGCTTCAGCGAACAGGATCCGAGAAAAAATTGATTTTTTGTGTCAATAAAGTAGCTGATATGTATCGAAACAGACCCGATTCTTAACTATAATGTACCCGAAACATACCCAACAAGTACCTGAAATAGTACCGTAGTAAATCTGTATTATGTCAATAAAGTGTTCAAAAACGAGCGACTATATTCGGACACAATGAACTGACGCGTGCCCGAAACGGTCTTCGTTCGTACATTGTGCCTGCCCAAGTGTTCCAGAACTAGCACTTCTTTCGGTGCAGAGGACGGACATTTACCGACACGGGCACCGGACATATATCAGCTACTTTATTGACACAAAATATGAAATTCTTTCTCGGAGTATTATGCGTGGAATACAGCTACATCAATAACTCAGTTCGGTCTTAAGTTGACTTAAGCAATGATTGCTTATCGTAACAGATTGTTATCTTAGAACAGAGGGCCGTAGCCATTGGGGGGTTTTGTGGTTCTAAGCCCCTCCCATAGAGTCCGAGGGCTTTTAAAAAATAATTAAAATAAGCCAACCGAAAGCAAATAATTTATATAAAAATAAAAAGATGCGTGAAGTTGGACACTAGGCAGAAACAATATTTGATAATTTTATTAAAATATATAACTAACTACACTTAGTAAATTTAGTAAAAATACAAGATAGTTTCGGCAAGCCCTTCTTTTCACTAATGTAAAAAAAAATTTATTCGTCAATCCGACGCTAGCTTAGCGAAGACTCAAACCAATAGTTTTGGGAGGAAAAAAATTCTTTTCGCACAGTACGAATTTCACTTTTAGGTGGAAATAAAATTCGTTATATTTGCGTACGAGTTTAATTTTTGATTCGAATACAGCTTTTGGCTGTCTTATTATTGCAAAGAACGAATTTAACTCTTGGTATGATTTTAAGTCATGGCACCAACTTTTTATAAACAAATCCTTTTATGAAAACTATGAACGATTGCATCCCATTAGATAGGTAATTAAACTACCTTTCCAACGATATATGGCTTATAAGTGCACAATTAGGACTTTGGTCGAATAAATTTCTAAAATGTAGTGAAATTTGCGTTCATGGTATTAAGGATCAATGCAACAATCCTCAAAATCTGTCCAGACAATGTTTTTGCTATGCATATCATTAGACAGGTAATTAAGGCACCTTTTCAACGATGTATGGCCTATAAGTGCACCATTAAGACTTTTGTCGTAAACATTTTTTAAAAAGTGCTTCAATCGACTTAAATTCGTACCAAGAGTTAAATTCGTTCTTTGCAATAGTACGAATTTAAAATTCTTGCCAAAAGCTAATTTTGAATCAAAACTCAAATTAGTACTTTACAAAAAGAACGAACTTAATTTCCTGCCAAATGTTAAATTCGTACTGTGCAAAAAGAACGAATTTAATTTTTTTTTGCAAAGTACGAATTTAACTTTTTGCGGATCAAAATTATTGGTTTGAGTCTTCGCTACGTTGGCGTCGGATTGACAAATTTATCTTCACGCACTTACATAAGCATTACATGCTAATTTATATAGTACGCTTACACTATATTCAAAACTTAAAAGGAAGAAAGAAGGCACCGTATTTAAAAAAAGGTATCTATTCCTAGCTCGCTTGTGTGCACACATTTTCATTTTTATTTCGCTGTTCCCAAAAGAAAACATCGAAATTGGCCGCGCTTTGCCGCTGCTGCGTCGCTTTTGAGTGAGGTGCCAATGTCGACCTCACCGAGATTTAGTAGGAAATTTTAACAGTGAGTTTCCGGACCTCTTCTACTCATTTATTCTCTTTGCTAACAGTCGTTGAAACTAATACTGCTAATATAACATAGCACTTAACATTTCGCTGCTCATATCGCTGAATATGTAAAGTACAATTATAGCAACTCTCTTTCATTTTCTGTTTACAGCAATGTCGCAAAAAGAAGTTGCAACTTGCAAGGTTTATACCACAGAGAGTATATTTACTCTCTGTAGCAAAACCAAAATATTTTAGATAAAATTTAAATTAATTAGATACGACTATAAGCACTTAATAGTTAAAATATAATATTCACATTAAGATTTTAGGAAATTATGAACAAATGCAAGACAGCACGAAAAATCAATTTTAAACAATTTTTTATCATTATTTTGGTGTATTTATGCAAACAGATTAATTTTTCAAAACATATAAAAACAGGACTACTTAAGAGATATCTACGTACATAAAGCTTTGTACGCGTTTTTTGGCGTTGCCGAAATGTTGTGTTGCGCGAAAGTAATAAGAAATGTAGTAAAATTACGAAAATATGTTTATGAAAATTTGGTACGTATACATAAATGGCTGAATTTTTATAATAGTATATAACGCAAATAAACTAGTTTCTATTGTGTTAGATTTGTAATTTGTTATATCTCGTTTTATAGCTAAATACATGCTTATGTTGATGAGGAAGTTTAAATGTAAGATTCAAAAGCCTTTGAATAAAAGTCTTTTATGTAACTTCAAGCAAACACTTGACGTGTGCAGTCATTCATAAATACTTTAAGATATCATTACAGAAAATGGCTGCCGAATTCTTTCAGTTAAAAATGCATAATACTAAAGAGTTGAATTTATTTAAAAAAAATACTTTTATGTAACAAAAATTTTCTAATCACTTTTCTACTACTTATTTAATGAGTTTTTTTCCAAAAATCCAATGAAAATTTTCGTGACCTAAAAAAATACATCACAGAAGCATAAAAGATTGAGATGTTATCCCAACTGAACTTGTCGTTAAAAAACTGGAAATAAAACACTTGCACCAAAAAGCTTTAAAGCCATTTAAAAAAGAAACTTTATCACTGACTCCTACCAACAAAAAAGTCGCAACTGGAAAAAGCAAAAAAAAAAATTAAAACAACAATTAAACCCCACAATGGTTAAACTTACCGTTGTATTGTTGATATTTATTTTCCACATTTATTTCTGAGCTGCTTACCACACCAACTGTTTCTTGGAGCAAATAAATTTTCATTGGCAGATTTGGTGCCAAAAGAAAGCGCTGCACCACTGAAATAGCGCAACGATACAGTTTCGAAAAGTAAAAAAGATTTTGTGCTCTATACTGCAAACTATACCGTGTGGATCTTTGCAATCTTAAAAAAACTAATTGATTAAAGTTAGGGACGATGTGGGTTGACACTCAGAAAAGTGAAATTGTGGGAACTCTTTTGAGTCACATGCCACTTAACTTAAATTATTTCATTATCTCTAGACAGATATAAAAAGTCTTTTATGGCAATCTTTTGATTAATAGGCGAATATTGCAATTCTTTGATTTTTACGTTTTCTTAAAACATATGCTTGCATATGTATAGGAGTAAGTATATTTTAAGTAAACAGTGAAGAACATATTTTTCTTTTAAACAAACCAAAAGCAAATTTTTTATTAAAAATATGCCAAGAAAAACTTAATCTACGAAAATAAAAAATTTTTATGCTGATGCGAGTTAAAAATGTGTGATAAATGTTGAATTGCATCAAAGTTACCATTTCTTCGAAAAACTGCAAAGCATTAGATTTTAAGTCAAATCAGTTGTTACTACATTAATTGAGTTAGCCATAAAACTAAAAATAAAACAAGCTGCTAGCAACATTGAAACTCAAAATAGTTTAATATTACAGCCATTGCCGCAACACACACACACACACACACACAAATACAATTACTTGAGCATATTAACAGTCCATAGCTAGGTAGTCAATTTTCCGTTTGTGCCACTGTGGCAGCTTAAATGTGGTCATAAATCATTTGGTCAACATGAAAGCATCAAAATGTCGATTTGTTGCATTTTTTAGCATTTGACAAGCGATGCTTTTATGCCGTGCCTCATGTTAGCATAGCTAAATAAATGCAACTAACAAGTATTAGTGTTTAAAAAAATTTTAAAAAACCTATCACAGCAATTTTATTAACAGACACACAATCAAAAGAAACACAATCAATTTTTATAACATTTATTATAAAATTTCTTGCTGAAAAAAATTCATACTAAAATAAATTGTTTTGTTCAAATATGTACCTAATTCATAAAAAAAGCTTAAAAACTATCTCCGAAAACTTTTTAATTGAATGAAACATGTTTATAATCATTTTAGCTGAGCTACTTTATAGCAAACAAAAGACTTAAGAAACAAACTTTCTGCTTTACTTAATTTAGCAACTTTCTCTTAATATTTTAATTTAATAAAAAAAAAATGAAAAAAAAATATTTCTTCTATTAACTTCATTCATTCATTCATGATATCTAACGTATTACAACCTTCAAAAATACAATAAATTCGAATCATCTAAGAACTTGACACTATTCTAAAAGTCATGCACGCAATACGCGCAATGTATTTAATTATTATATCAAATCTATAAAAAAAGCAACAACATGCCATTTATCTTATGCCTGCTCGTTCATTGCTGCAAACATCACAAAATATGTCATTAATTTGTTATCAACTTGTCAACGACTTGTCATAATAAAATGCATAAAAAATGTATTAAAGAAATGTTATAAATGTTGGCAACAAAAAATATCAACAGCAACAACAACAATCGAACAAGAGTCATAACAGTCGACAGCAAAATAAAGACTATTGCTAGCAAAATTATTAGCACCCAAGTGTTGCAGTTGCAAGCTACAAATATTTTTACTATTATTAATTTTAACTTTTTGTCCTGTCTACTGACGAACGACAGCAACAAGAGCAGAAAACAGCAGCATCGGGAAAAAAATTGTACAGCGACAATAGCACTCGAGCGATTGATGCGCAATTGTTGCAATTGCTATTGACAGCTGGTAAATGTAATAGTGCGGTGCTTTTTTCTTCCCTGTTTTTTTTTATGTTGATCGCAAGTATTGAATGAAAAGTCATCAATTGCTACATTTGGACGCATTTATTGCTGGCTGCTTCAATATTGCTCTAGCATTGGGTGCGTAATTTATGCAGTCGGCGCGTATGTTGCTGCTTCCAGAAGTCAACAATTGCTAATGTTGGAGAATATATGCGACATTATTTTGACATACCAATCAACATGGAGAGCATTGTTCGCATTGCTAGCTGTTTGTATTTGTTAAATAGAATTATATAAAAAAAATAACCATTAATTTAATATATTTTTTATTTATGTTCAAGTAATGCGAGAAAATAATTAAGCCAATAATGCAGAAAATGCACAGCATGTGGACAATATGTGCTTTCTATTGTTGCCATGAAAATTAAACGGTTGAAATTAAAAAGGAATTTATGTATAGTCATTTATTTGAGCAATAAAAAAGAGGTTTGTGTCTTAGATCTTTCGAATTAACATTTCTTGAGCAAATGCTTTTTTAAACTGCTTACAGTCATAAAATTTTTTATTCCCTAGGCTTAAATTAAAATTCACCCATTTTTAAGTCTGTTATTTTTTATACACAAAACTATCTAATTGTCTTATTTCCTCTATTTCCATGGCGCATCGGCATTGCCTATAAAACAATAGCTTTTAACTTGCTGCTGTTTATCTTCTTAATTAATTAATACACTGCTACAACTATAAAAAATGCATTACATGTTGCTCCAATTTGTTGCCATTTCGTGCGTCTCATTTGACGTGCAATTAATTAGCAGACGACAATAATTGACATCCAAGGCGCCAAATAGTTAAAATTCCACAAGCATCGCACCTGGTATGTAGCTCGGAAAAGTGTTGAGACGCATTTTAATTAAATGAAAGGTAGCGACAGAAACAAAACAAAACAGTAGCTAGTAACGCTGTTAATAAAATGATTAAAACTGTTTGGCGTCAACAACGCGAAGACACAAAACATTTTTCATCATAGCAACGTATAGCGATAGGTGTAAAAAATGCTTGGCATACTTTTAGGCATACATGAGATTTTGCTCGCCAGATGAAGGTAATCGTAAAATCGTATGATTGAGTTGCTGATACTGGTTGACTGCTTATAAAAAATAATTTTAAACTGCACCATAAAAATTATTCGGCTTTTAAAACAAACTTTTCAGGATTAAACTAAGCTTGTTTTTAGAAAAATACTGTAGCTAAGTTAAAAATTTTAAAATGTTAAGGAAATTACTTTGATATGAATGTCATTTAGTCTCATAATTGTTTGAAGTTTTCTGCTCCTTTTAAAGAAAACGGACATTTTTTTAGTTAAATTCTCTTATTTACAATGATTTGTTATGCATTTCTGTGTAAATTTGTTCAATAAGCATCGGTGCTGAATTATCAATTACTTAGCTGAATACATTTTTTTACGAATCTGACTAGTACCTACTATATAGCATAAATATATTTATAGAGATATAAAACAGTTGAAAAACTCTTCGAATTTTGGTAACTTGAACACGTGCAAATTTGTTTTGTTTCAAAATCTTCTTGGTTCTTTGATCTTCTTAAAAAAAAAAATTAAAACATTACAAATGTAAAATTTAAGGAAAATCAAAGAGTTGGCGCAATATCTAGTGTCCGATTTGTAAAACAACGCCTTACTTCCAGCACAAAAATGTACATATATAAATCAGAACATAATTTTTAACAAGTTTTAAGCGTTGTTAGAGATTTAGGACCTATTTAAGGTTCTTTGATTAGCACACTTTCTGTGCAACATTAATATTAAGCTTATTTTACAGTATTAAATGAAATATTTTGATTAAGTTAAATTCCCTAATTTAAGTGCTGAATCACGACTTTCTTAGCTAAATAAATGTTCATTAGCAAATTGCGCTTTAAAAATGCATATAAATCTTAAACCTATGTAAAAAATTGCAGTTAAAACCAAACATAAAATTAAGTAAGGTTCTTCAAATTTGCTTTATAACACAATAATATTTGAAACTATTTTAAATAACAATAAAATATAACATATTAATAATAGATTTATATTTATCACAGGCCTTCTTTATTTGACTAGTCAAACTATTTGATAACTTTTTAAAGATCAAATGCTGTATAGAAAATGCAACTAAGGCACTGGCATGCTAGTCATTATTTTTTACTAATAATTTTTAACAATTTTATTTATAAAAATTATTAAGCAAATATTTTTAATTTGGCAGTTTACTTACAACACAGTACCACACGGAAAATACAAACAACTTTTTGACTGCTGTTCCTTATATAGCTGGACCTAGAGAGGTTTTTGCTTATTTGACTATTAATCGGGTTTTCATTTATTAAGAATATATTAACTCAGACTCGATTTTTAAAAGAATATTCAACTTATCTCATGGCTATATATCGTAAGGCGTCTAGAATTTTGTTTTCCGCAAAGTTTTAGGTGTAGGCGAGGAAAAGAAATGTTGAATAACCTGACCCAAAAAATTTTGTTAAAGCATTAATATCGCAAAACTGCCAAAAAGGCACACCTTTTTAACCTTTTTTTGCTCATATCTTTCAAGCTTTTCTGAATTTTGGCAAATAATTAAAAATAAAATTAAAAGTATGAAAAAACTGAACAACTCTTTAGAGATTGATACCGTTTTCGCCCTTGAAATGTTGCATATTATTACCAAAAAGCATAATAACATCCATGCTTGAGCTTTTTACGACTGCACATACCCAAACACAATTTTTTTCGTTCATAAAATTATTTCTATGAAACAAATATTGTGTTGCTATGTTGATCCAGCACTTTAACAGCAGTCAAAAAGTTCTTTGAATTCGATGATCTCAAAATGCTTCACAGTGTTATTCAGCAAGACGAAGATCATTCAGCAAAACATTTTTCTTTACAGTTTTCTCCTTTATAAAAATATAATGAACTAAGTTTATTACTTTGGTAAGATTTTTTAATAAAAACTATATAAAAACGTCTCAATATGTAAAAAAATGCAACTTAAACAATTTAATGTCATTCAGCAATTTTTTATAGCTTTTAAAACTTTACTTATAAACGTTATTAAGCAGATTTTTCAGCAGTTTACTAGTTAAGCAATTCAGGCAGCAAAAACATCATTCAGCAAGAGCTGTTCTTTAAACTTTTCTTTATACTTTAAATCAGGTTAAATGAGGTAAAATGAGGTTAAATTGGGTTTTGTATAAAAATAATGTTGCAAATATATTTAAGTATGTAAGTATGTATTTAAAATATTTTCATGCCGGTCAGCATTTTGTATCATTAAAAGTAGGAACTTAGGAAAGCTGCTGAGCAAATTTATTTTTATTTAGCGGTTTTCTTATTAAGCCATACCGCTTACAATTTCCGTCTTAATTTTGATAAGATCATTCAGAAGAAATTTTTTTTTAAATTTTTCTGATCATACAATAATGCATAAAAAATTAGAGATAGTTTTTAAACCTTTTCTTAAAAAAAAAATGGTGCTTAACATCAGAATTTCATTTTAGTTAAGCATTTCAGCAAGCCAAAACATTATTCAACAACACTTTAAGTTACAATTTTTTTAAGTAACTTAATTGAGGTAATTATGAAGCTTTTAAAAAATTCTTAAAACCTACAAAAATGTTAACAAATTTACAACTAAGGCATTTTCAAGTCCTTCAGAACATTTTTAATAATTTCAAAAACATTCCTTATACAGGGTTTTAAGCATAAAAAGGCTATCCAGCAGGCTAAAATATTATTCAGAATCAATTTTTTACAATTTTCTTCATAACTTAAAAAATAAGTTGTTGTAAAGAGCAAGATAACATATTTTTAAAACTTTTGCATCAAAGCTGCTCTGCAGTCCCAAAACTTTCACAAGTGTACTAAATAAACACTAACATAGAATATGTAAGCAATTCAGCTCAGCAAACGCAATATCAGCAATATATGCGCTGCAATAACATTTCTGGTTAAATTTTTTACAGTTTTCACAATTTCACAATTAATATATCATTACCCTATTTCAACAAATTAATATATCATTACCCTAGTTCAACAAATTTTAGACTAATTTAATGCTATTCAACAACATAACAGAGATGACTTTAACCACAAAGACTTGTGTATCTTCAGCTACACTCTAAAAACTGATTGAAAAATCTCTACAATAATTTTGTGAAATTTCACGACATTTATTGGCGATTTTGTAAAAAAACCACGCTATGCAGCGACTTCTTTCAATTTTGTCTGAAAATCAGCATCTTTTTTCAAAATATGTACAGGGTTGTCAATATTCGAAGCGCCCATCTGGCAACACTGTAACTTTCCGCAGTGATGCCAAATCGACTAATGACATACCGCGTTTGAAGCGTCATTCCAAGCAAATGTTAACAATGGAACAGTACACGCCACGCGAACGCTCTAAAATTGTTGAAATTTACATTCAACAAAACAAGTCAATAGTGAAAACTCAACTCAATGAGCGATGAAGCTCATTTTCAGTTGAACGGAACGGTAAACAAACAAAATTGCCGTATTTATGCCACTGAAAATCCACAAGAGATTCAAGAGGTACCTCTTCACGATGCAAAAGTCACTGTTTGGTGCGGCGTTTGTGCAAAATGCTTATTGGGCCGTTCTTTTTCGAAGATGATAATGGCCACAGAGTTACTGTCAATCACTGTAAAAAGGAAATCTTATAACTAGGTGAATAAACGGTCTTAAAGTAAGCTGCAACAACTTTAAGACAGCTCTCGCTGAAATTACACAAGCCCTTTTGTGCTACAAACCAGCATCCAATACTGTCTTATTTTCATAGATGGGCACTTTGCAGTACCAGTAAAATTGCAGTAAAAATAAATTTTTACTGATAATGAAATTCAATTTGCATTACCAGTAAAATTTTACTGATTACTGAAAAAAATTGCAGTAAAAATAAATTTTTACTGATTACTGGGAAAAAATTGCAGTACAAATAAATTTTTACTGATAATGAAATTCAATTTGCATTACCAGTAAATTTTTACTGATTACTGGAAAAAATTGCAGTAAAAATAAATTTTTACTGATAATGAAATTTAATTTGCATTACCAGTAAATTTTTACTGATTACTGAAAAAATTTGCAGTAAAAATAAATTTTTACTGATTACTGAAAAAAATTGCAGTTAAAATAAATTTTTACTGATTACTGAAAAAAATTGCAGTAAAAATAAATTTTTACTGATTACTGAAAAAAATTGCAGTAAAAATAAATTTTTACTGATTACTGAAAAAATTGCAGTAAAAATTTATTTTTGCAATTTTGTTCAGTAATCAGTAAAAATTAATTTTTACTGCATTACTAAAAAAAATTGCAGTAAAAATAAATTTTTACTGATTACTGAAAATATTGCAGTAAAAATTTATTTTTGCAATTTTATTCAGTAAGCAGTAAAAATTTATTTTTACTGCAATTTTTTTCAGTAATCAGTAAAAATTTATTTTTGCAATTTTTTTCAGTAATCAGTAAAAATTTATTTTTACTGCAATTTTTTTCAGTAATCAGTAAAAATTTATTTTTACTGCAAAGTTTTTCAGTAATCAGTAAAAATTTACTGGTAATGCAAATTAAATTTCATTATCAGTAAAAATTTATTTTTACTGCAATTTTTTCCAGTAATCAGTAAAAATTTACTGGTAATGCAAATTGAATTTCATTATCAGTAAAAATTTATTTGTACTGCAATTTTTTCCCAGTAATCAGTAAAAATTTATTTTTACTGCAATTTTCTCCAGTAATCAGTAAAAATTTACTGGTAATGCAAATTGAATTTCATTATCAGTAAAAGTTTACTGATTACTGCTTCTAGTAATGCAGTAAATATTTACTGCAGTGTGCCCATGTATGCTTATTTTAAGGCAGTTAATCGTAAAACCAGCAGTAGCTTCGCTGAATTCCAGCCCTTATTATTAGTGAAAAAGCAGCACATACGTCAAATTAATGTAAGCCCTGCTGAAAATAAGTGTAAGACTGTATGATTTTCATACGTTTAAAATTTTGAATTTCAACTTCCTACTGTCTGAAATTAAGGCTGCATAATCTTAATATAAAGACGACGCTTAAATTAAGGCTAATGAGGATTTTAAGGCAGTGCTTAAAATAAGACTTAGTTTTTACAGTGATCAGGAGCGTTATCGCGATATGATAAACAATTTTTTCATGTCAATCGTTCGTCGAAAGCGTATCAGGCACTACTGGTTTCAACAAGACGGCGTGCCACCACACACAAGCCGCACTACAATCGATTTTTTGAAGCAATTGTTCCCTGGCCGTTTGATGTCAAGAAATGGTGATTTCGATTGGCCGACAAGATCACCAGATTTAACGCCTCCAGACTTCTTTTTGTGGGGTTATTTGAAATCAAAGGTTTACGTCAACAAGCCAAAGACCCTAGAAGAGCTGAAAACCAACATCCGTCAAGAAATAACCGCCATTCCCATCGAAATGTTGAAGAAAACCATGAAAAATGCTGCAAAACGGGCACAATATGTCGTAGAGGCCAATGGCGACCATTTACGAGATATCATATTCAAGAAATAATGCAAGCAAATATACTTGAACCCAATTAAATGATATTTATGACGAACAGACAAAGAATTGTGGTTTCTTTGATTTATTTAAAACTAAAATGGGCGCTTCGAATATTGGCAACACTGGTATATCTACTCTACTATTCACTCCATGATATAAGGATAGAGGTAGCTGCAGCGCTGACTGTGCTCTCTTTCCATTCTGCCATGTCTGTCAAATTCCGCTGTGTGGCGAATGGAAACAAAAGAAAAGAAATAAAATCTTTTGCTTCGTTGTGACATTTCCGGCAGAATGCTCTCATCCATAGTAGAATTAGAGAAGGTAGATGCATTTCGGAGAGACAGACTGCCGGAACTGTCAAAACGAAGTTGACAGCTCATACAAAATCTGAAAACGATGATAATGCTATAAGAAAGCAAAAATAGGCAAGAATAGCAAAATGATTGAGTTTGACAATTTTGGCTATGAGAAAAAGAGAGCAGTCTGAAATGCATATACCTTCACTAGTTCTACCATGCCCTCATCTGGTGCATCTACCTGTATTCTTCTACCATGATTCACGCTATTTCAGCGTATTTCGCTCAGAGAGTCATAAAATATGTATATTTTCTCTAATTTTCACACTATTTCAGCGTGTTCTCGCTCAGATAGTCCTAAAAACGCTCCAGCAGCGGTATTTTACGCTTGCCCTTAAATACATACCTCTGCTTTAACGTCATATGATTTCAAAGAGTTTATTCGAACAAGTGCCAAATTATATACAACTTAAACAGTAGATTGGTAAAAGCTTAATTACTCAAGCCTACTGATGTAGGAAAGAGTAGCGCATTCTGCTGAGCTATTGACTCAATACAGAGTTGTTGTTGCCATGTTCAAAACTTACTTGAGAGACTTCACGCATTTTTAGCTTTTTTTGATAAGCGCAGACAAGATTGGAAGAAATAATTTTAGAAGAGAGTTTCTGCAAGAGAGCGAAAGAAATTATTGTAGGTGATTCACGCATTTTTAACGATAAATATTTATAATTTTGCTCTATGGGATTTAATGACAATAAATGTAGGCAATCAGTTGCCAGCAATTATTGTAGTTAATTCTCGTGAATTTTTGTTAGAGTGTAGCTTACACTTAATTCAGCAAAATTATTAACAGTTTTCCAAAAATAAAATAATATGATGTATAAATTCCTTTGCAACACTATTGTAAACATTTTTAATTCAGCCATTCCACCATAAATCAGTTAATTGCAAACTCAACATTTTTTTGAGCTATTATGGGCTATTTAACCAGACAAACCTTGTTTCAGCAAAGCTATTACATTCAATTTCCTACAATCAATTAAATTGTATGTACCGCAAATTAATTGAGTCGGCACAAAATTACACAGCGCTGATTTTTGTGGCCTGTAGTCTGTACGTTTTTGGGACTATAAATAGTTAAATAGCCTTAGGATCTCATATTATAAAAAAGCTTCTCGTGAAATATATTGGTCATTAAAACAATCGCTTAAAACTGTTCCAAGAATTCAGCTCTCACTTACTTCAGGTAGAAAAACTCAAACTGATTTTTGAACAAGTTGGAAAATACGAAGTATTAAACCTTGAGGCCTTCCACCTCTGCCCACGTAAATATGTGCTTATATTGGTTTCAGCTAAGAAGAATTTTCTTTTTTGCCCACCAACTCAAACTCCACTACCATCATCACATCAGCAACGTCGACTATGTTGCTGTTAATTAATTAACCCATTTAAGGCGTAATTGTTAAATTCGTGATCAACTCCGCCAAGGTGCTCCACATAAAAATTTATCTGCTCTACTACGTGGAGGTGCATGATGGGAACTTTGCAGCCATTTTAAGACAACTTGATTAACTATGTCGGCGCGGCAACAACTGCTGCTACGAGTGGTGTGGTTTTTTTTCCTCAATAAAACTGAACATACTCTGATTCCTTTAGTTCCAAAGATTGATGACTGCTGATTGCAGTGCAAGTGCAGCTCAAGTCATTGCTTAAGCTGCTGCTAGTTGTTGTTGCTGTTGTCATCATGTTGATGGCAGCCTAGTCATCATTAGTGCTGATCACCGATCATTGCGTTCGTTGATCGTGGCTGATTGTCGTGGGTGTAAATTGCAGCTCAATTTTCGCCGCTTTATCTTGAGCTTTTTATGTTAAGCTCATGACTTTGATTTTAAATGAAGACCTTAAGATCGATCAATCGATCGATCTGTGGATCGCAACGAATTCAGTCAGTCAGACGACTAACTATCGATGGCAACCAGCAACGTTCAAAGCATAACCAACGATCATCATGGCGGCAATAAAAAAAGATTTGATTTAATGTAATGACTGCAGTTGAAAGATTGAGCTGCAGGCATAAAAGTGGGTGACATAATTTGGCATATAATTTTCATGACAGTCAGCGAAATTTAGTTTGTTATAGTTTGTTGAATAAACAAGCGTGAGAATAAGATTGTGTGTGTGTATGTGTGTCTGTGGATATTTTCGAGCAATAAAAAGGCCACCAATGCAATATAATTAAACACTAGGGCTCTGTAAGAATTCAAAAATATTTTTATTTTAAATAAAATCATGGTCATTTCTTTGAGAATTCAGTTTAACTCATAGAGCACTAAAGTTTTATTAGAAAAATGTATGATATTTCTTTATTGGAAGGAGAATTTGTTGTCTTCAGAACATTATTCTAAACAGCTGTTCATGCAATAAAAATAGAGTTAAGCTATTACAGCTTTTTCGTACTTTCACAATAATTTCTCATTCAAAGTCACAGCTCAAATAGCAATTAAAAAAAAAATTCACCGACATTGATGAAAATGGCTCAAAACAAGTAAAATAATTGTGCTCAAGGATATCACAAGACGTTACAACTAACCATGCATAAATGTACGTATTCTCTAAAAAATGTATTTAAATTCCATTCTATTTGAGCATTAATTTTAGTGTTGAAAATTGTAATTTTCCTATCAATTTTGTATTAATTGTTATATACTATTTAAATAGCAATGACTTTCTTCAATTTTTAAAAATTCAACATTTTTTTGCTGCCAAGAAAAAACTTTTTATTACTATAACTGCAGTGATATTATTGTACATCAGTAATAATTGAACGAAATAGTAATTATACATGAATTTACTAAAATTACTACAAAATTAGTTGCAAATTTTCTTCTTCAATAGAATTAAATTTACTCGATGACTGCTCAATTTTGCTGCAAAAATGGTAGTAAATCTTATTTTTACTACTAAGATTGCAGTAAAATTATTGTTGTGGAGAGTTATTTTACTGCAATAAATGCAGTAATTTGATTTACTACAGTTATTGCATTTATTTTAGTCAAATGTTGTTTAATTTTGCTGCTATAGTTGCAGTAATCGATGCAACTGACTCCCATTCGCGAGTGAACATTCGTAGCGTTGCAACGGGTTCATTTAATTTTATTTGCTATTGCAATATTTTGCTGTTTTTGCTCTGAAGTTTTGAAATGAATAAAACAATTGTTATAAAAAGTTTTCGGTCGAAATTAATAAAATGTTCATTTTGCGAATGCGGATATATTCGAACAAAATTTTATGAAATTTATCGTCCTGTCCTTACACATGAACTCCTGTAGAAAAACAAAAATTATCCAATACTGAATTATTTTGCAGTATTTAAGCTTGAATCTAGTTGTATATCGCATTATTTATTTTTTTTTTCTTTTCCTTTTCATTTCTTTTCTTTTTTTTTATATGAATTCGAAACTAAAAAATGCTGTACTAAAAAGATATTTTTTTATCAAATTTGTTGTGTTTTGAGTATAAGATTACTTATATATTTGTATGACATTTTTCAAAATAAATATACACAAAAAAACTTTATCGCGTTTTTCGAAACAGGAAAAAAATTTTGTATTATTCTACAATTTTTAGTCATCATTACTTATGGTATTTGATTTGTTTGGCCTTCTGAAAAAGCATAAACAGAAACATTTATTTGCTTAACTGTGTTCATATTTGTTTCTAATTAAAGCTAACTTGCAACTAAGAACTCTTTTTTTCCTATTTTGAAACCATTTCCTATATAAAATTCAAATATTCAGTTCTTAAAATTGTTTTTTAAAAGTTGTTTAAATAAGTCTTTTATCAATAAAAAAAGCTTGAAAATCTGCAAGCAAGCCTTTAATTATGTATTACAGGGCCTTAAATAATTACAACAAAGTAGTAATACTATTACTGCAATTTAGATGAATTTTACTACAAATGTAGCAGTAAAATCATCACACGTTCATTGAATATTACTACAGAAATAGTAGTAAAATTAGTACACAGTCCTTTAATTTTACTACTATAATAGTAGTGATTTTGTAGAGTTTTACTTTTAAAGTGGTAGTAATCCCAAATGTTTATGTTACAGCTATTATGGTAGTAAATTGTGATGGCACTTACTTAACTGCTTTTTTGGTAGCAAAACTATTGCCAACTACAGCAGTAAACTTCAGCCAATAATTTTTAGAGTGTGGATCTAATTACAAAATACTTTCTAGGCTACTTTTGAGTTGATCATTCGACAAGTTGATAATTTGGCGTAAGTAAACAAGGTAAACTAAACGCCAACGCACAGTGTTTTCTTTTTGCCATAAATAGGAGAGAATCAATATCCGAAAAATCACAAAAAAGTTTTATTTTCTGTTAGTTCAACTTCAACTTCAACTAAGAAGAATCCCATAAGTTTTTAAAATTTTTTATTTCGTTTGGTTACACGGTGCTCTGAAAGTCAAGTATTAGAAAAACTGATAGTTTAGCAAAAAAAAACCTCAATTTTGGTCCAACTTTGAAATCCTCTAATTAGGTTACTTTAAATGCTACACTCTAAAAAGTTTTTGTTGAAATTTACTGCAATAGTTGTAGGCAACAGGTTAGCTACCATAACTGTAGTAAAGTTACGCACTCTTATTTAATTCAACATGTTGTTTGTTTATATATGTAGTGAAATTCAACAAATAGTGTTTAATTTTGATAAAAATATATAGTAATATTAAAGCAATAATATTGATATTGTAGCGAAATTAAACATCAATTATTTAATGCTACTATAATATATGTAGTACTATTTTAAAATTACTACCCTTATGTTAGTAAAATTCAACAAGTTTTACGTAGTTTTAATACAATTAATGTAGTATTTACAAATTTCTGCTGTTATTCAAGCGAATAAATTTTTTTTAAGCATTCCTTATAATATTATAACATATTTTAATATATCTTATAACTTAATAGTTTTGGCGGTAGTGCAGAGATATATATTTTGATTTTTTTTTATGATAATTCTCAAATAAATTGGTACTTGAAATACCAAAACGCAGAACAGACACTTGCATACAGAATTTCTTCTCAATGAGTTTCCTAAAGAGGTAGACAAATGAAACCCAGGCATTTTTTGTTTTTTTTTTTAAAAATTTGTCTTTATTTATTTATTAACATGTTGTTTTCATTTAACTGTTAACAACTTAACACTTAACAAACTTCTATCGAAAAACGTATTTTTACTAAACTTTTTTAATTAAAACCAGAAAATTTTTAAAGAGTGATCTTCACTCACTGACAAGCCGACTCGAATGAGCATGTGTTGAAAATATCTGCTCAATTTGAATTCAATTTATTTAGTAATATAAAACATTGCAATTGATATTGCAGCAAAGTTCAACATTTGTTGTTTAATTTTGCTAAGAACTGTGTTTAGTGGTACAAACTCAAAGATCAATATAAAATTAATAGTAAAATTACACATTAGTTGGAATTTCAACAAAAAATTAGTCTGATATTGATAGTAAGTTTGCAATTACTATTTAGAGTGTACCCTAATTAATGAAACGAATTCTAAAAACTTGTAATCAAATGCAACTAAGAAAACTATTCGGGGTTTGTTTTTTTACAACTTTCGTTTTACGGATATTTTCAAAGTCGTAGTGATTGTACAAATGCAAAAAGTGCTTTTAAAAGTTTGAAAGAGAATAAAAAAAAAGTATATCGAGGTGAATTCTAAATTTTGTTGCTTATGTTTGCTAAAAGTATGTTTTATCGAATAAAGTATGTCCCAGCTGCAAGTGCCTGCAAATAATAATGAAATTTTGTTTTTTATGAGACATGCTCTATGAAAATTGGTGATATCTTCTCTGAATAGCTCGAAATAAAAGATAAACCCGACTGCTTTAGAAATATGTTGAGCTTTGTAAAAGCAAAAACTTGCGCAAAGATAAATCATGACTAACAAATACTCAGTAAAAATATGTAGTATCATCATTTCAAAATAAGTGGAGCGCTCCTCGTCGCTCCAAATGGTTATTTCAACAGAGACTTTAAATATGGTTCCAAAATTGTTTGATTTTGATAAAGTAAAGCAAGTAGGTTTTTCGCCAATGAAATTTTACTAAAAAAAAAATATACATAAATAAAAAAACATTGAAATAAATAATATAAAAATGTAACTTAAAAACCAAAAAATAAAAATAAAAATTAAATTTAAATCAATGCAATTAGCAATAATGATAGAGCGATAATACATGTTTTAAACGGATCTCCCTACAATATATGCAATTTTTTACGTAGAAAATAGCAAATCACGGACATATATCTTATATTTTAGTAATAAAAAAGCATTAAATTAGTGTTATCAACCACCAACGAATTACAGTGTAAATATTAAGTAAGCAGAATATTTTTATTCAAATGTTGTATTGTATTTCTTTTAAGAAGCTCTTCTCTCTCTTTCCCTCTCTCTCTCTCTCTCTTTCTCTCTTACTTTTTCTTGTTTTTGTTAAAATAAAAATGCTAGATATAATAAAGTTTTTGTTGTAATTGCCTATGAGCTTGCTTAAAAAAACAAAACCTTTTTAACTTTTCGCTTAGAGTTAGTCGAAACCTGTAGATGTTTGCCTGTTTTTCAGTTTCGGATTGTACAGGTTGAGGTGGGAATGGAAGAGGTGGTTAATGGGTGGGTTGGGGATGGTGGTCATTTGTATTAATAAGCCAAAAATACAACATTGCACAAAATTTCACTAAAATCTGGGGATGATTAGATGTTTTTCAGTTTCGGGTTGTACGGAAGGGAAAGCGGGAGGGGGTGTTAGTACACTATCAATGTACACTATGTTTAAAAACTGTGTTAATAAGCCCAAAAGACGATATCGTATTAAATTTCATTAAAATATATCGACAATTGCTGTTTCCCAGTTTGGTTTTTTACGGGAGGGAGGGGTTGTATTGGTCCGATATACACCATTTTTTGGAATTTTTTTTAATAGGACTAAAAACAGACTCAAAATCCGGGATTGTATCAAAATCCGGTAATGTTTATTATTTTTGGCACAAGAATGTATGAAATCAAAACACTGTGTGACGTCTTACGCTAAAACTGTGCTAAATCTTGTGAATAAGTGAAAGAGACAAAAAAGTTTATTTTGTATGGTTTCCAACTCAAGTGTTGGATGTTTACAACAAAAATCCGAAACCGTGTTCACCTTGTTTTCTTACGCCATGGTTAGCATCAAATACGATACAGCTTTTGTGAGCTTAAAGAACTTGGAGTAAGCGATTGAAATAGTATGATGATTTTAATGCTTTTAAAATATTTTTGAGAAAAATTAATGACCTTATTTTGATCAACGAACGCAGTCACTTGCGTTTGATTTTTTTATATGGCAACATATTTTATAGGAAAATTTTAGTGAGCGAGAAAGAATTGGTTTAATTCATATAGAAATGAAGTTGCTAGAATAAAAAACTCCATGTGAGCTGATTATATACGTTTTGAAACATAAGCTGCTAAAGCTGTTTCTAGACCACATGACATTGTCTTAAGGCATGCCAAAAAAGTCGTCTCGAATTTGATGTCACATCGTATGGAAGCTCAAAAACAGAGTCTTGTTACAATATCTTGCAACTCTCACACGCTCAGAAATCTTGGAATTAATTTTAAGCCAAGCGTTGGAATCATGCATTTTTTAAAAAATTTTTGATTAAAACTTATACTTTCAAGTATATTAAAAAATTGATTTAATGTTATCTGTATTAAAGCATAATAAAAATTGTATTATATACAAGTTATAAGACAAATTGTCTTAAAATATAATACAAATATCTATCAAGCATCTGTCAAATTGTCATTCTGATTCCGAAATCTGACATTGTCAAAATAAAACCTAAATAAATAGTTTTTGTTAACGAAAAACCGTACGTTATAAAAAGAACTTTAAATGAATAAATATTTTGTTATTGGTTGACCAAATATTTTCTTTTTATTTAACTTGGAATTTTAAAAGTAAGTAACATATAAATGATTTATAGCTTTATTCCATAAATGTTTCATAAATTTATTCCATAAATATTGATTTTTCCTTTCACCTTTTCAGGACAATATGTATTAAATGTTACACATCTTGTATTACTGTTTAATACAATCTGTATTACTATTTAATACAATTTGATACAATTTGTATTACTTTTTAATACAATTTGTATTAATATTGAATAAAAAAAATTTTTAATAACTGCAGTATTACACTTGATTGCAAATGTATTAAAATATAAACCAGAATAGTATTGTTCTAAACATAGTTTCTAATCCAACTCTGTATTAGAATTTAGTATTATGGGACTAGAATTCAATTTTAATATTTGACATATATCAGATTCTAATGCAGTTCTGGTGTGGTCATATATACAATACAGTTTTTATTAGAATTTAATCCAAGATTTCTGAGCGTGCAGAGGCCATTAATTTTTAGAATTGTTTCTATTTTTTTATGACATTCTAGACGACACAGGGCTGATTTCAAATAAAAACAGTCTGTTTTCATATAAATTGAGCATTTCATTGCATAAAATATTGGTTTTAAATATGGCGAAAAACTGCATAAACGTAAGTTTTATAATAAAATGCTTATAGAATATACAAATATGTAAAAACATATTTGAAATTATTTCAATTTGAATGACCTAATACAGGACTCCACAAGCTCATAAATATTTCTTGGCAAAAGCCATGCATGGCTCCACACTGATCTGTATCTATTCTTTTTTCTTTTGTTTCTTCTTTTTAAAAGCATTAATTGACATAATTATGCTATAAATTGCTAACCATTAATTAATCATGCTATAAATTTTTAACCGTCTCTGAATCCATTTTTATAATTTTCTTTTTGGCATAAACAGCTATTGTTGTTGTTTATATTTTTGTCACTCAGAAAATACGTTTGTGTGGAAGAAAATTGGAAAATATTTTTCCCATCAGACAAATTTTAGCAGTCACCTGAAAATTTGTCTTAAGACATTGTCGCGTCATCTAGACGCAGCTTTAATAAAAAAAATACATTTTTCTTTTTTTTATAATTTTTTTATTAAATATTTATATCGAATGTTATTCGGCACTTATTTTCATATCAAATCATAATTAAAACATGTTATAAATACTCATAGAAAGCAGCATTCGTTAATCATTTCTTTAAACATGTGACTTCCCAGAGTAGTTTTTAGAGCTATAAACTTATAAACTAAACATAGTGAGTTCAAGGCCCACAGGTTTTGTTAATTACAGAAAGCATGTATTAATATTAAGTCCCACAAGGGAATACAATTCAATTTAAAATTTAACGTCGATTAAATTTTAATACACTTTCGGTGTGGTCATATAGTGTACAGTGGATTTTATTATCATTCAGCAGTACTTTTTTAACATCTAGTTTTCGAGAAACAATTTATTCAACATGAAATTAACTGAGCTTTTATATATAACTTGCAAAGTTTAAAGCTCTTTTAATTACACAAACTTAATTCAGCCGCAAATTTTTCAGATTTCATTCAGATTTTTAAGGACATCACCTGAAAACCTTGTATACTTATATTCCGCATACAACTCAATATCAATGCAGCACCTACTCAACCTCACGCCTGCCACATTCTATGCTTATACGCTGTTTTTATCGCTACTAAAATTTCACACCACATAACTATCAGCACCGATTTCCTCCGACAGCAACCAGTAAAATGGCAGCTTAAGCGCCTTTTATTTGGGAAGAAAATATCATAAACTGTTGTTTCAACGTTATAGAAAACCAAAAAAGGATAGCGCTCTTTTTAACCGCTGCAGCCGCAATACAACAACAACAACAACAAAAGATATTGCTGCATAATCCGACAACACATGCTGCTGATCGCGAGCAGGAATTAACATGTTAAAAGCCGCTAACAACACATTCGCCTACTAGCAACAGCAGCAGCAACGTGCTAACAAACAATTAAAAACCCCTCCCTGGGAACGTTGAGCTGCCGCTTGTTCCGTTGGTGGTGCACGTTACTCGATACAGTGGCCGTAGAGCGAATTTTGGCGCGATCGAAGCTGATCAATACTGATTACATGGCAAGTAGAAGAAAAAATTTAGCCGAGAAAGGTGGTGCGGTGCGTTTAAGTGAGCTACTGATATTCTAAATACTTGTTGCTGTTGTCTGTCGGTGTGTCTGCCTGTCGGCTAGCAGCATTTAAGGAACCTTTTTTGCCAACTCTTCTACTTAACAAAATGATCGACTCGCTTGATCGCATGTCTGTGATAACAAACATTTTTCACTTTAAGCCGCTTTGCAGCAGCAGCAGCAACAATGCAGCCAAATATTGCTGCAGGAACAGCAGCAGCAGCAGCAACAGCAACACGGTAGCTAACATGCTTAGGTTTAATTAATGATAAGGAATCTGTATCTAAGGTTTGCATCGCCGCGTGAACGTCGCATCTTCGGGCTGTTGTTTTTGCCTTTTTTTTCTCCCCATTTTGTATCCTTTGTTGCTTCTTGATGCTGTATGTATGTGGCTTTCTGACTCTACCGCACATTGGCATCTCAATAACATGTAGATTTTCGCTAATGTGCTGTTCGCGCATCCACGCGGCAGAATCGTTACTTTATTCCACTTATTTTTCGCATCCTACTCTTCTTAGAGTATATAATTTTTGCTGCCTATCCTTGCATTAAGCAGCCCATTTTGGCAGACACATTATTACGCCATTAATTAGTTGAATTTATTAGATTGAAATCAATGTGTGAGAAATTTAGTTGTAAGCAGACAGGAAGGCAGGCAGCTGCATTGAGTCAGGATTAGAATGCGTCCAACGTTCAAGCTTCTCAATTTAGCGTATGGTAATGCATACGCTTGGGAATCTCTTCTTTGTTCGCATTTTTTAGCTTTTTTACTTTGAACCAAGTTAAGGCTGTGTGCCCGCTTTAGATATCTTATCTGGATTTGATTGGCAGCATGTAGCTACGAAAAATTAGAGACTTTAAAATTGGCTTTTAAATTAGAAATAAGCGGGGACAAGTTGCAAGATGAAATAAGATTGAAAAAAGCAGAAACATAGGTTTGACAAGCACTTCGTATGAGCTTGCGATGGTTTCTGACAGCCAGCATTAAAACCTGATATAAACGACATGATATGATAGCATATTGAGTATCATTTTACGATATGACTCAGAATTATGACTTATAATTTTGTAGCGATTGCATGATCAATATATATACATTGGACCGTATCAACTGGTATTAAAGAAAAGTAAACCTATTTTTGACACTATTTCAATCGTAAGACATTTGAATAAAATTTTCGAAAAAACAATTTTTTTAAAAAAATGGTTTCTATGGTGCTTTATTTATGTTATTATATCTTTGGTGTTTCTTGTCCGATCCGAAACAATTATATATTTGGGTATTTGTTGATTTTTGGCGATTTTTTCTTGATTAATTTTTTTACTTATAATTATTTTTTTCTCGACTAATCACCCAATCTATCTTAGTTCCTACTATATAATAATATTCTAAAAATGGCACAAAACGATATCTCACGAAAAATCATTAAAACCGTGGGAACAAATTAAATAAATATAATTGTGATTTTACCGTTTTGGCAAAGTTACTTTGTATGGGAGATAGGCGTGATTTTAATCAGATTATAAATTGCTGCTGTAATCGTGTTGGCAGACAGACGGTCATGTCTAAATCGACTCAGGAGGTGATTCTTATCAAAAATTAATATACTTTTGTGTACCTACCACGCCTTCTTATTAGCGTTACAAACGGTGATATGCTTGGTTTTCATTATGTCATTTTTATGACAACACAAAAGTTTATCACCTAAAATATCACCTTAATAAAACTCCAGAACATGTTCTGCATAGCTCCATTTAATAATTTAATTGTTTTTAATTTTGTAAGATTGCCAATGTTAGAAAAAAATTTCTCTATGTTTTTGTCTTCAATTTGATTGACAACAACTGACCACTGATATAAAAAACAAGTTGACTTCTTATGATCGTACATTAGCTGGTTAAATCAGTTAAAGCTAAGGTCAAAAAAGGAGAGCAGAAGAAATGTAAGTTGCCAACTGAGCTTTTTAGTGCAATGCTTATGTTCAGCAAAAAATAAACAAAGGAAAAGTTTCTATGCATATTAATACGCAAAATTTGGTAATTTGTTATGATTATAAAAATGAATTTAGAAACAAAAGTAAAATTAAATTAATTTATTCCCAAAAATTAGCTCATTCCGCCACCGATTATAAATTTCACCCAAATGGAGGATGATTAATTATAACTCCCTCACTGTTATGAATGAGAGCAAACTGACAACACTGCAGTTAATCACATTGAGTGTAGGAAAAAATGAGTGCACTCATTGTTTGGTATCGACACAGAATTATTGAATTCAAATGTTGTGAAAAATTATACAATACTCAAAAACTGACAAATATTTGCTAAGTGTCATTAACGATGTACAAAATTATGGGTTATATAACATGCTTAGAAATTAACGAAATATTTCTTACATGGTTACTACATTAAAAAATATATGGAAATCGTTACACAAAACCTGTTATTGATGCACAAATTTGTTAAAACCATGAGTTTTAATGTAAGGAAATAACTTCCAAAAATTATGAAATAACTCCCAAATGAAGTAGATCCCAACAAAAGAGACAATAATGAAATATGTTTCAAAGCACATGAAACAACTCCCAAAAAGTTTTTAACATTGTTTTTTTAATTCTTTCATTGGGAGCTATTTCATGACGCCAAGTTTATCAACTTGTACTGAAGACTGTGGCGACCGTAGCCTAGTGGGTAGAGTGCGTGGCCCCTAAGCTAAGGAACCGCGGTAGCCAGGGTTCAATTCAAGCTCAGACAGAAAGTTTTTTCAATTGAATTAATTTTTCTGTTCGGTCATCCCCTCTCTGCAGACAATGGCAAACCTCAGAGAGTAAAAATTGCCATGTAAAAGCTTCTTGAGAACATAAGCCGTTCGGAGTCGGCATTAAGCACGTAGGTCCAGTTCTCGGTCATTTGTGATCAAACATTTAATAACACGCACAACACAATTGATCAATAGAAGCTAGGTCAAAGTCCTTCCAAGGGCTGAAATGGCCAGTTTATTTTGATTTATTTAAAATCTGATATTAAAACAAGCTTCATTATATTCTGTATAAAATTTTGATTTTAAAACTGATTTTTTTTTTCCTTTTTTGATACAAGTTTCTATATAAAATTTAAATAATAAGGTCTTAAATTGTTTTTAAAAAGTTTTTTAAATAAGTCTTTTATCAATAAAAACAAAGCTTGAAAATCTTAAAAAAGTCTTTAATTATATATAACAGGGTCTTAAATGATTACAACAAAGTAGTAATAGTGTTACTCTTATTTAGATTAATTTTGCTACAAAAGTAGTAGTAAAAATATCACATGTTCATTGAATATTACTACAAAAATAGTAGTAAAATTAGTGCACGGTCCTTGAATTTTACTACTTTAATAGTAGTGATTTTGTAGAGTTTTACTGTTAAAGTAGTAGTAATCCCAAATTGTTACGTTACAGCTATTATAGTAGTAAAATGTGATGGCACTTACTTAACTGCTTTTTTGTTAGCAAAACGATTGTCTGCTATTGTAGCAGTAATAATAATTTTTAGAGTGTATATTTTGATGGAGAAATTTCTTACAAATAGTAAATATTAAAAAATTTCTGCTATTTTGACATCGAACTTATGACGATATCTTGAAAACTGTAGCTTTTCTCATTACAAGATAGTTCTGTATGAAAAGTTGTTGGTTCAAATTGAGCGGTAAACTAAAAATAAAAATAGAGTCGTTTTTTCCTATTTCTACTCTCATCTGAGAACGTAAGCGATTTCATATTACAGTGTAGGTCGAAACGTCACAGTGAAAAGGTCGAATTTCGACCACTGGCGAACTCTAGTTGAATTAAATACATTTACTAAAGTACTCATTCGTGACTTTTATTCTTATTCTATTAAATTTTTCTTTCAAACACACACACACGCAGCTGTTATTCCATTCTCTGCGAAACGCCCCAAAACATTCCCACGCTTATTTCCGCAGCAATAAATTTAATGTAGATCATCAATAAATATAGCGTTGAGCGGAGGTTTTGTGTTAATTGCAAACCTTTAAGGTAAATAAACTCACTTGGCAACACTTGGTGCCATTTATCAACTAGCAACGACACATCAGCGACGGCGGCGATCGGTCACTGCTGTAGAGAGTGATGCACTTGTGTGTGTGTGTGTGTATGTGCAGTATGGTTGCAAAGTGATTGCGGCCGAATAATTGCACCCTAAAGCTAACAACGAATTAAATAGCAGCAACAACTGTTGTCAGCAACTGTTGCCTGCCTTGGTTTGGTTGGTGTGTCGATTCCTTCATTGCGCTTTCGCTGCTGTCGCTGCTGCTGCAGCGCTCCTTTGGGCGACTCTAGCTTCATTGCAATTGATCTTGTCAACAACGATCAGACGATGGCGACCAACAACAATTGCTGTGATGTGTGAGCACGAAAAATAGACCAAGCAAGACTGGAACAAATGCGGCAAAGATCAAAGCTAGGCGCTAGTTGCAGCAGCTATTTTCATGTGTTGCTGCAAACTTCCCCTCTACAATAGTGACGTCGATGACAAAAATGCAGACGACATGTTGATTGTGAGCTGCTCGTACAACGTACGTCAAATACTGAGTGCTGTTGCTGCAGCTGCTGTTACTGCCATCCAGACTTAGGATCCGATGCTGATGAGGTGGCGTGTGTATAATTTTCACCTCGCACAACAACTTGCGACAAATCGTCTCACTATGTGTCGTTGCCAGCGTAACACAGATCTTCCTAGGCCTAAGAACAGCAGCAGCTTCAGCAGCAGCAGGTAAAACCGCTGTGCGGCCAACTTCCAGCCACACGAACATTGATCAATTGTACGCGCGGCGTTAGCTGCGCTGCATAAAATGTCTGCGATCAATCGATCAGATTACCGCCGCGGGGTGTTGAACAATTGCGCGCTTTGCAAAGATATGCATCTGGGGCTGACACTGAGTGTTGCTCGTTGTGTGTGTGTGTGTGTTCGTGTGGATTGCCTCTCAGGCAGCGTTTTAATTCACATCGTGGAACACATAAATCCTTCAACCCGAGTGCGGAGTGCAGCAGCATCCAAGTATGTGCTGCTGAATGCCCATTCAAGGGGGTCAATTACGTCACTAGGAAAATAAATAATGTTGTTGTTGCTGCCTATTACCATGTGTGCCAAGTAGTCAGCTGATTTGTTGCTTCAGGAAGATCATTTGAGCAGCTTTTAAACATTGCACCTGAATAAGGATAATCAACGGAGTGGAGGGAAGTGAAACTTTGGAGTTGACAGTTTTTTGGTGAATCAAAGTTTGTGATAGCAGTTTTCATAGCAGCAGGGTTTTGGTTGGATATGAAAACTCTTCAAAATTGTTCAAGACTTTTTCAAATATTCGCACGTTTCTTCACAAAAATATGTTAAGTTATAGTTATAAAAAGTATGTTATTAAAATATGTTAAGTTATAAAAACTGCCAAATATAGTTCAATTTTTTTTAAAAGATAGTGCCAGAAATGTGTCATATACGGTTTTTCAATGATGCACTGTGGAACGAAATCCTACGATTCCATCGAAATTGGTTTTCTGGTCGTAAAATTTGAGCTAGCTGATCTTTTTTTAACTGTTTGTAATTAATTTGAAATAATTTGGCTGGAAATTTAATTTTTGTTTCCATTTGTCAAAATTTTTATCGGAGGAGTAAATTTTGCTAAAAATCAAGTTCATCGAATTTAAAATGTGCCTAAAGTATAAAAACCTCGAGTTATTGAAATTTTTGTTTCTTAAAATGTTCGTTTTTAAACGTTTAAAAATGTGAAAGTACAGCTACTTTAAATTTTGATATTCTTTCAATAAATTTTTTGTATAAAAAAACTTTTTCCATTATAATCTAAAAAACGCTTGGAATTATCTACCGAAAATTTATGAATAATGTACAATTAATCAATAGAAGCTTGGTGAAAAACCATTAAAGAACTGAAATGGTAAAATCGTTTTTTATGTATGGGCATTTCTACAAAAAGATCTCATACGATTGAAAAGTTAAATGTTAATGAAGATTCTTTTATACCTCTATTATAGCGAACAAAATCTTTAAATTTATATTGTGAGAGTACTGAGAGCTAATCTCAATTTGAATTTTTTAAAATGGCAACAAAAGCTGAAAAATAGTGACAAAACTTGGAAAATGGTGGCAAAAGTTTAAAAGTTTTAAACCCAACTGCGTCGTACGAAATTGAATGTGAAACCAAAATACCTTGCGCTGTAATCCACGATACACTTCACCTTTTATGACCATGTCAAATAGTCCGTTTTGGACAAGTAACAGAAATCAGGTTTTTGCTATGTTACGCCATTTTAAATTCGGTTAGTTGCTTTTTTATGAATTGAATTCACTTCGAATTGAATTCGCACGAAATGCAGTACATGCCTGAAAAACATTTTTCCCAATGAAATAATTGCGAATATATAGCAACATGATTTCAGATTATACTAAATAACTTTGATAAAAAAACTCGTGCAAACTTCATTTGATTTTTTTCGTTCATATTGATGCAGGCAAAAAGCACTTATATTTTTTGTTACATAGCGTGTCCTGTTTTGTTTGCTTATATTTTTGGACAATACTTTCGATCGCTGCCATCTTTTATATCTGTGACACTAAATATATTACTACTAGAGTGCTATTCAAAAATCAAATAAGGATAAAAAAGTTAAATTTTTCTTTGCTTTTTTTATTTTTAGCAACATAAAACACATAAAGCACATAAAAATGCCCATTTTGTACTAACACTTTTTTCAGAATTTAGGTGCCATTTTTAAATTTTTAAAAAAATTGGCCGAATTTAAGAGTTTATATAAATTATTTAAGTGACCAAATTCGAAAATCAAAACGTGGCTCAATAAATTCTGAAAAATGTAGACGTTTATTTCTTTTAATTCTTATAAGTAATTTTTTTTAGAAAATTTATTTGTTTAGTGAATAATTTTTGATTAAAAAATCATTGAAAAATATTTATTTTTCTATATTCTTGAAAAACTTTTAATACAATTCGAGTTCAATACAAAAAAGTTGAACAATGGAGAATGAAAAATTAAAATCCGGCTACACAGATTAGTACATCGTTCAAAAAGCTTTTTAAAAATTCGAATTTGCTTGTTTTTTCAATTATATAATATAGTTCTTTGCAAAACTTAGCTTGTAGTAAAAAATTACTATACTTTTCGTTAAAAATTATTAAAATAAGAAAATAAATAAAATGGAAAATAGATAATACATTGGAAAAAATTTACGCTTTTTTAATTAATTAATTTGTGGCCTTGTCCTTACTGCCCTTAAATGTGTTGGAATCATTTTGAAAGTAGGTATGGAAGTGCATTTATTTTTGAATTATAATCGCAAAACTGGTTTGGCAACCTTATTTTCTTGTGGCAGTGTATTAAATTTGTAACGGTGATCCTGTACAAAAGCTGCACCCCACTCACTACGCCACTGCCCCACTACACCACTGTGCATAGAACTGGAATATTAAAAACATTGAACAACCACACAAACACAGCGCACTCAAATCAGACAACAGCCAGTGCATTAAAACCTACAGCAACCACACGATAGATACAACCTAACCAGGCGAATGTAACATTCTCTGCTGGTGCGTGAGGTTATAATTCGCATGATGTTTTCAACCAAGGGTATATAAAAAGGCGTTGTTTGGCTGACTTGGCAACGGCTCGAAAGCTTAGTGCTTTGCTCCGTCCGACATTTGTTACAATTTTAACAGGTTGTAGCTTAAAACGGGTTATCGAGAGATGGCTCGTTAACGATGCATTTAGTTTTAAGTTTATAAGTATCTTAAGTTTTCGTTATTGGATTACTACATTAGTCGGTTGATTATTCACTATAGTGCTTCAGTGGATTGCTACGCCGACATCGGTCGGTCGATTACCCGCCGGAGTGCTCGGTTGAGTTTCTACGGCAGCTATAGTCGGTCGACTGACCATTATAGTGATTTTCGGACTACTACGTTGGCTTTAGTCGAAAGTTCACACCACACCACCCAGTCGACACCACTTCTTACTTACCTCCGTATTTTGTCAAGAATTATACTTCTTCGAACATCACTGAACCCGACTCGACCCGAAAACAGTACGGGCCGACGCAGCACTTGTCCGCACCGCAACAATCGATAACTCTAAGGATAATTGTATTACTATTATTGGCATAATTATTGTGTATTGTATTAAATACGTAGCAATAAAACTTGTACATTTAGAAAGAAATATACAAATCAAAATTTAATTATTCTGTACTACTTGACTATATATAAAGAAAGCTATTGTAATCGAGGCATCGAAAACACCTTGTCTTTTTACTAGCGATAGTTCGAGGATCTTTGTAAGAAACCCCCCTTTAAAAATTATATCACAGATAAATTAACTACCATTTGTATTATCCGCTCATTTTTGCAAGACGATAGTCTGAATTTCTGCAGTTTTCCATGTAAGGAGTCCCTTTAAAAAAAGGTGGTGGGCACAGAACTTAATGATCATCATTAAGTCCGCATTTTCTTACATCGATTTTTTCACAGATGTTAGCGAATTCTCTTTTAAGAACACTGCTCTATCGCTAAAATCATTTCCACAAGGCAAATGCAGATGTCCTTTCTCACTACTCATTGTATGTAGTAATGTATGCATAGCATATTGTATTTTTTTTTATACAGTGTCTAAGCAAATGTAAAGTACACAGTAGAACATTTTTGCATTGTTGTGTTTTTTCACCATTTAGTTTTATAACTTTTCGATGTGATTTCAATTTACGATTTTTTAGTATATTTTTTGAATGAAAAGATGTGTAGTAATCAACTAAATTTATAAGCAAATACATATTTGCAAGCAAATTAATTTAATAATCTCATATTTTAACTTTTTATAAATTCATATGCTTATTTGCTTTAAATAAAGAAGAAAAAAAAATGTATACTAATTCAAGTGCCTGTATATGTATGGTTAATTTTTTGGGTTTTATTTTAATGTTATGTTGGGTTTTAATTTGGGGGAGTTCAAAATACTTTTTTAAAATGCAAAAATAACAAAAAAGTTGTAGGGAATTTTGTAGGAGTAGTTTCTTAAGCGTAAAGAACAGTAGGTATTTTTTAAAAAATTTTATACCAAGACTGGTACTAGGTTCACAGTTTCGTTACACAGTTTCATATAACTTCCAATTAAAATGGTGTTTAATGTGTTAAACACATTAGTTAGTTAGGAAGTTAATATATCCTGCTGACTTTTCACATTGTACATTTAGGTATATTTCAAAAGAAAACTATATTAAAATGTTTTTTAACAATTCTTTCTCATATGCATCTACGCGATATTTGTAATGTTGCTAACTTGACCTTGTTTGTCTTGAAAACGCTATTCTGCTATACTGTCTGATATTATCGTTTTGATTTCGCTTTTTTATTATGTTAGCATTATTTTCTAATATGTTAAAACTTTAAAATTTTTTAATATTTCTTCATTTCAATCAATATCATATTTTATATTTTTGGATTGAAATCAATATCTTATTTTGAATTTTAATTTGCTTTAAAACCTGTTAAGGTTTAGCAACCAAATAAATAAACAAATTTCCAAATGCAATTAAAAATTTGAAAATAATATTTGATATTCAGAAAAGGTAAATTGAAATTTAGAAAAGATAAATTTATGCACAGAAATTTCATTTAAAATTCAAAATAGATCAATTAAAATTTGGAAAACATGAAATTCCGAAATTCCCCTTAAAACTCGGGAGAGATCACTTGAAATTCAGAAATTTCATTTAAAATTCAGAAAGATCGATTGGAATTCAGAAACTTTATTTAAAATTCAGGAGAGATCATTAAAATTCGGAAAAAATCAATTCAATTTGAGTTATTCCACTTTTTCTAAAATTCTGTAAAGATAACTTGAAATTCTGAATAAATCAATTGAATTTCAAAAATACAATTAGAATATCGGAATACATCAATTAAAATTCAGAAACTTCCATTTCAAAATCAGAAAATTACAACAATTACAACAAATTCAAAATTCCACATAAAATTCAGAATAAATCAAATAAAATTCAGAAAAGATCAATTGAAATTGATAAATTCTATTTGAACTTCAAAAGAGATAAATTTAGATACGAAAAAGATCAGCTTAAATTTAGAAGAGCTGAATACGGTGTTGTTTATATTTGCTTCTATTGTTTTAAATATGCTTTCCCATAAAATGTTTCTGAAGGCAATCGAAGGCAAAAATAAATATAGAATTACATTAAAATTTACAAAGGTTTAGTTGAGTTTCTGCTCATACTCAGCATGATTTCCGATTACGTTAAGTCTTTAATATAATTTTAATTATTCAGAATGTCTTCAATTTTTTTCCTGTCTTTTGTAGTCGTGTTGAGATCATTTTTTTTCTAACTTCCTAAAACCAATTTAGTCGGCTTTGAAAGCCTATCCAAGCGCCTTTGGCCTCCTTTCATCCAATCAAAGTCGATAACACGCCAACTAATTGCATTTTAATATCAAACAGCAATAAATAATCGAATTACCGCAGCGACAAATTCAGACTTTATGATCGCGGCCCACATTTGCAAACAATGCACCACCAGCAGCATCTATATCCTTAGCAACAATGCAACAACAACAACAGCAACCACAAGAAGAACAGTTGCCGCACAGCGTATACGTTAAATATAGCTGCAGCGCAGCCATGCCACTTAAAAGCTTAAAAGAAATTGTAGTGGTATGTGAGTGTTTGTGTGTGTGTGTGTGTGTGTGTGTGTCAGTGTGTCCAACAGTTAACAACCAGCGCCTCCACAGTTGCAATCTGCATGCGAATGTCCATTGTTTGACGCTGTCTGCTGCCAGCATGGCCAACACGAACTGCTGCTGCTTCTGCTGCGTGGCTTGTGCTGCTACTACGCCTGTGCAACAATTGCTGCTGCTGCTTCTGCCACCACTACAGCAATTCGAACATAATTTTCATATGTTGCCAATGTTCACAGCTCGTTAGAGCGGAGCAGCAACAAACATAAATATGTGCCCAAGATGCACAGCGCATTGTAACAACCAGGTTGAGTTGTTATTGCCTCTGTTATTGTTGTAAATTTTTGCTATATGTTGTTCCTATTTATTTTTTGTTTTGCATTTTTACCACACTGTTATTGCTTGTGAGCAATACCGTTTGGCCAAAAATAAAAACTAAACAAAAATTACGGAGGCGAGAAAATTGAGTTGCGTCTTCATCGATTTCACCTCGTAGCATTCGTTGTCTGAGCTAAACGATAAAGAATTATAATTGGCGTTCATATTGCACAGAGCGTGTGGACAGACAAACAGACGGGCAGCAGCGCGTAATGGACGTCAAGTGTAGCCAAATGTTGTTGTATTTTTTTTTTGTTTTGTTTCTTTTGTAAACGCCGTGATGGTGTGTGCATCTAACAAGCTGTACCGAAAAATTTTAGTTTTAACGACTTTTTCGGTAATTGAAGGATTACCGTAACTTTCTTTAAACTCACATTTTAATTTATAAGGAAATAGATTTTTTTAAATAGTTTTTTGATATTTTTATAAAAACACATTGAGTTATTTTATTAACCCATTTACTATTTCTGTAGCTTGTTAATTGAGCTGCCTTGTAGCGCATCACTTACATTAACAACAACATCGATTGCGTGAAGTTAATTGCGATTATTTAATCCAAACATAAACCGCAGCCACAACATTAACACATTGCTGGCTCTCTTCAACACTTCGCTCGTGCGTCGCATTTCATGTCCTCACATCCAGTCGTCCTCGATGAAGATGTTCTAGAGCAGCAGCAGCAATCCAAGACGCCTAGCAACCTAGCCAACTTAGCAAATGGTATAAATTTCATATTTATGCGTAGCGTGTGCAAAAACTTAACACATGATCAAGCACACGCACACCCTGAATTGCGTTGGGTTGGTTCATTGAAGAGGGAATTGATTTAGTTCTGCCGTATCAGCTAATTGCATGTAATTAAAGCCGGGCTTGTAAGTTGTCACCGACACAGTCAAGCTTTTTTTTAACGTAACTTGCTTTTGTTTTTACTTCGGCGTTTCATAGAACGTAGGCGCTGCTTTGTCTTAAAGGCGGCCACTGTTTGAATTGTAGCAACTTTCAAAAGGAAGCGACAGCAACACGCATGTTGCATGCGTTAATGTGACAAATTATTATTGCGCATGCTACGACTAAAGTGCGTGTGTGTGTTTGCGATTATTATTGACATGTGCAACACAGTAGTGAATAAAAAACTCGATGTGGCAATCACGGATTTAAGACACAAAATTAGGAAAAAAGTTTTTTATATATTGAAATTTTTGGTGGTAGGAAACAAAATATGTTAGAGTAAAATAATTTTGAAAACAGCAATAACGCAGCATTTCTATTTATATCTTTAGATCTTTACTATTTTATATAATTTTATCGATTTCAATTAAAAAGTTTGAAAATATTATATGTATGCTGCAGCATTATATTGGGCTCATTATCTTTTGAAATTTAAATAATAAATACTGTTATTTTAAGTGTTGAATTTTTTATGAAATCAGCTCAGATGCAACCCATTCTTTAAACATTTTCACGCAACCCATTCTTTTCACGCGTTTGTGTTACAAGAGTTTGTGTTCAATAAACTCCATGTTGCTCTCTATTATTCTCTTTTTGTATTCAACTAGCAAAGTTGCAAAGGAGTACATTCAATTTTAATTTATTTATAAAAAGGTGAAGCAGTGAATAACGATATAAGAAATCCATTCAATGAATGCAAAACTGATTCACAAATGAAATTTTTAATTCACATTACATTGGAAACATACTTATTGATATCAGTATTTTAATTCTTTTAATGTTTAAACATATACACGTTGAGTTTTCCATTCTTTGCTTTGGTATATCTAATGGGATATTTCCATTAAGGGGGAATATCTACCCAGAAGCCGAAAAAGGTCATGTTTTCGAATGTGTATTTTTGTACTGAAAAATATATACATGCAAGTGTATGTTTATTTTTTTATTAAAAAAAGACTATAATGCTATTTAGAGCTTCTCCAAAATTCATCTGAAACAAAAAAAAAGAAAAAGTTACTAAACTAGATACTTGAAACTAGCCGATTTTGAAAATTTCGATTTTTGACAAAATGGCGGACTTCCGAATGTAAAGTAACGATTTTCAACTAAAAAGTAGTTATTATTTTGCCTATATATAATGAACGAAGCAACGAAAAAAAAATCCTATGACAAGTACTAGATTATTACCCTGCAGTGTAAGACTAGTCAGCATTAAAACATGAGTAGTATTTATACTAGTCAAAACAAACTAGTTTATATTTTGTCACGATTTACTAGTTGCAAAAGTAGTTTAAACCCAACTAGTTTTTGTCAAGTCACATTAAACCAGTTGTAAAACTAGCCAAAATCAAAATATACTACAAATTATCAAAATCAACCAGTTCCAAAACCAGTTGGAGCTGGGTACCCCATTGGAACAAACTAATAACCCTGCAGTGTAATCAACTAGATTTATACCAGTCAACAACTAGTTGGAAATATCCAACAACTAGTTCGATTTATGTCCTATTCTCATAGAACCGACTGGTATTTTTTACGTGGTGATGTCATTGGAAAAGACAATTGTCTTACTATAGATAAGGTTTTAACTAGTTAACAACTCATTTTTTATGTAAAGTAAAGTTCTAGTTGGGTTGTGACTAGTTTTTAACCAATATAGTAATTATCGAATTAAAACTAGTTCATAGGTTCATATTTTTTCAATAGTTCATAGGTTCAAAGAACATATATTTTTACAACAAAATATTAGCTAAAGGCTAAAGTTAAAGCTATTTGATGAAATACCATGTTTATGGTATACTACATGTTTTTAAATTAGTTTTTATATGTTTCAATTTGTTTATTATTAGTTTGTTCCAATGGCGTACCCAGCTCCAACTGGTTTTGGAACTGGTTGATTTTGATAATATGTAGTATAGTTTGATTTTGGCTAGTTTTACAACTGGTTTAATGTGATTTGACAAAAACCAGTTGGGTTTAAACTACTTTTGCAACTAGTAAATCGTGACAAAATATAAACTAGTTTGTTTTGACTAGTATAAATACTACTCATGTTTTAATGCTGACTAGTGTTACACTGCAGGGAATAAACAAATTAAAACATATAAAAACTAATTTAAAAACATGTAGTTGATAAACTATCTTGAATTATATTTGAAGAAATGTGTGAGGATTGGATGCCAGTGAAATGGTGAAGCAAGAGATTTATCTATAAATGAAATACTCAAATCAAGTTAATTTGAGTTTAACGAAATGAAAGAAGTGGGTGTAAGTTTTAGTTTTCTGAAACAATGGATTTATTGACAAAGATTTGTGGAAGAACTTACTCAGGATGTGGCTGCTCGAAAAGTGAACGAGTATCAATCTTGATACAAGAAAGGAAGTTAACAATTAATAAATATAAGCAATTTTGACATATTAAAGCGACAGGAAATAGATACATTGTAGTTTGTATAGATGAACGTGAAGCGCCATCTAGGTTTCAATATAACTTTATCGTAAGTATAAATTAAATGAAAGCTTAGCTTAAATATAAATATAATGTAAAATGTTCACCTAAACAATATTAATGCGACATATACTCTCATTTTTAAAGGTTTTTATTGCAACTTTGTAGTAGATTAGAACTTAGTATATATATACCATAAACATGGTATTTCATCAAATAGCTTTAACTTTAGCCTTTATCTAATATTTTGTTGTAAAAATATATGTTCTTTGAACCTATGAACTATTGAAAAAATATGAACCTATGAACTAGTTTTAATTCGATAATTACTATATTGGTTAAAAACTAGTAACAAACTAACTAGAATTTTACTTTACATAAAAAATTAATTGTTAACTAGTTAAAACTTATCTATAGTAAGACAATTGTCTTTTCCAATGACATCACCACGTAAAAAATACCAGTCGGTTCTATGAGAATAGGACATAAATCGAACTAGTTGTTGGATATTTCCAACTAGTTGTTGACTGGTATAAATCTAGTTGATTACACTGCAGGGTATGTACAGAATAAGCCTGCAAAAAAAAATCAAAACGATTGGTTCACTGAGTTTCGGCAAATTTTGGTCACCGATTTTGAAGACATGGTTTCGAAAAAACGCGTTTAAAAAGTTCAAAGCTAATAAATCCTAAATTTTTCTCTCGAAGGCGGTTAACTCACTAGGCTACAACTTTGTTATTTTTGAGATATCAACCTGAAATTTTAAACATATTCTTGAGACTTAAAGCTTTAAGAAAAAGTTCTGAGTGGGTGGATAAACCCCCATTAAAATAAATCGATAGATTGCGAATTTGCCGAATTAAAAAAAAGGATGAAATAATGCAATTCACAAAATATTTCTGAGTTTCAATTATTCCGTTTTTCTTCATTATTAATTTTTAATTCATTATTCAATTGTTATTCTTTATTCATTTTTAAATCATTATTCATTTGTTATTCATTTTGAATAATATATAAAATGTATAGAATTTCTTGTTACTCACTATTTATTCACTATTTATGTTTACTCACACAAATACAATGAATAAAATGAATACAAAATAAATAATGAATAACAAATGAAAAGGGAATAAGAATGAAAATGGAACAGAAATTAATAATGAATAACATATGTAAAATATATAAAAAGTGAATAAAGAATAAGAAACTACTAATAATTAAAAAATTAATATTAAATAACAAATGAATAAAAAATTAATAATGAATACAAAATGAATAAATGACAATTTTCAAATTCCTTGCGAATAGCATTCAAATGAATAAAAAAATTGCTTCATTATTCTGAATAAAAAAAAATAAACTGGCCATTTCAGCCCTTGGAAGGACTTTGACCTAGCTTCTATTGATCATTTGTGTTGTGCGTGTTATTAAATGTTTGATCACAAATGACCAAGAACTGGACCTACGTGTTTTATGCCGACTCCGAACGGCTTATGTTCTCAAGAAGCTTTACATGGCAATTTTTACTCTCTGAGGTTTGCCATTGTCTGCAGAGAGGTGACGACCGAACAGAAAAATTAATTCAATTGAAAAAACTTTCTGTCTGAGCTGGAATTGAGCCCGGGCTACCGCAGTTCTTTAGCTTAGGAGCCACGCACTCTACCCACTAGGCTACGGCCGCCACTCATTATTCTAAATAATGAAAAAAATATTTAAAATTAATAATTAAACAATTTTTTAAATTGAATGTGAATAAAAAATTTTATTTATGAATCAATTTTATATTCTTTGAATAGATTCTTATGTCGTTATTCAGTTGTACTTTAAATATACCACTGTACCACTGTGGTTTGCTATAAAACAATATAAATTAAGGACGCTAAGCAATATGGCATACTCAAACTTTTTTCCGTCACGTCATAATTTCATGCAAAACCATGCCAATCTCAAATGACAGATATAGCAAAAACTTCCCTTAGGAGCAACAGCTTACAAGACATTTGGAAAAAAAAGCAAATTTTCACGTTCCTTTAAGAATAACTTCCTTTGCGAACCCAATTGCGTAATGGACTTTTGTCCCGTTTTTTATATTGACCGAGCCAAGAAAATCCTGTTGATAAATTCACTTGTTTTTACGTTCTTATTTTCCTATGCTATGATAGGAATTTATATTTCGTTTGCATTAAATAGCTTTGATTACACTGTGCGCCAAAAGAAAAAAATGTAAGGCATAAAAGATATTATTAAACTTTTCTTATGGGTTTAGGCATTTTGAGTTCTTGAAAAGTCCGGTTAAATGAACTGATTTGGTAAATTATGCAAAATAAGTTAAATGTCTACATTCAGCATTTAAAATTTGTTCGATCAGATCAGAAGTTTTTGTATAACTGAATAAAGTATGGCGAAAAAATCATGTTTTCTCTCAAAATTTTAATTGAAAATCCACGGGAAAAAATGGAAGTATCGAAAATGCCCAAAATGTACGTTTATATATTTTGTGCGTGGGATTTACAAAAACGAGCGTGTTTCTTGAAATTTAACAATATTTAAAATGATTTAAATCAGTCATTTTATTTTGCGCTGTCATACCAATATTTCTCTTAAATATATTCTACTTAGTATTCGGACGCAACATAATTCCAACTCTTGTAAAATTTGCAATTTATGCTATCGATTAAAAACACAAACTTTTATTTACCACTTTGCGATCACTTACAATTACCACAAATTATATTTTTTTCGTTACGGATGTGACAACAAAGCATAGGTTAAATAAAACTTAAATATATCTTTTATTTTTATTTGGATTATTTTTTTTTAAGATTTTTCAATAGTTTGATATAAAAATTTTCAAAATTGAATATTCAATTCTTTTATTTATTTAAAGAAAATGTTCACAAATAAGACAGAGTCTTTAAAATGCAGTTAGAATATAGATACATAACAAAATTACAAGTGATAAACAACAAAAAAAATAATTAAAAATTTAGCTTAATACAATTAATATCATTTAACTAAAAGATCTAATCAAAATAATAATTAAATCAAAAAAAAAAATCGAAAAATCGACAAAATTAAGAATAACAACAAATAAAGATTAAGTAATTTTAATGAAATTAAAGTTTTTTTTTAAATACAATTGCATAGAATTAGTGAAAGAGAGATACTTAAGAGAAATGTTGGAAAATTACATGCTTAAAGTTGCGCTTAGTTGTAATACTTCTAATACTTTAAGGCAGTGAATTCCACAATTTGATGGCGTTCACGTAAACGAGTCTGTTAGAGTTTAAAAAATTATAAGTTTATTATATATAAAATTATAAGTAAGATTAAAAGATTCAGATTTCTAGTTGATCTACAAAATTGTAGCTTTTCAAATAAGTAATCAGGAGTGCGAGTGCAGATCAGGTTGTGTAAAAAGATGCAGTTTCTAGCATCCAAATAGTTGAAGATGTTGCAAGTGAGTACTTTGTTACTCAAGTGACTAATGCGGTCAAACTTTCTAAGACCAAAAATGTATCTTACAGCATTATTAAACACAAGTTGTAACTTAAGCTTGGATCGGGAATCAACTTTACTATACAGTGTATAGTATACACTATATCTGAGTAGGACATAATTGGCACAATCAGCTGAATTACTAATTTTTTTCTAGTCTCTACAGGCACAAATGATGCAGTCCACCTAAGGTTTCGCAGTACATAATAAACCTTGCTAACAACGGAATTTAAATAATCTTTGCACGAGAGTGAGGAGTTAATATAAAAACCGAGATTTTTAACCTTATCAACAAATTTGAGCTCGATACCATCTAAGAAAATTCCCGGTATATTTAGGAAGGAGTAACTAGATTTAAAAACCGGCAAAACAAATGATTTAAGTGGATTAAGGATAAGGTTGTTAGCTTTAGCCAAATTTGTTATTTTGCACAAGTCTTCGTTTACTTTCATACATAAACTATCACGTCAGTTTCACCAATTTATTTTTTAGACCAGGATAAATAAAATCCATTAACACATTAAAAGACATATATTTATGCTTAATGGAAGACACATTTTGGGCATTTTCAATTTTTTCAAGGTTGCATATATATAAAAAAAAATATTTTAAGATATTTATTAAAGGAAGTATGAAATTTAATTTTAATAGTTCCTAGTTACTTAATATTATGCCGGGTCAGTCTTCATACAAAAAAAAAAGTTTGATAAAATCGGTCTAAAATTTTCCTTGGCTCATTGTAGTACCCTCCCCGTAAGGATTTTGCGATGTGCTAGCTTTAGGGTAGCTGGAATATTTTTAAAAAAGTACCTTTTTTGGGCAAAAAACACTTTTTATATGGGCAAGTTTTTTTTATTTCCATGAATTACAAAAAACAAAACAAAAAATAAAGATCCAAAAATTATTGTTATCAGCATAAAAAATTTTGAGAAATCTGCACGTTCGGGATTTTTTGTGTGCCTTTTTTTTGGATTCATATCGAAGCGATTTCGACTTCAATCGCCATAAATACGCCATTTATCATTTGTTTTCGTCATTAAACCGCCATTGGCAAAGTAATAAAATTACCTCCACAAATCAAGCAATGTGGCTTTACATGTTTTGGAACAAAGTTAACCCATTGCGGACGGACAAAGGGATCCTCGTCTTCAAAGGGTTCAATTGGTACTGTAACTGTTTTTATTTTTGTTTTTATTTTTTTTAATAGTGCATCTGAATACCTTGCCAAAAAAATTCTGATCAAAATCGGAATATATTTGCTTAGGAAGCAGCCACTTCAAGCAAAATCAATAAAATAATTACTGCACTTTAAAAAAAAAAACAACTTTTTTATACTGATAGTTACCATTTTTGGAGCTTTTTTAATTTTTTTTTTTTTTTTTTTTTTGACAATTCATAGAAACAAAAAACTTGATCATACAAAAAGTGACTTTTTGTCGAAAACAGGCACTTTTTAAAAAACATCCAGCTAGCCTAAGTGGATGTTTCTACTAGCCTTTCGTGAAAGATACTACAGTGAGCCAAGGAATATTTTAGACTGAATTTATAAACTTTTTTTTCGACACGGCCTGCTAAATATATGCACATTTTGGCAAAAAATAATACATATTTTTATAGGTTTTTGTTTCTTCACTGCAAATATGTCTTTTTTTCATTTTCATTCGAAAATATCATTTTCACAAATTTTTTTATTTTTGCTGGCATATAAAAATTGTTTTTTATTTCTATTATTTTTCCGATAAAACAATTTACTAAGTTTTATTTAATTAAAAAACTACTTTTATAAATTATTTATTCAAAGCAGCTCAAACAGTAATGCTCAAAAACGAAATTTAATAAAAAAACCCAACCAAAATATATTTTTACATGATTTTAATTGAGAGCTTTTTAGATTAAGTTAGTTTGAAGAAGGCAACATCAACAACTCTGTATAGAGTCAATTACACAGCAGACTAGACAGAACTGTTTCGGGGGCAGTCAAATCTATTTTATTGTTCTATTTTTTTAAAATTTTAACCATTTGATAATAAACTATCGATTGATAGCAAAATCAAGATAGTACGTCAGTAAAATAAAAAATCATCATAACTTTGAATTTACTGAAAAACATCAGTGAGGTTATTCTAACTTGGATATTTTTGAACGAATAATCCTTAATAGATTCAATTAAATTTACCATAAAAGTGTAAAAATATTAACGCAAAATGAAGCTAATAAGCCCACTTCAGCTTAGTCAAGCTTTAATTAAGTTTCTTTGTTATTTTAATAAATCCTTTACTGTCAAAATTAAAGCTTATTGCCTACCATAACTGACACCCCAAATTGTGAGTTTTTCGTTTAAACAATTTTTTTTTGCAACCAAATACTAATAAACTGTCAAAAGATTTTTGCCACAGCTGCCAGCTGGCTTAAATGAGCACTAAAAATATCGAATAAATAAAACAAATTATTCAAAACAAAAAGAAGATGTCTCGAAACTGCTGTCCAAATCCAGCCATATTGGACTGTTGACTGCTTTGCATTTAACTGTTACTTTTCAAGCTGCCCCAGACGTAGATAAACCGGCCAGAGCGACGCAAGTGGCTGCGTTCGCCATCCAGACAGGCTCTTATGCAGCACGCATGCGCGACCTTTGTGCTCTCGTCGGAGCAGCATGTAAGCTTTGCAAATAATGTTGATGAAAAAAAAAAAAAAACAAAAAGTTCAAAAGTTTTTATTTTTTCCTCATTGTTTGTTAGTTACGCCTGTTTTAGCCAGTCTAGCTTTCGGCTACACCTGCTGCAATGTCCGCTAGCTATTTGAAGATTTTTCTTCGCCTGTTTTTTTTGTCGCTGTTGTTCTTTTTGTTGTTGTTGCAATAATCATAATGCTATTTTTATGTGTTCGCAAGTAACGCAACAGCAACGAAAATAGGCAATTCCAATATGTAATGAAAAAATTTCCCAATATTTGTTAGCGTTCGTGTGGCTGCGCATGCGCCATGGTTTTTGGCCATTGCCTGGTTGTCGAAGAAATGCAGCTTTTAATTTAAGTTAATGGAAGACACAAAATTATGTGCAAAGATGTGCAAAAGACATTGAGAAAAAACTAGCATAAAAATTAATAGGTGCGTCCCACTTTGCGGCGTACGTTTTAGAGAACTTGAGCTGTTTTTGTGACTTCAGGTTTTAATACTGCATTATTTAAGCATATTAAGACAAGAAAACTTATATATAAAAAATTAACTTGAAAGAAGTTTTTTTTAGAAAATTATTATCAACTAGTTATTTCTCTCAAACAGCCCAAAATACAATACTACAATAATAATCACAAAAAAAAAAATTCGCACAAAAACAAAGACAAATTCTTAAAGCTAACAATACAGCAAAATAACAATAACTTTAAAAACAATCCACACAAAGTTCATGATACACAATAAATGATTATGATGGCCAAAATGCTTGAACCTCATTTATTTTAAACGTGAATCAGACTGGCCTGGACGAGTGAAGAACGAACGCAAAGGCGGTTGGTAGGACGAGCTGAGCTGAGCATTTCCACTTCCATTACCATTCATTATAATTTATCAACATCGAGCGTTGAAATGCTCGTAATTCAACACTTTTGGCCATGATTCGAAGAGTCGAAAATGCAGGAAGGATGGCAGGAGGGAGGTCAGGAGCAGCAATGAATAAGTAGGAGGGTGGTGAGAGGAAACGCCATGGCAAAAGCTAAAAATATTATTGAAAATGGCCAGCCAAACCAACCACCACAACAACAGCTTTAGCAAGAACAGCAACATCGCAAAAATGTTGCTGCAGCTATTCAAAGTGGTGAATAGTTTTGGCACGATTTGTTCTGATTCCCACGATTCAAGTGCAAAGTTAAGTTGGCAACACCAAATCAACAAAATCGAAGAAGCAGCAACAACAGCAGCAGGAGCAGCAGACGGAAAAAACCTTTGGTCATGATGATCAACAACTGAGCGGGAAATGCAACAAAATAAACATGAAAAAATCGCACAACATCTACAACAACAACAAAAACAAATGTTTTTGGGTGGCGTGTGCTAAAAAACATGGAGAAATTGTGCCACATTCTGAAGAACTGTTTTTGTTTTTGCAATCTGAGCTGTTTATTGATTTCTATTAAAGCGCGATATAATTTAAGTCCAATCAATGGGAAAATATTTTGAAAAACTTCCAAAGGGTCATGTCGCTCACTGACCCAGTGTGCATCAACATTTTTTAGGTTGATCGAAAATGCTTAATTTGCATGCGGTTGATTGAATGAAAGCGTTTTTATACATTATCTCAACAAAATCGGGTGTTTATTTCTTGCTCAGTGTTGCCAATTAATTGTCATGCGTTGCAGCGCTGAGCATATTTCCCAGCCACACTTTTCCTCAGGCAATCAACCAGCCGAAGCAATAGAAAAATTGCACTTCATTAATAGCCAACTTCGTTAGTTTTCGCCAACAATGGCCCATGTTGTACACTACAAGAAGGCATCTAAGTACCAGCATTCCAACAACTAACTGCTAGAAGCGCAGTAAACCAAGCAACTAGCCAACTGAACAATCGACCAAACGACCGACTCAGCAACACTCTCAGCTATGCTTAACACCTCGAGCCGTAGTTAAAATTCTTGCCCGTTGACAAAAAGATGCGCATTTTTCGATAAAGTGTTGCCATTTCTTGGTGGCTGTTTTTTTCTATTTTTTCCAAAAACAGCACAATAAAAAAACAAGCAAACTTTTTTGCTGAACATAGGGGATAGACAAAAAAGCTGTAGCGCATATTTTCGATTGATACCGCCCTGGCTTAAGTTTTTTTTTTTATTTTATGTTCTATTGACTGCTTCTTCTATTCACGCCTATCTTGATAAACTGCAGTGTAGCTAATGCAAGGTTGAGAAAAATGTTGCGGGTTCATTGAAGTATCGGACAGAGGCGGCTGCGACTTTTAATTGAAAAGGGCGGACAGTAAGAAATGAAGTGTGCAATCAATATCGTAAAGCTTAAGAGACGATAACTATTCTTATTCTGCAATAAATTAATAGCTTTCTTTCAAAACTTTGCCATATATCTCCAGAAAAGTACTCACAACTCTTATTGTGAGAATATATTTATATAATAAGTAAATTGATAATTTCTTGAAATGAGAATAAAGTGCTTGACTCAAGTAGCTGAAACGAAACTTAGATTAAAACAGAATTAACTGTCAATAAATAATATTCTTTTTTTAGAAAGTACTTGAGTAAACAAAGTGTCTGATCAGTACTAAATTGGTTGTTTTAAGCACTTAAAATAAATAAATAAACGAATTAATAAAAGAATTGTTGACGTGAAAGTTCTGCAATAAATTGTGGAGATTAATTATTTCAAATATAGTAGACAGTATAGGCTAACAAATATAATTGTGGAGATTAATTTTATTAAATAGAAATAAAAAAAAATTCAAATTATAAAAAACTTAAAATCTTTATGTTAAAATTAAAGGTAAGCTCGCTGCTCCGTGCCGAATATCGCTCAAACTGTGAACAAAAATGTTCAGCCTGAAAGTATGCACGACCGCACACAGTATTTCTTAAACTTTTTTATAGTAATATACTTTTTTATAGTAATGTACTTTTGCAAAACATTGTTTTCAAAAATGTTCAGCCTGAAAGTATGCACAAATATTTGTTAATTATCAATGACAATATTGGGTTTTTACAATAGTACGTTTCTGATCTTTTTTCATCCTTTTATAAAAAAGATATGACGAATTTAATCATATTCTTTTGGTGGATTATACCAAAAAATATAATTGTATCAGCCGCGAAACGATACCTGAGTTGCTACATATATGATGGTTGCAAAGCCAGTTTGTAAAAGTGTGTATGAATATGATTGTTACCAATCTCGACTTTTTGCACTTTTAAACTTGAACTAATTTTTCAACACTGCTTAATTCTTAAAGTGTTATTTAACGTGGTATATTTGTATTTTGCAAAAATCAAGCTTATAAAGAGAAAAAATTGCTTTCGGCAAATGGCTCCAAAAATGAAGTGTCGCAGGGCAGGCTTTTTAATTGAAATACTTTTTTATCGGAGTTTTTTGTATATTTAATTTTAAAAAATTTTTGATATTTTGATATCAAAAATACTCACGCATTTTGAAAATTTTCAGTACAACGACTTTTTCATTAAGCATCGTTACCAAAGAATTAGGAAAAAAGACATGAAAATCAAAGTTTGGTTTTTCGATTTAAATATCTCCGCTGCCTATTAATATATTCCATTAAAATTATTTTGGACAAAAGTTCAATAAAAGCACTTTGCAAAATTAGTTTTAACTGTACCGTTAGGTTAGTGTATATATGTTTTATGGTTTTGTCAAAAAAGGTCCAAAATATTGACTTTCTACTCAAAAAATTACTCAAAAAATTTTTTTTTTTTTGTAAAATTAAATTAAATCAATTGAAAATTGCATATCTGGCTATCTTTCACATAACGTAGCATTTATTAATAAAAATTCTTCCAACTAAGCGCAAAAATTATTTTACTGTTTGTGTCATCAGAACAACAAGGTTTGATTTTTTCCAAAATGTGGTTTTTATATTTTTTACAAAAAAAACAAATCTCAAAAATAATTTATGTGAAAAAATTACCCAAATATCTCCTTCCAATCAAAATTTAAAGCAAAAAATCTATTTTTTCATACCAGACTATTAATAAAACTTAGTTTTGTTTTAAAATGCTCTATATCCTTTGAACGCCCCCACCTCCATTTATCTCTAAGAATGCAGTTGTGTATCTAGAGTAATTACAAACATTTCGGTTTACATAAAATCTTCCCTATACTAATTATCCCTAGTATATAATCCCTAAAAAACTAAGTATTTTTTGCCATAACTGGCTTGGATAGTGCAGATTCTTTTTTATTTTTCTAATTGTTTTCTATTATCAAGCAATATATTTTAATTTTTAAAAATTAAAATCTATCAAGCAAGAAAGGAAATAGACTTTGATCAAGAAACTTTTTATCGTGTAAAGAATAGAATGGTGTTGAATAAAGAAAATATATTCTACTGTTTTTCTAAAATATATCTTGTAGACCAAGCAATTTCTTCCGTATAACACATATTTTATATTTTCGCGATAGTAAAAAAATAATGCTATGAATGGAGAAATTTATGTATGAGTGAGAACCGATGAGTTCTTGATTAGTTTATGCATAGAATGCTAGATTTTTCATTCCATGTGCATGAAAATGTTTATGTATATAATAATGTTTATATTCATATTTATAGTTATATTTAAATTAATTTTCATATTCATTTCAACATTAATATTAATTTTCATGTTCATATTCATTTTCACATTCGTATTTATAATAGTATTCCAATGTATCATGCCTACGAATGATGACTATCAATCAATATTTTTATTTCCTTACTATATTTGTCTCCAAAGATATTAAAAAAATTTTCCCTAAAATGTCTTTGAGTTGAACGCCACTGTTGTCATCTTTTTCAACTTGAGGACAGTAAAATCAGTTAGAATCCGCCCGATAGCCTTAATTGTTGCTTATGTTAATTTAGTGGTTGCACACAATCAGTCGAAAACGACGAAGAATAAAAAATGCATAAAAAAACTGTCAAAGCAGCTCTGCAAAAAAAGGAGAACAACTGCTACTACCACATATTTACAATAATATGAAATCAAAAGTATGGCTTGTAAAGCCAAGCAGCAGTGTAGAAATCGCAGCTACCTCGGCAACAAAGTTGATATGAATCTAAAAATCGGTAAGGTTTTCATTGAGGATGTAAGCAAAAATTGCTGAATATTGAAAACTTAAACAACTTATTTAAGACACATTAAATTAACAGCCCTATTCTGGCAAATTAACAAATTGTTAACCAGTATTTTGAATATTTCTATATGTTTGTTGTTTTCAAAACAAAATTTAAGGCTCAAAAATCAAAATTTGTTAATGAAATTGTCAATAACTGAAAAGCAGTTGACAATTTTTATCAAAACTTTTTATTTTTGAGCTTCAAATTTTGTTTTGAAAACAAAAAATTACAACAAACACATAGAAATATTCAAAATACTGGTTAACAATTTGTTAATTTGCCAGAATAGGGCGGTAAATCACAAAATATATTTATTAAACATTTTCAATATTAGTGTATAATTCTTTTGTTAATTTAATATTTAAATTTGGTCTTTATAAAATAAACTTTACTCTATAAACTGATTAAAAAATCACCACAATAAATGTTGCGAAATTTCACGACATTTATTGGCGATTTTGTAAAAAGATCGCGCTATGCAGCGGGTTTTTTCAAATCTGTCTAAAATTCAGACATTTTTTTAAAATTTTCTTGAGACTTCAGAGCTTGAACACATTGACGACGACTGCAATACTGCGTCAAATGTCAAAATCTTTTTACATGCTTTTCTTATGAAGTGAATGTGGTGAAAATGTAGCAACGACAATGCGTGATTGCAACAAAGTCGCTGTCATCGGCTTAGAATTGTTTCTAGTTTGACGTTAGACAACGGTGCAAACATATGGATTTGTGTATGAGCGAATGAAACAATCGTAAGATATTTCCAGATTGTTCACTTTCTTCATGCCGTTTCGCACTGTCCTCGTTGATGTGTACAAGCTATGTTTCTAGCGTTTTTTTTAAGCAAAAACAAGATTGAAAAAGATAATTTTAGAAGAGACTTTTTTAAAGGGAATGCGAGAACAATAAATGTAGGATAAAATTTTAACGCATTTCTAGTGTGAAGTATTTTAAATTTGGCTCTCTGCAATAAAACTCTATTAAATGAAGGAAATCTATTGCCAGCAATAACTGTTGTAAATTCCTGGGGATTTTTGCTAGAGTGAAGAGAAAATCAGGCAAAATTTAAGGCTTTCGAATTTAACCAAGACACCTTAATAAAACCACACAATCACACGCTGTCATTTAGTGTTCGCTCTGAGTACAACGTAGAATCCTTTTTCTTTTAATCATTCATACTTTGCGTGTTTAACGTCCCATTAACTAGACTGTCCTGCATGTCACTAGCTAATTAGGCTATTGGTTGGCTGTTGGTTTTTCTGTTTTTCTTACATGTACCAAACGCAGCGAACTGCAACTAAGTTGCTGCATAAAATCATTGCGACATTATTTATTCCGACTTAATTTTATTTCAATTACATGATAAACTATTTAAGGAATTCAATAATGATTGCGGCTTTCTGGCTGTTGCAAGATGTCATTTTCAAAATGGTACATTTGGCTTGTTCGGAGAGATTCTAGTATGTTACTTGGCTGCGTATGCAATCTCGACAGGCAGATCAATTATGCGATTTGTGGTTTAAGGTACTCGTACATGAAAGCAAGTCCAGCCAGAGTAAAGAATAAGAATTTCAATTGCTGGAATAATAATTATAAAATAGTATTTAAATTGTTATCTTTACTGCTGCTTTTAATATCATTTTCAATGTTTCGAATGTTAAGAAATATAGAAAAAGTTTTATGAATTTTAAGACAATTTAAACTTTACCTCTAGAAAAATATATGTTTGCAATATTTTCTACTTGCTTTTGATTTATATTCTTCTATTTGTGTGCCACTTTCTTTCCACTCCGCCTGCTTGCTTGAGTACTTTTCAAGTGATAGCTTCTTCTTATTCTTTTTATGTTGCTTTGAACCCAGCAAAGAAAGCTTAGCGCACAAGTGCAACGCGCGCCCATCTATGCGCGGAATCTGCATCAACATCAGCCACGAACGTGCATCCTCAAATGGTATGCAAGAACGGTGCCTTTGTGCTGGCTTTTTTACCGGGATAGCTGGCAAAAACACTCTCACACACACACACACACACACGTTTACTCACACCGTATTAATAATTTCTGGAACAACGCAAAGTTATTGAAAATTGCAACTTCTTGAAATTTTATTGCTTACCAAGAATTCGACATGTTGGCCATGCAGTTGGCTTTGTAAGGACAACAAGCTTCAAATAAAAAAAAATTAAACAACAAGAAAAGCAAAATAGAAATCGTTGTTTTATTTCACTGTGACAATATCGTGATTGAGATTTTAAGTTCCGCATTTAAGTGGCAGCAACAGAAGCATTGCGCAAAAAACACACAATAAAAGGCACAAAAAAATTTGACCAACATATCGTAAGACGTTGTTATTTGAAATTTTAATTGAAAAAGCGCAGCTACAACAGCAATTTGCTGATTTTTCAGCTAATTAAATTATTTCACATTACGGTGCACGCATTCCAAGTCATTTTGCTCGATTTCATTTAATTAATAAATTGCACTAAACACTGTACATCACAGCAGCAGCAGCACATAACAGGAGCAACTGTTGCCGCCACTCACTCAAAGCAATGCAATGCAATTAGTTGAGCTTAAACGTTAATATGGCATAATTTAGTTATTAAAACACACTTAAATAATAAAATGCGTCGGCATACATAAAAAACAGGGAGTACAGGGAAAATACAAAAACAAAAGACTTAAGACACGAACTCGTTTGAGGCAATTAAAGAAATCATTCAATTACATAAATATGTATAGCAAAAACTAACAATTTTGCTTAAACCTCTTTTGGAAATGTGCCTGCTGCCCACCAACGTTGTTGTAGCAACAACAGCAATAACAGCTTTAATTGTGCATATTTTGTTACATGCCATTCGATGGTTTTTTTTTACTTGTTTCATAGCAAAAAAAAAACATAAAGTCTAAGCTTGGCCATTAACATAAATCAACTAGAGTGAAAAACGTATTTTTAATTTTTTTGAAATAAGTCTGTTTTTAATGCCTTCTGTGTTTGTTTGGCTCAAATACATTGTATTTTAATTTCTGTTTGAAAAAAATTTTATTGACCAGGAAGTTATTTTTAGTTTAGTTTGCAAGCAAAATATGCTTGTTGAGGACGTTGTTAAAGTAATTTTAACTACATAATAATAGCAAAGCACGGTCGTAGCATCTAATCCCTGATGAATTTATGTTTATCTATGATGCAAGGCTACTGTTTTTGTGTTATATGTTGTTCTGTGTTGAAAATATTACATTTTTTATGACTGGCGTTATTTAGACAGAAGCAATTATCTTAATTTTAAGCTATTGCCTGATATAAAAATGCAACAGTTAACATACAGAACTGTGCAGTAGGCTACCATAAAAAAATTCATAAACATCCTTAAAACTAATTTTATCCATGTAAAAAGCTTTATGACCTGACTATGTGTAGAAAAGCTCATATGAGCTGAAATACATATTTTTAATGACGCAAGAAAAATTCTAATTTCAATTTAATATTATCATCATGTGATCTTTAAACGAAGTGTGATTAATTTTATTGCCTGAAGCCAAAAATCTTAGTTTATAGAAAAGTCTATTAAGATCATAAACTAAATATTCGGTCCAAATATTAGGGTTTTTTCTAATACAGACTTATTTTAAACATCCAACAGGCTGGGTTGAGGATAGTTTAAAATTTATTTGAATTTTTATTTCATCAAATATTAATTCTCTCCATGACAAACTCCCATGTTTTAAATAATATGCAATTGCTAAATGGCTATACTTTAGAGTCTGCAAGTATTTTCAAAACATTGCAAACTTTCTTACAAAAAAAGACATAAATAATTAAAAATTAAAATAAAGAAAATTAAAAATTTTCTAAGACAATATTTAATACCCACTATACATTTTTACAAAATCATTTAAAAAATGTATAGCTTTACTTAATCATATAAGAAAATAATAATTGAAATCGAAATAAACAAACAAATACGTATTTCTTCTTGGCATATAAAAAGAATTATTAAGAAATTTTCTTATGAAAAATCATTTTAACACTAACCTAGGACAATGATTTAGATTATGTTTTCAATAAAAAGTACAACAAGCACTGCAAAACTTTTTGGACATTCCTTTAGCGATTTTTAAAATTAAAATTTAACTGAGCTATTTGCTTGAATAGTAAAATTTTGGTTTTTTAAAGTGCTGTCTTTACATTATTGGCATTTGAGTTTTGCATAAAGCTAAATTTTTTCTTCCTGAACCAAATTTTGCACGCTTTTGAAAGCTTTTTCTTTTTTATTCACTATAAGCTTTTTTATTTTTAATAAATAATTGTTTAAAATAATTTCTTTTTATAGATTGGTATGCACCTCCAACACATATATATTTTTCTAACGAAGCTTTTTACATCTTCAGCCTTAACCTTACTTAATGATACGTCACTAGTTTAGGAGAAGTTCACACCAAAGTTATTGCCTTTTTTATATATTTATACATATATCGGCTTCATATATGGCCAATTTATCAGGTTATATAGATGCAGCAACAAGCATTGTTGATTTTATTTATTTTTTACCGAGGAAATAGATATGCGTATTGCTTAATAAACGCTTATTTAAACACGGTTAGAAATCTTGGAATAAATTTTAATACAAGCAAAGTATTGCAGAGATTTTTAATACAAAAAAGTTTTAATTTAATACTTCTCAATTTATTACAAAATTTTTAAATTTATTTTATTTTACATTTTAATACAGATCAAGTGTTACAACTATATCTTATATTCTTGGAATCAATTCGATACTATGGTTAATATTGTATTTTATATTTAAGACATGTTGTGTTATATTTCAATAAAATTTTGTATTAAATTTTAATACAATTAAAATATTAAAACGATATTTTATACCCTTTGGAATTAATTTGATAAAATGGTTAACATTAAACCTTATTTTTTTATATGAAATCAGTGTTAAAAATTAATAGGAACTGAGCATTAAATTTAAATACATATTTTTATAAAAAATCATTTTTATATATTTGGCCAGTATTTAATTTTAATACAATTAGTATAATTTAGTGTAAGCTAAAAAGTATTAACATTTATTCCAAGATTTCTAACCGTGTACTTATTAACAGTAGCTTATGATGCATTACATCAAAGAGCAAGCGTTTTAAAGATCTAAATAATGTGTGTCAAATTTACGAGTTGAACTGATTAGTTTTGAGGAAGCTGAAGACTGTTAAAGTAGAGCATTATTATGACTTACACCTCAGGCGTGAATTTTATAGCACAAAGCAAAAGAAACCTATAACAAAATATTTAGAAATAAATTGTATTCGTTAAAGCAGCGTAATAATATTGAATTACTTTCATGTATAACAGTTATTTATCTCTAAGCTGCATTCTAAGCTTCGAGCATATTTATTAAAGCACATGAAGATGATTTATGTGAGTTTTTATACTAAAGTTGGTTTGAAAAAAATTTTTTTGTATAGATTGCTAGCAGTTAATATTTGCGTAGGAAGATACTGAAGTAGTTAGTTTATCTAGTAAAAATCTTAGGAAATCATTGAAATGCTTTGATTTACAGCTAGTTGTTGAGGTTTGTGTCTTAAGTCTTTCGTTTTAATAGAGCATAAAACTGATGTGGAATGTAGTGCAAAATGCTTTTTGACTAGGATGTTCAAGCAATTTTAATTAAAATACTAGGCATTTAGTAGTCTAGTCTATTGATTAGCATGTTATAAAGAGTTATGAGCAGACACTTAGCACGTAAAGCAGTCAAGCTTCATCATAAAAATGTTTTCCAGCACATTGTAATGACAAATTAATATGCGTACATGTCAAAGTTTACAAAACGTAAAATATATTGAATGCAAGCACACACACACACATACACAAACACACGAGGCACTTAATAAAAGGTAACCACAAAGCAACAGTTTTCTGCTGCTTCAGCCAACGCAACGCACCATTTAAATGTGTGTTTAATATCTTGTTTTAACATGATTTTTGCATTTAGCTAATCGGCTGCTGAAACTGAGCATGTGCACATTTGCAATTATAACAGCTACAGCTACAACAACAAGTGCCAATCTTATTGCTGCTGATATTGTTGCTGTTATGTTATGCTTGGCAAAGTGCCATTTAAATGCGCGTAAATTAAATGCGGGTTCACGCAGCAGCTACAAAAGTAACAGCAAAGCAAATGCGGCGTAGCAGAAGCTGTGCAAAAATGCAGGAAGCTTGGCAAATATTGAGGCTTGCAGCAAAAACACAAAAAATAAAAACAAAAATAAAGCTAAACTAAATTAGCACAAAATTAAAAGCATGCAAGAAAATCAGCAGCAGCAGCAAATTATGCTGGCATTGAACAGTAGGAAGCCAGCAGCAACAACAACAACAACAAAAAATAAAAGCATTTGCAAAAGCAACGGCCACTTGGAAAAGCCAAGCTAGAAGCATTAGAAAGGTAGGCGATGCGCAGTCACAGCGCTCAATTTTAGAGACCCCACAAGAAAATAAGAACGTGAGACATTTGCAATTGACTTTCGCCGCTTGCAAGAGGACAACAAAAACAACAAAAAAACAAACAGCAGTAGCAAAAGCACAAAATAAATAAACAACTTTAGCAGACTTCTAGGCGCTGCATCATTGTTCTGTTGTGGCAGCACACACTACTGCTAATGCTGATGGTTTGCGGTATATAAAACAAGCTAAATAAATAGTTTGAGTTGACGGTGCCAAAAAGTGCCGGAAAGACAAACAAATATATTTCAGAAATAAACTGAAATAAAACATAAAAAATATATGAGTTTTTAAAATGCGGGATAGAAAAGTGATGTTGTCTGTTACGATAAGCAGCAAAACAAAAGACTTAAGACACAAACTTGTTCAACTGAAACTAAGACCTTGCATAACATTTGAAGGCATTAAAGCAATGCGTGACAGGAAAACGCAACGACAGCGCAAGGAGGAAGTGTGAATATCACAAATTTTGTAAAGTTCCTGTTATAGTTTTTTATTAATTTTTATATTAGAAAATTTTGTTTGTGGAATATGCGAAATTGGAAACGCATATTATCCAATTAATTGAAACATAAAATATTTCTAAAAAAAGAGTTAAAAAAATAATATATTCATATGAACACTTAGGCTTAAATCAACACAAACCCTTTTACAGTGCACAAAATTTAAAAAATATTCATAAAAAAAATATATGCCAAGAAAAAACAACATTACATGCAACACCTTGCACATGATTTAATTACAACCATTAAAATGAGGTTTGCACGCACATAAAATCCACCAAACCAAAGTGTTTGCAAAAACATAAATAATTGAAAAGTAACCTACATACAATCCCCTGAAAACTACATGCAATCTTAATACAATTAAAATCGCATAAACTTTAATTAAATCTGCCACAACAATTGACTGTTTATTGGCTTCAACTTCAAGTTGGCTCAAGAAATACATAAACTACAATAAGCCAGCGAAATTTTAATGGCAAGTTATGAACATTAAATCAAGCAAAAGTGCAGCAAACGTTATTAATGCTCAGACATTGGTCATAATTAGAGCTACACTTAAACTGCTGCCTTTATTTGGTGCACATTCAGTACACAATAACTGTCAATTTTGTCTGCACAAAACCATAATAGCCTTTTTGTATTGGCCATATGTCAGATATTTATGTCGGAAATTTGCAAAAACAGACGAGCACAATTTATGACACTCCATGCGCAAATATCAAAATTTTCTGTGCAGCAAATTCAAGTAATTGCAAAGCTCGCTCTTCGATCTTGCCCTAGTTGGATAACAATGCGTCGTCGAAAGCAAAAGAAATGTTCTAGATTGTTGCTGTGATAGACACATTTGAAGCGAAGCAAAGCGCCAAATTAGTTAACATTGGCACAAATAAGGTAGACACCATGATGGCAATCGATAGGCTGCTGTTTGGGAGGCTGCTCAACTTATACAAACATGAGCTTACAAATATAAGAAAAGCCAGAAAAAATAAGCCATAATTTTCAACAATTGAAATTAAGGGCAAAGGAACTCTAATTTTATATACATAAAAATAAATAAACTGGCCATTTCAGCCCTTGGAAGGACTTTGACCTAGCTTCTATTGATCAATTGTGTTGTGCGTTTTATTAAAAAATTGATCACAAATGATCGAGAACTGGATCTACGTGTTGTATGCCGACTCCGAATGGCTTATGTTCTCAAAAAGCTTTACATGGCAATTTTTAATCTCTGAATTTTGCCATTGTCTGCAGAAAGGTGACAGCCGATATAAAATTCATTTGATATAAAAAAATTTCTGTCGGATGTCGACTGAGCGCGAGATCTCTCAGTTTAAAAATTAACATGAATTGGTGCGTCCATACAGTTTGTATATAAATGATCAAGATCTAAGCCTACAAGTTTTATGCCGATTCTGAACGAGCAAATCTCTGCTTTTGTTCTTTTGCTAACTAAGCAAAAATCTTTGAAATTAATTTTGTTGACTTACTACAACTTATCATTATGAGTTTTTATATACATGAACCATCACAGAATTTTCTGTAGAGCGGTGGGACAATGGTCTTTATGAAAATTTTACGTATTTGAAAAGACTTCATTTGTGCTACACGGAGATAAGAAATCAAGAATTCTAGGCATGAATCGAGCAAATTAGCTCACTCATACATGAAATTCTCAATTAGGAAAGAATTTCTTAGTCGAACAAATATTTTCTTAAGATTTCAGTATATTTTTTCTTAATTTTATTTTATAAATTATACCAACTTATAATAATTTGCTTGGTCCCAGTTGAGGATGTAGTCTGGTGTTCCGGCTTAATTTTCAAGGTTTAATTCGGGGAATTTTTATTTATAACAAAATAAATTACAATCATTTGAACTTATATTCATGTTATTATTGATATCTCAAACTATACAACGAAATTTTTTGGAGCTTATTTTACGATATTTTCTTACCGCCAACGACAAGCAAGACACGAGAAGCAATAGAGCTTTGTATAGAAATAAGAATGCTGCTTGTGTCTTACTTGTCTTTTCTTTGCGTTTTCGGTATACAAAATAAAGAAGTAAGGTGTTTTTTACGTCTAAAATAGACACCTAAAAAAGTGTGTGGCTGGCCTAGGTTGATTACAGCACTTGAAGTCATTTGAAACAAAAAGTTTTTTCAAAGAAACAGAAATTTGAAAAATCGCTTTTTTTAGCTGAAAGTATGGGTACAAAATAAAAAAAAACTATTAAAACTGAACAATTCTGCTTTTTGCGAAAACCATTGACGTGTAGAATACCCACCATCGGCTCGATACAATTTTTAAGCTCCCAAGCGTTGTTTCGAAAAAAATGCTTTTAAAGTTTTCACAACATACATCGCGAGTTTTGAGACGATCTCGACTATGTACTATAACTTCGTTAATATTTTTAATTTTTATCTGAATTTTGTACAGTATGCTTCTAACATATTCTACTTTCGAAATACTAAAACACTAAATACTTTGAAACTCGAACAACACACTACATCCTTAATTACTTTCTTATGATGAAAACATTTTATTTGCTGTGAGAAACTTTTATTATTTTTTTTAAATTACGATTGAAGGTTTTCTGTATGACCTTGTTATTTATTATGTTGATTTTCTATAATTTAAATACAAATTCTAAATGTTTGATAGTTCAAATAATTCTTGATTTTAAATACAAATTCTAGTTGTCTGATAGTTTAAAATCGTTTATTGAGCTATTGTTTTTCATATTGAAAATGTTGTTGTTGTTGTTTCTTTGGAAAAAATTCGTGAAAGCAATTAATTGTTCTAACCTGATCTAAAACTAAATCAACGATTTTAAACTATCAAACAACTAGAATTTTTATTTAAAATCAAGAATGATTTAAACTATCAAACATTTAGAATTTGTATTTAAATCATAGAAATTCAACATAATAAATAACAAGTTCATATAGAAAACTTTCAATTGTGTTCAAATGGTAGAGCCAGACCAAAAAAACACTGAAACAGGCTGAAGAATTTTCAGCAAATGTAAAACAACTTTAGCAACCATGCTTTGTTCGTGGCGAACTCCAACAGACTGTTGGACTCCATAATAATAACATTAGTATAAACTAAAGAAAAGCAAAAAGAACAAAGGGCGAAAAACTGAGAAATTGACACTGAAATCTCATCGCCTCTGTGGTGTAGTGCGCTAAAATGCGCTTGCACGGTGACCACGGCCCGGGTTCGATTCCCGGCGGTGGCATCACAAAGATTTCTGATGAAGCGTGTAGCAGGGCCGAAATTGCAATAAAATCAGCTAGTGATGTTTTCCTTTTCATATTGAAAATGTTGTTGTTGTTGTTTCTTTGGAAAAAATTCGTTAGAGCAATTAATTATTTTTTTCAATTATAATAATTAATAATAAAGAATCTCGTTTGTTACAAAAAAAAACCTAATCTTTTTCAAGGGTGAAAGAATTGTTTAATCCATGTAAATCCTGTACTGAAAAGTAGCACATTTGGCTTAACTTAAAAAATTATATACTTAGCAAGGAAGGCATTTGCATAAATGGAATTGGCTTTTGTCACTTAGGTATTTCTTTATACACTATTGCCAATTCTTTCGACACAAGAAAGTTTTATATATCGTAAAGAAGGACTGTTTTTCGACTTTTTCGACTTTCGAGATTTTGACGATTCACTAAAAAATTTTTGAATTGATTTGAAATATTCTTGAATCATTCAAAATATTTCTCAATATAAATATTTCTCAATATAAGAAAATTATTTCTCTCAGTGATAAAACAATTTTTTTTTTATCAAATCGAATTTTTTCTGCAAATTTTTTAGTTACTCATTTCATTTAATAATATGTACCGGTAATTCTTACAAAAGCCTAAGTCAGAAATAAAAAGAAAATATTTTATCGTTTGACTTTCATAAATTCATGTCATATTACCATAATAAAAAGCAACTTTTAAAAATTTTAAGCAATTTTGCACACACATATAATTGTTATAAATATTTTCGTCAAACACGTATGAAAACATTGATTTTATATTTATAAATATTTTAAGTGCTTAAAAGAAAAAATAATGGAATAGAATCGTGATTAAGAAAAGAAGTAAAAATCTTTGCAGAATCAATGTAGTCACTTTTTCGAATTTTGCTATTTGCAAAATAGTAGCAAACAAGCGCGTCGGAAGCTAATTTCATCAGAGGGGCAATACAAATGGGGGTGCAAAAAAAGTCACCAAAATTTAATATGAATAAACAAATTTTTTGTTTGAAAAAAAGGAAAAATATAAAACTAAATAAAAAATATTAAAATTTAATTATTTTTAAAAGTTTTCCTAATCACGGTTGCCACTTGCTTATTTTTTGTTGTACCAAATTCTCCGAAAAAATATAGTGTACCAATGTACCAATTTTTTTTTAATGAAATCATTTGATAAAATTTATTATAATAGTTCACTGGAGTTTATTTGTTTACATATCAAACATAACAAAAATATTAAGTTATATTATACGCTATTAACAAAATAATAAATACATCAAAAAAGTTCTTTCGCTGGCCAAATATAAAAAGATTCATAGCGTTCGACACACAATTTTTTAGAGAGCTTTATGTTGTTAAGTGTTTTATATTCTAATTTATTTCTTAGCTTAGTTTTAATCAGGCTAAAATAACTAGAACTACGTGGAAGGCAAATCAAACTACTTACAAAATGAATAAAATCATTAAAACAAATTTCCCAAAATCCATTCTTCACGACCCAGACTTTTTTTCAAAATACCCAAATTTTTTCCCAACATCATTACAATTTTAAAAACTAATACTTGAAACCTGAACAAGATTCCTCGGAGTCACAATAACGTCAGGGTAGCATTCTATAAGATGATATTTTAATATGAATTACTGAATTATGGCAATAAAGAAATTGTGTTTTCTGACATAACTTGTGAAGATGTTATTATATTCAAAACATTTAGATCTTCTTTACCAATATCGAACTAGTCTTTAATTTGTTTTAGAATATCTGTGGTAATAAGAGAAAAGTTTTCTGATTGAGATATTTTTCTGTTTTAGTGGAAATTCTCACAAAAAATCCTTAAGTCTCAAAAAATGTCTCAAAAACTGTGATTTTTAATATATATGACAAGAAAAGCATGTAAACTTTCAACTTTTAGAACTTAATGCAATGAAAGTTCCACTAAACATAAGTCTAAACATTTCTACAGTGCTACCAAATTTCGCTTTTTGTAACAAGTTGTTAAATTGTAAATCTTTTACAAAATGTACCAACTCGGAAAATAATGCACCAAGATACCAAGTTAAAATAAATGTACCAATTTTGGTACAATTGTACCAAAGTGGCAACCGTGTTTCCAATTTCGATATTAGAGATAATTTTTAATATGAAAATATATGAAATAATTTTTGCTTTATTTTGCTTTATAAGGTACAAAAAGTTATATCAATTTAAATTCTTCCAAAATCGAATTCAATTCTTCGGTTTTATCTTTGTGAATGTGTATAAGTGCCGCATGAGTGAGTCGTTTCTGTGTCATAGTTGCTGGAAGATACGTTTTAAGTCGTCTTAGTGCACTAAAAGAACGCTCAGATGAAGCTGCTGATGCAGGCGCAGTCAAAACCAAAGCAACAAGTTTTTCAACTTCATTTAATAGTTTTTTCAGAGTATCTGAATTTTTTTCAAATTGGAGTTGCAGTAGAAACTCCACATTTTGTTCTATCTTTTTGCAAGCACAGAGAAAGAAAATGGCTATCCGAAAGCATGCTTATGAAGAAGAGAGAAAGAAGAGCAAAAAATGTAATAAAAAAATATTACCTTTGTAAAAAAACTGATATTTTGAATAGCTTTTGAAGTTTTCTTTTTAAATTGTTTATCTAGCTAAATAAGGGGGGCAACTGCCCCCTCTCCCTCGCTTGTTACGCCAATGGTAGCAAAACACAACATTTGTAGTAAAACCACATATAATTCCGCTTTTGTTAAGCAGAGTTGTGTCTATTAGCTATTCAAAGGGAGTACACTACATGAAGCAAAGAAGATTACGGATGAGTTCGTTTAGCTATTAACGCAATAGCTGTGGAGTCTGCTGTTAGTTGTAGTACGTGTGTATGTGACAACCAGCTGCTACATGAATTATTGTGCATTATGTTAAAAAAGTAAGGTTTACCAATTTTATTTTTAAATTATAAAATAATTTAGAGAAAAATATATTTGATTCAAACCTTAGCCAAATAAACGCAGACGCATAGATTCAAGGAACTGTCTCAAGGAATGTTTTTAAAATTGAACGAAATAAAAATGCAACTAACGCAATTAAAATAACTACAATTTATTAAAAAAAATTTCTGTAGTCTAGTGGAAAGAGGGCAAGTGCCTTACCATCGGCCTTCTGTGGACTTAAAACTTTTAAAAATACATTTTTTTATTAAAAACGCTTTAAAAGTTTTAAAAATGTGAATCCAACGCTTCAAAGCTTGTTAAGCAAATGGTTAAACACATAAATTCATAAGCAAAAACATTTTAGGAACTATCGTACTTCGCCTTGGCTAATAAAAAATAATGGACCAAATATTTCAAGGGAAGTTTAAAACAAGAAAAGAATAACTCATCTCTTTACATATCTAAGAAAATCTTTTTATTAAAGTTTTAATCAGAAATAAATCCTTTTTAAGGTCACAGTACTAATTCCAAGGCGAGTGTTAATTTAAACATATGTTCCAAAACTCTTTTGAAATTGATACGTATTTTAGCTAATAAAAACCAGGCATCAAAATATTATTAATTGTAGGACGATTAATTTTGTGAAGCTGCTCCACTTTACTTTTGCGGTGCCAGCAAATGGTCCGTTCCGTCTTAGCTAAGGTAATCAGTTCAGTTTCGTTAAAGGCGGCACCTTTTTTTGCTGCAGTGCAGAGTGTGCATTGGTAACACTTTAAAAATGCCTGTATCGGAGATGAATGACCAACATAAATTAAATATTATAGCTGGTTACGCTTTCAGCCTTTCGCCCATTTGTCGATGTCGAATTTGGAGCATTTTTAAGGCCTGAATTATTGTATTCAGGTAATAAGTGAGTGCATTAGCCAACCTTATTTTGGACCAAAATTTAATATATATAGATAATATAAAAACGTTGTGGAAATTAGATAAATATTTGAAACTAAGCCTGCAGTTAACAGTAAATATTCAATGCCAAGCCCAGCTTGATACAGAAAAACTTCCATAACTTATGCAAACGTAAAAAATATAGACATTAAAATATTTGTCAACAATGGGAATTGGTGCACCAGGTTTTCCCACCCACTAGACGATGCATTTAATCAAATGATCTTTACAACAACAACAACAACAACGACAATAGTAAACAAAACAATGCCAACAAACAGTATTTATTATTGGACTGCATTTAAATGCAGCAACAGCAGTTTCAGCAACTAAAAAAATAGCTACAACAACATTTGTTTGTCGTGTGCAATTTTTAGCAGAACAAGCCAAAAACTTAAAGATAGCAGTAACAACAACAAAATTCGGACCAATAATTCGTGACTCAAATGAACCGCAAAAAATCAGAAACAGAAGCAATAAATGAAAAGTTAAACTACAGTTTAAGCAGAAGAGTGGGAAAAGAGAAGACAAATGAAAAGCAAACAACAGAAAACATTGCAAAGAAATATGTTACAGCTACTGATAGAGCTTCTGCAAGCGGTGGGTGAGCTTTATAGGTTACAACAAAATATACTTACTCACTACAGTTTTATACAAAAATTATGTTAACAGAATTTAAAAATGTTCAAAGACAAAACAGAAGCAACCCACAAAAATTGCACTTACCTCAAAATTATGCAAAATTATTTAATGCATGATTTGGGCCAGAAAAAGAGCAGCAGCAGCAGAAGCCTTTTCTAACATAATACAATTTGCCAGTACAATTGTTTTGCCAGAAAGGTTTGAAATTCAATTCTACTTCCTTACAAAACGAGCAAAAAAACAAACTTATTTATATTGATATTTATTGCCGAAAAGTGCCGTTCAACAAATCATTAAAACTCAGCACAATATTATCAGAACTTGCCATCATATCAAAGACGGGCCAATAAAATTCAGCTGATTAAAATCGACGCTCCTTTAAAGACCATCATCCGATCGACCGACTTTGAAAGCGCGGCGGCGTTGGTGATGACAACAACATATTTGAATGCTAGAGCGGCTGTGGTGGCTGGCTTTGTTGGATGGGTTGGCGGCAAAAATTAAAAGCATTAACGGACAGCGGAAAAAACTAAATACAACAACAACAACAATATTGCATAGTAGTAGGAAATTATATGGGTGGAATGTCAAGTGGTTGACTTTGGAATATATCGCCAAAGCGATCGCATCAATTTGCAGTAGGTGTTGTTGCTGTTGTTGTTGTTGTTGTTGTTGCCATAGCAGCTTCAACTAATAGCATTTCTCGTTACTTGTTGTTGCGCGGTAGGCAAGTCAGAGGAAATTGAACTGTCGAAACTATTTCATGTCACAACGATTTGGCAAACAATTTGTGACATTTGAATGGTCTTTGATGGTACCTTTTATTTTATGCTGCTTCTGCTGCTGCAACATCTTCTATTGCCTTCCTTTTAGTTTTATTTTTTTTTTTTTTTTTTTTTGCTAAAAAGCTGTTTTTTTTTTGGGCGGGCACAAATTTATGTTACTCAAAAACAAAAAAAAAATAAAATACCCAATACCTAGTCGAAAAAGAAAAATATTTAAGACAAATCTTGTGCTTTTATCCAGCTCTGGCTGCTCTTTATTGATGCGCCTGCGCGTACGCACTGTCAAAGGCTGTTAAATTAACATTTCAACGCGTTCGACTTTTGACAATTGTTTGCCGGTGAAGAAGAGAATGTGTGTCACGTGACTGCTTAATATGGCTAACTTTGGCGCGCTTGTGGGTTGGAAGAAAGACAATTTTTTTTTAATTCCACACTGAAACGTGTAAATTTTATTGCTAAATCAATCTGTTTGGCATTTGACATTAGATGAAATGCTTAAAAGACGGTCAACATTGTTGAGAATCTTTTCAGGAAAGACAACGTGTCACAGAAATGCCCATAAAAGTTCATTGTTGACCGCAATGGCGCCATCCGGAATTGACACGTGTCATTTGGAACAAATATTATGGGTATAAAAATGAAAATAAATGTGTAGCTTTGACTGGATTTTTTTATAATAAAAGACTTGACTATACCTTATTTGTATGGGAGATTTTAAAGTTTAAATCAAAAATCGAATTACGAATCGAATTTAGGCAAAAGCGAATTTAGCTTTGGTTGGCCTAAAAACATTTCGTACAAAATTTGGTCCCGATTGGACCACGATAAATGTTCACGACGGCTATCCTAAGGGGCAGTTTATAAAAAATTAACTGTGCATACAAAATTACTTTAACTTCAATTACTTTAAATTTAAAAAAAACAAATGTGCCATGCCATAGAACTTCACAGTTATTTGTTCTAGCCAGAAAATATATGCAATATTTTTACATACAAAAAATTGGAACCCCTTTTTAAAAAAATGTTTTGGATTAAGAATTTATATCTTTGAGCCCAAAATTAATAAATCAAGTTTAAAGCATAAGGTAATGGAGTTGTGGAAGAATTTTTAATATAAAAAGTTATTTGATTCATATGTAATTGAGAATTTAAGACTACAGCTATAAAAATAATTGGACTGTTAGATAACAATCCAAATTTATGTGCTTTATCGAGTATGTTTTTTACTCCGAATATTCTTTAAAGTGTCCTATGTAAAAGGGTCTTTCAAGTATTACGTAAGCCCTTCTCCTCGTCAGCAAAAGAAAGCAAAGCTCTTACCCCTCTCCCATGCTTACGGAAACATTGGTATATTCATTTTTCAATGTGTTCTGGTTTCTTTATTGGTTCATGAGCAGCAGTTACAATTTTAGAAATAAGGAATAGGCTTGGAATAAAGGACTTTAACGCACATAATATTTGTTTAATTTAGGCCACTAACTATCAAATTCATCGTACGTTGCGGTTGTACTTGCCGCTCCACTAACGTTCAAACAGCGAAGTACGACTTAGTATCAAACATAATTTTTTTGTAACCATATTATTAGCGATGGACACAGATGTGGTAGTGAGCGATGTTATCTTCTTGACGAACAAATTATAATAAATAAATCCGACAAACACTACCACTAACTATCAAATTTATCTCACGATGAGACAAAAGATTGAATCGTTTTGATCTTCGTCACATTGTCTGTCAACGAGCGCAGATTGTACAATAAATTTACTAGTTAGTGGCCTACATAAGCAAATAAACGTATCCATTATTTTCGGGAATCCCTGAAAATGTTTTTCGTTTTCAAGAATAGAGAAGTAGGGATATGTGTTCAAACCAAAATCGACTAAATTTTGTAAAAAATCCGAAAAAGTCAAAAAATAAATATTGCTGATGCTGACACTATTTATATGGATTTTTCTAAAGCATTTAATCAAATTTCTCATGCTCTATTAATTAAAGAGCTAGAAAGATTGGGTTTTCACTCAATTTTTCTGGAGTGGCTGGAATCCTATTTATCAGATAGACAATGCGTAGTGCCGCTTGATAACGTCAAATCTTACTCTTTTTATGCAACCTCTGGTGTTCCGCAAGGGCCATTACTTTTTTTGTTATTTATTAATTGCATAACCTCAATTCTTTCTCATTGTAGATATCTACTCTACGCCGATGATCTAAAGATTTTCTTTAAAATAAGTAATATTAATGACACTTTACTCTTACAGAATGAAAAAGATTAATATTATATTTGGTCCTGTAACAATGGTCTTTTATTAAACCTTAGTAAATGTGTTTCTATGAATTTTTCTAAATTTGATGCAATTTTTCCATCCTCTTATTATATTGCCAATTCTGTATTAACTTCCGTTTCTCAATTCAAAGACTAAGGTGTAGTTTTTGATAGTAAATTTACTTTTACTTCTCGTCTTGACTTCATTATTCCAAAAGCTTATGCTATGCTGGCGTTCATTCGTCGTAATAGTGCATGCTTTCTGGATCCGTATACTTTAAAAGCTCTGTTTAATTCTCTTGTACGCTCGAGGGTAGAATACGCTGCGATTATTTGGAACCCATCTTACGAGGCTCATAGTTTACGGCTTGAAAAAATGCAGAAAGCTTTTACAAGGTTTGCCTTACGTTCTTTTAATACGGTTACCTCCCTCATATAAAACCCGATGCCTCTTAAGGCCCTATTCTCCTTCAGCTTGCTGTTTTTGGACCCTTTTTGAAAAAATTCTCATTTGAAAACGCAAAAAAATATTTGAATTTTGTTTTTTTTATTGAATTAGTAATGAATGAAAGAAAATAAAAAAATTTTTTTCGCCGCGATATAGGGGCTGTCCATAGATGATGGCACCGTCAAAGTTGGCCCTCAAAAAAAAAGGCATGGTGCTGGCGGCCACGATTCCGGCCCTCAGGAGCGTCTGAAAAAAAAACAAATATAGGGTTATGATAAACATAGATGTAATTATGGCCCGTAGTAAAATAAAAATTTTGCGATTTTTTTTGACAAAATGGCGGCCACTTGAAATTGACAAATCGAATTTGGACCCATTTTTTTGTAGTTTAGTGTAAAAAAAAAATAGTAAAAAAAATCGCAAAATTTTTATTTTACTACGGGCTAGAATTGTGACAATTCTACGTCGATTAAATTTTGTTTCATCCAAATCGGTTTAGTGGAATCGTGGCCGCCAGCTCGAAAAACGTGGTTTCGAGATAAACGCGTTCAAAGTTCAAAGCAACATAAAAACTACTCATTTTAGCGAAGACATGACCCCACAAAAATGGCCATATCTTCTAAAGTATTTCGAATTTCAAAAAACCCTTTTAGGGTTATATTCTTAAATGTCCAAGCTATAAAAAAATGCAAAAAAAAAAAGTCGAAAAAAATTTTTTGCTGAAAGAGAATAGGGCCTTAATAGGTTTAAAACCACTGGAGAAAAGAATAAGTATTTTTACAGGCTGTCTAGTCTGCTGTGTGATTGACTTTATGCAGAATTATTATTGTTGCTGTTGTTGCTTTTTTCAATAAATTATTTGACCTAAAGCTCTAAATTATAACCTTGTCTTGTAAGTTAAGTTATGTAGTTTTTCATAAAAAAATCAAAACATTTTAAGATCTGTTTTTTTTTTACTATTTTTCTCAAAAAGCTACTTTCTCCTTGCGGGAGAGGATAACATTCTTTTTTTCCGACAATTTTTTTTTTAGATCTTCAAAAATGTAAAAAAAAAAACTTTAATATTCGATACGTCTTAATGCACAGCCCCTTACAATTTCAAGGACTCAGAAGGGAGCTCATCGGAGACAAAATTAAATTTAGATTTATGTTTCTACAAAAATGCAAATAAAGTTAGTTTTTATTGTATATGTGTTTTTTTAAACACATACATTCCAATTAATTTTACAAAATATAAATTTAACAAATTTTAAACTGGGCTTTTTCGAAAATCAAATATGTGTACGACTAGTTAAAATCGTAAGGTGGTATGGACTTTGTTTTTTATTTAATTGTTACCTAAAATGAGCTACAAAGCATAAAAGTTGGATAAAAAGTATCAGAGTCGTAATATTTCACTTTTCGAAACGAATTTTATTTTCGATTTGCAATAAAAAAAAATCTTAAAAATTCGAATTTGAAAAAATTGCAGTGAAATCTTATTGAAATATTTTCTGAAATACCACTTAACCCATTAAGAGCCATTTGAGTACAGCAAATTATTTTTAACTTTTAAAGTTTTCTTTGTTATTAAGCATTAGTGATTTTTTTTTTGTTAATTGCCAATTGTTAAGCGGGTCAATTCAATTTGTTTCTCATCTTTTTTTTAAATATGATTTCTTAAAAAAATAAAAAAAAAAATTTTTTTGCTATTTTAGTTTGTTTTCTATTGTAAAATAAACATTTTTTAGACTTTTTACTTTTACTTTTCATTGGGCTGTTAAGGGGGTCCTCTGGTAATCTATGCCAAATTTTAGCCTTTTTTCAAAATATTGTGGAAAGAGAACGAGTAAAGATATTTTAGTTCCGTTTTTTGATTTGGGTAGCTTAATTTATTGAAAAAAAATACGAAATTTTGAAAAAGTGAATTTATGGACCGTTCAGAAAGTTCTCGGCCTGGTAACGAGGTTCTCCGGAAAAAAGGTGGGTCCAAATTGCGCACGATTCCAAGAGTAAACATCGTCTGAAAAAAAAAAAAAATATTCAGTTACTTAGAATGAATGTCCCTATAGCCCCTACCTCGGAAACAAAAATTGAAATTTTTTTAGGGGGGGAGCCGCCACTTTGAATATGAAAAATCGAATTTCGACCTTTTTTTTTGTAGTCTAGTGTAGAAAAAAAAAAGTAAACATTATTTTTTCGGCAAGTTTGAGGTAGGGGCTATAGCGGCGTAAATTCTGCGTCGTTTCATGCCTCATATATCAAAATCGGTCAAAAACTGTTTGAGTTATCGTGCGCAAAGTTTTGAAAAACATGGTTTCGAGAAAAACGCGTTTAAAGTTTTGACTTCAATTTTGAGGCACACAAATGACATTAACACATATTTTTTTAATACAATACTTACGAATATTAATCGGCAATTCCAGCCCAATAAGTGTGCCTTCCTCCATCTCATAAAACGAGTTTTCCATGGCTTTTTGGGCTCTGCGGGCTGTGCGACCCTCTTTCGATGATGCGTACGTTTTTAGCTCTGAGCGTTGAAGTCGTTTTCCGTCGCGAGATTCAGCATACATCTCGGCTTGTGGGCCGATGACAATACCCATTGTTGACATTATTTTTAAAATACTTGTGAAGCCTTCGTTGAAAATGCAGGTTGCCAGAAAATTTGCGATTTCGACTGTGGTAGCACCACAGTGGATATGTTTCGGCGCAAAGGTCCACAAAAGCGAGTTGAACGATTCGTTACAATTTTGCGTTTCACCTCCAGTGCATCGGTTGAGTAGATCGTCGGATGATAACGCTTCGTATATGGGCTTCATTACTTGCAGAACCTTTCCATCAAGTGGGGCGTACGTGTGGTGAAATGAGGCTAATGAGCCTTCTGCTGCTGACTTTTGATAGGCGCACCAGCTGGACTCACCAGGTGGGCAATAAATATGTTGTGGATTACTATCACTTGAACTTTTGTGATAATATGTTGACCATATTTCTTTTCTCATGTTTTCCACAGAGTCCTTATTACGTCGAATAGCAAGTCCATAGTAAGTAGTCAGCTCGCTTATGACTTTGTCTGTCAGTTTGCCAGTGCCTTTTCCACCGATGCCTATGTTTTCTTTTTTGGCCTTGCGCAGCCGTGTGCCCATGCGTTTTTGCACGTGAGCGATGCACTCCTTTTTTGTGACAACGGGGTCGCCGTTATACGGATCAAGGTCTATAATGGCCTTGAAGGTTTTGCTGTCGCCATCGCCAATATATTTTTCATATTTTATGCCATATTTTTCGATCGATGAGGCAAACATTTCCTTCACGGCATCTACCTCCATCTTGCCCGCACTCCCACTGTGGTTGTTTGTGCATGTTTTCTGGTGCGATTCGTACCATTCTTCGAAGTCTGCAGAGTCATTTTTTTTTCCCCACATTTTGCATGCCTGGCAAAGGCTTGATTTGACAACGGAGTCAACCACTTTTTTGGTATGTTTACCGACGAGCGTAGTGACACCAAAAAGAGACGAGAATCCCCGTTTTTTCCAGGTGCCATCCCCTGAAACGGTCAGCACTGAGGAGTCACAGTCAGGATTTTTTTCTTTCTGCTGTTCCTGCTCTTCTTTAACCGCATTCAACAGGCACTGCTTGTAAACTGCTTTAGCAGACACATGCATGTTTTTCAAGGTGCCATAGTACGCATCAAGGCACAATCCTTGGCATATGTCCATTAATCCGCAGAACATATTAATACCTTCTCTCCCTATTCCAAGCAATCTCATGGCAAATATCAACCGGCGATTTACAACAAAAGATTTACCGACCACCGGCGAAGAATTAATATACTGTGTAGCTTTACATTGGCACTGCAGACTCACTTTGAAGCCGACTCCACGCATACATGTTGTTCCAAATCGAATTTTTTGTTTACATTGGGCGCAGATAACCAGAGCAGCAAGCGTTTGGAAAAATGAAAAAAATTCCAAGAAACAGAACTGGAGGTTGTTTTCGATGATGACTTCATTGTCTTGCGTTTTCTTCAATTTTTTGGCCGATGTGCTGGCAAAGTCGGTGTCCTCTACTTGGGAGTGCTGGTTTCCACGGAAATGCCTCTTTTTTGTTCGATACGCGTACTTACGCGGCGCGTTTGGGTGGCTTTTTTTATCCATAGCAAAAAAAAAAACACAAAACGATTTTTCTTTTATTTTACAACAGCAGTTATCGCGCACGCGTAGCTTTCAGCGTTCGAAAATAAACTGAATCTCGTTCGTTTGCTTCTTTCATGTGAACACCTGGGCTCAAAATCATTTCAACCCCTAAATCAAAACATGCATGTATACATACTGCATGTATACATACTGTGTGTGTATATTTTGTAATATCAATACATATTTTGGAAGAATTCCACAGAATTTTCGACTAATGACTGCAGGCAAATAAACAACTTTGCTGATGCGTTATTTTGACGAAAACATACCTACACAAAAATGCCTGTATCTCCTAAACTATTTCGAATTTTGAAAAATCCTTTTGGGAAAATGTTTTTGAGTATCTGAGCAATAGAAATATGAAAAAAAACCGAAAAAAAATTTTTCGGATTACCAGAGGACCCCCTTAATAGGTTAATACAAATACGTAATATTATGAGACAACGTTGAATAACTTGGTAATAATGAAATTTTGTACTTTATTATGTTGATTTTATGTGATTTAAATACAATTTTTTACTTTAAGTGTAAAATTTTGTAAAATTCAAGTTTGGATATTTTTACGAAAAAATCTCAAAAAATACAGAAGGGCTTCTTACTGCAACTTTATATAGTATATACATTCATTTACAAATAGCATTTTTGCGCGGCGATACCAATATAACTAGTTCGATTAAGTATTGTTTCAAGATAAACAGAATCACTTAGACTTTTCCAAGTGGGTGCGGATTTTTTTTAGAGGTATTTTTTCGATTTTTTAAGTTTTGAAAAAAACGTCCGCAGTTATGATCCGTGTACTCCAATTAATATTACAAATTTTATACATAATTATATTGTATTAAAATTATATAAAATTTTATACATAATTTTATACATACAAATGTAATATTTATACCTTTCATTTAGCTATCATTTGTACTGATTTAACGATTTTTATTGAAATTTTCTAACTACTACATTTGTGAAAGAGTTTCAAAAATACCGTTTTCTTTACATTTCACCATTTTAAAAAACATAAAACTATATTTTTTATGTATATTTTGGTTTTATTTTATCTTTATTTTTAAAAAAAATATTAAAATAAAACGTACAAAAATACAACTCTGGGAGCGCCAAAATTGGTTCAGACCAAAAAAGTCTACCAATCGAATATATTGCTAACAATCATTAACCAACAATTTTGCGGATGCCTGTGTTTTCTTATCAAATCGAAAATAAATACAATATTGAATTTCATCATTTCTGCTGAACTAATTTTCTGGACGCTACACAAAAGTTTGACCGTTTGCAGTTTCATTATCAAAAGATTAAACGTTTCTAAAAGTTTTTTAAGATTTTTGAATTAAACAAAAGAAATTGGAAAATTTTTACTAAATACTCATTACGACATTCGACTTTGACCTAGAGTAAAATATGTCATATATATAAGCAAATGTGAAGTTTTGAAAAAACCGCTGAATATTTTACATTCCAAATACATAAAATTAAAACTTTTAAGAAAATAATAAGCATAAGATATAAATATTATAAAGCAGCATATGTTACCATATCACATTTCGATTAAATAATCTTTTGCGGAAAAAAACACCAATAACCCTCCGATGCCTGAGAAGGTCCCCTGGGACCTATGCAGTTTTCAACGATGAAGCATTTCAATAAGATTCGACCGAAAAGCCGCAGCCTTCCTGGCTTGCTTAAATGGGATGTGTAGAAGCTAATGAAATAAGATACGATACAATTACGTAAAAATTTTTATTATAACGGCCGGGTTGAAGTCACTTATGGCGGTTTTGCTTTACAAGGTCCACAGGGACCTTGTATGAGCTTTCATACAATATGCTCATGATTTTTATTTTTGCTGGAATTTTATTGTTGGCTACTTGTTTTATAGCTTTAATATCTGCCACGCCCCCTTTACCAAATGCCCATAAAACGTTATCAGTGAAACTGCATGTGTAAATTGTGGTCGAATACTGAATTCCGTAATTGTGCGACCTACAACTCAAAAGCTATTCAATTTCTCAAATCAAAGTTGTGTGGGAGGTTCCACAACCCCTTTCCTAATGCCCCAAAAATGTTATCAGTGAAACGGCCCGTGTAAATTGTGGTCGAATACCTAATTTCGAGGCTGTACGATCTATAACTCCAAAGCTATTCGATATCGCAAATTTGGGTTGTGTAGGAGGTGCCACGCCTCTTATAGAACACCAATAAAATCTTATCAGTGAAACGGTACGTGTAAATTGTGGTCGAGTATCGAATTCCGAGGCTGTGCGACCTATAATTCCAAAGCTATTCGATATCAAGTAGGAAATGAACTGAAAAACGAAATGTGCGCCTATAGCGCTACCTGTCGAGAATTTTTCGACTTTTATTTCCTAAAACTTTGCGTAGCAATTGCGAACAAACCTGCACAAGGAAGTATTCAATTTGGTCCAGTCGTTTTCAAGTTTTAAGCATCTATTTTCATATATATACAGATGTGCTGGCAGAGTGCTGACTTTTTTCTCTATTTCATCTGCCTAAATATATAACCACTCACATCCACTCACATTCTACGACACTAAACCAAACACATGAAAACAAAAAATTGTAATGACATTATGAGGGTCCAAAAAATTTCATAATTATAAGCAGCGTACCCCATAATCAGAAAGAAGGTCCCTGGGGGCCAAAACCGTACTAAAAACTTATCAGTCATCGGAAGGTTAGTAAGTTATTTACTCGGCATACAAATATCCATGGGACTTAACCAAAGCATTAAAAAAATTATTAAAAATACTAGCCTAACCTTACTATACCTTAGCGTCTTTACATTAAAAAAAATGCCACAAGCACTTGCTTCAAAATTGATAACCAATCGACTAGACGTCTCCATAATATTCCGTTTTCCAGTTTTGGAGCCGCATATCAAAGTGATGCCAATTATTGCAATTAAAACCATTTAAGCTCCATGAATTTTATATGGTAAATTTTTATCACTAATCAGCGCATAAATCATATAAGAAATATTAGAAGATATAAACATAGTGTTGGAACAACACAATTTTTCTTAAGCCTATCGCATGACAATCTGTCAACATTTAATTAATATCTCAATTTTTATCAGTAATCAGCAACAATTATGGATGCAAGAGTAATGCCAAAATCGGCATTATTAACACTTGTCTGGGCGAACAGGTGAAAGAAAAAAAAGCGCTCATTGTCCACTCGTACATTTGTTTATGTGTGGTGTGTGGCTATTTCTGTGAGCTACCAAATATGCAGAAAGCGGCATAAGCAACAAAATTAGCAGTAGTTTTGAGCAGCAAAAGTAGTTGTTATTATGTGTGTGTGTGTATGTGTGCTTTTTCCACTCTACTGCATTATGCACTACATATCTTTGACTAGGAATCTTTAAGTGTTGCTGCTAGTCCATGTTTAGTGATGAGTGCTTACTAGAATAAGCTTAGAAGAACAATCTTGCTGCTATAAATGTAGCTGAAAATTACTTAAAAGTGTTTCGCATAAGTTTATATAATTGTTTGTTACCATTTCGGGTACTTCGGAGCTACTCATCTGGAGTACAAGTTGTTGACTGACAATGAATGGACAGTCGTCATGTTGTGTTGTTGTTGGTGTTCTACATGATCTCTGGTATGTTCGGCATGGCATTCCAAGAATGGCCATTGCTGCTCCGCTCTCTGTGTGAAAGTGTGTAGCGCATGCGTGCGTATGGCACCTCTTTTTAATGTACTGAAAGGTGAGAAAAAATATTAATAATAATTGCCTCGTTAAAACATTTGAAATATATTAAAGTTATGCAGGTTTAAGTTTTCATGATAAATTTTAAACTGCCTACTTCTTCGCTTAAATTTTGATGAGAATTTGTGCCCATGCAACGACATGCATATTAGCGCTTTAATACGCTGAAGGCTTTGAAAACTATTAAAAATAATTGCCTAGTTTGAATTTTAGAAAGTAAAGCAAATACTTGTCAGTTTTACGATCATTTTCGACACTCTTTAGCACTACGATTTTAAATTTTCATACTGATTTTTAAATAACTCTAGGCTCGCTTTTCTGCTTTAATTCTGATCAGCAACAACATGCAAGTCGGCACATGTAGCAGTTGCACCAAAAACAAGTCAATAAATAATAAATTTACAAATGCTAGAAAAATTATTCTTCTGAAGGAGAGTGTAAAAAACAACAACTCGTTTTATTTATAAGCTTAAATACAGCGTTAAATTTGCATAAGTGGAAAAATATTGCTTACAACTTTTATTTCCCATAGCAACAACACAACTTCTGTTGCCGCTGTTCTGCTGCTGTTGATGTTGTTCTGCTGCTGTTGATGTTTTTGTTGCTGCTACTCTTTTTCTTGTGCTGTTTGTTTAACATACGATTTGTTGCTGCCATTTTTCTTGCATGCCTGCATTTGTTGCCAGCTACTACCATATCAGCTAATATTAGCAATCAGCCAGTTAGTTAGTTTTTATCGGCGCAGTTTTGTCTAAATTTATGCTAATGTTTATTATGTCCAACATGTTATAGTTTTCATCCGTCGCATCCTGTTATCCGCTGCACTCCTCCATCAATGCTGTTACTGCTTCGCATGGGCAACAAACAACGCGCAATCTGCTGCTTATCATGCAATTTGGCCGACAACCTACGATTTAAGTGAGTTCAAATTGAGGCGTTAACGTGAAAATTGCTACTTTCTGTATGTTTGTCTAGCTGAGTGTCGGTCTGTTTGCTTCTCTGCTCCTCGGTGTTTGTCCCAGCTATGTTTTTCCGGTGTGCATCGCCCGAATGTCTGCAAGTGTTGCTCCGCATGTTCGATTGCTGCTGCTGCGCCTGACTGCGTTTTGCAGTAGCTGTCTGCAATGCTGTTGAGCTCTTAATAGAAAAAATTGCAGCGTATCGGTTTTTTCTTACAACAACTTTGTTATGATTACAACAACAGCAACAACAACGACAACTACTACCAGCTAGTTGTGGTGTTTTTGTTGCTACCAGTAGAGAAGATATCGAACAACCGCAGGAGTAAATCATGAAGTGTTATCGTTTGAATAAATATTGATATTTGTCGGCAAAAAAAGCACAGAAACCAAACCAAAATAAAGCTGCAAAAAAATTACTTTGTTCCTTAGTGGCTTTAAAATTGTTGCAGGCGCTTTTTTTTTCCTTTAGCCAGCCAACCTTCAACAGCAGCCGCAATTTGGCTGCTAGGTTAGCCAACAGGCAACAACAAGTGGCTGTGGAAATATTGTTAATGCTTCCGCTGAGGTGTGGCAAATAAAGTCATGAGCAACGCCTTGCAATATACTAGGTGGTACACAGGTTGCCTGACTTTGGTTTCACAGTATTTTAATTTAAGGTGTAAATGACTGAAATTAATTTAGTATAAAATAAGGATATTTTTATACGTAGCTGGACTACGGAACGTGGTTCGCATGTTGATTTTGAGATATATAAAATTATTAATTAAGAAGAAAAAGGCTGTGACAAGAACAAGAACAGACTTATGAACAGAAATACATAATTCTGAAGTTATTTTTGCAGCAATAAAAGCTTACGAATTTCAATGAAGATTGTTGTTTGACAAAAGGAAAAACAAAATTTATCACCTACTATTATAAAAAAAAATGTGTAATTTACAATTAATTGAAATAAATTTAAATTGAAACTTGTTCCTATTATACTAATATCTGCAACAAATAAATAATGCATTAATAAATTTAAAATTATAAAAAACTGAATAGATCTTTAAGATTTCCAAACTCATCGTGTAGCGTACTAACTAATGTTATTTATTTACTGGAATTTATTTTATTTATTTAAGTAATCATAAGTACAGTAGTAGTTATACTCTTTTATAGTACAAATAGAACGCCGCTGTTGTCCACGCCCTCGCCACAGCAGTTTTTTTATCAGTCTCTTTAAGACAATACATATTTCGTTTGGTTGGAAAACGATATCTACCTCAAAAATTTAAAAAATTTTAAAAGTGATTGCATAATGTTTGGAAGTTTAAAACACATATAAATCATGTCATTTTATTTGCTTAAACAGTTTTTTCAAAAACGATTTCAAAAAACTATATTTATAAGCAAAAAGATTCTATTCCAACGACTTGTTAGTACCAAAACAGTTCTATTCCATATTTTGTAGCAAAATGCTTCTATTCCTTTGTGCTTATTTGTTTGCGGACAATGATTAGCAGATGAAGTCCATTCCAAATAATTGTGCCGATTTATATGCCATTCTCATTAGGGAATGGTCATTACCTACCCAGTATTGTTAAAGTGTTTGAGATGTTGAGACGTACCTATTTTCAAAGGTAACCTTAATAAATAAGTGTAACTTTTTCTTTAATTGTCTTACTAAATCGTTCTTTTTCAGCTGTTCAGTGTTAAAACAGTTCTATTACGTTTAAATTTAACTAATTTAATTATAATTACTCTGTTTTTTATTGTGCTTTTTAATATGCGATGATGAAACAGACTACTTAAACAACATACAAAAAACTGGTTAAATTTATGTGAACTTTGAAGTTTATTAGTTTTTCTCTATTTTCTAAAAAGGAACTAGGATGGAAAAGTCCTCAGCTTGCAACTAATTGACACACATGTTAAAGAAAACAAATGTCTTCTTTTCTTTTGTTTTATTTTAGAACCTGCTCTGCAATTATATATATCTTAATTGTACACTTTAGTTAAACATGCATATTATTAAAACTATAGCACAAATATGACATTTTACAATTTTGCCCATTAAATTCGACCTACTGCTTTTGAAATAAAATAGTAACATTAAATTTTGCACTTTACTTTTATGTAATAATATAGAAGAAGATAGATATAAATTCATAAATATATTAACTTAACATTAAATTACTTGTCATTGTCGGCCTTTGTAGTCTAGTGGAGAGTTCGCTAGACTATCAACCCAGAGGGCCCTGGTTGGAATCCAGGTTCAAGCATGGTTCTTTTCACTTTCTTTGTTCTTTTCTACATTTAAGAATTATGGAAAACTAAAAATCCACAGTTAAATTGTGGAAAATGTGGAATTAAAGTGCAGGAACGACTAAGGGCTGGAAATGGTTCCTGAGGTTAAGGCAAGGCATAACACTAGCCTCGGTTAAAAGCAATTCAAATGTCTTTCACAGTTGTTTCGCCTAATCAATAATTTACGTATGGCTCCAATCAATTCCTCTAAACAAATCTATCCCTTTCCTTTCAGGTCAATGACCAAACCTTGTTTGTATAAGGCGCATGCTTTGTTTCATTTTTTTTAAAGAAATTAATTTATTTATATATTATAATATATTATATTAATATATAATATATATAATATATTATATATTATATTATATATTATAATTAAAGTATTATTACAACTAATATCATGGGCTTAGCTAGAAATTTTCAAACACAGAATATAACACAATATCATTGCAATTAAAAAAACGGCTCATATTCAAGCTCCTTTAGCATAGAAAAACAAGACTTAAGAGAAGTTTTCTGACCAGATCAAAATTTATAAGAGCATAATTTCATTATTGCCCAATAGCCCCAATAAATATTAATTATTATACTCAAGTCATTTATTTTGGCGTGTAAAACTTCTATTGAGAAATTACATTAAATGTGAAAAAATATTGATGGAAAAAGGAAAGATCACAAAAATCTGTTCCATTTAAAATATCGTATAAACTTTCGTCTATGCGGCAATTTTAACTACCATTAACTTGTGTTTCAGCTGGTTTTACTCAAAAATATACTTGTATAATATTTCTGAAGGACCAACCGTTTTCGTAGTAGATGTCTGAGAAAAATTCAAACAATATTGCTAAAATTGTTATAAAAATTGCCTTATTACTATACTAAATTTTGCAATAAACCAATTTTTCAATTTGAGAACTTTTCAGGGTCCGCAAGAACTCACAATTGAAGAGAAAAATTGCACTCCTCCTCATCAATATTATTCAATTGCTTTCCTCATTCGTGAAGAAAAAAACTTGAGCGTTTTTATGTTTAATATTCACAGCATAATCGAAACAACTTTTTCTTCCTTAAAAAAATTGAGTTGAACAATGCCTGCTCTTTGTTGTACATTCATTGTTTATCACTCGCGAGTTTTTGCAAAGATAAACTCATTTTATTGGAATTTTGCTGATTTATTGACTCAACGAGTGATTTTGTTAATTAAAAATAAATACTTTTTTATGATGAACTATATTTTTTTTGCGATTTGTAATGAAATATTTTAGTACTTAATCAATTTTAAAAACGTATCTTTTTGTTTATATACCTAAGTTTCTTATAATTTCATAAAATATAATGATTTTTTAAGTTATTTTAATTAAATATATTACTAGGAAAAATACTTAATATCATTCATTTAAATCCTTTCAATTTATTATGAGCGATGCGTTTAACTTAAGTTTTGCATCAAATGAAAGCGAGCAATTCAATGAGTTTATCGTATCAAAATTCACGAGCGATGAAAACTCAACATATTTCATATTAAACACGTTGTCGCTCTTTTAAAATTTCTCACTTGATGAATTCAAAGAGGAGTGAATATTTTATCCGCATACGCTCTGAATATTTTAAAATGGTAAACTCATAGCAAAGAAAACTCAGAAGAGCGGTAGCAACTCATTGCTTTACGCATCCTGGAACCATAGCACAGTCTTACATCTAAAATAATTGCAGACTTTAATTAACGGATTCTGGACGAAAAATACAAGCCCAAATACAAATATGGTATTTTATGTCTAAGTTATTCTAAAATTCATTTACAAGTCTACGTCTGAGTAATTTTTAATAAATGTTTAAATCTCAAAAGTAAGAAAATTGCAAAAAAAAAGAAATAAATATCTTTGGCATGATTTTTCGTTAGCAAATATCAAGTAAAATTTACTGAGAAATTTTTTTTTTAATTTTTCGCCCTTTAGCGCCCTTTTTTAAGTATAAAAAAGTTAAAAAAATTATGTTTAGTATTTTTAAAACGCCGATACAAGTGTATTTATTTTTCTGCTCTTCTAGAATACCTTGGATAAAAAATCTGTAAACTTTCCGATCTCTCCCTTTATGAAAATCAGCTTTTTAAATATATTTTTTTATGTAAGCACAATGCTTTTTTCTATTTGCGACTGAAAATATCTTTATTGATGAGATCGTTAATATTAACTATTTTTCTCGGAATATTGCTATTTATTTAAAATGTTTGCATTGTTTTTGTAAGTTTTTTTTTTTTTGTGAAAATTTTCACATCTGATTTTCTTTCAATAAATACATATTTTAATCATGCTAAAATATATTTTTACTAGACATCTGCATGAATGCATAAAAAGCTACCCAAGAGACACTCTGAAATTTTGAGTCATGGCGTCATTCAATTCTTTCGCGAGTTCATGAAAAAGAGGGATGGAGTTCATTGAGAATGAGAATAGCGAAATCTTTGTTCTCACCATGGATCGCACTCAGCAGAACCCACTACACATTGTTCATTGCTTGTGTGGAATGAGTGAAGGTTGTACTGAAAAATGATGGCACGGGTGAGGTATGTTAGTGCCCGAGAGATGGGTGTGGTGGTTGCATTCAAATGATTTGAATTTTAGAAAGAACTCAAGTAAAATGCATGGGCATAAGCTTCATATTTCAGAACTCTAAAGTTGTCTTAAATGTTTTTTTTTATTTATAAAATTTAATTTGAAAAATGCATTTAATGCCCCATTATCATAAACAAAATAAAAGTCGATTCTCAATTTTGTGCAAGCTTTTTGACAACAAATTGTATTAAAAAACTGTCAAAAATACTATATTTGGAGTCGACTTTTATTTTGTTTATAATAATGGGCCAATGAAAATAATATTAAATTACTTAAATGCGCAATATGACAACCAAACTAGTTAAGTTTGAAATAGTATGAGACATAATGTTTTATTGTTACTCAGAAACATTGAAATCATCTATACTTTTTTAAAATAATATACTTTGTTTGAAAGATTTATTTAAGGTTTGTTGATTAAACTCTTAATAGCACTGGTATTTTATACGCGTATATATATATTTCGATCTCTATGTTTTTTTTAGAAATGATGCGAAAGATCAGTAGTGCCACTTGTAAAATTGTATTAATATGATACCTGCAGTAATATCGCATAATTGTTTAGATATGAATAGATTAGTTTTTTTTAAAGTTACATTGCACGTTTAAAAAAATCTTCCTCAATTTAAAGCATTTATTTTGAATAGACTATAATATATAGAGACTTAATTTTTTTAACGTAAATAATACAAAAAACAGTATTCCAAAATATTTTTGTTTTTGTTTTTAAAAGCTCCATCTTCTTCGTTCTCAGCCAGGGTCACAAGGGTACTTGTCACTACAATCTATACCAGAACTACTAAGTATATAATTAAAACATTTTGGAATATTTTTTTTTTTATTACTTACGTAAAAAATTAAGTCTATGTATTATAGTCTCCCCAAAATAAATGTTTTAAATGAAGTAAAAAGACAAAAAATTCCTTTGTTTTGTAGTTTTATCACAATAAATGTTTTAATTTGACCCATTTTATTTTTTCCAAGGTAAATTTCAATCCCGGAATGCCGGGATTAGTCACGGAATCGCAACTGACTGAAAAAAATTGAAAATAATTTTTATAATTGAAAGATCTTCTTTTACAATAAAATACACGTAAAAAAATTAAAATTGATTTTATACTATTTATAAGTTATTGAAGCAACCGGAAATAATCATTTTTTGAAAATCGAAATAGTGTTCTACAAATTTTAATAGCTATTAAACGCAATAAAATTCTTTTTTTAAATGTTTAAAATTTAAAAATAATAAAAAAATTAACAGTTAAAGGAATAGTGAAGATAAAAGTGAAATTCTTATTGTTTAAGGCCTCGAGTTTGTCTTCTGAGAATTTTGAAACATTTTAAAAAGGGAACTATTTCATAATATTATTTAAATAATGCGTTACACAAAAACTATACGTATACTTTTTTATTAATTTGGTCACACACTTTATTTTTATAATATGTTTCGTATTGAAAAGCGTTAAAAGTTAAACTTAATGAATTTGTATATACTCTAAGAAAAAAGCATACTAAAATAAAAAAAAATTTACTCAATAATTAAGAAAATTTTACTTGTTTAAGCTCCAAGAAATTGTTTGTTTTTTTCAAATGGAAATTTTTCTTTGGTAGAAAAAAATAAATTTCTAAACAAAGTTTTTATTATTTCTTTCAGGGAAAAATTATTTCTTTTAAAGAAAAATTTAGATTTAGAAAAAAAACTTCCTTGGCTAAAACAAGTAAAATTTTCTTAAATATTGAGCAACTATTATTTCATTTTTGTGCGCTTTTTCTGAGTATGTAATTAATTTTTAAAAAAAAAATATGGGTATTTCCAGAAAAAAGTCTACCGCGACCAAAATATTAAAACTTATTAAAAACTTATTATTTTATTATATTATTTAAGAGAATTATTCTAATTTTATTAGTTTCAGCAATTTCTACATAAATTCATTAACCATGATGATCAAATCGTCTGCACTGTTTCACAAATGTAGTTTTTAGTTTTCGTAAATGTTTCGTAAGCTTTTTTGTTTTAGTAAAAATGGAAGGCATTGGCTAGAGATAATGAAAAAATGGTTTAGGCAAGGAAAGGACAATATATTAAATTTTTTTTATTACTTAATTATATAATTACTTAACTACCTAATTTCTTAAAAACCCAATTAAACTGTTATGGAAATTTTTGTAACGTAACACCAGTAACGTGACGCCAGAACAAAAATCCTAATAAAAAAAAACCCAGAAAAGATTTTTAAATTTGATCACTTGGAAAAAAACTTATGTTATTTTCAAAACTTCTAAAAGAAGCTTTATACAAAAAGTCTTGCCCAATCCAGAGAGTTTTGCAAATTTTGTAATCCATGTCAGAAATCACTTCCGTTTTATGTAACGTAACGCCAGCACATATTTTTGCTTATATCTTTAGATCCTTAGGGTTAATTGTTGTAATTGTTTTTACTTAATATTGTGCTACTTAATAACTACGCAAATATAAAAAAAGCACGCACTAGCGCACTGCACCACAGAGCTGATGAGATTTTAAGTGTCAATTTCTCAGTTTTTCTCCCATTTCATATTTTCACTTTTGTTGTTGTATTTTTGCTTTACTTTGATCTTCATGCTTATGTTATTATTATGGAGTTCAACAGTCTGCTGGAAGTCTACCACTAACAAAGCATGGTTACTGAAGTTGTTTTGTAAATATGAAATGGGAGAAAAACTGAGAAATTGACACTTAAAAACTCATCGCCTCTGTAGTGCAGTGCGCTAGTGTGCACTTGCGTGGGTATCACAAAGATTTCTGATGAAGCCTTTAGCAGGGCCAAAATTGGAATAAAATCAGCTAGTGATTTTTTCCTTTTCATATTGGAAAAACGTTGTTGTTGTTGTTGTTGTTGTTGTTTCTTTGAAAAGATTCGTTAAAACAATTAATTGTTCTAACATTGACCTAAAGCTCAATAACCGATTTTAAACTATCAAACAACTAGAATTTGTACTTAAAATCAAGTATGACTTAAACTATCAAACATTTAGAATTTGTATTTAAATCATATAAAATCAACATTATAAATAACAAGGTCATTTAGAAAAAACTTAAAGATTTTTAATATTTATTCGTACAAATCGTCCGTAACGCCAGTTTGGAAATGCCCATATATAAAATAAAACAAAGAAATTTTCACTTTTAAATCAAAAGTCACAATTTTTTTAAAGAAATGCAAGTACTTTTGAATCAAAAATAACTTCCATTAAAACTAAAGAAATTTCATATTTTTAAAACAAAAACATGTGTTTTTTGATTTAAATGCCGAACTTTTTTCTGAGTGTATTTTCCTAATATTTTGAGAAATTGACACGTTTGAATTGTATTGGAAAATAAATTTTAGTAAAAACTTATTTGTTTACAACTTAAACATATTTCAACGAAACAATTTTTAATGTTTAATAAAACCTATATAACGCTTTAATTATACCCCCACGTTTAAAAAACGTAATAGGGGTATATTAACTTTGTCACTCCGTTTGTAACGCCAATAAGGAGGCGTAGAAAAGTATACATATTCTTGATCAGCATCACCTCCTGAGTCGATTTAGCCATGTCCGTCTGTCCGCCTGTAGTCACGATTACAGCCGTATTTTTTTAGCTATCGTAACGAAATACAATATACTAGCTTTCTATTTAAAAATGGAGGTCAAGTTCGAAAATGAGCAAAATCGGATTAAAACTACGCTTACCTCTCATACAAAGTGACTTAACCAAAACGGTAAAATCTTTAGTAAGTAATAAAATGTAGAATTTTGAGTTTGAGTGTTTTACGAAAAAAATTCAAAAATGTAAAATTTAAAAAATGACATCTTGGGTAACTTTACTATTTTTACAAAAAATTTTAGCTATTTTTACAAAAAATTGCAAAAACCAAAATTCGGATAAAAAGTTATAGCTATGAAACTTGCCTTATTTGAGACTACTCAAAGTGCCTGTTTTTTGCACTGCGAACTCAAAAAAAAAACAAGAAATTGATAAAACTATGTTTCTCTCTTATTTCTTCAGTTATTTAAAAAATATTTCTGATTTTAGTTAGAAAAGTGTTAAAATTCCAGAGCTACGAACATATCAAACCCTTGTTTTATGGTAAAAAAAATGCCTAAAAACTGTCATGACAAAATGTATAACTTGATAAATAGTTTTTTAACCCCACCAAATAAAATTGTATGAAACTGCTATAAGATATTATAACCTGTGAAAAATTATATATTTTGCAAATAATATAAGAAAATCATTGAACATATACTTTTTAAAATATAATTTATTCATATATATTCATAGATTCAAAGATATAAGTATTAGAAATAGTTTTCACCAAACGTAAAATATTACTTATGTGCGGTATAATTGTATTTTATATATACAATTGTATCCGTTTCAGCATATTTTCGTTTTAAGTGCCGTTTTCTTACCATATATTCTTTGATTAAATTGCATTAAAATCCATCATCCCCAATCTTAAAAATTGAAAAATTAATTTAAAATTCTTAAAATCTGCGTTTGAGTGGCTGATGAAACGGTTAAATTCTTAACATTGCGCGATGTCGTTTCCAAAAAAAATGTTTACGAACAAAGAGACTTCTTAAATAATATTCTCAAAGAACATAATACAAAAATATTATTAAATAAATGAAACCTTAAATTTTGTTTTCAAAAACATTAAATGCCATACAATATGCATGTTTTCTTTCCACACACATTTCTCGAACCACACAATTTTATTGCAATCATTTGAATTAATAAATGTATTCATGAATTCTCAGCTCTGCCGCTTGAATGATGGTTGCACAAAATATATTTCTAAACATCTCGCATGATCGCATTCACTGCTCGGTGGCTCCATCACTTCTTGTTTTCTCTCGGGTAGTTTTGTTGTATAGCACGAACGTACACATTCTGTCGGAAGACGAGGCACAACGACGCACCACACAACTTCAGTGGCTGGACTCATGAATACACATTTAAAAGCGATGGATTACTTGAGTTATAAAACATACCCATGAATTCGGTTGTGCATTCATTGAACGAATGTTTAATTTTTACCACTTCTTTCGTCGTTTGTAATGGAAAATTTAAAAAATTCTATACTGAAATAAATTTAGAATTTGAACGAATATTACTTAAGTGCGAAAAAAGATTTCAAAAAGCTAGTTACAAATACTTAAAGTTAAAAATAATTTTTTTTTTTTTTTTGCAATTTCTATATACGCTAAACATCAGCCTGTGGACGCTAGTGTCAAAAAATAACAAAGTTTATAATAGAATCTTCTTTATATCATGAATGCCACTTTCTCAAAAAATATTTTAGAGAAGATTTAGCTAGCTTTCTATTGCGGCCATCATTGATTAAGGCCCCTATTATGTATTACAACTCAACTTAAGTTGACTAGATTCAACTAATTTTTTTTTCTCATAATTTATTACATACATTCCAGTTGAACAATGTTGTTTGAAAATTCTTAAAAGATTAAGGCAAACTACATGGTTCAACTAAAATAAATGTAATACGTTATATGAAAAAAATTTAGTTGAATCTAGTCAACTTAAGTTGAGTTATTTTACATAATAGGGGCCTAAATTCAATTCCCACATTTAAAAACGCATTAATCCAGTCTCTTCTTCTCTACTCATCATCACTTAAGTATCAACCCATTCGTTGCACTCAAAGCATTGCAAATTCTCTTTAAGCACGCTTCACTTTCATTAAAAGCAAAATAATTAAATTCGATTTTGCAAAAATTATTTCTTTTCGCACAAAGGTTGAGCAGAGTGTTTAAAATTTATTGCAAAATAATGAAGTCAATATTGTTGAGAATTTGTTACAGCTGCGCGGGACAACACACAATATAAAGTAATGAAAATTATTTTGAAACGATTTTGTGCAGTTGTTTTCATGATTGTTATAAGTTTGTTTTCACTTTTCCGACAGACACTCAGACATAATTTATGTGTTTTTTTTTAATATTTAACAATAACAAAAACAGCAGCAACAACAACCAAAACATTATCACATTAATCAATAAATTTGCTTGCAAGCCACAAACAAATGTTGCTTCTTTTTTCCCCCTAACAAAAGAGTCAATCTACTGTTGAAGATTGCTAACAAAGGTCCTTTCTGTACTGTCGCTTTAGGAGTCCTGTTTCTATTTTACTCTTGCAAATACAGCAAAAATCAGAGGACAATTGCAACAAAAGTAACAAAAGGTTGCTAACACATAATGAACTATTTTATTATGTGTCTCGTGTTGAAATGTCGCAGTTTGTTTTTTTGTAGTCGTTGGATAGGAAACATTAGTTGAACTCGCTGTAGTTGTTGTTGTCGCCCATTTAGCACCTTCTGTGTTGTGCCAACAGTAGAGAAAAAAATAGATAAATGGGCATCCTGCGATAACAGCTGCCGCGAAGCGTTTTCATTTGTGTTTGACTTTTTAATGCATGCCGAGCGTATCGAAGTCAATGAGTTGTATTTAATGAGAAATTATAGAAATTGAGAAAGTGGCGACTTGCTGAAAGCGAACAGCAGTTTAAAGAGCATATTTTGTATAGTGTGTGAAATACACTCAATAGTAGTTTCTAAAGGTCAATATTGATTATGGTAGAGTAGGGCGTGGCTTTTTAAGCACTTAAACAGTGATATAGGAAGGAATTAGGAATGGTATTGAATGTTGGGGTGGCTTCTTTAATGATTGTTGTTGCTCAGATGCTTTGTTCAACCACTTAAGTTAAAGGAACGATGGCAATCCGTTCTGTATTGAAGCCTCTCTTCTATATGAATTATATGAATAATATAAACTATTTAAATGTTCTATATTATAATAAATGTTCCTTATTTGTTCTTTATTTCTTGTAATAAAAATTATGAATACTAAAACAAGAAAAATCTAAAGATAATTTTTAATGTTCTCAAATATTAATTGAAATAAATACATTAATTTAAAAGTTCATATACAAATTTGTTTTAAGTAAATACGAATAAAAAATATAGAGTTATTTTTTCTTGTTTCGCAATTCAACAGTCATTTTATTGAAAAAATATACATTCATAAAATTACTTTTTCTTTGATATCTTCATTATGTTTCTGAAAGAAGCATTTTGATCGGAATATACTGATTAAATGGGCATCTACCAAGGAAGGAGATGAGCTGTTCATCAACTGTAATATTCTCGCCCGGGGTCTTAAGTTTCATAATGGCATCCCTTAAAAAAAAATGCTTTTTGCAGTGTTGTTGATGGATACTTTTATTGCTTTGGTCATTATTTAAAAAGTCGTGTAATGTTATTTTTTCTATGTTGTGTTCTGTATTTTTATTTAAAAAATATGGTGATCGAAGCTTTCAGCTGCGCCAAAAAACAATTACAAAGGGTTTAGCAAAATGTTGATCTATCTTTTTATTTAAAAAAGAGTTGAAGATCTTATCAAAGATGCAAAACTTATTGTATTAACATTTTGTGAAATATGAACTCAAAGAAAGCCAGTTTTTCATGTCCGCATTTGTTTTGTAGGTTTTAATACTCATTTTCATCAGAGAAAATTTCCTACAATTAAGTTTTTATTATAGTCCATATATAGCCACACACTCAAAAAATGCTCCATTTAGTAAACGGCCATCTTAATGTACGTCTATTTTTCATGCTAAAATATTTTTATATCCAAATAGCGTGCAGGTAAATATTCTGCAAAATAACTATAAAACTAGCTTCAACAACAGTCAAAGAAATAATTAAGAAAAAACGCCTTAAGATTTGTTAGGAAAAATCTTTAAAAAATTTTGCCAAATTTCGGCTTTTAAGATGTAAAGCTGCTTTGTGCAGAAATTATTATCTAATATAATTTTTTGTTCTTTCTTTATTTTTGTTAATCAACTTTTGCAACTTTTTTGGATTTTAAGCTAATATTCCAATAATTTTCTTTGGCTGTTTATGGGTCGGCAGTCATTCAAACATACTTAGCTTTAAACTGCAGCGATATTTCTACACGCGTAGATATGATCTGTCAAAAAACTAGCAGCTGCACTAATTACATGTCTGTCAAAATGCCAATTTAAAAATGCCAACAATTACAACAACATCTACAAAATCAAGGATGCTCCAGAAAGATGCTACTCAATGACAAGATTATCACGCACAAAAAAGTTGGCTGGACAACAAAGTGAAAAACGTTTCAAAATTAAATAAAAAAAGGAACTAAAGCCTTGCAGTAGTTGGCTCTAGCTGAGCAGCGTAGCTAATTTTAACGCACATCTACACAAATGTTCGCACAGCTTAAGATTAAGAGTTAAAAAAATAGTTGAGGCCATCGGACAGATTTGGAGCAAGTTGCGCATTAGCCGTTAAACTGCAGTCAGCTTCAGCTACGCACAAATGCCAGCCAAACCAGCCAGCTAGCCAGACTAACTGTCAGACTTACTGCTTGCTAGACTACATTCAATGCAAGTAGTCATGAATGCATTCATTCATTCATCCAATCATTCATTCGTTCACTCATTTGGGTTGCACATTAATGTCGAGCGGCATATTTAAATAAATTCAAGCTTACAAGTGTGCGTGTTTATCTATGTTATGTATCTGTGTGACTTTGATTTCATTTTAATTATAGTCTACAGTTTGAATGAAAAAGTGCGTCAAGTGCCTGCAGAGCTTTCTACAGAATGCATCTTAATAGCCAGCATGTTAAGCAAATTGCTTGCTTTTTTGATTTACAAACAAGTAAGAAGGCAAAAAAAAAACATAGAAGAACAACTAAATTGAAAGCATCCAACAATCTAACCTGTGGCTTACATCTAAAGTGACATGAACGCAACACTTGATGGAATTTGAGTTATTTTTTTTAATTATGATTATATAGCATACGGAAATGTGGAGCTACTAAATCGCTTTACCAGATTAAGATTTTGCTTTAGATTCTTTGCGTGCTGTCATAAAATGTGGCGACAAGACACAAGCAAGAAGCAAAATAGCTCAACTTCAAAGGTGTAACAGGATTTGCTACGCATAGCAACAAGCAGAACAAATGCTAAGTCGCTCCAAGGCGTTGATGACTACCGTGTAAAATTTTAGCTTAGCATTAAAACAATTTTAAAGTTAGAAAATACAATAAAGTAGAAAGACGACCTGGATGGATATATTGTTGCTGACACAATATGTTGATGCTTTCACAAAGTAATTTCAAAATAATCGATGATGATATTTATGGTGAAGAATTTGAATTAAATAACAATTGAATTATTACCAAAGTAATTACATGAATTGATGTCTAAAAAAACACATATTCAAATTTTATTGTTATTGTTATATGACTCGTTGAAAAAAGTTAATCTATACTATTATATAAAGTTTAAGTGAAAACTTCAAAAATACTAGGCCGAATTTTATGAAAAAACTTTTAACATTTTCAGTGGATTTGTCCAATATGTTGGACGCGTCAGAAAGTAATTTTTATTTTGCAACGCTTTTTTTAAATCAATTCGGTTGGTTCTAAGATGAACCCATATGATAAAAATAAATTTAGAGAGATATTTCACATTGAAGTCAGTTGAATTTTCGATTTTGCACCGAAGAAAGCCAAACAAATTTTTCTTGGCCTATTTTATAAGAACAAATCAACCGGAAAAAAATCAAATTTATGTTTTTTTATCTTTTAATGGATTTGTTGATACATATATTAAGAGGGTTTAAAAAACAAATATCTAAAGGGTTCATAAACCTTCAAGGAGTAAAAAAAAAAATTTTATGCCGAACAGGAGCAAAACAATTTTTTTTTCTTTGTACAAGCTTGCAAAACGTAAGTAGCAATATTTGACTGGAAAATGAATTGTCTTGATCATTCAGCTGCTCATACATAATGATCATACAACTGCATCATTTTGGTATTTTTCACTCCAAATTGGAATATGCCTTGTCATATTGGGGTGGTCCACACAAGAACAAGATAAATCCCTTACTTATTGTGCACAAACATGCTATTCGTATTATATGAAAAAAAATTCCCGTGAAAGTGGTTTCCCTCTGTTTATGAGTTTAAATGTTCTTCCTTTGAAACACTTATGTTATTTAAAAGTATTTAAAATGTTTTTGTAAGGTCTGGTTATTTAATCAATAGATGTCATTTCAGCTATAACTTGAGTGATAATAATCAAAGACTGGCCACACAAATCACTTCTTGAACTTTTTTTCCTGGTTGGTCCTACATTGTTTAATTGTTTTCCTTATTTTGTTAGATGTCTTCGTAATAAACACGTTTTTCTTAGGGAAGCGAAAGCATGGCTTCTCAACAAATCCTATAAAAATTTGTATGCTCTTTTTGATGCAATTAATTAATTTCTTGTATATATGCTTCAATTTATTCGTTAATTTTATTTCATATTTATTCATAAAAACCAACGAAAAATAACTTTATTTGACTGTTTTTTCTTCTACCAATTTTTCTTAATTTTTATTTTATTGAAAGTGTCAATGCTCGGTCTGATAACCCCGTGTATTTCGAGTTTTTTACACAAATATTTTATAATTTATCCTCAGCTAAGCCACATTCGTCTCTAGTATCTTTGTGTTCTATAGAATGTGGCATTATTATTTATGTTATAAGGTTATTTATAAAAAATTTACTTTATTTAAGCAACTCATGTAATAATAATAATCAAAAAACACGTTAATAATCTTTTTATTAGAATAAAGTTCATATTATAATAATATAAATATGATTATCAGTTTTATTTATGATTTCTTGAAACGAGAATAAATTGCTTGATTCTAGAAGCTGGAACAAAACTTAAATTGAAACAATTAAACAATTTAAAGCCAGTATGCTCTGAAATACCTCACGAAATTCTATAATTGAAAGTATTTTGCTTGAGTAGAGAATTTGTGAAATTGTTTGATTCAAGTATTGCAAACAAAATTGAAGTATTTATAAATTTTGATTGAACAAACCAACAATTTTCCATTGCTGGCGTACATTCACTCTCGGTCCAACAGTGTTTTATTTGAATTGCTTTTCAAGAGTAAAAACTGTTGGCACAGCAACTATATCTTTAGCTCAAAAACTTATAATTTTGTAAGAATTCAAAAGCAATTCCGTTATTGCGAGGAAAATACCTCTATTATCAAAAAAACTTAGAAATTGTTGGCGCAAAGAATTTTATTGTTATTGCATAGAATTCGTTGTTGTGCGAAATGATTTCTTGTAACAGTGAAAAGACTGTGCTAACAGTGTATAACTTTATTGAGTGTAGTAAAATATGCAGCCAGCGGCATCGATTGTCTAGTGGTAACGCGCTTGACTAGGGGTTCGTCTAAAGGTTCAAATCCTGGCCAGGCTACTGTCTTACGCTTTAACCTTTCTTTCCTTATTTCTTATCAAAATAAATTTAAAACACCTCAATTTACGACAGAAAATTGACAGTGGTGGCAGAAAAGCTTGTGGAGAGAAACTCTTCGTAACTTTATTTGACTGAGGTCAAGGCATAACTCTTGCTTCTGATTCAATATCACATGTTTCTACAGCTACCTGCCTCATTTGCTTAAAGATCTGCCACCAACCGTAAATTAACCTAACCTAAAATATGCAGCCGCTTGGACAACACTCTAAAAGTATTTAAAAAAGATTTATACATAATTATTATTATTTTGAAACTACTTTATCTTTATTTTCCGAAAATGTATTAATTGGATAAAAAAAAATATTCTCTTTCTAGGAAAGTTTCTCATATCAAGCAAATGCGCTTGCTATGAAAAAAAATTTTTTTTTGATTAAGCAAATATTTCTTATTTTAAGAAAATAATTGAGCAGAATCAAATAAAAATACACTAAAGTTTTATGAAAAAGTTTTTTGGGTATAACAGTAATATATCTTACAAGCATATATTTTATTTTTCTCGATACAAGAAAAATAATTTGGGAACCGATATAGTTTTTACTTGGTCCAAGCATAGAATGATTCATTTATTTTTTTTTAATTTCATGTAGGAACTGTAAAAAAAAATTTTACTACTCTCTTTAAATATATGTTGAAAAATATTCATTTAGTTATGTAAAATAAAAAAATTTATATCGTATTCTAAGAAGTCTCAAAAGTTGCATTGGATGGTCAATATCTCCCAAAAAAAAATATGGATGTCTTCCTCTCCCGCAAGGACACAGTTTTTTTTTTTGATAAAAACAGTACAAAATCACGATCTCAAAATGCTTTAATTTTTGTAAGAGAAACTAAATATGCCTTAATGCAGAAGTAAATATAGTCTTAAACTAACAATATTTTGGCAAACACGATGCCACTCTTGGTTTTTACCCACAGTGTCCTGTGTGAAGGATATTCGAATCTTAAAGTACACTCGAGATAGCACAGAATCTTTAATTGTTATCTGATTATCTAAATTTTGGTGATATTGATTAGAGTGTTAGCGTTTTCTTTAAATATTTCGAATTAATAATTTGCATATTTTCTGCATATGCATTTTCCTGTTTTAGAGAAATGTATACTTGAATGCAATTTTTTTAATTTTTTCAAACAAATGAATATAAAGTCTTATATCTTGGGCACCAGATATTTTCTGAATTCAGATTCTGCAAATAATTTTTAACGAAACCCTGTCTAAAAAATTGTAATTCGATACGCCCTAATTTAAAGTGTATCTATATAAATACAAATATATTAAGAAGTTATTCTTAATAAAATTTTACAAATGTTTCGTTACAACAGTGATTCTACAGATTTCTTACTGATCTTAACTCCATTAAGCACATATTAAAAAAAAATATTTTTTGAAACTTGATAGTTAACTCTATCACAATATCTCAAATAGACAGTGACTGACTTGACAACTTTAAAAAAAAATTAGAATAATTCGTAAAGTATATTTTTGTTATCGTATTTTAAATTTTAAAATAATTAAAAAAAATATTTAATAAGTTCCTTGATCAAAACCTCTCATATGTCATTTAGTCAAACTTTTTTTAAATTATAATGTTTGTGTATTTTTTAAAGTTGAAAGATTTTTTCTCTGTTGGTTTTCAGGAAATAAATCATCAAAAATGTGCATATTTTCATTATTTTCATTATTTTTTCATTTTTGAACCCCCCTGACTTGCAAAATTAATAAGCGAGGAAATAAACAATGACATTTCCAGTATCTACAGACCCAACTAAATTTTTGATAATTTTTTTCAGAATTTTTAAAAAAGGTCGAGCACACCGATTTGCTGTTTTGTTTTGTTTCACCCAAATTAATTTTAAGTGTTTTAGAATTGTTATCACTATAAATTGGGAGTATATATTTTTTCTCAATCAAAACTTTTAAGAATGTAGTAAAAAAACTTTCTAATACTTTACAAAATCAATGTCATAAAAAGTCATAAAAAGATTACAATTCACATCCAGTTTGATAAGAATAAGAAATATCTCTTAAAAAAATTACCAAACCTCAGTTTGTTTCAATTTTTCCAGCCCAAAATGATCTAATATTTGTTTGAAATTTTGTATCTTTTGATATATATATAAGTATTTATAAGTATAGGTAATACGATACAATCTTGTACTTATTCTATCTAATATGATTATGTTAACACTTGAGGGTAAATTTAAATAAATTAATTAATTGAGAGTGTAACCACACACTTAAGTTTTTCGGCAGGGATGAAAAATGTTTGCTTTTTAAGAATTTATGTTGTAAAATTGATATTTTTTTTTAAATGTTTTGAATCAAATATTTAAAATCTTTTTTCAGACAAAAGAAAAAATTTTTATTTATTTTTATTTTTATTTTGATTTGACCTAAAAAATATTTCTAGAGTTCTTTCTACAAAATAACATGGCCAATTTGGAATCCTATTAAATGAGTATTATTTATGACTTTCAGCTTTATCACTGAAATTTCGGAAATTTTGATACAAAAACAAATCGCATATGGATGATATCTATAAATCATCCCGCATCAACTTAAAAAAAAAAGTAAAATTATTTATCAAGTAAAAGATTTCGTGTCTCAACTTTTTGTCTAGCTGTCATGCTTAAAAAAAATTTGTATACACTCAGCTAAAACTTATGAATGAAATTTCTACAAAGTATCAACATACAGTCTGAACTAAATACATTTCTAAGAAATTAACTGAGCTGAAATGTCAGCCATAAAAATGGAATATATAAATATAACTAAATTTGGGACGATTCAAGTTTACAACTCAAAAACAAGACAATAATGTTAAAATTTCACTCAAAATGCCTAAAAAAAATTGTTTTTATAACATTTTTTATTGGTCTAATTTGAGGCATCGTTATTCATTGTTATGAGCCCAACCAGTACAGCTATTAAAAACATTTAAATTTTGTGTTTTTTTTTCACTTTTATTTTGGTTTTGCATTGTATATATTTAGTTTTAAATGTAAAAATAAGCTAGGATACAAGAGAAACAAACAATATTTTACGGCAGGTGGCAATATTTGCATATCAAAACAAAACCACTATTTGAATTTTTATCTGCATTTGCATAAAAAAAACAAGCGAAAAATATTATAGTAAAATTTTAAATGAATGCTTTAAGTATTATGCAAATAGAGCAAAAATTTTTTTAGTATCGATTTAAAATACGATTAAAACAAGATTTGGGCAGTTGTTGGCCCATGAAGTGGAATGATTGTATTTTAAAATGTAGTTTATGATGACAGCAGCAACAGTTAAAACCACCAGTACAACAACAACAACAACAACAACAAAAGTAAGCAAATTGTGTTCTCTAACGATTCCTCTTAAGTTGTTGATGTCATGGCTAAAAGTAGCTAAAACTGAAAAAAAATTAAAATAAAAGCATTCAATATTAATAATAAGCTGATAAGCAAAAAGTTTAAAAGTGGCTTAAAAAGAACTGGTAGCTGGTTTTAACTTTAATTAAAATTAAATACGTGCTTAGCATGATAAATACTGATTATAAAAGTTTTTGAGAGCAAATTTAGATCAATATTTTAAAATTATATTAAAAAAAAAAAATTACAAAAACGCTTAATGTAGTAGAGCAAACGGCAGGGTAATCTTTTTTGAGACGCAAATTGTGTAAATATATTAGAATTTCTAGTTATTCAGACAGTTCATTATGAAACCAGCGTTAATTACTTAAAGCACTAGTGTACAACTAAATGCTCAGTTGGCTTCTTCTGCTATATTGCCAATTAAAAAATAAAATATACTAAAGTACAATAAAAGAAAATATCAGTTCATAATACTTTTGAATTTTTTTCACAAAATTTTGATTCATAGAATATTAAAAAGCATTCAAAAATTATGAATAATTAATTTTATGTGAATTATTATCTATACGATTATAACACAGGTCAACACAAAATTTGACCTAGACATCAAAGTATAAAATTTCGGTAGAATCATAGGAGAACGAAAAAAAATTATGTGGCATGAAAAAGTTTGCTTTTGTTTCAGGAAAATGTTTGTTTTTTTATCAATCTTTTAAAGACAATACAAGTCAAAGAAAAAAAAAATGTCTGCTTTTCATTTGTTTTGTTCTGTTTTTTTTTTAGAGTGGGCATTTTAGCGAGTGCTCCACAAAAAAAGGCATGCTAGCACTGCTATTATTGGCGTCAATACACCTTCCATGATCCCTGCATTGATAAGTACTTCTGTAAGGCCTACCTTTTGAAGGTTGTGATTTTTTTCATATTATTTTATATGAAAAAATTTACAAAAAAAATTCCAAAAAAAAATTTTAAATAAACAGAACAAAAAATATAGATTTAAAAAAAAAATGTTTTTTGTCCGAGTTGGGTCTCGAACCCGGGCTCCCGAAAACTAACACATTACACATTATATTATACGAAAATATTTATATGGAAAAACTCCAAGTCATTTCTTATATTTTTGTATTAAGAAAATTTATAAAAAAATTAAAAAAAAAAAATATTTTAAATACACAGGGCAGTTTGTAAAAAAATGTAAATTTAAAAAAAACAACCAAAAAATTTTTTTTCATAGTTGGGTCTCGAACCCAGGCTACCGAAACCTTACTTTAATTTGTATTGATGCAAAATAAGCTATTGATTCTTAACATCCAAGAACGACGAGTGGGTAAGATGTCTGACCGCCACATGAGAGGAACATGGTTCAAATCTGACATTTTAATCGATTTTTATTTCAAGTTGATATTTATATTGCTTTTCCTTCTAACGTGACTTCTCGAAAAAGCGCTTCTGGCAGGTCTCTTTTGAGCAAGGAGAGCGAAAGGCCTGACAAATTTTCCCATTTCATACAAGCAATAAAACTGTGTTTGCAAGGAGTATGGAAGGCCTTTTAAAACCTAACGCAGGCCTGCTAGAAGGCCTTCGGACTCCTGCAAGTGCCCACTGGGACATTTCTGCATTTATATGTATTTCACTTTTCGCCTTGTTTGAGGTTTATCGGTTTTTTTTTTGTTGTTGTGCTGTGCTAGCTGAGCACAAACAGAAAAGAGAAGAGAGCAACATGAAGTTAATTGATACTCTCTCACTTTAATTTAATGTACTTTTTTTAATTAAAGTGTAAAGAAAAATACCCCTTAATAAAACTGTAGCACAAATACGATTTTTAAAACTGTTTTTCATAAAAATCGGCCCAGTAGTTTTGGAGTAAAGTGGTAACATTAAATTTGCACTTCAATTTTGTATTATATTATAGTATATTATATTGTAGTATATTATATTCATAAATTTAGGACATGAATTTAATATATGGTGTATGGACATTGTGTTAAAATAGCAAAATAAGCAACCCTGAGCCGAATCACCACGAAGAAGATGTTCCTGAGTGAGTTTCGTGTGAACAATCCGGAGCCGTGTGAATACTTTTATTTCCCAGAAGTTGTTGGTGGATGTATGAATGTACTTTGTGCTAAATGTCATGCTTTTTTGCTGTTTTAAAGAAAAAACAGCGAGAGTTTGCAGTGGACTTAGCGACTTGATCAGCAAATTCATTGCCCGTGAATCAACAGTGAAAAACCACAGTGGGATGGTACCCACATGAGTTTCAGTTTATTAGGGCGTTGGATATGTTTATCTTTGATGTTTTGGATCAGTATACTATTGTTGCGTTAGTTTTGAATGGCAGCTTAATAAGATTTGCTATCTAAGCATATGACAAATTTTTCTTTAGAAGAAGCGGCGTGATTAACAGTGGTATAAACAGCGATCAGCTCTGCAGTGTATACAGAGCAGTGAGGGAATACGAGACCATTTTTTATTGTCACTTTCCCTCCATTTTTAGGGAGACAAATTTTTATTGTCAATTACAACTGCAAATTAAGTGCAATGTGAATTTTTGGATCCGTCTGTATAAATAAATTTCCAGCCAAGGGACATAAGTTGAAATTTGATTTCCATAAACATTGCCTTAAATGTTGATGAGTTTATGTGTGATTTGGAGTAGCAAAATAGTGTTGTTATAAACGAAGAAGATGACAAGAGCCATGGGGCGTTGTTGTTAATGTTCCTCAGATGAGGTTGTAATGGTATGTTGATTGTGTTGGCCAAGTTTACAATGCGGCAAATAGTTGAAGAGCATTTAAGCTGTCGTGTACGGGAAATGGCGTTTCTGACATCTGCTAAAAGCTTGACATTGTTGAAGCAGTATAGCGTTGGTATGAAGTGAAGGCAGCAGTGTTGGATGCGATCATTTATGTCTGGAAGGCCAGATTCTGCAAGCAAGGTCTTGATTGGAAATGTTGGAAAAGCCCAAAGGCTCCTTCGAACAGCACTATGGTAGAGCGGAAGGGACTGCTTAATAATGCTTTTTGGACATTTGCCATTAACCGGTAAACCATAGTCAATAACTGATAGCAATAATGATCTAGTAGCGTTTATTAAGGATGAAATATGTACATTGCTATGATTTGATGAAAAATATTTTACTACATTAACAGCCCTATTCTGGCAGCTTAACTAAGCTCACCACATTTACAAAATAGTTAATATTAACAATTTGTTAAGGTTTCGTATTCTGCTGCAAATTTAAAAGCTCTTTTCCTTACAATTTTGTTAATAACAGAAAGAGTCTATCAAAGAATGAAATGTATGTGCTAAGATAAAAAATTGTTGTGAAAATAATAAAAAAATACAAACTATAATATAATATTGAGTTTAAATACATTAAACTAAAAAATGGAAGAATTTTTTACTTATTTTAAGTGTAGATAATGAAATCTTTCAGTAGCCGTGGCAAATTTTTCAAGCGCTTTCAAAGCCACAAGCTGCACTCGAAGCATCTGTTTATATAGCGCATCTCTTCTTTCAATAGGCATATCGATATTCACCATGCATTTTTAAGCTTTTATGTTGTTAATGATGTTTAAGAATACCAACATTTACATTACATAACAATCAGCTTAACAAGAGCTCCTTAACTATTTCTTGTTAAGCTAACAACCAGAATAGGGCTGTTAGTCTTAAAGATAATTTCTTCTTAAGAAAACTGCAATGTTGTCTTAAGTTATAGTTTTTGTCAAAAACTAAACCAAGTATCTTAAGGAACTCGACGTTGTTTATAGATCTATTATCGAACAACAAATTAAAAGCACTACAATTTTTTTATGACAATTCTAATGAATTTCTTAAAAGATATGCTCCCACCAGAGTCGAGTGACCATTCGGATATGTCTTTCAACATATCCGTGAATATTTTGAACACAGCGGATAAATCAGATGATTTTGTAAGTAGTCTTCGGCGTATACACAGTAATTTTTCTTTTATTTCGAAATCAGGTCACTGATTTCGTTAAAAGCAGTGATGAAAATAATTACAGATATTGGTGAATCATGTTGGTGAATACCATTGCGTAGAGGTTCCAAATTGGAAAGGGTACTACTTAGTTTAATTCTAAACTTTCGGTTAGCTAAAAATGATTCTACAAAGTTGTAAGACTTTCTTCCAACTTTCCACCTTATTTACTGCCGCAAAACGATATGGACACCTATACGGTTAAGAGCCATTTCGAAGTCCAAGCTTAATAATAGTGTTATGTGATTTTTTTCTAGAGAGACCTGATGAAACGAAGTGATCAAAATGCAATAGCACGTCATACGTTCTTTGGCCTCTATCAAAGCAACTTGGTAAGACGTGAGGCGATTATTTTTTTTCTAGAGTTTTTCCTAAGCAGGGAAGTAATGAAATTGTATGGTAGCTTGAGACCTCAGTTTGAGATTTTATTGGGTATTAAAATGGGCACAATATTGAAACATTTCCATGCTTGAGGATAAATTCCGGAGTTGAATATATTATTAAACAAGTTTATGATTCTAGTTTTAAGATTTGGTAGAATGTTTCTTAGCAATGGATAGAATATTTCATCGCGTTTTACCCTTGGTGCGAAAGACAGCGATATTGAACTCGACAGATGTAACTGATTTTTCCAGAGATAAAACAGATTTTGATAATGAATTTGGAATTATGAGAAATGAGTTGAAAAGATGATATTTAACAGATATAAAGTTAATTAGAAAACTAGAGTCCATAGAATACGAAAACCAAGAATGGCTGAAACAGTTTGCAATATCTTTAGGCGAAAATATATAGCCGCTGTGCGATTTTAAAATTTGTATATGAAGTTGCTTGAAAGAGCCGGTGAGCTTCTTTATGTCGGATCAGATGTGTTTTGGGTTTGAAGAGGGGTTGATTGAATTTGTAATGTTTTCTTAAGCTAATCCTCCCTACCTTTTTGGCATGGAATCTGAATGTTTCATTGGCCTTTTTTTATGTAAGTAAATTATCTGTAGAGTAAATTGCTTTAAATTCATGCCATAATTTTTACTTGCCTAAGCGAAGTTTTGTGATATTTGGGTCCCACCAGGGAACAAATTTGTTGAGGGATATTATTTTTATTCATTTATACTATCAAACAAGCTTACAAAAGAGTTTAATATAATTTAAATGTTCACAGTATTAGTTTTTCTTTTAAGTTCATAACTAATTTCCCTCAATAAACCCCAATTATAGTCTCTCATCATATTTTCACTGCATTGGCCTTGATAACGTTGTTCGAAGTTCATAATATATTGATGGTAACGTTTTTGTGAATTTCAACACAAGAGTTACCAATTGTTGAATCCGCTAAATGCTGCTATTTCAATTTGTTTTTGTTCTAGAGACATTACCTTGTTAAATGTATCTTGACTTTTACTAAACACCTCATTGTTGTTTATCACTCTACTGCCATCTGGAGGCACATTTTGAAGGTAAAAATTCCACTTTTATCTCGCGGTATTTTTAAATATATTGGAATTAATTAAAGTTCCTATAAACATTCGTAAAATTGCGTCATTACTATAACTATCACAAGCAAACTTTATATGGAAACAAGGTATTTTCTTTTCAATTTTGTGCATAGTTAACCGGAAGAGCATAAAATAAACTTTAACACACAAACAATTTTTTGTCGAATCGTGTAATCAACTGAAAAAAACCAAAAAATCTACAAATTCATTTAGACGTGTTATGAAATTATTCCTAAAATTAAGGTAAATATTCACAGATATTATGATATCGTTCATAAAATGAAATGTTAAAAAACGAGGCTTACAGTCGTTATGCATCTGTTCTCTAATTAAATTTTTTAACAATTCATAATATTAATAACTTATTTAGGTACAAATCTATACAGTCTATGAACACATGTTTTTCCTGTTGAAGTTTTGATAAAATTTCATTGTTGTTGGTTATATATTTCTTTTTTGTGGCCCGATTGATTAGTAGGAAATTATAAGGGGAAAAGCTTACCTTTACGGTGCAATTTTAAGTTTGTTAAGAACAAAATTTGAAACAAAAAATTAAAAACTTATATAAGATATTTTTACTAACAGTGACTTATTTGCGCTGTTTTCTAACTTAGTTTACAGTGCTCTGTTAAGGAACAGAGTTCTTGATGCAACATGTTGGAAGTTGCACTGCAATGCAAGCAAATGCGCTACACCTCAGCCTATAAATGTTATTTAACATTTAAGGTACAGTTCTGCAAAAAGTAAACATATTCACACACTTTTTCGTTGCCTTGAATGATAGGATGACTGAATCTAGGAATATTTTTTTTATCTAAATTTATTCTGACATGCATTTTTTAAAAAACTTCAAAAACTTTGTAACGTAATCTAAAACGCAGATCTAAAACAACAACTCTTTTCAATTAATTTAATTGTTAATTTTTTTTTAATTTTTTTTTTTTAGATTCAACCAACGTAAGTTTGAAGAAGGATGGAAAATAAACAAGTAAATTTTTTTTTTGTAGAATGTTCTTAGATGACAGAAAGAAGAATCCGAGGAAAGTCATGTACCTTTATCTCAGTCAAATCAATAAGTTACTAGACGATCTTCACCACTAACTTTACCACCTCCACCGACTATAACTTTTGTGTCTTACTTTTATGTATTTAAAAGTACTTTCGATTATAAGTAGGCAAGGTTAAAGCTTGAGACCATCGCTCGGCCAGGATTTGAACCAGAGACCCCTATGTAACAGTTAAGCGCGCTACCACTAGGTTATTGAGGCCGTCCGTCTTAATTTTAGGCTCTTAATTATCAAGAGCAATTTAAATGCTTATCACACAGAAAGCCTTAAAAAACATAACAGAAACTGCAACACATAATTTTCAAGACATAAAAATATATACATGTAAGGAAAAGTTCAAATTACATACAATAAAAAGCGCAAAAACTCATAACATTTGAATGGTACGAAAAATAAGTAACACTTTCAAGTGTTTGCAGTTATGTTACAGTAAAGGGAACAAGTTGTACGACCACTCGGTTCAATTCTGTTGAAAGGAATGTTATATGTAGAAGAAAAAAAAAACACAACAACGTTAAAAATTACAAATAATTTTTATGAGCTATTCGACATGGGAGTGTTACTTCAGTTAATATGGTAATTAAATGCAATATCAGAAACATGTTATCGTTATGTTAGCCTAAAGCAAATATGTTGCAGTTGGTAAATGCTCAAAATTAAAGAAGTGGTCAAGCCAAAGTTAAAAGAAAGAAAATTATTTTCTGGTTATTACTTTAAAGTCGGCCAACTAGAGTTGGAAACATGTTGCGAGTGTATTCAGGTGTTTGATTTAAGGGTTATAAGTGTTCAAAACATATTTAAAATTTAACCTAGTTTTGGGTACAACAATTGCAGAAATAGCAATTCAGACGCACGTACAACTACGATATACATCATTCGTTGAGTAGCAATACTAGCTTCAGGCTGCGTTCTTCGCGTGTTCAACCAGAGACTATAAATACTTATAGACATTGCATGTGAAAGGAACGGCACGAAATGAAAAATTTGCCCGTACAAGACAAGAGACCCGACGAGTAACAAACCTAGCGAGTACTCGCTTGCAAGAATTTGTGTTGCTAGCACAACATCATATGTTCCTTAAAGTTTTGTTTATGTTGCTAGAGCGTGTTGCTATATTTTATATGCATATATATATACATATATTTTTTAGATTTCGCAGTAGTGCAGCATGTCGTTTGTTTAGGTTTTTTTGCTTGATTTGTTGTTGCTGCATTGGTTTTTTTTTGCTGCTTTTTCTTGTGTTAGGATTTTGTTCACGTTTTGGCAGCTTTTGATCTTTAGAAATAAATCATATTTTTGCGATTTTGTCTATCTGAGGCAAAGGCGTTTAAGATAAATCGCTATATCTTTTTTATTTCTAATCGGATTCAAATGCTCCAAAGAGCAAAATTTTCTAAAATGTTGTCCTTCGTTGCATTTGAATCCGATTAGAAACAAAAAAGATATAGCGATTTATCTTAAACGCCTTTGCCTCAGATAGACAAAATCGCAAAAATATGATTTATTTCTAAAGATCAAAAGCTGCCAAAACGTGAACAAAATCCTAACACAAGAAAAAGCAGCAAAAAAAAACCAATGCAGCAACAACAAATCAAGCAAAAAAACCTAAACAAACGACATGCTGCACTACTGCGAAATCTAAAAAATATATGTATATATATATGCATATAAAATATAGCAACACGCTCTAGCAACATAAACAAAACTTTAAGGAACATATGATGTTGTGCTAGCAACACAAATTCTTGCAAGCGAGTACTCGCTAGGTTTGTTACTCGTCGGGTCTCTTGTCTTGTACGAACAAGAGACCCGACGAGTAACAAACCTAGCGAGTACTCGCTTGTAAGAATTTGTGTTGCTAGCACAACATCATATGTTCCTTAAAGTTTTGTTTATGTTTCTAGAGTGTGTTGCTATATTTTATATACATATATTTTTTAGATTTCGCAGTAGTGCAGCATGTCGTTTGTTTAGGTTTTTTTTGCTTGATTTGTTGTTGCTGCATTGGTTTTTTTTTTTGCTGCTATTTTTTGTGCTTGAATTTTGTTCACGTTTTGGCAGCTTTTGATCTTTAGAAATAAATCATATTTTTGCGATTTTGTCTATCTGAGGCAAAGGCGTTTAAGATAAATCGCTATATCTTTTTTATTTCTAATCGGATTCAAATGCTCCAAAGAACAAAATTTTAGAAAATGGATTAATCTGTCAAATGACATTAAAATTAAATTTTAGAAAAAAAAATTAATTATTTATTATCTACCTATTTTAAACCGATTTAAAACAAAAACTCTAATCTGCTGCACAGGGTTAAATTCACTCAAACCTTTTAATTTCACTTTTTTCAAGAAAATACTATTAATTTTGTTGTTATTCAAGACCGTCAGATATAAATCATATTTTTGCGATTTTGTCTATCTGAACCAAAGACGTTTTAGATAAATCGCTATATCTTTTTTATTTCTGAACGGATTCAAATGCTCCAAAAGACAAAACTTTAGAAAATTTATCAATCTTCTAAATGACATTAAAATTAAATTTTTAAAAAAATAAACCAATTATTTATTAACTATTCTTACCTTTATCCTTTCAAATTACATCAAAATAAAGTTTTGCAAAAATTAATCGAATTCTTTATTTACTATTTTTACCTTTATCAATTCAAATAATACCAAAATTAAATTTTAACAGAATTAATCCAATTACTTATTAACTAATTTAAATAGATTTAAAACAAAAACTCCTATAATCACTTTTAATTGATTTTTTTTTTAAGAAAAGACCATGAATTTTATTTTCTTATTTTATTTATTTAGAATTAAATTATGATTTGCCTAATTTGTTGTTAAGACAAAAGTAAATACTAGTATTCTTTTGCCACGCAGGACAATCGAGACTTATTTTTCTTTTAATTTAGATTAAATTGCGGTTCGGCCCATTTATATTAACAAAAAAATATTATTATTTTTTAAAGAAAGATGTAGGCTTATTACCAAATTGTAACCTCTAATTTTTGTATTAAATAGTGAAAAAGGAATACATATATGAAAACCAAAACAACTGAAATGCTTTTAAGGTTTTTGTTATATTGTTAACTTAAACATGAATTATTATAAAATAAGTTTTGAAGTTTTTTGTGATAAATTTAAAATTTGCTTAATAAATTAAATTTTTAAATTTTTTTTCCTTTTCCTTCGAAAATTTAAAAATTACAAAATAAACGAAATTTTTTAAGACTTCTCATTTGCTTTTAAATTTCAATTAATTCAAATGTATTTAAGTTTTAAGGAAATGCCATTAAAAAACAAAAATATTTACAAAAGCATGAGGGAAAACATTGCTGATTGAGGTGCACTTATTTTTAGCAATATGAGGTGCATTCAGTTTAGAGTTGCACAGTACTGAAAGGTCGGGCAATGGACTTAGCTATTGTGATAGCAAAAATTTCTTGAAAAAATCAATCAGACGGACTTATGGACTTCGGACAGACGGTCTAACATTTACACATACATACTAACAGACTGACAGACAAAAAGGGATATGGAGAAACAGACGAAGTGACAATCGGATTATTTTAAAAAATCCAAAACGACGAATTGACAGACAGACTTTCAGACAGACCTTCAGACAGACTTTCAGACGGACAAACGGACTGCTTATGCATTTAAAAGCCTTTGCATTTTTGCATTGGCCTTACCTTGCTTTTCTCTGGATCGGATGGATTTTTTTTTAACTCTTCGGACGCTAGATTTTCTTTTAACCATTTTGAATTCTTTCGAATTAAAACAGTTATAATAAAATCTAGGATGATTTGCCTGTGCTCAAAGCAACTCCCATTTTCATCAAACCACTCTGGAGTTGCAAGATTTGAGTGTGCAATACAGGACTTTATTATACGTTTTTTTAAATTCGGTTCGTGACAACTTTTATGAAATATACCTTTGTATATTGAAAAATGTTGTACACAAATATTGAAGAATTCGTCGGATGGATTCTTCAAACAAATCCGACTGTCACTATAGTTTTTAATGCCAAGAAAAGATTCTGAGTCGAAAGAAAACTTTTCGAGCTTCAGAAGATTTTCTTGGCATTTTTCACATTTAATTTTATTATTGAATTTTGCCCTTAACCCATACCCAACGAAGTAACGACCCACTTTTATTTCCAAGGGGCTTAAGGAAGAGGGCTCAGAAAATTCCTCTAGCTCTTCTATAGTTTCCTCATTGTGATCGAACGGACCCATTGGTGAAATAGTTTGTGAATCTTCGGATGGTTGGAAGTTCCATTCCAGCATAAGTTCATTATCGTTCTCACAATTTGAGTTGCGAGCATGAAACTTATGTGTCAGGAACTTCATTGACAGTATTCTTGCTGAGAGGTATTGGACTTCTCTCACGGATGGTTCGGGGTTATTGCCTAGTTGCGATCTAAGCACAGCGAAGAAATTTTCAATGGATTCCTGATTTAACCTTCCAAGCATCACAAATCTCACATTTGGATCTAGGAAGAGATCTTCTACCAAAGAAATCATGGATCGCAACGTGTAAATTAAGCCATAAATGCATTTGTTTCTACCACAGATATATATGATGCAATGCAAACAATCAAAACAATAAAAAAATAAATACTTTAATACTAAGGAGTATAAAATCGTTTCATATTCAAACAAAATCAATATTTTGCAATATATTGTAATCTTATTAATACTAACTTTTATTTCTTATACTTTTAATTTCATACAAACTACAGAGCTAGAAATGCCGCTTGTAGCAATGTCTCCAATTGGAAGATGCTACAAAATAGGCAAAGCAACAAGGCAACTTGTGTAGCTGCCGATTGTCCTGCGTGGCAATAGAATACTAGTCAAATTAGACAAATTAGGCAAATCATAATTTAATTCTAAATAAATAAAATAAGAAAATAAAATTCATGGTCTTTTCTTAAAAAAAAAAATCAATTAAAAGTGATTATAGGAGTTTTTGTTTTAAATCTATTTAAATTAGTTAATAAGTAATTGGATTAATTCTGTTAAAATTTAATTTTGGTATTATTTGAATTGATAAAGGTAAAAATAGTAAATAAAGAATTCGATTAATTTTTGCAAAACTTTATTTTGATGTAATTTGAAAGGATAAAGGTAAGAATAGTTAATAAATAATTGGTTTATTTTTTTAAAAATTTAATTTTAATGTCATTTAGAAGATTGATAAATTTTCTAAAGTTTTGTCTTTTGGAGCATTTGAATCCGTTCAGAAATAAAAAAGATATAGCGATTTATCTAAAACGTCTTTGGTTCAGATAGACAAAATCGCAAAAATATGATTTATATCTGACGGTCTTGAATAACAACAAAATTAATAGTATTTTCTTGAAAAAAGTGAAATTAAAAGGATTGAGTGAATTTAACCCTGTGCAGCAGATTAGAGTTTTTGTTTTAAATCGGTTTAAAATAGGTAGATAATAAATAATTAATTTTTTTTTCTAAAATTTAATTTTAATGTCATTTGACAGATTAATCCATTTTCTAAAATTTTGTTCTTTGGAGCATTTGAATCCGATTAGAAATAAAAAAGATATAGCGATTTATCTTAAACGCCTTTGCCTCAGATAGACAAAATCGCAAAAATATGATTTATTTCTAAAGATCAAAAGCTGCCAAAACGTGAACAAAATTCAAGCACAAAAAATAGCAGCAAAAAAAAAAACCAATGCAGCAACAACAAATCAAGCAAAAAAAACCTAAACAAACGACATGCTGCACTACTGCGAAATCTAAAAAATATATGTATATAAAATATAGCAACACACTCTAGAAACATAAACAAAACTTTAAGGAACATATGATGTTGTGCTAGCAACACAAATTCTTACAAGCGAGTACTCGCTAGGTTTGTTACTCGTCGGGTCTCTTGTCTTGTACGGGCAAATTTTTCATTTCGTGCCGTTCCTTTCACATGCAATGTCTATAAGTATTTATAGTCTCTGGTTGAACCAGAGACTATAAATACTTATAGACATTGCATGTGAAAGGAACGGCACGAAATGAAAAATTTGCCCGTACAAGACAAGAGACCCGACGAGTAACAAACCTAGCGAGTACTCGCTTGCAAGAATTTGTGTTGCTAGCACAACATCATATGTTCCTTAAAGTTTTGTTTATGTTGCTAGAGCGTGTTGCTATATTTTATATGCATATATATATACATATATTTTTTAGATTTCGCAGTAGTGCAGCATGTCGTTTGTTTAGGTTTTTTTGCTTGATTTGTTGTTGCTGCATTGGTTTTTTTTTGCTGCTTTTTCTTGTGTTAGGATTTTGTTCACGTTTTGGCAGCTTTTGATCTTTAGAAATAAATCATATTTTTGCGATTTTGTCTATCTGAGGCAAAGGCGTTTAAGATAAATCGCTATATCTTTTTTGTTTCTAATCGGATTCAAATGCAACGAAGGACAACATTTTAGAAAATTTTGCTCTTTGGAGCATTTGAATCCGATTAGAAATAAAAAAGATATAGCGATTTATCTTAAACGCCTTTGCCTCAGATAGACAAAATCGCAAAAATATGATTTATTTCTAAAGATCAAAAGCTGCCAAAACGTGAACAAAATCCTAACACAAGAAAAAGCAGCAAAAAAAAACCAATGCAGCAACAACAAATCAAGCAAAAAAACCTAAACAAACGACATGCTGCACTACTGCGAAATCTAAAAAATATATGTATATATATATGCATATAAAATATAGCAACACGCTCTAGCAACATAAACAAAACTTTAAGGAACATATGATGTTGTGCTAGCAACACAAATTCTTGCAAGCGAGTACTCGCTAGGTTTGTTACTCGTCGGGTCTCTTGTCTTGTACGGGCAAATTTTTCATTTCGTGCCGTTCCTTTCACATGCAATGTCTATAAGTATTTATAGTCTCTGGCGCGACGCAATCAGCTCAGCTTCTTATGACATTGACAAATGTCAACGGACCTGCTTACGCACATTTGATATTTTACGCTCATTTATAGCTTTTGCATAGCAGTAAAGGTGTTCCTTATTGCGTCTGCGACTTGCTGAAAGTTGTTATAGCTAACGATGTGCCAAGGCCGTACTTGCAAGCGATATCATCATATGGCTTGCTTCGATTAATTAAATTGAATATTAGATGCATTTTAATTTTAAACAAATAAAATTTGACGATCTATTGGAAAGAGAAACATTTTATAAAATGCCAGAGGTAGCTTGCAGTGTAAACTAAAAACACTAATAAATTTACGAGCTCAAAAGATCTACTAGTTCAGCTCAAATATTTTTTTACATTGTTCTGGTATTTTTCCTGTGTTGATGTCATAGGAAAAGGCAATTGTCGTTTTCTTGATATGATTTGAGCTTATATTTTTACAAGCCTATTTTGAACTAGTTGTGATACTAGTAATTTTTTCATATAAATCTAAATCAAATCTCAAATTCGCGTTTCGATAACCTGATCTTTGATACGGATTCCTTAAGTTAGGATAGCCTCCATTTTTATCAATAGCTCAATTAACATCAATTATTTATTTTCTGACACTAACTAGCTCCATTCTGACCAACGTGGCCTAATATTAATGCATTTTCTTAGCCATTTTTGGCTAATTCGCAGCTTTCTGCAAACTGATTATCAACACTAGCAACATACAAGTTACAAATAATTTTAATTTTGTTTTTACCAGTATAAGTTCAACTAGCTATATACTAGTATAGTAAAAAAAATAAACTGGCCATTTCAGCCCTTGGAAGGACTTTGACCTAGCTTCTATTGATCAATTGTGTTGTGAGTGTTATTAAATGTTTGATCACAAATGACCGAGAACTGGACCTATGTGTTTTATGCCGACTCCGAACGGCTTATGTTCTTAAGAAGCTTTACATGGCAAATTTTACTCTCTGAGGTTTGCCATTTAGGCTTGTGCTTAACAGTTCCAGAGACGGAACGGACATGGAACGATTCTTTTGAAGAAAGGAACTAGTTCACGGAAACATGTCCGCGGAACTATCTAGTTCTTTTGCTTATTTGAACTGTATAGACTATTTGGACGAACTGTCTGCTTGTTGAACTACAGAGGGAATTTGAAGCATGTCCGCGGAACTATCTAGTTCCTTTGTTTATTTGAACTGCAGAACTATTTGAAGCATTTATTTGAATTAAGTGCTTGCTAAACTGCGGAGAAAATGTGTAAAGGTCCATGTAGATTTTCAGCACATCACTCTGACTAGTCTTAAATCAATGGAACAGAATTTTTTGCTTTTTTATTCTCTTATTTCAATATTTTTAACTTACAGAAAAACATTTCTTTAGTTTATCGCCCATTTCAGATTGAGGTGACCTATCAGTCGCACTGACCATCTCCGATTTGGCTCAAATTTTGTTTTTAGGTTGGTTTTTTGTTAAGAAAACCAATTCCGGAGTTTAAAGTTTCAAAAATTTTTTTGCGGAGCCACAGCCATTCGAATGCCAAAATAGGGCCTATTTTTAGACAACGTAGCTCAGTCAATTTAAATCACATTTTATTAACTAAGACATCATTAGAATAGTGTTCTCCTCTTTATTAAGGATAATATATAAAACTTTTAAAAAAATTGCTGTAAATTGACACATTGTTAATTTCAAAGTTTAATGCCATGCCAACAACAGACGCTATAATTTTTTCTCAGTTTCTTTATTTTGGTTTTTTTTACGTTTCAATACCTTTCCAACGGTATAAAATTAAGGTGTGCTCTTGAAGGGTTTAGAAGTTATGGCGTAAAACGTGCAGTGTTAAAGAATTTTCAATTCAAATTCAACTAGCTATCAAAGCTTTACAGCGTATATTTTTTTTTCCTTTTGTTGATTTTGAAAAAAAAAAATTGAATTTGTTCAAAATTAGGAGATCGCTTACAGCAGCTTGTGTTTTTGTGCGTACGTGTTTTAGTTTTTGCAAAACACAAGTTTATAATAGAAAACAAATTGTATGGTGGGAAAAGTGGGCGAAATAGACTACTTGCTGAGCATGTATGTTGCAAAGCTTTGATAGCTAGTTGAATTTGTATTTAAAATTCTTTAACACAGCACGTTTTACGCCATAACTTTTGAACCCTCCAAGAGCACACCTTAATTTTATATAGTTCGAAAGGTATTGAAACGTTCAAAAAACCAAAATAAATAAACTGAAAAAATAATAGCGTCTGTTGTTGGCATGGCATTCAATTTTGAAATTAAGAATGGGCCACCTTACTGCAATTTTTCCAAAAGTTTTATATTTTTCCCTTAAAAAAGGGTTACGAAATAACCTTTCCAATGATACTTTATTTACGAAAATCGGATTTAAATTGACAGAGCTACGTCGTTTCAAAATACACCCTATTTTGGCCTTGAAAAATGGTTTTAAAAATTTATAACTTCGGGTATGGTTTTCTAAGCAATAAACCAATTTAGGAAACAAAATTTAGCCAAATCGGAGATGGTCAGTGCGACTGATAAGTCACCTCAATCTGAAATGGGCGTTATATAAAAAAAGGAACTTCTATCATTTAGTAAATAATTTCATTTAGTAAATAAAGTTCATGAAAAAAATTTATAAAGTTGCTGAAAAGCGAGCAAAAATAATTTCCAATCAGTTCCTCATAAGCTCGAAACTCAGTTGTATCTTATAGCTCATCAGTTTTAAGCATGTTCGCGTAACTATATAGTTCCAGCAGTTCTATTTATAAGAGTGAAAGTAACCAAAGCATGTTCAATGTCATTTCGTGATTGTTCTGTTTCATAGGTTAAAGGCAAAAATAAACAGCAATGCTGAACAATGCACAACTGGAATGACGATATATAATTTTTTATTTTATCTATTATTTCTTTCACTCTCTTTCACATGCATAATTGGCTTACTTGTCGTCGCTCAAACAATTCGATTAAGTTATGTAAGTGCGAAAGAGATGTCAGCTTATGTATCTCAATTAAAAAAATTGTATTGCAGTCGGAACTGTTTGGACATGCTTAAATCGTACAGATGGAATAATTGGAACTATGTCCGAAAGTGAACGACCCAACTCTATTGCCATTGTCTGTAGAGAGGTGACGACCGAACAGAAAAATTAATTCGATTGAAAAAACTTTCTGCCTGAGCTGGAATTGAACTCGGGCTACCGCGGTTCTTTAGCTTAGGGGCCACGCTCCGGACCCACTAGGCTACGGCCCCCACACTATACTAGCATAGTTCTTATTAATAAAAAAAAGGGAAAGGTTAGAAATCTTGTACTAAAATTGAAACTTTTCTGTACTTTATATAGGACTACACTAGCTTTGGTTTCAAATCTAGTACTTGGAAAATACTAAAAAATCGTTTTAATACAGCTTTGGTTTAAAATTTAGTACAAGCTTGGATTGAAATATAAAAAAAAAGCAAACACAGTGAGATCCGAACCGGGGACATCCAGTTTGTATTTCACTACGTTAACCACTGGGCTATTGCGCTATACAAAACAATAGTAATAAACAAGCATATGAACCTAATAGCCCAATATTGAGTCTCAGCATAGCAATATTTCTTTGGTTTAAATCCTAGTACAGAAAAGTTTTAATTAAGGGTTAGTATTTGTGAAATTTTAAATTTTAAAACTCAAGGTTAAAAATTATTTAGTAGTATTTTAGCTGGACTAAAATTTATTCCAAGATTTTTACCCGTGTACTCTTACCACCGGGCTATAGTCCTCAAAATAGGAAGTGCGATAAACAAACATAAAAATTGAGTCACATCGTTGCCAGGTTAACTTTTTAAGGGTTTTAATCCATATTTAGTATTCAAATGTAATAGAATTTAGTATAAAATGCATTAAAAACAAAAATTAATGCATTATTGGTTTAAAGAAGAGTTTTAAATATGAGTAAGTATTTGAAAATTTTAAATTTTAAACCGCAAGGTATTAAAAAATGCAGTAATATTTTAGTGAGACTAAAATTTAGTCCAAGATTTCTAACCCTGTACTAGTACGATTTTGACCATCTTTTCTAGTCAATTTTATGAAAGGTAAATTTCTTTCTGGATGGAATATACTTTTGCATATAAGCTTTGAAGTCAAAAGTTCACCATATATTTGAAACTTGTCAACATCCCATACATCCCATACAAAGTGACTATATCTAAACGATCTGGAAGAGATTTCAGAGATTCCACAAAAATTAATTCAGTAACATATAATATTGGACATATGCTAAGAATAGTTTAAAAAAATCTCAGAACTCTAATAAAAACTCAGCCTATCTGCTAGACAAAGTCACGTTATCAAAGTAGAAAAATCTTTATAAATTACACAAAAATATGTATATTGACTGGATATTCAACACATAATCTTCGGTGTCTTAAACGTATTCTGATTTGAGTATTAGCACAATTGAATGAAAACCACGCCTATATTCCATAAAAAGTGACGTCATCAAAATTTAAAAGATACATAACTTACCCTGCAATTTAGCCAACTAGTTAAAAGACTATTAAATATACTAGGTCAAAAAAAAAACCAGTACTAGTTCAGCTCAAATGCTTTTTACATTGCGCAAACTGGCTATTTTGCTATGATAATGTCATAGGAAAAGACAATTGCCTATTTTCAATATGAATTGAGGTAGTATTTTTACTGGCATAATTTGAACTAGTTGTGATAGTATAATCAAAACAAGGCTTTTTACTGGTATGATTAGAGCCACCTTTGTGCTAGTATATTTTTAACTAGTTATATACTAGTTAAATAGTTTAATAGTGACTATTTTCATACTAGTATTATTTTAGCCAGTTCAATTTTAGTAGTTTTCATACTAGTTGTATGCTAGTATTAGTTTTGTTATAGTCTTTTTAAAACCAGTTGTGTGCTAGTACTTCTTAATCTGGCTTTATACTCGTATTATTGAAAATATATTTAGATAGCAGATTGTTATTTTTCATAAGCTGCACATCTAATATTTATACTTAGTTATACTAATTGAAATGTTATTTACTTTAATGTTTTTTTTTTTTTGTAAATGGGTTTTTTTATTTTATGCGATAAAGCGATTGAAAATTTGAGGTATTTTTAGGCAAAAATCACTTTCATTTAAACTTTTAAGTTAAATTATAACACTCATTCCACATTTGGGCAAAATCAAAACTTCTTTGCGAAGTTTTGCATATTTTTTAACCTTTATTTTTATGTTAGGTCGCGAAAAAAAAGGTTAAATATTATTGAATATATATAATTGTACTACATACACATACACTCACGGTCAATAAAAAAGCCGACTTAATAAATTAATAACAAATATTCTTTTTCTTGAATTATTTCACAGTGCGCCGAAATCGACAAAAAAAAACACAATTAAACTTTACAGAAATTCTTAAAGAGGGATATGTTGAAAGTCCTTCGCACCTAATGTGACCTCTCAATATCGTCATAATTTTATTTTTATTTTTTTTTAACGTTGAAGTGTTCAAATTTTATTATGCCGGCTTTTATTGAATTTTTACAACCATGTACCTTAGGACGGGTCGATTTAAAAATCGCCCATTGCTCAGTGAAAATCGTATTCTAGAGATCAAAATAAGAAACTTTGCTTGAGGAACTATACCTCTAAGACGAATGCTAATGCCCCAACTTTTCCGTAAGGTCAAATTTTGAAAAATCCCTCTTTGAGCCATTTAGAGTGCCCCAATCGAGTCCAAATATATGACCGACCTCCACTAACTTTGGAGGTCCGATCCACCTATGCCAGTGGCACACCACCTGGAACCCCCCGGGGGTTCCCCATACAAACATTTGTAATAATTTCATAAGGTACTAATATCAAACATAACGTATTTTTTCATATAAATCTAAATCAAATCTCAAATTCGCGTTTCGATAACCTGATCTTTGATACGGATTCCTTAAGTTAGGATAGCCTCCATTTTTATCAATAGCTTAATTAACATCAATTATTTATTTTCTGACACTAACTAGCTCTATTCTGAGCAACGTGGCCTAATATTAATGCATTTTCTTAGCAATTTTTGGCTAATTCGCAGCTTTCTGCAAACTGATTATCAACACTGGAGCACTTCACATAGCCCATTAAGGATCTAATGAAACAAATAAAAGAAGATATTAAACAAAAAGTTCATTATTGTCAATTGCAAACAAAACTGACAGTTACTTTGACATTTTCCATGCCACTGTCCAATACCAGAAATACTCGTAAATCACAAAAAATGCCATGAAAATAGAAACAAAACAAACAATTTAAAGAGTTAATAAAAAAATTGTAATAGAAACTGCAAAAAGTAGGATCTGCAGATGCACAACTAATTTGGGCATTAATTGCATGTGAGCTCACGACCAACTAAATTCTTCGAATACCTAAAAGGCATAACAGCAGCTCATAAATAACAAAAATATTAAATATACTGCCATGTGACAACAGGCAGCACAAGAGTAGCAGCAAAAGCAGCAGCAGCAGTAGCAAACTACTAGAGAAATAGTAGCAGGAGCAGCAGCTTTGACTGTAGGTGCTCTGCTGCAACACCAAATAAAAACGCACTGCAATCACAAGTCGAGCAAAGTTTTTGTTTGGTGTGACTTTTTTCCTCGTTTTCTCTCTATTTATCATTTGCTCGATCGCGATCTTTTGAGGCATTTGACAATAATTCTTCTTTTTTTTCTCATCTCTCTATTTAACTCTTTTTCCTCTCGCTTGCTTTAACTTAATGTGTTGTTGCTATTGAAGCTTCAGCTTTATGGACATGCGCTGCTGGAGCCCATTTTTGTAAAAATGATCGACGATCGATGATCGCAGCAAGTGTTGCAATCAAACGCAAAATAAGTAAATTAAACAACTTTTTTGTACGTTTCATTGAACAAGATCGTGTTGACAGCACGTCATCACGTGATATAAATTTGCCAAAGTGAGCTCGTTCTTGCTGTTTTTGTTATTGTAAGGGTCTCGATGATAGGTGAAGAAAACATAACGTGCAACTGAAATTTGGCAATAAAGTTAAAATTATGAGTTAAGGTTATAATATTGTTTTTTTTTATTTAATTTTTTATAAAAGATTAATAAAAAAAAATATTATATATTTAAAATTTTAATGAATTTTTTATATAAAACTTATTTGTAAAAATTACTTTGCACAAAAACTTTGAGAGATTTTCATGGTATGAAGTTACCTTAAGTTGGTCACTCTGTTTGGATAAAAAGACTAACTCTGTTCAATTTTTTCACTGCTTTAAATGGTGAACAGATCAATGTTATGATCACCTATCTAGATCAAGTTGTTGTTTCATTTTTATAGAGTTGTGGTTGTGTTGCTTGTCTACGAGAACAACATAGTTAATAGCTCGGATTGAAATTAATATTGATGCGTTGAAGCAATAAATCATTACGTTTTATGGTCAAAAATAAGCTCTCCAGATCATTTTTTTTTTTTATTTTGTTCATTATGACTTTTGCACACAGTTTTGCACTGATGAAGACATTCATAAATATTTTATTTTATGGTATCTAGCAAATTTGAATACAAATCACGTAAACGTGGCTTGCAAATTTTAGGCTTTTAGAGCCAAATCTTCAGCGTGAACGATATGAACATCATCATTACACGCATGGTAGCCAAAATCATAATATTCTTTTTTCCTGATGTTTAAGTATTTCATATATATTTTTTGATTTTCAATTCAATAAATTTTCTTTATTTAAGATTACTTTGAAATTTATCTCTGGTACAAGTGCAGCTATTTGTCGAGATAAATACAAAGAATTATGTTCATTGGTGTTTTTTATTTATAATACTGTGCACTTCGATATAAAATGCAAGTATTGCAATTTTTGATTTTAGAATAATATTAAAAATTATGACTTAAGTGCATTATTTGAACGTGTTTTCGATTCCATTATTTATATTAATAAAATTGGTCATAAAATTGTTGATTCATTGCATAGCATTGTAAAACTCAAAGCCTCGTTTAATTCAATTATAAGTGTAAGAAATACGTGGTGCAATCAGTGCGGTTTTTTTAATAAAAATAATCCGTGGTAAAAATTAAGTATCGCATCTTTAGAACAAAAAATTAAGTGTTATACCTTTTAGTACAGAAAATCGAAAAAAGACCCGTACGAAAAATTACACTGAAGTTGGTTACATGTCATCATTTTTTGTTCTATAACTGATTAATGTTTTACTCACAGCCTTAAAAAATTTCAAACTTCATACAATTTTAATAAAACCTCAGTACTTTTTTTTTGTTTTTCTGAAATTTTTTTAATTGAAGAGTAAAAATCGAGTAATTTACAAATTTACCAAAAATATATCCTTATACTTTACTTGGATGATATTGTGTCAGAAAAAAAGCCTTTTGAACAACTTTTAATATAAAAAATCAACCAGTTTTTTCGACAGAATTTTATTTTGTGTTTTTGAATATAAACGTTTTCAACAGAAAATTAAGTTTAACTGTTTGATGATAAATAAGCTTTTTAATTAAGTTTTTGAATACTTAATATATTCTATTCAATTATCATATTTAAAAAAATAAAATCTAAGTCCTTATTGCAAAATCATGATGTGTTACATTATTAAAAAACTGAAGCACAGCAAATAGAGTAAATTGTTCGCAGTACAAAAAAAGCGTTTGAAATGCAGCAGGCAATTTTTAGATACTTGTTTTTGATATATTTTGGAAAAACTTAGATAAATAAACTATTTTATTAAAAAAAATTTGTTTAGTAATAATATTTGGTTAGTAATTAAATATTTTTAATATATAAAATGGAAAGACGTTACATATCCAAAACGTATTGGTTTTTAAAATGTTATTACACATTGCAAAGCAGAGAGTGCGTTGCAAACCCACAATTAAAGCATACCCATATCAGAAGACTTACTTGATTGGATCCTTTTCGTTAAATGAAATGTAAAATAACAAAGATAAAAATTCATTTGGAGAACTTAAAAGAAAAAACAAACTTTATATTTTTTTATTAATTTATCTGCAGATTGATTTATAGAACTCGGCGTACTTTTCAGGCAAATATGAAATCATTGCAAAGATATTCTTTTTCTTTTCATCACTTACTTGATTGGATTCGGTTCGAAGAACTGACATCATATAATTTACCAAGTTTTGATTTCTTATGGAGTTACCTCGCATAATTCGATTAAAGATGTTAAAAAAGCTGTTTGTTCATTTAAGTTTTTTTTTATAGAATATAAAATAATGTTCTTTTATTGCACTTATGCTGAATTTTTTTGCAAGAAAAGAAGCATAGACAATCACAAATCAATATATATTAGCAATTCAATTACCTAAAAACGTAATGTAAACTTACAACGTTATTCTATTTTACTTGCTCTGGGGCGTTTTTTTAAGGTATACTTTATTTTCTTAAAAGTTTTTCATTACCACTATTCTTCAATCTTTCATTATTGTTATCAATTCAATTTTCAACATTTGACTTCCTTGTTGTGCATCTGGTGCACTTAACAATTACGTTAGATAATTCAACTCTAATAATTTTGTATGTAACTTACAACGTTCTTCCACTGACTGATACTTTGTTGTTGCTTTTTGATAGCGATAAAGTGCATATTTTTGGCTGATTTGGTGTTAAGACAATGTAAGAGAGTCATGTTGATAGTAATCTGCAATAAAATTGATTTTGCAAAAAGTGCCTTTTGCAACGTTATTCGCGGCTGTGCTTCAATTATGATTTAAAAATTATTTTTTTGTTATGTATAAATTTTTATGCAGTATATCGACATCTACCAGTCATCGTCAGAGTTTATTTTAACACAAAGATGTATTACTTTATATATACAAAATTAATATATACAAAGGATATGGACAAGCAATGAAGCTTTGACTAATTAAAACATTAAAAAAGATTAATGAATACAAAAATTATTTGTAAATCAAACAAAGTTTTTATTTTATTAATTTTGACCTTGAGCCAGAACAATAACGAATTAAATCACAAATGTAATGAGAGGCTGAAAAATAACTCAGCAATTATAAAGTAACATATTTAATATTTTAAAAAATTAATTTTTGTATCAAAACATAAAATTTTACAAAGAAATCTTAAGAATTGAGTCCTAAATATTTTGAAAAGTGATCTTAAATTTTTTATATAAATATTTTTTAAATATTATTAAAAAATCCCATCAATTGTTTAATTAACCCGAAGTGTTTGTGTTTGCAAACACAAACAGTTAAAATGTGCTTATGTTAGTTTAAACCATTTTATATATGCGTTAATAGGTCATTCTGAAAATTTACTCAGGGTGATTCGGTTAAACCACTCTCATTGTGGTGGAACGTGTCAAAAAATTAAATGAAAAAAGTTCTAGTATTTCTAAAAATTTTTTGTGTTTTTTTTTTTTTTGTGAAATGGCTGTTATTAATTTATGGCAATTTATTGTTTTTCTAATTTTATATGTATAAAGTTAACTTTTCTATAAGTTTTCCTTGAATAATATTTTTGTGGACATTTGGTAGTGACTTATTTGTTTTTGAAATATTAGTTCTGATATAATTTTTTCGTAATATTTCGGTCTTTTCTGTATATGATATATAGCATAATATATGAAATAAAGCATTAATCGTCTACATCATCGTCATCATCATCATCTACGAACATAGTCGTAGACATCATCTTCTTCCTCATCACATCTTTTGCTAATCATTCCATTCTACTCTCATTCATTGATGAAACCTGACAATAAATCAATGCGTAATTTATAGCCGACTATTTAGACAATTTCACAAATCATACAAATATGGCATTGTTTCGCTCTCGTAATATAAGTTTTGCCACAATTTTACGCTTTTAACACAACGCCATCTAGCGCATTGCTCGCATACTACAACTAATCATAATTTCTGCTCTTACCATATAAATGCAATGAGTTAAATGAATAAAAGTCATGAAAGCAACAATAAAAACAAGTGCAACAACAATGAACCACACAACAGCTACAGATACCAACAATTATCCTAGGAAAAATAGTTGTGTGCAAACTAAGAGTTGCGCTTTGACGTGACTATAGAAGACGGCGTGTCAAAAATAAATGCCTCAGTTACATTAAATATGGTGGCAGGAATTAGCACCATGTACATGTGATAAGATTGCCAGTCAGCCAGCCAACCAGCCTACAGTGTTGTTGAGCTAAAGAAAAGTTGCTTTTGTTGTGTCATTGTTGTGTTGGCTGCTGAGTTTATTAAGTTGTGAAAATTTGTGCAAAGAAAAAAAATAAGTCATGGGAATTAAAATATTTCCCATAAATTTATATATTAAGAAACTAACAGAAATAAGCTAGTCAAGATATTTTATTTGGAAAAATTAAGATGTCTGAACAGATAGAATATGTTAAAGGAACAATAATGAGCATATTAATGATGAGTTAAAAAATTCACTAATCTTTTGAATTTATAAATATATAACACCAATATTCGCCAAAATAAAAGCTACATAGGTATATTATACTATACATGTTTTAGAATTCAAGAGCCGACACTAATTTTGACCTATAATTTCGTGAAGGCATCGTTTGTCATCAGCCACATTGCGCAATCACAGCAGCAAACTTAAGCACATTGACTAAAATCGAAAATGATCGAATGATGTACGAATTGACAAAAATCGTTTCTCATGCAAACACCTCGATAAAGCTACAAATCCACAGAACAGAGTTTACTCTACGCTCCACAATAACTTCCAAAGCAGCAATTGATGGTTTGCATGTAGCTATTTGTCTTCGTGGCAATACTTGGCATGGCATCGGCTTTGACTTTGACAGCATTGCCGGGGGATTGCTGATGATGCTCGAACTGAAACTAATAACATTTTAAAGGCCGTTGGTAAATATTAAATGTGTGGCAACACTGTTGAAGTCATAGCCTAATGACTTATTAAACAATTGCCTGGTATAAGTTAAGCAGGTCCACCCAAGAACAAGTGGTCGAGAGGTGTTAAGTCTTACATAAAACCCTGTTGTTGTTACGTTCGCATGTTAAATGTTGATTGCAGCGAAGACACGATTGTGAAAATGTGTTAAATAGTTTGATGACCATGCTTAGCTGTACAGTTACGAACTTTTAATGCGCTAGTTTGTTCGTTGGCTTGCTGGTTGTAGCATTTTATTTATTTAGCCCAAGTCGTAGCTGAGCCCAACTGTGGCTCTGATTTACTTTTCTCTTTAAAGAAATGTGTGATTTCTTTCGCGCTCACACTGAGTCGCTAGAGAATGGATGACAAGAACGAAAATCTTACTGCACTCCATAAATCACAACACAATGACAAAATATTTGCAAATCGCGCTTCAGAAGAGCCGCCATTTGATACAAATCTATTTTCACTTTATTATAATGTACCAGCGATCAACACTGAGCTAGCACCAGTCTATGGGCAATAATCTTTTGCGGGTCTCGACATTACATGGTAAAAAATTTGTGATGGTGCTAAATTAGAAAATATTTGCTGAAAAAGTAAATGTATATAAATAATTTTTAATGCTGTTTTAATGAAATATTATTTAAATTAACTTTGCTGATTACATAAATATTTGAAAAATCTCACTTTCTGAATTCAAAACTGTTTTTTCTCAAAAATGCGTTATAATTAGCATGATGCCAAAAAAAGTTATTTTTTAAACCATTGAATCACTCATTAATTGGGATGTGTATTTAGCTTAATTTCATAGAACTTCAAAATGTCCGTGTATACAGGGTGCCTTATATCTAGATGATTAAAACAATATCCTTTTTTTGAGAGGGTTGTGTTTTTACCATTTTAAATTAATCCCATAGTTGAGAAGTAAACATTTTATAATTTTTTTTTTTTTATATAAAGGATGTACTCATAGAGGATATATACTTTAAAATGAACTATTTGAACCACAATTTATACCAATTTTATTCTACAAAAATGCAAGAAAAAGCATTTTTATACATGAAATGGCACAAATATTGCCATCGGGAAAGGTCATCTGAGCAACTTTTGTTTATCTAACATGTATCTGAATTCCTATCAGACATTATTGCGATATTTTTTTACGGTTTTCCAGAAAAAAAGGGTCCAAAAATAAAGTTCAGTACAAAAAAGCCCGTTTTGACTCCTTTTCTTCATTAAATGGCAACTTAGCCGCTTTATACACAGGAAAGTAAAATAAGAGTTAAGTTTTATTGTTGGATTTCAAAAAACCCCACGGGAACGTTCTTAGCATTTTTCCCTTACCATTTTAAAGAAATAAGCCCTAATGAAGTAAGATTTTAAAAAAATTTTATTTTTTGAGGCAACATTATTCATAGAAATGGATTTAGCGTTGGTTTAAGTCAGTAATATACAGCGTTTGCAAAACTTTCAAAACAAGTACAACATTTTTAATATAAAAAAGAGATAACCTGGTGTATAGAATGTTGGAAATGCCTGTAAGTTACTCAAAAGTTATCGAATTATGAAGTCTCTTGGAACGATTTATAGATTAAGAGAAAAATTTAACTTTTTAGTTGAACTAAATTCCCTGCTATCATCGCAGAAGTTCGGTACAACCGCTTCTACGAAAAATCCGAGTGGCTTTACCATATTTAATAGAAATGGCAATCTAGGATATCTAGTTTTTGTATGTTTTCAAGTTGCAACCTGAAGTCTTACAGCAAAAGTAAACATAGACTTTTACTAACAATATCTTTCCGAACTCTCGATTTTTACCCGTAGTGTCCTGTGTGAAGGATATTCGATTCTGAAGGTACACTCGATATAGGTCAGAACTTTTGATTGTTATCTGATTGTATAAATTTTGGTGGTATTAATTATAGTGTTTACGTTTTCCTTAAATTTGGCGAATTACCTATTTGCATATGCATTTTCTTGTTTTTGGGAAATGTATACTTGAACGCAATATTTTAACTTTTTGAAAAAAAATTAATATTAGGTTTTATATATCAGGCATCAAAAATGGTACCGATGATATATTTTTCAATTCTTCAAATATTTCTCAACAACACCTTGTCTAAGGGTATCTATTTAAAACACCAGGTTAAGACTACGATTTTTTTTCCTATTTCTATTAAAAAAAAATTGTACTTACATGAAATTATCAGCATTGACAAAAAAGTTATACTAAAATTTTTCGTTTCTGAGTGTACCATTCGACAAGTCTCAATTGACCTTACAATTGTTGTTAAGAAGTATTTTAAAGCAAAAATAACCATAAAGGAGATACGAACAAAATTATTAAATTTCATGCTAGCAAGTGTTTTTTTTTTTTAATATCAAAATGAGAAAACCAATCTTGATCTTAACCTGGAGTATTAATTAAATAATTTCAGGCAAGGCTTCGTTAAGAAATATTTGAAGATTTCAAATAGAGAAAAACATCTTTGGTATCACTTCTAATGCCCGAGATATAAAATCGAATATTAATTTTTTTGAAAAAGTAAAAAAATTGCAGTTAAGTATACATTTCTCAAAAACAAGAAAATGCATATTCGAAAAATATGCAAATTATTGATTCGTCAAGTTTGAGAAAAACTATAACACTATAATCCATACCACTGAAATTTAGACAATCTGATAACAATCAAAAATTCTGCGGTATCTCGAGTGTACTTTTAGATTCAAATATCCTTCACACAGAACACTGTGGGTAAAAATCAAGAAATGCAACGTATTTATCAAGATATTGTTAGTTAAAGTCTTTATTTACTTTTACTTTAAGACATGTGTAGTTTTTCTTACAAAAATCAAAGCATTTTGAGATCGTTAGTTATTACAGTTTTTCTTAAAAAACAAGTTTTTCCTTGTGGGAGAGGATTCTATTATTTACCAAAAAAAATTTTTGGGTCATCTTGACAACCCCATGCAACTTTTGAGACCTCTTTGAATACGTTCTAAATTTTTCGATACGCCCTAATGAACATTTATCATAAATAACACTGTATATTAAGTCTTTTTAAAAATGTTGTTTCTTAAATATCTCTTTTATTTATTAATTATTTTTAATCAGAGATACGACGTTGAGAAGGCGTTGAAACCTTCTTTATGAGCTATAATTAAGTTTAGTTAGAAATTTTTGCGTAAGATATCGCTTTTCTACATTTTTTAAAAGTTTTGTAATTTTTGATTCTTAGAAGTCAAAATCGGCAGTTAAAATTTCTTACAACAAGTTAGATTATACTGTTTACTTTCAACATTTAGTACATTGTATACATAAATTGGTTAGTTTAAATAGTCAAACTTAGATTTATCGGACGTAGCCTTCAAAATCCTCTAAATTTCCATGAATAGCAATGGAGGCCAAGACGCCCAACAAACATTGCAACAATTATGCTTCTCCATTACCTTCAACAATAAAATAAAACTTAAACTCTGTTTTTGGCATCATGCTTATTTTAATTGCTAAAAACCTTTCTTTGTATATTTTCAAAAACTATGTGAAAAATTTGTATATTTTTATCTCAATTATATATAATGTTGACTCAATAAACATTTTTTTTTAACTGAAGGATATTTGGTGGACTTTTTGTAATAAAAGAACTCAAAATTCCAAGTGGTTTTCATCCTTGAGGATTTTTGCTTGGAGAAAACATAAAAATTGTGTGTTTTACTTTTGTAAGTAATTTTATTTACAATTGAATAATAATACTAGAATAAAAATATCATTTTGAAAAATTAAAATTGTAGGAAAACCATGAACAATAGAAATATGATTAATCTAAGATATATAAACGAAAAAAAAAAGTTAATTGAGACAGAATTCTTATAACCAGTTTTGTTGCTGACTCCGAAAGGTTCATGTACTTACGGGTCATGAACTTATCCAGTAGACCACGACCGCAAAAGTTATATTCCTTAGCAAAAACTCAAGAAAACAGAAACCATTAGGAATTTTCACTTATTGTTTTTTTTTCGAGCTGGTTTTAAATTTTGTTTTTATTTTGTGAATAAAATAGAGCCGCGCTCTAGATCAACGACCACTGGAATGCAGCTATTGAATGTTACTAAGGGTTCTGATCTAAGCATGTAACTGACCCGTAAACATTGTAAACCTTGTGAACTTACATGCGCGTAAACTATCTGCCAAAATTTGTATGGGCGTGAGTTTACATCATTTCCGAGCCTATTTTGTAGTGTAAACTAGCATGTAAATCTACGTGTTTGAATGAGGGTTGCCTTTGACGCTAATCATTACATATTTAAAGTAGTTGAAGTAAATATGAACACGTTTAATTTATTTTTCTATGTTAATGAAGGTTTTTAAATGATTTAAAATTTAGAAAAGTCATAATGTTGTCGCAGCCGCAGCCGCCATTTTGTCGACATTTACGTTATTTACACTTTATCGCTCATCAAAAGTTTAAATGCTATACATGTTTACATGCTTAGATGAGAACCCTTACTGTTTTTTCACTGTATATGTAGAGCTAGCTGTAGGCTAAAATAAAATAAATTTAAAATTTTTGATATTTGCTTTTTGTTTGACTGGCAGTGAAGTCTCTTTTAATGCCTCCACTTGAGATCTTGCTACCAGGCAAACAAAAAACATAGCAAGCAAAGTGCTGTTTATTTTGCGCCGCCAATTCGGTTCATCCCCTCTAACGTTGCGCAACCGATATGATACTGCTCTTCTCTGTTCATCGTTGTAGTAGATTTACCAAGCAATTGTTGTTGTAAATGTATTTCAGTTCAGCTACAGATCTACATATACATTGACAGAAAAACTCTAAATATCCTTCATGATTTCTTTATGAAGTAACGATTTGTCAGCATATAAAGTTATTGATGGTTGCTTGCTGCCATAGTAGCATTAGACAAGGTAGTGTTAGGGCTGAATGTGTTCTCTTTCTAAGTGACCATAACTGTCAAACTCATATATTTTGATATTTGCCAATTCTTGCTTTCATATTGCATTCTTATTGGTTGCAGATTTTGTATGAAATGTCAACTTCGTTTTGACAGTTTCGGTCCCCGGCTCTCCACCTTAACACTACCTTGTTTAATTTTGCCATGCTTGCTGCATTTGCTGAGCGCCTGGTAGCCAATATTCAAGAGCGTGTATTCGAGTTTCATGACCAACATAAAAACATTTGTAGTTTTATAAATGCCGCCTGCATATTTTCTGACTAGGACCATGGTATAATAAGTAATAGGTAGGAGTGACATTTCGTGTTTCGACCATCGAATTTCAAGCATAAGAAAATAAAATAGAAAACGTGTGTCACACGCATTGGCCGGCTTCAGAGGAGTCATCTGCTGTGAATGGATCATTTATCCAAAGGTTTCTCACTCAAATTTAAAAAAAGCAGTTGCCAACTATTGACTCCGCTGAAAGCTGGCAATGTGTGTGACACACGCACTTTATTTTGTTTTCTTTTGTTTGAAATTGCAACTCGTGAGAAAAGAAGTAGTTGTCAAGGCTACCTAATAATAATTTTATCATGAGTGGGACTGCATAAGCCTATAGTATCTTTTTTTAAAATATAATGCAGTGATTAATGACGCAAACAGTGAAAATAATATCAATGAAATTCAATGAAATGTATGTAAATACAAATTTTATGTATGTGTAAATTATTATGTATTTTAAGTGTATATTAATTATTTCAATAAGTTTAATTTATATTTTTGTTTATGTTTTACTTTGTCTTTTATATTAAAACCCATAACTTTAAATATAATGAAGTGATAAAAGATGAAAATAATGTGCATTAATGATGAACCGGATGTACGGATGAACCGGATCAGGGACAGAAAATAAACTGCACTTTGCTTGCTATGTTTTCTATTTTGCTTGTAGCAATATCTCAAATGCAGGCATAAAAAGAGATTTCAAGACCCATCAAATAAAATAAATTTATTTTATTTTAGCTACAGCTCTACATATACATTGAAAGAAAAAATTAAATATCCTTTTTGAGGATTATTTTTCATTCAATAGAGTGCTCCCTGAATTTTATTTTTAAATCAACAATATTCAATTTAAATGTAAGAATATAATTTTGTGTAATTATAAAATGAAAATGCTGTCTGAATAAAAAATATTTTGAAAGAAATAATCAAAGGATGAGGGGTGAAAATATAAAATTTTTTTTCGATTAGCATGAAAATTCTTATATAGCAGTAAGGCGGTCCTGGCAGAACAAAGTCTTCCAGGGAATACTTATATTTTACATATATGTTTTCGCTTCGGTCGGCAGTCCCCTCACTGCTATACTTTTAATTTTAATGCTGGCATTACTTAAGAAATAGTTTGGGCACAACAAAAAATAGGAGATATAGAAAATTTTTATGTTTGACATCAAAATCGAACCTTTACATAGATAATAAAGAAATTATCACAAGCTATTATTAATTATATTTATTAATATTATTTCTTGTTTTTTTTATTATATTCGTACAATATGAATAGGGTTATTTTACAGAACAAAGCTTACTGATTTTTGCATACAATGATAGTTAAAAAAATTTCACTTCTGGCCGATAGGCATTGTTGCTCGTGCCTTACAAATATTGTAATATACTTATTAATAATTGTATTTTTTATAAATAAATATATAAAAATAATTTAACTCAAAACTAAGATAGAGAGCTGAAATTTATTTTCAAGTTTTATTAAATTTAAGTTTAAGTCTTAATTTGTAATGTTGTCGAATGTGTTTAAGTTTAGTAATTTTTACAATTTTTAAAAGTGTGTGTATTTTTTGGACTTTGTTCTCTCCTCTTGATTGTTATTCTTAGTTTTACTTTTGGTTTAATATTGAATTTATCTATTTATTTGACTTTCTATTTCTTATTTTACTCTTATCTTCACTTCATTCTTAACATTTTAGTAATTTTAATTTTATTAATTTAAATTTTTTTAGTTTACTCTTGTTTTTAATTTTTTTTTAGATTAATTTTTATATTATATGTTTTATTTTTAGTTAAAATTTTGTTTTTTATTTTATTTTATTTAATTTTTTATTTTTAATATTAGTTTTATTTAAATTTTTGGTTTTATTTTATCGTTTTACAGCAATTCCATTTTGAACGTACCGGCCTTACGGAATGACCATCTCCGAATGTGATGATATTTTGTATGGAGCATCACTTACGGAAATAAAAAAAATTTAATTTGGAGGGAAAAAGTTTTGAGTGATTTTTTGCGGAGTAACAGGGTGCACAAAATTGACAAAAATCGGGAGAAATATCGAAAACTGATTTTTACTAAAACTCATATCTCAAACAATTCTAAATCGAATGTTAAGTCTAAACTAACGTTCACCGATTTCACCCAAATCGAAGATGGTCATTCTATCATTATTATTTTTCCGGTACGTTTAAGACGGAATTGCTGTTTATATAAATTTCTGCGTACATTTTGTTTGTATTGGTTTCAATTTAATTCTTTTTAACAATCAATTTAGTTTTATTTATACTTTAATTTTTATTAAATTTTTTGTTAAGAGGCATTTCTGTTGCGTACATTTATATTTTCAGCTCGTTTATTTTAAAGGTTTTATACATTTTAACTTTCTATTGTAATTTCTTTAATTTCGATTTGAATCGATTACTTTGATCTAATAATTAATTTTCTTGCAACCTATTTTTTTATGGTTTCCTATTAAATTTGCAGGTCTTAGTATATATTTAGACATTATTAGAAGAATTTACAATATAGCTTGCTTTGATGGTTTTTTTAATGAATATATTTGTTTTTATTATTTTCACTTTCTGATAAAGTTTCAAAGATTTAGTGTATTTTTTCCGTTTTATTTCCTCTATGCATACTTTTTATGGTATTTGTTTAAAAAAAAATTATGATTAAAGTAAAAGCCTTTATAAATTTGAAACATTTTTCTATAAATACACAAAGTTTTACTGCTCTAAAATTAAATCTTAATTTTTAATTTTTTTTTTATGTTCTTATACGCTGGGCTAAGACTTTTATGATTTTCAATAAACTAACCAAAAGTGCTTGCAGTGCATTGCCACTGCACACAAACAAAACCCTCATCCACTTGTTCGAACAATTGTCTTTTTCGCTGCTGCTAAGCTGCTCGCCATTCATACTATTGAGTTTGCGCCGCTGCTGGATCTGCATCTTGCATCTTTTCTGGAGGTCTGTCTGCTTCTGACTCTAGTGCTTGTCTCTTACATTACAAAAACTGTTTAACTGGGCTAGCTGCTGCAGCAACTGCTGCGGCTTCATCAACTTGTGCAAACAACTCCCCGTGGACTACCGCCGCGGTTAGCTTACTATTGAGTCAGTGCATTGCGATTGCTTTCTGCTGCTTCTTTAGCATACAAATTGTTATACTTACAACGAAATTTATTACTTTTGCTGCAACTGCTGGAGCAACGACAACGAGCACAGACAGAGATCATTGCTCATGCCACAAAGCGACATTGTTCCATGCTAAGCAGTTGTGGCTGCTGCGGCTTCTTTATTTGTGGGCCAGTATCTAAGCTCGTGTTCTAACTTTTTCTTTAGTCTAGCTGTGCATATATTTATTGCGCTTCTTATTGTCAAACTGAGTGAGTTCAGATATATCAAAATAATGTTACACTTTGTTGTATTTACATTTTTTATGAATTTATGCACAGTTTTATGCATTCTATTTAAGTGAATTTATTTTGTGTTTTTTTAGGGATAAACTGACTCAACTATGATACTTATACGTTCGATGTTTTAGTTTGCAGCAAACGCTACGCTTACGATGGTTTTTTGTCTTGAGAATGGGCACATGCATGGTTTATTTAGTATTTTTTTCAATGAAACATTTTCTTAGAAAGTTTCCTCTGGGATCTGCTTAGTTTAGTTTTTTTAGTTTTGTAATCTTGGAATTGCTATTGCTATTGTAATACTTTCTATATTAATAATTAGCAATAGTAATCTTGGAATTGCTTATGTGCAATACACAAATTTGAAAATATTTGCTTTGCTGTCTTTTAATTAAATAAAAATTGATAAAAAAAATGTCCAAAATCTATTCTTAGACTCATCGCAATTGTGTTTGGGGGAAAGAAATGTGTTTTAAAAGTTGTTGAAGTTAACAATTCTACAAAATAATTCCCAGAATGTTTAAAAATTAGTAAAACTTCTTCAATATTGCGATTAAATTGGCTTAAGAGCCCATTAAAGCTTTTTTAGTGAACATAACCCTTTTTTGAAAGTTATATTTATTTATTTTACTCTACTGACTTGCCAATGCAACAAGGTCTTATAATTAAAACATTAGCCACTAATTACATCAGATGGTATGAATGAAGAGTTACTTGTACAACCCAGTAAAAAATATGCGATCGCTCCCATGAGGAGCAACAAGGGAGCACTCTTTTGCTGTTTTATGAGAACAATAGGCTCTATCATTATTTTCTGTGAAAAAATAAAAATTTTAAATATTCCTTTGATGACCCATTTTGATCATTTATGGATCGCTCCTTTTGAGCTCCTTTGAAATGTTAAAGGGAGCGCTAGCTTTCCTAGGACATGGAATGTTAAAAGAAATAATAAGCAGCAACTTTGCATGCAGGGAAACATGATCTCTACGTTTGAGGCCAAAAACATAACGAGCAATGTTGTTGAAGAGAACATTGAGTTTGTGTTTAAATAAACTGTCACAGTAAGCAGATATTTCTCACCCATAGAGCAGGGTAGGCATAAGGTACGATTTAGTCAGTAAGATACGATTTTTAAGGGGAATAAGATATTGAGTTCTCCATTAAACACGTAACATACCATACACTTGTAAGGGAAGTCTATATATAGTGGACAAGAAAAAGATTTTTTCCCTTTAGATATAAAGACCTTTCCTATGATTATAGTTTGTGCCTTTTGGGACTTAACTTTTGTGCCTTAAACTAGTTAAATGAATACTAATATGGAAAAATGAGACATTATGAAAATATGTGGAAATTTTACCGCCCACAAATCAATAAAAATGCTATATTTAAGACGATTTTTGTCGTATTAAATTAAAATTTGGTAATTAAGTTCGTATGATCATTATGGGTAACTATAACTAAAATAGGCGTGGTCACACTATAGCAACGCCTACTTTTAAGAAAATATAAAGAGACTTTCGAAATTGCTGGTCCGATCGAGCTAAAATTTTGGCTGTGGATTTGTTTGTAGTACGATATGGTTTAAGAAAAAATTGCCACACCGCCCACAAATATATAAAAAATTCGCGATATCAAATTGCTTTGGAGTTATGGGTCGCACAGCCTCGAAATTCGATATTCAACCACAATTTAGGAGCGGAACGTCCAATACAAACAAAACTTGCTATATCGAATAGTATTAGAGTAACAAGTCACACAGCATCGGAATTCAGTCTTCGACATCAATTTATGCATGCAGTTTCATTAATAACATTTTAGGGGCGTTGGAAACGGTGGAGTTTCATCTCCCCCCATACAACCAAAATTTGTGCTATTGAATAGATTTGAAGTTATAGGTCGTACAGCATCGAAATTCAGTAATCGACCTAAATTTACACATGCAGTTTTACTGAAAACATTTTTTGGCGTTGGACAAGTACAGCCCAAACATGCAAAATCGAATAGCTTTAAAGTTATGGGTAACACAGCGCCAGAATTCAGTATTCGACCTTAATTTATACATGCAGTTTCATTAATAACATTTTATGGGCGTAGAAAAAGGGGGACTGGCATAGGACTCAATAGGTCGCACAGCGTCGAAATTCAGTATTCGATCCGAATTTACATATGCACTTTCATTGGTAACATTTTTTGGGCCTTGGACAAGGGAGAGTGACACCTCCCATACAACCCAAATTTGCGATATCGAATAGCTTCTGAGTTATTTGTCGCACAGCGTCGGAACTCAGTATTCGACCTAAATGTACACAAGCTATTCAATAAGATTAAATTTAAATTAAAAAGATTCAATCAATGAGATTACATTTTATGGGTGTTTGCCAAGGGACCTCTTTTTTGACCCAAATTTGCGATATCAAATTGCTTTGGAGTTATAGGTCGCACAGCGTCGGAATTCCGTATTCGACCTTAATTTACACATTCAGTTTCATTGATCACATAGAATGGGCGTTGGTCAAGGGGGCGTTGCACCTCCTTTGGATTTATAGGTCGCACAGCATCGAAATTCAGTATTCGACCTCAATTTACGCATGCAAGGGAGCGTGGCAGCAATGCGCCGGGTTTCAGCTAGTATTATACAAAATTCTGCTGCATTCAGCTCAAATTGCAATTCGTCACATTTGACGCTGCCAGTGTCATAATAATAAGCGACGACTTTGTAAGTCAGTTACCTATTGTTCAATTGTTCAGTTTCATTTTTGGAAAAATTGAATAGTCTACTGGTTTTTTTGAGATGGTAATGCATTCCGTTTTCATGCTGGGGCTTAAACAGAGGCCATTTGAGGTGGCCTAGTCGTTAAAGCATCGAAGATTATCATTAAGGTTCGAAACACAAGAGACTTTAGAATCACGGGAGCAACTTACATACAATTAGACATCATCGGCATACATATAAATATTAAAATTTTTCAATACTTTTGGTAGGCACTTTATGTAAACAGAGAAGAGAAGAGGACCTAACACAGGGCCCAGAGGAACACCTTTGTCATTTGGTAGAAATTTACACACAATGCTATTTGGACAAACTGCTTGTGTTCTGTTTAAAAGATAAGATGATATCAAATTAGCAGCAGTGGGGGAAAAATGAAACAGATTCACAAGCTTATTATACAACTCAACATTATCCACTATATCAAAGGCTTTTGAGTGGTCTAAAAGCACTACAAAGTTAATTTTTCTCATCAATACCTATTTCAAAGCAATAATTTATTATAATCAATTTTATTACATTATAATTATATAGCTTTTAAAGAAAACTTTCTGAATTTTTGGATAAAAAATATTAATAAATATAGCAGGAATCCGTATTTATACATTCGAAAAATGTGAAAAAAATGTATTTGCGGTCGACGGAAAACTTTAATGGGCCCTTCAGTGACTCAAACCATAAGATAATAAGAAAAAACAAATAAAATTAACAATCGATATTTTAAATTAATTTCAATTGAGAACTATTTAGATCAAGTAAGTTTTGAAGGAGGCAACAACAACAACTCTGTATAGACTCAATCACACAGTAGACTAGACAGACTGTTTACTACCTTTTTTTTAAAAAAATAATAACACGCACACAGCTATTGATCAACAGAGGCTCGGTCAAAGTCAATTCAAGGGCTAAATCGCAACTTTTGTTTTTGTTCTTATTTTTCTTTTTTGATCGACAATCGGTTAACTGATTTCAAAGTTGAGTTGAGTTTACAATAAAATATTTTGTTTTCTTATTCTTTAGATATTATAAAATCTAAGCCAAATAGACGACTAAGCTTTGCGCTAAACACCACTAAAAAAGGCAAGAGCTAAGATTCTCATTGATATGCTTTCGAAAAATGCTTTTCTTATGCTTTCGAATAATTTCCTTATTTCTATGAGCTGCATTTGTAGAAGCTTACATTTTTCCCAAACTAAATTCATGGATTTTTCTTCAAAACAGTAGCCGTTGTTAGAAATTTCTTAAACCTTCTGTGCACAACTTTAAACATCGCTTGATTATCTACGCTAACCTTAAACTATCAAGTTGGTCAAATCTAACTTCCATTCACTGTCACAGAGTATTTCATATAAAAATAGACAAATCCACAGTGAATTTTTACAGTAGTTCTAAATGCCAAGTGAAGTATAGCAATAAAAACAATATCAGTAGAAACAACAACAAAAACGCTTTTCACTCACAGCGTGCTCTGGCACTTTGCAGTGTTGAGCCATTTGGGCAACACCATAGCTTGCCACTAGCTCCTGTTGCTTAAGGTTATAACGCTGTTGTTGCTGCGGTAATTGTTGTTGTTGCTGCTTCTGTTGGCAACAATTTTTCGCTATACGACACTTTGTCGCCATTAGCGTCCTGCAAATCAAAACATTTCGTATCATGATGACTCGATGCGATGCGATGCGATGTCACAGCAAAAACATTGATTAAAAAACCAACAACAAACAGAGGGAAACAACAGCAACAACAACGTGACAGTTGCAGCAATACTTCTGTGTCATTTGTATGCAAGATTAACAACAACACGAGCAGCAAAACTTCACTTAAGCCACATGAACAACAAAAGTAACAATCACAGCGTTGCCACAGTCGGAGTCCCAAAAGAGCAGCTCGACTTGACTCAGAATTCAAGTGATCCAGTGCTGATACTGATGCTGATGCTGCTACTGGACCATAAAACCCAAGTCATTGCATGGCAGTCAGTCTGCTGAGAAGACAATGTTTGACATTCGTAGCTGCTGCGGCTGCTGCCGTTGTCGGTGCCACCGTGCGACACAGTGTTGCCAAGATCGAACTCAGCCGATTTAATTACAACAAATAGCAAATTGCCTGCGGAACAATAACTTTTGCACACTTCATAGCAAACTGATCTCCAGGGAGGCAACAGCACCATGCAACAACAATAACAACAGCAACAACACCGAGTCAAGCCGCAGGGCAGTCATCCAGTCGGTGCAGCGCCCGCCAGCAGCAAGTGAATGCGTTCAATGTCGAAAATCGCGACAAAGCGGCAAATTGGGTGCAGTTGTTTTTCTTGTTGTTGCTGCTGCTGCTGCTGCTTTTGCTGCTTGTAAAGTGTCGGCATTTTGCTTTGAGTTCAGTGAGCCGGCACTTTTGAGTGAACAGCAGCAGCAGCAGCAGCAACTTCTAACTGCAGCAGCAACAGCTTCTAATGTTGTCATCTTCATGTTGGTCTAACTTGACTTGGAAATCTATGTCGTCCGTGGTTAGCTTCAGCTGCGTTGCACGTTGACATTAAATGTCACTGGTTTCCAACAAATACAGCAATTGCAATATTAACAACAACAGCTATCATGAAGTCAAAATGTTTTTTTCTAATTTTATGGCACTTTGTTTGAGCTAATTGTTTGTATGTGAGTGTGTGTGTATGTGTTTGATTGTGCATTAGTTGGCAGGGTGAGAAACAGAAAAGTTTTCTATCGAGTCCACTAAGATTGGCAGCTTATTGTTGGCTGTTGTCTTCAACAACTTGATGACAAACTTTTTACATTTTTAAAATGATAAATTTTTGTAGAGACACCGAAGATTTTTTAATGTAAAATTCAACTTTTTATAGAAAAATCTACCACTGGCCCAAAACCAAAACTCAAAACCATGTTTTTCATGGCGGGGTTGTGATAATAAAGTATTTTTTGTTACCAATATGATTTAGGAACCGATTCAGAACCTATCAAGTTATAGGTCCCCAAGGGATAGAAACCTATCCCAATTTCGCCTCCAACATATGAAACCAACTGGTCACTTTTACACGGCACTGTCATGTCACTGTCATGTCACTGTCATGTCACTGCCACCTGCTACATCACCTTCGACCCGTGCGGTAACCGGTCTAAAAGATCATATTAGTGGTCTTTTCTAGATAAGCAACCCACAATTTTTTGTTTCTTTGTACAATTGCATAAATCTTACATTTTAGCAAAAATCCATTAATATAAGTTTTTTTAAAAAAGTTTATTTTAAATCATTGAAATTAATTCGGAAATGAGTCCTTTGGAAATAAAAAATAAATAGTTATTTTAGTACAAAAATCCATCAAGTCTGTGCTAACAGCTTAAATCTTGATGCTTGAATGATTGAAGAACGCGTTCTTTTTATAGAGGTATTCACGATTCAGTGCACTTGCCAGTGCAGTTGTGCAGATACACAGAGCCAAAACAACCTAATAAAATACAAAAAATCAATAAGATTTCTTATGGTTTTTATCCAAGAAGATTGTCTTATTAAAATCATAGAGAAAATCTTATTAAAACTATGAACTTTTTTTAACAGGCAAACCACATAATTTTAAGAACAATCTTATTGTTTTTTATAAGAGTACTTTTAAAAACAATAAGAAAATCTTATCAAAACTTCTTGGTTTTTAAGAAGAAATCCTTTAGATTTAATTAATAAGACTTCTTTTTGAAATGTAATAAGGACATTTTATTAATTTTTTAAATTTTAATAAAGAAATATTTTTAAATCAAAACGGAATCTTATTTACCTTTTACCTAGAAATATAATTAAAAGTATATATAGCCTCTAATATTAAATAAAAAGATTTTTTGATGATTAATTACAATTTGTTATTAAATAAAATTTGTATATGTTTGTATAAAATACATCTGTTAAAATCTAATTTCACAAAAAGCAAAACAAAAATTCAAAGTTGTTGCATAAATAAGTTTTTTAACTTAACAAGCTAGACAGTTTTCAATTTAAATTTGACTTTGTCACCAAAATACCCGGCACTGTCCAGGCCTTCAAAGAAAGTGGCGACAACCTCAATCTCCATTTTTTTTTTTAAGAACCTCCTTCGAGCTTACTCCATAACTTTTTAGTAAAGTCGAAATTGAGTCACTCAAGCTCCACGACTGAAATATGGCTTGAGTTTCCAGAATTTCAGCTTCTTCGAAAACAAATTCGGGAACATAAGTTATAATATCCATTATCACATATTTTAATTTTACTTTAAATAAATTAAATCCATAAAATGCACATAAACTTCATGAATTCACTTCACAAATACTGAAAGCTAAAGCAAAGAATAAGTAGCATTTTCACCGTTATTACCTTCTTAAAAGGGTGTTTAATAAGAAAATCTTATTAAAGCAGATAAAAAAATGTTCTTATTAATTTAAGGTGGTCTCTTCTTAAGCTTTGGAGAGTGAAAAAAAGATTTGCTTATTAAAGTAAAGTTTTAATAAGATTACCACATCATTTCATTCATTTAATAAGAAATCTTATAAAAAAATGTTTGATAGTAGTTATACATTTTTAATAAGATTTTCTCTATGGAATTAAAAAGATGCGTCTATGGAAAATTCGTATTATTTGGTAGAATTAATAAGAAAACCTAATAAAATAGCTCAATTAGGTGAACTTATTGATTTATGTGGTGGTTTTTGGCTCTGTGTAGGTTGTCGTAAACACCATTACCACTTTTTCAAAAGCTGTCAAATTTTTCAATGTGCACGAGTTCACAACTTCTTAAGTCCCACGGCCGTAGCCAGGAACGATTACTTGGGGGAGCTAAGCAAAAAAAATAAATGATGATTTATTAAAATTATAATTCCGTTGTAAGAAAATTTTATAACAAAAAAATATAAATTTTTCTAAAAGTTATATACTTTATTGTATTTAAAAGATATAGTGAATGAGTGTTAAACAAGAAGAGTGGAATTTTTTGGTCTCTTGCAAAATACAAATCAAGGAACGAAAGATCGATCACGCAATCCTAAATCGGTCATTGAGGATTGCCGTATCGAATCTATTCTCGATTTCGTCATGCGATTCAGGTTTGACTTTTCCTTTGTTACTAAAGTTTTTTCATATGAAAATTCTTCTCGAAACGGCAATAGCAATTTAAGTTCAATTTGAAAACTTGCTTAGAAAGTCGTTAGCAGCTTTAACAACATTCAAGATGTCATTATTTTTCTCAAAACGTTGTTTAATATCCGAAATAATGAAATCAATAATTTCATAATAAATGCGTTTTAATGTAGGCTCATTACCAAGATCACTTTCTCCCAGCGTAAGCAATACAATCAACTGATTTAATCCATCTCGTTTCGGTTAAAAATTTATCAAATAATTCTTCTGCCTGAATAATTAGTATCACTCTACGACTAGCAACATCACGTGTTTGCAAATATTTGTTTGTTTTTTTCATTATTCCGAATATTTTACAAAACAACTTAGCAGTCCAACAACTAAAACCATGTCATCTGCACCAGGATAGTGTCAGGAATCTTCCTTAATATTTATCAATGAGTTGAGCAGTTGATCAAAGTTATTTTGAATTGCAACAATTGCTTTGCAGTTGCTCGATAAGCAAAGAAATTGTGGTGGCTTCGTACATTTTTCGAACTATGGAGTGACTGAAAAAATCTTGTAATTTGGTCGAAAGTCAGAAACCATAATTTTTTCTTCTCGATTTCCACAACGGCAATATAAAGACGGTTGTAATATATGCAAAGACCTTTTGGAATTGTTGGATTGAAAAAGTCCTATATCAAATCGGCTACTCATTACAGCAGCACCATCATAATACTGGCCCAAAATCTTTTCGTACTCAATTCCATGCTTTGTCAGTCAATCGACAATGCGTTGAAAGAATGCCTTAGCCGTGACTTCATCAGCTTTTTTGAAGCAAAGTAACGAACAATGTACTGAAATGCAATCGAAAAAATCTAATTTTCTGTCATATCTGTCGTTCCATCAATTTTTAATATTATTTAGCTTTTTAACACTTATTTCTCGGAGATAATTTGCAATAATTGAGAAATATTGGTGATATTATTTTGTATTTTCAGCGATCGTAATATTTTTGCTTTTCAAGGAGAGTGTCATTAAAAAAACTCAAAATTTCTTTTTTATTTGGATTTCTCAAATAATGTTCTTTCCACGCCACCATAGCAGAAGATGTGCATTGCTTGCACCATGTTTCTTCAAAGCTTTTTCTGTTGCGTAAACCTTAGACCATTCATTGTAACCCGCAGTGCAAACATAGTCACTAGCATTAGTTTTCGCTACGTGCGTTACCTTTATAATTCAGCCCTGCGTGTAAGCAACACAAATTGGTGCCTAAATTTTACTTCAATTTTTTCTGTTGAGAACTACTTATATTAAATCTGCGCTTAAATCAAACTTATAAAACTTTTCTATTGAAACTTAAAAAAGTCACATTATTTTTGGGGGATCTTAGAAATCTTTTGAGGGAGCTCAGCTGCCCGCAGCACCATCCTGACTGCGGTGGTGTTAAGTCCTTAAGTTTGAAGCTACAGTAGAAAAGTACTTGTGCAGATTTTTGATGTTCTTGTATTTTGTTTTTGTTAAGAGCACAATTGCACTGGCAAATGCACAGAATCGTGAATACTCCTTATGTCTTTGGCACAGTGTGCTTAACACAGCTTTGAGTTAAATACGCTTTGCTTTGCGAACTATCTTCGCTTGTATCATATAAATTGGTCCGGTGCTGAGTAAAATAAGATCTCATGACAGGCACAAAATAACTGTTCCGTGACAAGTTATATCGAACCTGTCTTGTGATAGGTTAATTTTGAGCTGTCACAGTTACTTAAGAGTAATTGACTTGAGTAGTCCGTAGGCATATGAGAACTACATGCTTATTTATATAAGGCATTACATAATTTATGTAAGGAAACTTTTCTGTTGTTGTACTTTATCCAAGACACAATCCAAGGCAACATATTTGAACTGACTGATTCACTAATATCAATGAGTCTAAGATCTTTATGAGCTTTAATGTTTTGTCTGTCATTTTTAGCGATGTTTATGGAAGCACATCAACAAAAAACCAAACTGCCACACAAAATTTCCTCAGGGAAACATTTTAGGTACACTACTTTTTATTTTATTCATGAATGGTATTGAATTTAAAGTATTGTAATAAATGCCCAGTGTCTTTTCTAAAATTAATACTTTGCCTGATGCCTTCTTACTGCAATCCGACTTAAATTCTATTTTCGCATAGAACTATAAAAATAGTCTCTTAATCACAAAAAATATTTCTTTTCTACTTACACTAAGTCATTGGTGTCTTTAAAAACATCTTATTATTTTATTAATATCTTATTATTTGAATAATACTCCATTGACATTTGAAATTAAATAAAAGATTTTGGGGTCTTTTTTGACTCTAAATTTACTTTCATATTTCATCTTAACTACATAATTCCGAAAGCATATTCACTGCTTGCGTTACTTCGACGTAATGGGCAAAATTTTGAAATCTCCCTTATTTTTATGTGCCTTTATACTTCTATCGTTCGGTCGAAGCTATAATATGCCTCTTTTGTCTGGAATCCTTTATATGCATCTCACACATTATGCCTCGAACGAGCAAAAAGAGCGTTTACTCGGTTCGTTTTTAGAGTCAATAATTCTCAAGATCCGATTCATTCATTCCTATTCATGATCGTTGCAATCATTTAAAATTAAAAACTCTCCAGAACAGAAGAAAAATGCTTTATCTTTTTTTTTTTTGTATATCTAATATCATCGTGGGTACGGTTGATTGCCCTTATTTACTTGAATTAATAATCTTTAACGTTCCTTTGAGAACATTACGACACTTCGATGTGTTTTATTTAGGACCATGCAGAACAAACTATGAAGTAAACTCAGCAATGTTGAGAGCTGTGATTGAGTTCAATAATTGGTATTCTATAATGTAATAAATATTTTGCGAATTCGATCACTAAAGCATTAGCTTAACAATTATAATTAAAATTTATTTAGTTTTTTAAATGCTTTGAAATTGAATTTTAATTTAAAAGTATTATTCTTATTTTTCTATATAAATAAGAAATATTGTATTTCTCTATAGTCTGCAATAACTTCTGTTCTTTGACTTAAATCAATAAAAAAATAAAGTTCATTTTAAAAGACATATCTTTAATATAGCAACGATTTAACATATTTTCTAACAATAAATTAAAAAAAATTCAAAACAAAATTAACAATAAACTACTTTGTATTTAACTGTTAAAGTTATTAACAAAAAAATTGAACAAAAAATTAGGCTTGATCTATGTAATAAAAAACTTACTACTTTATCGTCATATGATAAATATGGCCAATATAAAAAGAAATTATTGCTATCTCAACAAAGGATTTAATTTGAACAAGTGTCAAAAGACTTAAACAGTTGGTCACAGCTGAATCAATAAAGACTACTGAAAACGAGAGCTTAGCTCCCTTCGAAACAGTCTGTCTAGTCTGCTTTGTGATTGACTCTATACACAGTTGTTGTTGTTTTTGTTGCCTTCTTCAAACATACTTGATCTAAATAGCTCATAGTTAGAATCATGCAAAGATTTCCATGATTTTTTTTATTTCAATTATGTAAATTATATATGTACTAGCTGATATACCCGGTGTTACTCGAGGAGCAAAACGTAAAATTTTGATGTTTAGGTTTTATTCGTTCAGAAGATAACGATTTTTAGCCAAGAAAAAATAAGCTTTTGACATAAAGCGTATGGAAATATGCAAAATGGTTTTTGTCATTCTAAGGAAACGGCGTTATTAGAAAAAGACGTTGTACTAAAAATTTGAGCAATCTTTATTTTGGTGTCAAAATTACAGAATTTTTTTAAAATTAATTAAACGAAGGTTTTCGCTAAAAAAAGTATGCTAGTTGGTTGCTTTCCCTTACTTGTAAAAGGGTGGAAGAGGCGTGGTCAAAACTAATTATGCCAAAGCATAATCTAAGATTCAAGTAAAATTTGAGCCAAATTTGAGTTAAAGCCGTCCAGCCCTTAAGATTTGTATTCTGGTCAAACAAACAGAAAATGAGTTTTATTAATGTAGATAACTAACTTTCATAAAATTATTTTTCCGTGAATTTTTGCGATATTTTAAAAGATATTGTGCTATTTGGAGCAAATAAAAATCCAATAAATAAGAGATTATTTAAATCGGTCCAGCCGATCTTTATATGTTATATGTAAATTGTATAACTAACCCGACTTTATTTTATTACTTTAGATTAATTTGATACAATTAATAAAAAAAATTTATTAAGTAATAGTTTATTAAGTACAAAAATGAAGTATTTCAATAGCGTATCAGCAAGAAATTTACTTTATTGAAGCTATGTATTTTGCTGCATAAAGTGCACTCGGGTTAATTGTCTTCAGTGAAGTACCTTGTGATATACAACATTTTTCGTTTTGTTATCAGGTGCAAGAAGAAATAACGCGGATGGTTTGCCGATACGTGAACATGCCACGTTTTATATATATATAGATATGCATATGACAAACACGATTGGTTTGTGTCTAAGAAAAATATAGAACACTGTTGTCATTTTACTGTTGTCAGTTAATTTTATAGCAAATTCTATTAGGAAATTATTTTAGTACATTTCAACTTGAACTTTCGATAGCTCAGTCGGCTCAACCATCAGTTTTGAAGCCATGAGGTAGTGGGATCGATTCCCAAAATGAGCTTAACAAATGATTTTTTTAATTTTTTTTATATAAAATTTTTTTTTACTTTAGGGAAAATGCAACAAAACCAACTTTACCAAAAAGAAATAAAGATAACAATCTCCTTCAGTTTCAATAGTTACGGTTTTAAGATTAAAAATGAAGAAATTTTTATTCGTTTAGAAGATTTAATTTTGATTTTTAAATGCCAGAAAAAAGTTAGTTTTTGCAGCAAAGTATATTGAATTGAATTAAGCTTGTGTGGGCGAGGCCACGCCAAGTTTCCAATGCCCGTGCCAGTTTTCCAGTAGAAATGCCTGACCAATAAGTAACTCCATACTGAATTTCATTGTTATATGATATTTATTTCCAAAGCTATTCGATATCAAAAATTTAACTTGTATGTGCGGAGCCACACCTCCTTGTTGTGGAACGTCTCAGTTTTCTAGTGGAAGGATATCACCCCATAGTAATTCCATACTGAATTTCGTTGTAATACGACATTTAGTTCCAAAGCTTATGATATAAAAAATTTAAAGTGTATGGGCGAGGCAACATCCCTGTAGCTACTTCAGCACAAAATTACTTAATAACTTTGTAAATATTTTACTTGTTTAATATTTTGTTCATAATCATCAATGTTTTGAATTTAATTCAATTTTTACTTATCAAAAAAAAATATTCGAAAGACAAAGCTTGAATGTAAAAAAAACAAAATTTTGTGAATTTATGTCAATAAAATCAAATTTCACATAAAATATAAAGCTATTCAACAGCACCGGCTTTATTTGGCGATCCTGCGAACCTAAATTCAATATTTAAATCGGAATGACAAACAATTCCACACACAATTAAAAAAAACAAAACCACCACAAGAATTGCAACGAATACAAATTCTTATAACGGATACAATTAAAACGGACACAAACTATAACTCAACAGCACTGAGTCAACGTCATTATTTTATATCATACTGCAGAATATTAAATATTGCAACAATTTTCAAAACAAGATTGCATCAATCTACTTACATATGCAAGAATCAAGATTTTACAATTGCAAGGCGCATAATTCTTAAAACTGGTTCTTCTTATTCAGCTAAGTGTTGTTATGGTTGATTTATTTATTTATTTTACGATTAATTTATTCATAATTTTTCTCATTCAATTTAATTTACATTTATCTTTGTAACTTTTGTAACTTTCCAGGGAAAGTTCTTAATTATTATATAAATTTCACTTACTTTATTGATTATGCCACGTCCCCAAAAGACATCGAAGCTCATCTCGTGTTAATCCGATTGAGATAAACACAGATGCAAATAACCCGTCTTCGCCAAATTTTTCTTCATCCAACTCACTTAATGCACTACCAAACATTTTACTATGTCAATCAAACTCACCCCAAACACATCAACAAACTTTACAGCAACTAAATTTACAAAATTTAACTTCTCCAACTACCAATTTTACTGCCTTGCCTAGACACACAATCCATACCAATAATGCAACTACATCACAACAACAATCATCATTTATTGGAACAAATCAAATAAAACTACCACAATATTGGGAGTCATATCCTGAATCGTGGTTTGCGCAATGTGAAATACAGTTTACTCTTCACAATATTTTTGACGACACCCTAAAATTCCAAAATATTATTACATCACTTACTCCAGAAATTTTTACCAAAGTTTTTGACATAATTCAATGCCCACCACCTCAAAATAAATACACATATTTGAAATTTAAGCTTCTAGAAAGATGTTCTCTTACCGACGATTTAAGAATAGAAGAACTAATTTCAGACACTCATATGGGAGACCGCGATTTATTACGTCTTAAAAGTTCCATTTCATAAATTAATTGTGATTTACTAAACAAGCTTTGGTTTAGAAAACTACCTCAGCAGATACAAATCCACCTAATTTCATCGGCTCATACAAACATTGATGATAAATTATCTTTAGCAGACAAAATTTTTGAAATGATAAATAAAACGACAATTTCAACAGTAGAAGGAATTCCCAAACACTCAACTTTAGAAGACACTCTTCATAATCTTGTCCAACTTACCTCATCTCTATGCATAAGTTTCCAAAACTTTTCACATAAAAATACAAAAAGGAATGCAATATCAAGAGAGAGATTTCAAGAAAGATCACCATTAAATCCAATAACAGATCAAGCCAACGCCACAATTTCAAATACTAGTCATTGTTGTTACCGTTCAAAATTTGGTACTAATGCCTTTAAATGTAATAAAATTTTTAATAAAATTGATAATAAAAATAATTCTTTAAACTAATTTCTCCTATGATTGCGACGACGGATGATAGGTTACATTCTAAAACAGCAAGTAAAACAGTTTGTGTATGACAAGAAAAATAATTTAACATTCCTAATAGATACTGGAGCAACTGTGTCCATTATCCCAGCAACTAAATTCAAAACATTCAAACCCAATCCCAAATCTTTTCTTTCAGCAGCTAATGGTTCAAACATTTCAACATTTGGCACAAAACAACTTACAGTAGACATCGGTCTCAACAAAGACTTTGATTTCTCTTTCATTTTAACAGACATACCTAATCCAATAATAGGAATTAATTTTCTTGAAAAATTTGAACTTACTTTGGACATAAAAAACAGAAAAATTATTGATTCAACCACTAATATATCGGTCAATATCTTACCAAATTTTAACGACATTTCACCCCTCAAAATTCCAAAACCAACAAACAATTTCGAAAATCTTCTCAGCCAATTTCCTTCCTTAACTACTGAACCGGATTACAACAAAATTGTTAAGCATTGCACTGTTCATAGGATTGAAACAAAAGGAGTTCTTCCTTTTTCTAAACCACGACGTCTCGATCCAATAAAGCTTAAAGTTGCAAAATCAGAATTCGAAAATCTAGTTAAAGTTGGAATATGCCGGCCATCAAATTCTCCTATAGCATCACCATTACATTTAGTGGCCAAAAAAGAAGCAAATGACTGGAGGCCTTGTGGTGACTATAGGTGACACTTAACTGTGTGACTGTCCCAGATCGGTATCCTCTTCCACATATCCACGATCTAAGTATTGAACTTCGAAACAAAACAATATTTTCCAAAATAGATCTGGTTCGAGCGTACCACCAGATCCCTGTAGCAGAAGAAGGCATTCATAAAACAGCAATTACTACACCATTTGGAATGTTCGAATTTGTGCGAATGCCATTCGGTCTTCGAAATAGTGCTCAAACATTCCAAAGATTCATAAACGAGGTTTTCTTTGGCCTTAATTTTGTTTTTGTATACGTTGATGACATACTTATAGCTAGTGAAAACCAAGAACCACATTACGAGCATCTTAAAACAATATTTACACAACTCGACAATTACGGATTAAATATTAAACCTAGTAAGTGCCAATTTGGCGTTTTGTCCCTTGATTTTTTAAGTTATAAAATTTTGAAAGATGGCATTCAACCTTCAGAAGAGCGAGTTGAAGTCATCTCTAACTATGAAAAACCAACAACAATAACAAAATTACAAAAATTCATTGGAATGGAAAATTATTACCATAGATGCATCCCAATGATCGCAAAATTTTAGGCCCTCTACATGAAATTATAACCAATGCTACTAAGACCAAAACAAAGGAACTTATTTGGTCGAAGGAAGCAGAAAGTTCCTTCAATCCAATCAAGAGCAAATTTACAGAAAATACTCTTTTAACTCATTTTAATGAAACTGCTCCACTTTCAATTGCAGTGGATGCATCAAATTTCGCAATTGGAGCAGTCTTACAACAAAATATAAATCAAAATGACGAACCACTTGCATATCATTCTAAAAAATTAACTCCAACCGAAATTAAATATTCTACATTTGACAAAGAACTTTTAGCTATCTATTCAGTGATAAAACACTTTAGACATTTTTTGGAAGGACGTAAATTTATTGTATATTCAGATCATAAGCCTTTAACTTATGCTCTTAACTCAAAAACAGAGAGATCTCCTCGTCAAACTCGACATTTAGAGTATATAGCACAATTCACAAGTGATATTCGATAAATTAAAGGTAAAAACAATATCGTAGCTGACACGTTATCTCGATTACCTGAAATTGATGAAATTTTGGAACAAGATATAAATATTCAAACCATTTTTAATGAACAACTAAAAGATCGTGAACTTTAAAATCTAATTATTACACCAAATTCTAAATTTAATCTTAAACTCATAAACATTCCACTTTTAAATATTAAAATTTGGTACGATATTTCAAATTCTAAATCACGTCCATATGTTCCAACCTCAATGAGAACAACTATCTTTAAGAAACTACACGGATTATCTCATCCCGGCACACGTCCAACAAGAAAGTTAATTACAAATAAATATTTCTGGCCAAATATGAGAAAAGAAATTAATGAGTGGGTACAAAATTGTTTAGAATGCCAAAAAGCAAAAGTACATATCTATACAAAATCCCCTGTTCAAAAAATTAATATTCCAAATGGTAGATTTGAACATATTCACATGGATCTGGTGGGACCTCTCCCAGTATCACGTGGATATCGATACCTATTAACGATCGTGGACAGATATACACGGTGGCCGGAAGCATTTCCTTTACAAGATATCTCAGCTCCAACTATAGCAAAAACTTTTGTACACAATTATGTCTCAAGATTTGGTGTTCCTTTAAAAATTACTGTGGATCAAGGAACTCAATTTATTTAGAAACTTTTCACAGAACTAACAAAATTACTCGGTTCTCATAAAATACACACTTCAGCTTATCACCCACAAGCAAACGGAATGGTTGAACGATTTCATAGACAACTTAAATCCTCAATCATTGCTTGTAAAAATACAATCAACTGGTCTGAACAATTACCTTCAATATTACTTGGGCTACGAACCGTTGTGAAAGAAGATTTAAAATGTTCTCCATCTGAATTAGTGTACGGTCAAACTCTTAGAGTTCCGGGTGAGCTTATTATTTCTCATGATCAGAAGACAACAACTGATGATACTCTAAGAACTCTAAGAGAACATTTTTCAGAAGCAAGAAGTAAAATTGTACACCACACAATTTCATCTCAACAATACGTTCCTAATAAACTCACAACATGTAAATTTGTATTTGTTAAAGTGTTAAGCAAAAATGCTCTAGAGGCACCTTTTGAAGGCCCATTTGAAGTTATGTCCCGAACGGACAAAACATTTAAAATTCAATGTGGTAATAAAACTCGATCTGTTTCAATTGATTTACTCAAACCAGCACACACAGACAACATACACGTTAAAACAATACAACCTACGGCGAAGAAACAGGTTACATTTAATATTAACTAAATTTTAGTTTTATTATTAAATAATTATTGGAAATATTTTAATTTTGATCGTTTCACTGGAAGGGGAGCTGTGTAGCTACTTCAGCACATAATTACTTAATAACTTTGTAAATATTTTACTTGTTTAAATATTTTGTTCATAATTATCAATGTTTTTAATTTAATTCAATTTTTACTTATTAAAAAAAAATTATTGAATGTAAAAAAAAACAAAATTTTGTGAATTTATGTTAATAAAATCAAATTTCACATAAAATATAAAGCTATTCAACATCACCGGCTTTAATCAATTTCTCCAAAGCCCATCCCAGTTTTCCAGTAGAAGGATATCACCAAGTGGCAACTCCATACTGAATTTCATTATTATACGGCATTTAGTTCGAAAGCTATTCGATATTCGATAAATTTTAATTATATGGGCGGTGCCACACCCCTTTGGCCTATACTTCCTCAATTTTTCCAGTCGAAAGACATGACTAAATAGTACGTTCTAACCGTGTTTCATTAATGTGTTATACTGACCGTTATACCTAAAATTTGGGATGCTGAAAAGTGCCACTCCCTACGTCCAACGTTCATAAAATTTTACCAGTAGAACCAGAAAATTAAGGTCGAATACCGAATTCCGAATTCCGTTTCTGTGCAACCTATAATTCCAAAGCTATTCGATATAGAAGATTTGATTTGTATGGGCGGTGCCACACCCCTTTGGCCTATACTTCCTCAATTTTTCCAGTCGAAAGACACGACTAAATAGTACGTTCTAACCAGTGGCGTAAAACGCGGGCCCGCAGAGCCCGCATTGCGGGCGGGCGCAACTAAGCCAGGGGCGCCCTCAAGTCCCTTGATGAAAATTATAAATGAAGTGGAGAACGACACACAGTGTAAAATATGCGGCCGAAAATATGGTATATCGATGTTTTAATTTTTTCCAATTTTTTATAGCTTTCAATAGAAAATATCATGGGTGAAAAAATCAAAATGAATTTTTTTAATAGTTGCAACCGTTTTGTTATGACAAGCCGTCAAAGTTACATTTTTTTAAAATTAAATTTTTCTTGTTATTCACATATTATTTAACCTATTTTTTTTTATATCAAAATAAAGTTTAAATTTCTTATATCTGGCAAATTACTGTGTTTGTTTACATTTTTAACATATGGTTTGAATCTTATCATAAAAGTAAACACTAAAAGCGGGATACACATTTTTAAAAATTTTTAAAAAATAATTTTGAGAAAGATTGACTATAGTTTTTCACGAAAAAATTATTAAAACTACGTTACACCAAGTCTTACACCAAAATTTGTAGCTAATACTTACTAAAACGGAAGATATACAAACACAAAACAACTCAATTTTTAAAATTTCCTTGCTGTAATCAAAAAAGCTTACAAATTTAAACAAAAACGTAGTTAGCCTGTGTTGGTAGTATTTTTCAAGGCTGAGTTACTAAAATATGATTAATGGGAGTGGCATTCGAATTTAAAATTTTCCATTTATCTATAATTACAAAAGAAATTGTTGTAGCAAATTTCACTGTTTTGAAAGAAGACTTAATAAAGTTTCAGGCAAAAATGGGTTTTGTTTATATGGGAGGTGGGTGTGGCAGAAGGCGGATTTGTATAACTTTTTCAACATAACTTAATTTTGCCAAGAAAGATATTCGTGCCAATTCTCATAGCTCTACGATCACTCCTTCTCTTTTTGGCCAAGAATGGGGACGTTAGACTGTGCGACGTTTGTTTCCAAAAAATTTACCAAAATATTTATTTACCAGATATACCAAAATATTTATTTTCTTCATAAATTATTATTTATTTAAAATTAATAACAATAAATGAAAAATAATTTAATAATATGTGCTTAAATAAAATATAAGTCATGTACAGACGATTTCTCAGGGTGCAATAATCGACGTGAAAAAGCCGATTTTTTTGAGCAAAAGTCACCTTTGTTTGGCAAAACTTGATTATGGTCGAAGTCATCTGCTGATGTTATTTTAATCATTCAGTTGGTCATATTTTGTGACATTAGTTAAATTCTTTAGTTAACAGGTAACGTCAAATACAAAACATTCAAGGTACTATTACAGTGTGTAAAAAATTTAAAATCCATTTTAGTTTTTCGATACAATATGGTTCTGTAAGGTCTTAAGAATACGTATACAAAATTTTAGAAAAAAAATATCAAATAGAAAAAGTTATAACATATTGGGGGTTGGAATTAGTTTTAAAGGTTTTCTAAGAGATGGCGTAACTATCAATAGATCGCATCGGGCACACCTGCGACTATATTCATTTCAAAGCACATTGTCTAAGCTTAATTTTTCAGTATGTGTCATTCCACTGAAGTGTAAACAACATATATTTTTTTCTCTGTGAACATGTCGACTTTCGTTCCAACAAAACGCAATTTGCGGGAAGGTTTACTTTTGTGCTTCCATTTGAAGAAAAAAGCGGTTGAAGCACAACGCACGCTTACTGAGGCTTACGGGGACTATGCTCCATCGATTTCTACTTGTGAGTACTGGTTCCGTCGGTTTAAAAGTGGTGATTTTGATACGGAAGACAAAGAGCGTCCGGGCCAGCCGAAAAAGTTTGAAGATGAGGAATTGGAGGCTTCGCTCGATGAAGACCCGTGTCAAACCATTCAAGAATTGTCAGAATCATTGGGAGTCGACTTATCAACGGTCGGCAAACGCTTGAAGGCCATGGGAATGATTCAAAAGCAAGGAAATTGGGTGCCGTACCAGTTGAAGCCGAGAGACGTTGAACGGCGATTTTGCATGTGCGAACAACTGCTTCAACGGCATAAAAGGAAGAGTTTTTTGCATCGTATTGTCACTGGCGATGAAAAGTGGATCCATTACGATAATCCTAAGCGAAAAAAATCGTGGGGACCACCCGGCCATGCATCAACATCGAGGGCCAAGCCGAATATTCATGGCGCCAAGCTTATGCTGTGTATTTGGTGGGATCAGAAGGGTGTCGTGTACTATGAGCTGCTAAAACCTAACGAAACCATCACTGGGGAACGCTACCAACAACAATTGATGCAATTGAGCCGAGCATTAAAGGTTAAACGGCCGGAATATGCCAAAAGACACGACAAAGTGGTTTTTCAACATGACAACGCACGGCCACATGTTGCAAGAACCGTCAAGGAAACGTTGGAGGCGCTGAATTGGGATGTGCTACCCCACCCGCCTTATAGCCCAGACATAGCCCCTTCCGACTACCACCTATTCAGATCGATGACGCATGGCTTGGCTGAGCAGCGCTTCACTTCTTACGAGGATACCAAAAAATGGGTCGATTCGTGGATTGCCTCAAAAGACGAATCGTTCTTCCGGCGCGGAATCCATATGCTGCCAGAAAGATGGGAAAATGTTGTAGCTAACGATGGATAATACTTTGAATAATATACATTGTACCGTTGTTTCTAAATAAATGCTCAAAAACCGAAAAAAAACCTTTAAAATTAATTCCAACCCCAATATATTATATTCGCATGTCGCGTAATATTCAAGAACCTTGTAATCTTTAACCGCGTTTTTCTCGAAACAAGGTTTTTCAAAAAGCCAAAATACTTTTATTGTTTTTGTATGGCTGAAAGTTTTGGCAAAAAAGAGAGTTTTTGTACATTTTTTTTTCAACGCATGCCATTTTTTTATTTATTTTTTATTTGCGGAGGTTGAGTGCTCAACTACAACCCTTAACTCATGAATGCACTTTGATTTTTTACTTTCAGACGCTTGTAAATGCTAGAGACGATAAACCAATGTTGTTATGTGCAACAATTCTTTAAACATGCTAACTTCAACGTCCTGTAGGAAATTAACAACAACTATAAGGACAAAAAATTTTTTTTTATTTCCTCATGAATAAGAATTCTTCATCATGTAAAAAATTTGAATTATTAAAGTTAATAATACTAGGCAAAAAAAGGTGTTTTTTATAGCTACACACTGTAATACTACCTTAAACTTATTATCTTAAAATTATCATTTCTCCAGTAAGGAAATTATTGATCTGATTTTTCAAACTTTAAGTTAGTTTAACATTTTTAAAAAAATTATATATGTTTTCTTTTTACCTAATTTGTGATCAAATCTTATAATATTTATTATAAATTGTATTATATTTGATATTATAAAAAAATGTTTTTTACGTTATTGCTCTTTTTTAACAGAATGAATTTTTTAATAGAATTTTAAAATAATATATAAATTTATTTATAAAATAAGATATTTATAATATATAACTGTTGTAATAAATGATGACTAGAGAGGATAAAAATATGCATTTGCATATTGCATCGTAATGTAGGATTTAAGGACATAAAGTCTTCGAAAAATTTTGTTTAAAACAAACGAGTTTTTAGTGAGTATGCGAGCAAACTTTCGCCCGAAGAATTATCAAACCTAAGATATTGCCCGGCAACATCTTGCGATGTTGAACGTAGATTCTCTGCATATTCATCGTTTTTAACTGAAAAACGGAGAAATTTTTCAATGGAGAATTTAAAGCAACACTTGGTAGTTTATTACCATTCTAAAATTTGAAAATGTTTAACTGCATTTTATATTGTTTTTTTTTCAAGTTAATTCAATAGTAACAAAAAGACTGAAAACGAAGTTGCTCACAAGTTTATATTGTTTTTAAGTTTTTACGTTTATTTAAAAAAGGGGTTTTTTTACTATATATAGTATACGTAAGAAATTCAACAAATTAAAACGCTTAAAGCAAATGCTATTCAAAACAATTATAAGATTGGAAATATATATTCCGTTCCAAAATATGTACAATTTTATCGAGCATATTTTTAAATTCAACGAGCATATTTTCGATTTTTCGTGCTTTTTAATGCGCATAAATCAAGTTTTATCGTGCATATTTTTATACTCTCTAATGATGATTTAGATCGATACTAAAATACCTAGGCTCATCGACATTCCCGTCGCTTAAAGATGTAGCCAGGGTGTCTCTGGAATCCCTCCTAAGGTTTGCGAATTCAACGCAAAAATTTAAAGACTTTTAATTAAACACAAAGGTTTCTTTTGTTCGCTACTGGTACCACTAACGACCTAAATTGGTCTATGTAAAATATAATGATGACTATTGAATTAAAAAAGTCTCTTCTTGTTCTCTTTTTTTTTTGTTAAGAGTTCTCTTGTTTTCTCCTACTCTTCTAGTAACCTAACATAGTTTTACTCTAAAAGTAAATAGCAGGGCGCTTTTAGAAAACTGCGGGCGGGCGCATAAAATATAGTTACGCTACTGGTTCTAACCGAGTTTCATTAATGTGTTGTACTGAACGTTATATTGAAAATTTGGGATGCTGAAAAAGTGCCATGCCCTACGTCCAACGTCCATAAAATTTTCCAAGTAGAACCAGAAAATTAAGGTCGAATACCGAATTCCGTTTCTGTGCGACCTATAATTCCAAAGCCATTCGATATAGAAGATTTGATTTGTATGAGAGGTGCCACACCCCCTGAGTTTTTTCGATATTTTAATAGTTATTCTGCTATTCGGGATGAACACAAATCCAACAAATAAAAGATCATTAAAATTGGTCCAGCCGTTCTTGAGATATGATGTTTTCGTGTCGATCGTTTTGAGCGTTGTTTGACTACGGCAGGACTAAAACTTTCTATCAGAAAAACAAATTCATCACCACCGTGCCAAGCAAGCAGATCAGATACTCTTTCTTGTTTCTTTTTTATGGTTGCATCTGAAACTCCATAAACTTTACGTTTTTTGTAAGCCTTGCATCCTAGGTCTGACACCAGAACGTTATGAAGAGATCCTCTTGATGTATTGAAGACAGCTGCCAATGTTCTGCTTGAACGTTGAGGATTTCGATTTATTCGTTATTTTACACTTTTTATGAGCGCTTTCGTTCTAACTGACTGATTCCGACCGGATCTCTTCTTTTCATTTATGGATAAACTCTGTTTGTACCGTTTTATAGTCTTGCATACAAAATCTCGTTTGACTCCAAGAGTTTTTAAGTTCTTGAAAAAATCATCTTTTAAAAATTTATTTACTATGACGGCACGTAGTTGCTTCATCGTTGATAACTAATAAACAGGAAATAACACGCAATTGACTTTGAATTTACACGTAGCAATATATGACGGAAGCTTTATCGAAAAAAAAATACTTTGCTTACTTGTATCATTTAATTTATATTAATGGTTGTAATGTTGTTTGAGAATATATTGGACACGGTGCATATAAAAAAAATATTTTCATGTTTTAAAAAATTGTACTATATCTTACTTAATAAGGCCAGCAATACATGAAATCAAGGTTCATAAATAAACATTTCTCAGGAGTAAATTCAATAATTTAGCGATTTATTTGAAAGTTAGAGGGTATATTGGGCATGTTTTAAGAATACAATAAAAAATGTATGATTCAAAATATATATAGTTATAGTGTAGAGTATTGGCGAGCATCTTACACTCAGAAAAAATTTCCAGAAAATCTAGAAAAATAGCACCCAATCGTTAGAAATCGGGCTTCATTTAGCGCCATGGCCGATTTTCTAAAAATTAAGTAAATATTTTTCGTTAAATTGACACCAGAAGTGGGAAATATTCAAGGACAACTATCCAATTATTTTCGAACTATTTCGCTAAATTGAAGATACTTATCGCAATTGTGTTGAAATCTTATTACATTTTAGTAAGATTTTCTACCGTTTATGTATCATATAACTAAGAGAAACATTTTCTCTTAAAATAAAAAAATTTCTGCCGTTTATTAAACATCGGCTATAAGTAAGAGAAAAATTTTCTCTGAAAATAAGAAATTTTTCATCAAATTCCTGGAAAGATTTTGTAATTTTTGCAAAAAAAACCCTTTTTAAGATTATAAACAGAATAGTGTGAGAAATATGATTTTTATACTGAGAAAAACTGCAAACAATATTATTATTAACATTAGATTAAATTGAAAAATTACCACTATCCGGAGACTGGAACCTCGGCCGCGTGAGTGCAAGTGAATGGGTTTATCCATTTGTTAAACAATCGTCGCTTAGTTTGCTTCATTAAGAATCGTTCGCTTCGTAAGTAATTTTAAAGCATATTTCTAGAAATGTATCTAAAAATATATCACTTGTTGTGTACAATAAAAGAAAAACTTACATGTATTTCTATAAAATATCCAAGTTTTGTAACTTATATTTCTCCAAATTTAAGAAATGATGCTATAGAATGTAGCAAGCAGACTTGATATCACTACAGTTTTTCTTCAAATTATTTCTGCTTTTATAAAATTGTTGGAAATTTAACTTTTATCATACCGTCATTTCTTATATGTAAGTAAAAACTTGTCTTCAAAACTAAGAAGCTGTGTTAAAAATTCTCTACATTAAGGAGAAACCTCTATAGAATATAGAAAAACCCATGCCTATGAATTAAAGCCACAGTTTCTTAATTTAAGGGAAGCAGATTTTTTTGAGTGCAGCGTCAAAGTTATTCATATGAAACAAAGCGACAAAAATTTTACGTTACATTCTCTTGAATATGCCCATGCATGGAATTTTTTTAAAAATGGCGTTGCAAGCAACGAAAATCGTATTTTTTTTAAAAAGACAACAAAAATTAAACTAATTTTCGCGTTAAATTTTTTAATAAATTTTTTTCTTTAACATATGTGTACAAAATAGCAAATTGATTAGTAGCAATTAGTTTGAGTTATGATGCACGCCATTTATAAAAATGCAGTTGTGAGAGAAACACTTTCAAAGTTTTGGCCCGATGGAAGCTGGCTGCAGCGTTCAACTTTCAAACGGCTCCGTATTTCACTTTGAAATCTTAACAGCGTATTTTCAAAATGTTTCTGAAATATTTTATAGATGTTTCAAAATTTCGCTGTTTCAAAATAATTTTCATGCATTGCTGGCCTTAAGTGAAGTAACAAAATTTTACTTTTGGGCTCACTTTTATTTCTGAATTCATACAAGCATCTCTCTTTATGATTGTATGATCACAGAACATATCTATACATAAATGCACATTTAATTGTTATTTTATTTATATTCGAGATAATCTGGTAATAATAAAAATGTTTTTAAAAATTTTGTTTGGTAAAAAAATCTGTTTTTCGAAAAAATTTTTATAAATATCATCATATTTCTCCCAAAATGTCTTATTTAGATTGCTTTATTTTAAGCCCCTTGACTACGGGACCTGGTCCAGGTATTCATTATTTCACAATGGAAATATTTTCATTATTATCATTATTGCGAAGGATCAATTAATTATAAATGATCCTGCTGTGCTGCAGAAAAGACCAGCCAATGAAAACAAAAATCTTCATTTAATTAAACAATTTCTTTAATGTCGCCTCAACAACCATATTAGAGCACAAACATTAGCTGTAACAACTTTTGCTAATTAAAAAACGCATTCTGCCCAACAGTCAGAAGACACTCATGTAACATAAACACTACAACCAACACTCTTCACTTCCTGCCAATAATAAACGTTTAAGCGTTCGCTACATACTCCGGAAAACAACTCACGTAGAACGACTCAGTTCAATATTCATAAATATTTGAGCCATGCATGTCGATATTGCACAAACAACCGACAACTCGGTCAAACAAACGTCATTAAAACAAATCTCTACGCGGTGAAGGAGAGCTCCACATTTAGACACTTTTGACAGATACGACAGACAAACAGTCAGACAGACAGCGAGCGACAGAAAGTCTAACCTTGCAAAACCTGTGAAAGAGACTAATTAGCGTCGTCATTGAACATGATTACCTGACAGTCCAAAAACAGATGCAGTCATAGATACTGAGTTGAAATGGACAATGAAGATGATGCTGTAGATGAAGATGAGCATCAAGATTTTAGCGTCACGATAGCAGACATGAGACCAAAAGTCATCAGTTAGCAAATCTAAACGGCTATAATAATGGCCAATATATGAACAACAGCAATAGTGGCAGCACCAACTGCACCAGCAACAGCAGCATCAGACAGAATATTGTTGAAATTAATGTTTGCCAATCAAGGTTTGATAATGTTGATGATGTGCATTTAAAAATATTGTCACAATCATGAGCATTATGTGCAGCATCATAGATACGAGCGTTGTTTTCATCATAAACACCGGTTGGCAAATTGAAATGAAGGTTAAAGCCAAGCAACCGAACAACGTGCTGGATCGGTAATTAAGCATGAAGCCAAAGAGTATCTAGCGTAAAAAGCAACAACAGCAGTCCAAAGCCGAATAATTTTTAATTAAGCATGAAATTAAATAAAATCAAATTAACAGCAACTAAACAATGTCAACACTTGGTTCAGATAGATAAAAACAAGTGGCAGAGATGCGAGTATCTGCCCACTTTTAATGAAGAGAAGCTTAAATGTGTAGTTTAGATACCTTAATTGTTATTTTCATAGAATCAGCAAAATATGTGTCACGATAATAATTTTCGTAAGCTTAACTTAACAATAATATTTATTTGATTTTTTTTTTAAATGGTCTGTTATATGTTTTGTTATCCCAAAAGTACCTAACTATTTAGTTTTCTAAGCCTTTGCTAAAACCCTCTAGCGGCATCAGATATTATCAGAATGAGTTATAGATATATTTCATCTTAAGCAAGCGGAGGAGAACCCGGCATTGTACGGCCGTCTATTAAAAATACCCTTTAAAACAACATACAAGTTATGGTCACTGTTATGCAGAGACCAAAAAAAATAAACACTCAATTACTCTGTTTGACTTCAACTAAAGACATAATTTTATTTTCTGTTATTTATAGTTTACATTTGATTACTTAGCTTAATAATATTCGCTTATTGTTATTTTGACATATTTCTTAATAAGTTCCAATTTGATTACTTAGTTTAATAATATTTGCTAATTGTTATTTTGACATATTTCTTAATAAGCTCCAATTAAAATATTGCTCAATTGTTATTTAAATGTTGGAATTAAAATATTGCTGAGTAAGTTTGCTTATTGTTATTGAAATTACATATTGATTAATAAGCAAACGCGACTTAACAAGAACGAAATGAATATAAATTTAGGCCAACTTAGTCTACCTGTCAACAATATTTGGCTGGCTTGTGACTAACAGTGGGCTTAACTATTTGGCTGGCTTGTGGCTAACAGTGGGCTTAACTTACATACTCGTATATCTACTTTGTATTCAGCTTTTCTAAAGTTTGTTTTTCCATTATCCCTCGCTATCAATTTGTTTCTTAATAACAGCTATGCAAAGAAAAAAATTAAAAACAATTTGATATAACTTTTTGAATAGATTGGGTTTTTAATTCACTTGCTACCACACCTACATCTTGTTGATAATATCTGTATTGTTAAAAACATTACTGATAGATCATTTGTAAACCTACTTGAGCTCAAATTGTTACTGAGTCACTGAATATATTATTTAATAGAAAATTGGGATAACGTATGAAATTGAAATTAACGGTGAAGAGGTCCCCAAAGTAATTATCAAGAATTTCCTTGGTTTCGGTTCTGATGTCTTAAAGCAAAAAATATTGCTTGATGTTTACACGTAATTCACTTATTCCATTTTCATCGAAATTTTCGAGTTTGTCTTTTCTAAATGATTGTTAAACACAAACTTAATGACGCAGCTTGCTCAAAATTTGACAGTAGTCTATTAATAGATGGTTGTTGACAGGATTAGTGTTGTATTTAAAGTTACTAGAAATTCAAAAAAATCACTGACTTCTCAAACTGCCTACGCATTCACACCAAAAAAAAAGAATGGTAATTTTGTATGTCTTTCCAACAGATAGCTAATGATACAATTAGCGTATCAAAACTAGTCTGTGAAATAAAACATAATGAAATTCCATGGATCTAAAATTTTTATTAAGAGCAGCATTTTTCTGTTAAGAGAAACAGTTTTTCAGCACAGGATCAAAATATATAGCAATGATTACTTTGTGGTTTACGCGTTTATTATTGTTAAGGCTCGTTTTAACGCATCTACGAGGCCATCAAATATAAATAATTACTTTATGATTCATAAATTTTCTATTACTTTAGAAAGCAAAATCTACGACCAACACATATAATTCATTGCATTGTGGATTATGCATTTCCTTTTACTAAAAAGGCATATCTAAAAAGACAACGGTTTAAAAGCTTAAAATAAAAAACTCTGTCTCGCTGGTTATTTATGTAGCTAAAAATATGTAACCAAAATGATCTGTCTCTTGATCTTGAGGTCGCGAACTCAAATTGCAGTAAAATAAGGAATATTTTAATTATTGCATCAAAAATCTGTCATTATAATTTGCCAGTTTTTGCAATTTTTATAAAATGAAATCAATAAAACTGGATGTTAGAAGCTCGCTTTCAAAACAATGTGTAATATTTGTCACTTTTTTCTCTTTTTCACAACGTCTCTATAATATCAAATATAAGATGTGCTGAGCTGAAATCAGCATTGAGATCAAACGAAGAATAACTCTTGCCAACAGGTGTTACTTTGGGCTCAGTAGGCAAGTGAGAAGCAAAGCCCTCTCTCGACGAACGAAAATCGCGCTATAAATCGCTCAACATGTCCGTCCTACTTTAAGCATTACAAACCTGGACGCTGAGCAGTTCAGATGAAAAGACTTTAGGAGCATTCGAGAGAAAGATTCTTCGTAAGATCTCCGGACCAATCTACGTCAATGGCGATTACCGAATACGTTGGAATGATGAACTGTATGAGCTGTACGCTGACATCGACATAGTCAAGCGCATTAAAATCGAGTGGCTTCGCTGGCTTGGTCATTTTCAGCGCATGAAAGACAATGCTCCAGTGAAGAAAACATTCGATTCTTTACCCAGCGGCGGTCAACGCAGAAGAGGACGACCGCATCTTCGTTGGAAAGACCAAGTAGAGGGCAACCTGACGAAGCTTGGAATTTCCAACTGGCGCCAGCAAGCGAAAGACAAAAATGACTGGCGCAAATTCTTAGATGAGGCCAAGACCGACATACGGTTGTAGCGCCAACTAATTAGTAAGTAGAGCTGAAATTGTTTTATCTTATAATTTATATTTCACACTATCAATCGCTATTTATTTTTTTGGTAAGATCCAATTGCGAAGTTAATAAATCACTGGGTCCTATGAAATGCCATAGAATAAGCTATATTTATCAATTCGCTCATTAGGCTCTGAAGAAACTAGCAAAAAATCTAAGGTAATCGTTATCACTGTTGCCAAGTCAGTGCTTTGCACTATATCTAGTGCATTTTTATTTTAATTTTAATGCTTAATATTTTTCAGTCTAATTTGGCATAGAATGTTTTGACCTGAATAAAAGCTACCAATTTCATAAACGTTTCACGTGATCCATTATAAATAGATACTTTTTAAAAGAAATCAAACAAAAATAATACTAAAAATATGCTAAATTGAAAAGGTAATTAATAAAAACGAAATTCGGCAAATAAAATCTATATTTTTGTTAATCCGTCTTGTATCCTCATAGTAATTACTTTGGTAGAAATTTATAATTTACCAAATATTTTAGGCAATAAAGAAAACTGTAAACAAAAACTTAAGAAAAAGAAAATAAAAACTAGAATAAATCATACATTTTTATAAGAAAATCAAAATGTTTTAAGAACTGGAAAAAACATATATAATATCAAAAATAAATGCCTAAAGCAATTTATAATATTCTAATTATTTTCATATTACAAATGAAAATTCAAACACCTTTTATGAAAATAACTTTTCCTATGTACAATATCAAATTTTTTAGGATACAATTTATACAGAATCGCAAAATACGAAGTTAGATATATTAAATTGCCGATGATTTAAAACTACGCAGTTTTTTTCTTGAGTAAGTATATTTTGTTTTAAAACAATTGGCAACGCTGCTCTTTACTACATGCATTTAAATGTACAACATTTCAAGTTTTAATAAACATTTTTTCTAGAAAAAAGTTCTAAAAGAAGTGTAAAAAAACATTAAGCATGCTGTATGAAAATTATGTCTTAAGAACAAGGAAACAAAATGCAGATTTTTTTAGATTCTGGCCTGAATTGACCGAATATTAACCTCTTTTGAGCTGGACTGTTGTTCTGAACTCCGATGTATTTACGATTGAGGCTATGTATAGTGACGACTGCAGGAAATTTTTGAACAAATTTTCTTTCAAATATTCATCGAGCAATTCTGTTTAAATAAAACTAACCACTTTACAAGATATTGGATTCAATTTCAGACATTTTTCAAAATTGCAAATTGTTCCTTATCACAATTGTCACAACACAAAATATAAATGTCAAAATTATTTTATTTTATTTTTATGTTGGTATTACTAGAGGGCAGATTGCAGAAACATGGGCGTCCGCAGGGGGAAATCTTAACTTAAAAAAATGTAAGCAAATGACATTCTCGCGTAGATCTGATAATAGCATAAATTACACTATAAATAACACTAACTTAGAAATAGTTTACAGTTTTCTCAATCTTGGTGTAATTATGGATTCAAAACTTCGCTTCAATCTCCACGTTAATATGGTGATAAATAAGGCAAGATGAGTCCTTGGTTTCATTAAAAGATGGGCTAAAGAATTCAGTGATTCCTTTACTACTAAATTATTATAAACCTCTTTCGTAAAGCCAATCGTTAAATATGCATCAGTTATATGGAACCCACAATATAATGTCTACATCGACGCCATAGAATCCGTTCAAAACAGTTTTTACTTTTTACTTTACGTCATAGTCCTTCGAATCCCAATATATGCTTCCATCGTATGAAATACGCCTTAGATTATTTTACTACCTTCCCTAAGAAGCAGAAGAATGATGCTTAATGTCATGTTTCTGTATAAATTACGTCGTGGCAGCATTAATTTTAACATCCCAAGGAGAGGAACTAGACATTTTCTGTTTTTCAAGTTGAGTCAGTACAATTCTAATTACGCTCTTCATGGACCTTTACCATGTACACTAGTCAGAAAAAGTTTGCGTACAGAGATTTAAGTAATCAAATTTAACCTAAAAAGGCACCAAAAGAAAAATGTAGGAACAAAAATATCTTTTTACTTTATTTATTGTACTTCAGTGTTTAATTAAGTTAATAATTTAGAATACAATAGTTAACCAAAACAAATTTCTTAAACAAAAACAAAGTTTTAAGTTGAATTCATATCAGAAAAAGTCTGCGTACAAAACAAAAATTTTTTTTAAAAAATTCATAAAAGAATATAATTAAACAGTTTAATAACGTGTTGGGTATCCTTTACGCTTAAGAACCTCCTGCAATCGTTTCGGCATGGATTGCACAAGCTTAGCTGTTTCATCTCTGGTGATGTTGTTCCACTCCTGTTGCAGAACTTCCTTTAGCACATTCTTGGAGGTGATGTTGTGCTGGCCAATTTTACGGTCTTATAGGTCCCACAGATGCTCAATTGGATTGAGGTCTGGGGACTGGGATGGAGTTTTTAACTGCTTTGGAGCATTATAGAGCAACCAAAGCTTAACAATTTCAGCAGTGTGCTTTGGGTCGTTGTCCTGCTGGAAGTAAAAAACATTTTCCAAACCCAGTTTCTCGGCGCTCTGCTTTAAATTTGTCTTTAGAATGTCCAAATACATCCACTTATCCATAGTTGACTCTATGAATTGCAATTGGCCTACACCATTTTCAGCCACGCACCCCCAAACCATTATTCCGCCGCCACCATCATTAACTGTGGCCGCTAGGTTCTCCTTGTTGAGAGCAGTACATGATTTTCTCCAGACTAGCTTACGTCCCTTGATGCCGAAAATGCAGAATTTGCTCTCGTCCGAAAAAATCACCTGTTTCCAGAACTCTGGTGGCTTGTTTAAATGCTCATTGGCAAATGCGATCCGTTTTTGACGATTAACAACGGAAATAAATGGCTTCTTACGCGCAACACGGCTACGATAACCATTCTTTTTTAAAATCTTGCACACGGTATCGCTGCATAAGGTTTTTTGGAATCTTTCCTTAATGTCCTCCGCAATTTTCGATGCTGTTATTTTTGGATTTTGGCGTACGCTTTGAATAATGTGACGTTTTTCCCGAATTGTCAACTTAGAAAGGCGCCCAGTACGCGGCTTTGGTGCGAATCCACCAGTCGATTGAAAACTTTTAACAACTCTTTGAATTGATGAATGTGTTCTTCCCACTGTTTGTCCAATATCGCGGTATGTTTTCCCCTCTTTCCACAATTTCACAATGATTTTCCTCTCACCTGTGCTTATTTCTTTTCTTTTTGAACTCATTGTTTAAAACTTTCGCAAACTTTATTTTAAAAGAACTAAAAATTATCAAAACGTTACAATAAAATCAAAACGATTTATTAACACACTTTGTAGAGTGAAAGCATTGACGTCAAGCTTTGGGAATCCCCGTTTTCAAATCTGTACGCAAACTTTTTCTGCCCTATGGAAGCGACTTTTGACAGATAATTATCGATAATAAAGGAGTTGCCAGATTGATAGTTTGCAAACTATTCATAAAATGTTAATTACTATTTATATAAGAAAATGACTATAAAAATAAATATGTTTGTAAGTAAAATAATGAAATTGTTCTGTTTCTCCTTTTTGTCTCAATATTATGTTTTATAAAGTAAATACAGAGTGGCTGATGAATATTGCTACATTAAAAAACTCAAATAACTTTTTTTTCAGTTTATGGAATTCATTTTTCTTTTATTCGTATTAAAGCTCATACAATTTTATTAAATATAGCTTGATTAGTTTTAAAAATAATGGAATTTAAAAGCCCCCCTGCTCGTTGATGCATGTACGGCATCATACCAAAAAGTTGTTCATTACTGCTTGGAGAGTTGAGACAGGAATAGCCGCAATTTTTTTCGAATGGATTGCTTCATTCAAATTTGTTGGTTTTGCTTTGTAGACTTCCTGTTTGCAATAACCCTATAAGAAAAAGCCAGATGCAGTAAGGTCAGGCGACCTGGGGGCCAACGGAATGTGGAGTTTCTGGATATCAGCATATTGGGAAATTTTCGTTGCAGTTCTGTTATAACAGGCAGGGCTATGTGAGGAGTTGCACCATCTTGCTGAAACCACACAGAGTTTAAAGAAATTCTCATTCGGCGTAATTCTGGATAAAAAACTCTCTCAACATGCTCAAGTAATGATCTCCAGTAACCGTAACGGTGTGACCGTTTTCTTCGAAGAAATAGGGCCCGACAATGTAGCGTGATGAAACTGCACACTACACTGTGACACGAAGTGGATGCAATTCCGTCTCATGGAGCATCTGTGGGTTGGAAGCACTCCATATTCGACAATTTTGTTTGTTTATGTTGCCATTTAAATTGAAATGGGCCTCGTCAGACATGAAAGTAGTATATATCTTTTCCACACTAGTTTATGCCTGCGTTGGCCCAAATGCATATCCAACTAATTGGTATTTTGATTTGGCGGATATGAGATCTATCTCATTTCCACGTAGGTCCTTGGGTTGGACAATGGTCGCAAACCAGTTTAAGTGAGTATGGTGTTTTGGATTATTTTTTAACTCAGGATTTCTATTTCGACTACCTTAAATTAATAATCACTGTCATTTAATTTGATGTTGCTTCTTTATATAGAATTAAATATACTTAAATACGCGTTTGATATATATTAAATTTTTAAATTCCGCTGAAAAGCCAATTAATGTGCTTCGTGGAAAATCCTTATTGCCAATAGGGGGTATGTTTTAGTACGTAGGTGCATTCCGTCTGTCTTGGCTGATCCGGGCAAGATCTAGAATGTAAATTGTGCATGCGTATAGCACAGGTATACGTATCTTTGGAAGATTTCATACCTCCGGGCAAATTAAAAAATAAAACAAAAATATTTAGAGCGAAGAAAAAAGCTTTCTAAGTTGTACGTTGTGCTTAAACTTAGGGCTTTGAGAACTTTGTGAATAAAAACGTCGTTTTAAGTTGTAGAAGTGTAAAATTTTGCTAAAAATGTATTTTGATAAGGTGTATCATAATCAGTCAAAAAGTCGATTTTGAATTTGTTGTAACCTACGGCTTGTTTTATTTCATATGAAGAATATGTTCATTATGTATTCAATATATTTTGAAGAGAATGTAAAAATACATTTTGTAGGTTAATTTATAAATGAAGCTGAGCTAAACCATTCTTATTAAAATAGTATGTTCAACCCGTTTCTGTAAGGCCGTGTTCATATTGCGCGTTAAGTTACGATACCATTCATTTACCCTTGTTTCACAAACGTTTTTTATTTTTAAATTAAATTTGTTTCTTAAATTAAAAATGTTTCACAAAAGTTTTTTATTCTTAAATTAAATTAAATTAAAAAATATATTTTTAAATTAAAAATTTTTTCTACGAATTTTATTCGTAATTTTCAGCCACGAATAGAATTCGTAGAATGGACGTATTTTGGTACACATTTCGAATATTTTATTCGTTTTCGTACAAAAACAAATGCATATTCTACGAATACATTTACGAATGATCCTAATACCTAGTTACGAAAAAAACCTTCTGTTCAGCTGCGGTTTGAACCACGGTTCTTTAGCTTATCGGCCACGTACTTTTCCAGTAGGCTACATTTCTTGCAATCACACATTTTCTTATACTCGGTAATTGTTCAACAAACCAGTCTGAACGATTTCAGTAGTAAATTTCTTAAACTCAACAAAAACTTCGTACCTTCTACGAATAATGAGTACGGTCAACCTGAATGAATTATTTTAGTTAGTACTATGAATGTAAAGAAAGAAATTACGAAGTTATTCCTACAAGGAATTGACGAATGTTAAGGAATGATATTCCTAATTAGTCGAAGATCATTTTTCATAGCAACAAATAGCAAGAGGATATAAACTTTGACGATATACAAATTAATAATTGAAAATCATTGTAAACAAGTTGAAGACAAAGTAAATACATTTTATAAAAATAAATATTATTTAATTTGAATTTTTTTTTTAATTTTTCCTAAACTTTATAAAATGACAAACAATTCTGCAGCATTTAAATTTAAGAAAGTTGCAGCGATCTAGGCGAGAGCAAAGCTTTTTATTCAGAAGCGAAAGAAAAAATTAGGAAATTTAATAAAGTGGCTAATTTTGGATCAAGAACTAATTTATGAAAAAATCTTATATCATATTTAGCAAACGCTTTTGCATTAGAATTTAGTATAGTCAAAAGTTTTTTATGTAATAAACAAAAATAAGAAACTCGATTTGAAACAACCATTTTTTACTTCTTAAAATTCGCGTTATTTAGCGGCGTCAACCCAGTTTGAGAATTTTCTGCACTTTTTTTCACGTCACGTGCTGGTATAAGACCAGGATTCATAATCAAGCCTTGCAGGGAGGTTCTGGAATATGTTTAGAAAATATATAAAACCCAAAACAAATCTAATATACATGTACCTCTTTATTTATTTATTCATACGTTTTGAATTAAAAAAAAATATATTTTTTTTAAATCATTCAGATAATAGGTATGGTTCCGTACTCGATTGTAGGAAATTGCAAGCTGCTAGAACTGATTCATGTTAGAAAAAAAAATAAGTAGATTGCTGTCAATGCGGTGTGAGATCCGTTGAAAAAGATCTCCTTTAGAATGCGGGAAACATTTCGAGAATATCGACAAATCAAATTTTGAATTTTTCGAATGATATGGATTTTGATCTCCTAAATCAAAATCTGTAAAATTTCAGTCCACTCGAAATTAGTTTAGGAGCTAAAGGTTTCCAAAATTAAAAAATGGTAAAAAATTTAGTTTGTTTTTTCAGTTTTAAAAAAAAAAATATTATTTAATATTAGGACATTTTTGTATTCTTATTTTAAAAGTTGAAAACCTGAGGGCTCAAAAATAATTAATGCGATTTCATTTAAGGCTATCGACCTCAAATTATTTAATTTATTAAACTATTAAGAATATTTGCTTTAACAAAAAATTAATTAAATGTAATACATAAAAAAACATAATTTAAATTTTAAATATTTCAGACATGATACGAGAAAGATTTTTACACGTCCTTTAAAAAACATTAGATTTTCTTATGTGTAATAGCGTGTGTCAACCGGTGTAGTGTGCGCATAATATTTACAAAATTAGTACCTAAAATCCGAGTAAATAGCATTATGAAGGTTACATTTTGGTTATGTTCATTCTAGATTTCTTTATGCCTTTGGCCCCCCCTAGAACAAATACTGCGGGCGCCCATGTGCAGAAAATTACACTTTCACAGGTTAGAGAATTCTGCATTTGTTACACTTTTACGGTCAACATTTTCGAGAAAAGAACACGATTAATTTTAAGGTTAACTTTTTTTTTCAATACAAAAAAATGCACAGTTCTTTTTCCCAAAAAAAAGGAATAAGAATGAGTGAATAATGAAAGAATAGTTAAAATTCAAGATAGTCTAAAAAAACATTTAACGTTAGTTTATTTAAAAAATTTTTATCATTAGCATGGAAGAAAAGGTGGTGTATATAAATTGGGATTAAGCGGTTCCACGCCACGGTTCCACGTCAACACTCACACAGCAGTTATGTTTATTTAATTGGAAAGTATTTTTTTAATCATATGCTGGTTTTTAATTAATATTAAACATTCCTATTATTCTTTATGCGCTAACCCATCTATTAAAAAAGTTGTAGGTTTTTCAAGTGTTTGTACGAGACAGTTAAGTAAAATAAAGCACTCTTTAAAGCATTATCTTAAGCCATTATAAGGCTATGTCATTATTGCAGTCTAATGAAGCAGATGTTGTCATCAACAGTTTTTCTTCTTTCCGAAGGACACTTACTGTCTATGTGCTCACAAACTCAATTTAACTCATATTTTTACCCTCTACGCCCAAAGCCCCGAAGAGGACTGCATGGTTTTATGGAAAGGCAAATTGGAATGCGTTAAATAATTTTTATCGCAACTTCAATTGGAAATTATGTTTCGCTGATAGAAATGTGAATGCCGCGGCTGTCATGGTACAAGAAATTATTTTATTGGGTATGCGGTCTTTCATTCCCAATAAGATGCGAAGCATTAAACCAAAAGACCACTCATGGTTTAATGAGACTTGCAGGATTGCAGTCAGGTCCAAAGAGGAAGCCTTTCAGAATTGGCGTTCTAACAAGAATACTGATACTAAAAGACTTCGCATCGAGGCAAGGAATCGCTGTAATGCAATTTTAAAACGCGAAAAGTTTAAACAGGTTCTTCTCTGCCCCAAAGGGAGCAAAAATTTTTGGTCATTTGTTAAAAGAGTTAAGAACCAGACATCGTCATCGATTCCGGCTCTTTTAAAAGATGACCAAATCTTCACTGACTCGGCTGATAAAGCGAACCTATTGGCTGGATTGTTTGCACAAAATTCCACTCTCTCGGATAGCAATCAGCCACTGCCCTTTGTTGAGGGTGTATCTTCTGCAATGCAGGAGATATACTTTCGAACGAGAGCAGTTAAAAGGGTCCTTACAAATCTCAACGTAAACAAAGCCTCTGGTCCTGATGGCATACCGCCAATTGTGCTTAAAATGTGTGCTTCTTCGTTGGCTCGGCCTTTGCGCAACCTTTTCAACATCTCCTACAGAACAGGAGTATTTCCATCTTGTTGGAAGGTGGCAAATGTCCAGCCGGTACCTAAAAAGGGTGATGCCACGAACCCTGCAAACTACCGACCCATTGCGATATGCTCCACGCTTTCTAAAGTTATGGAGAGCGTAATAAACTTCAACGTTGTGAACTATCTGGAGCGCAACCAACTGCTCAGTGATCGTCAATATGGTTTCCGTAGGGCTCGCTCTACTGGTGACCTTATGGCGTTCTTAACCGAAGAATGGAATAAATGCGTTCACTTTTTCGGCGAGAGCAGGGTTGTTGCTCTTGATATTTCTAAAGCGTTCGACCGAGTGTGGCATAAAGCGCTCGTGTCAAAACTTGCTGCATATGGTTTTGGTGGTAATTTTGCTCGATGGATCACGTGTTTCCTCAAGGACAGAACGATTCGAGTCGTAGTTGACGGTATTTCTTCCGAGGAGTACGCCATTAATGCAGGAGTACCGCAGGGTTCAGTTCTATCGCCAACTTTGTTTCTGGTTTTTATCAACGACCTTCTGTCGTTGACGCATAACCCAATACATTCGTTTGCGGACGACAGCAGCATTTGTCATTCATATTCATTTAAAAAACGCCCAAGCTCTATGGAGATTGAGAGAAAAAGGCAAAATATGAATTACACACTCCTAAATGATCTACAAAAAATCTCCGAGTGGGGTCTTGCTAATAGAGTAGAGTTCAATGCAAGCAAGACCCAGTGCTGTATGTTAACCCACAAGCGGATGGATTGCCCCTTAGCACCCCTCAATATGAATGGTGTGGATCTTGTGGAATCAGCCGCTCTTGACGTTCTGGGCATATCGATCAGGTGTGATCTTCGTTGGAATGATCATATATTCGATGTGTCGAAAGAAGCGGGCAAGTGCCTAGGTTTTTTAAAACGGTGCAAAAAATATTTCACCTCAGCTGATCTTCGCATGATTTACACCTCATATATTAGACCGAAAATGGAGTACAATTCGCACATTTGGGCAGGGGCTTCAAGATCTTATTTGGAGCTTCTGGATCGAATTCAACGTCGTGCGATATATTTGATAGGGGATGAAAGTATTTCATCCTCTCTCAACTCTCTTGGGCATCGCCGCAATGTTGGTTGCCTAAGCCTTCTGTATAGGTATTACCATGGGAAGTGTTCAAGGGAGATACATGACCTGACGCCACCAGCTCGTGTGTTTGCCAGGTCCACTCGGGCAGCTGCCCAAGCCCACCCCTTTACCATTGCGTCGATGACCAATAGAACCTCACATTACCGTGATAATTCGTTCTTTAGTCGCACGGTTAAGTTGTGGAATAGTCTTCCTGCGAGCGTGTTTCCCGGCAGTTTTGAGCTGTGCAAATTTAAAACAAATATTCACCGACACTACTCCATCTATCCACCCTCCAACTAACTATCACCCATCTTCCGAATCAACACAATGCTTACGCATTTATAGGGGGCATCCCCTGAGCGTTGGTTTAGTCTAAAAAAAAAAAAAAAAAATTTTTATGACAGCTGAACACATCGTACACACACACATACACTGCATATAAATCAATCCATCGTATCAGCGAACTAGTACAGCAAATAAAACTACTCGTTCTTATTGCTTCTACTGTAGTTGTTGATGTTGTCATGTTACTACACGGTTAGAAATCCTGTACTAAAATTGAAGCTGTTCTGTACTACATATAAGTCTACACCAGCTTTGGTTTGGCAAAAAACTAAATTATGGTTATAATACAACTTGGTTTTAAATTTAGTACAGCCTTGGATTAAAATAAAAAAATAAAAAAATAACTACCACCGCGAGACTCCAACGCACGACAATCAGTTTGCAAGCTCACTACTTTTACCACCGGGCTAATAGCACATACATAAAAAGCGCGCTAAACAAATATAGGAACCGGGTCGTCTAATATTGAGTCGCAGCTATGCCATGCTACATTTTACGGGTCTTAATCCAAATTTAGTATCCAAATGTACTAGAATTTAGTATAAATTAAAAACCAAAAGTAATACAGAATTGTACTTAAATTTAAACCAAAAAGGCTTAAATTTAAACCAAAAAGGCTTTAATTTAAACCAAAAAGCTAAAATGAATGTTGTAATATTTCTTTTGGTTTAAATTTTAGTACAGAAGAGTTTTAAATATGAGTAAGTGTTTGAAAAGTTTAAATTTTAAACTGCAAGGCTTAAAAAAATGCTGTAATATTTTAGCGGGACTAAAATTTAGTCCTATATTTCTAACCGTGTAGTGAACAGAGATAACATTTAATAAGCAATTGCTTTCATCAATTTGTTTTATGTGTCAGCAACTTTGTACAATTTTAATCTGCAATATGTTATGCCTCTAATGAAAGATGCTTTCAGAAAATTGTTTTCCCACTTCAGGGTGGTACTCAGGAATATAAAAATATGGTTCCCAATACGACTACTGTTTTGCTATTGTTTGATTGTTTAAGTAGACTCAAGTGAAATTGTTCAAGGAATATTTTCGTAGAATATAGAAAGTAAAGTCTTTTCATAGTTTTAGAAAAGAGTAAAAAATTATCCATAAAAAGGTCGCTAAAGTGTAACAACATTCTGCAAAAATTCTTAATAAATTTTACAAATGATTTGTGTAAACAACAATTATGTCAAAGACATATTTTAGTAGTTTTCTTCCTTTTTACGTTTATTGACTAGTTAAATTGAGAGTAAATTTAAAGCCTATATATTATATCCTATGTAAAATTCTTAGCCCGATACACGTATAATTTTTTGATAAAAATCATTTTGTTTTGTAAAGGTTGTACAATTTTCGAACAGCGTTATCTACAGCAATTCTCAAGGTGGTAACATCTTTATATAAGAATTTTTTTTGCTGCTGCAACAGAATCTATATTATTCAGTTGTTACCAAAATCAAACAACAATTTCAATAATTCGATTGCTTGACATGCCATTCTATTTCAATAAAAATCAATCAATCAATCACTCAGCAGAATTCTGCACATAGATGTCTAGCCAAAGAAGACAGAGCAGCATCAGCAACAACGCCAACAACAACAAACAAGTAGCTGCTCAAAAAATCAAATCTAACCATAAATGTCAGGCAAGATATCTGCTCTGGATTAAGATTAAACTTAAAACAAGGTAGACACAGCTTAAGGCTAAGCCTGCCTGCACGGTCGCAACAGACGCAAACGCAGATGAAGATGAAGATGAAGACGACGACTACGACGAAGATGAAATCGAAACGCAACGCAATGAAATCGTGCGAACCGCAGCGGGGCAATCAATAACTTAAATTACAAAGTAATTGCCTTGGAATTTGCAACTTTAAGCACCAACTGCACAGTCAGAGCAACATTGACTGCGTTGCTGCTACAGTTACTCATAAATTCAGCAACGTCCAGAGGCGCTGAGGCGTCGTCTGAGACAACATGGGTGAGTCCGAAGCTGAGTGACCAAAGCAAAAAGATGACGTCGCCAGCGGTACCACTTGTTGTTCCTGCTGCTGCTTCTGCTGCAGATGCTGCTGCTGTTGACGATAATGATGATGGACAGATTGGTACCAAAGTCACTCATAGCTCAGACTCAGACACTTTGCGCTCGTCTGTTTTGTAAGCAAGAGCGAGCGCGCGTGCGTCTGCACGCTTGTGGCAACATCAGCTCAACGAAAAACCAGCAAAAACAACAAAACAGTAGCAACTGTCAGTAAGTTGAAAATTGTTTTAAAATTGCTGCAACATGATTGAATGCAAGCGGATTGCATTACAAGAGCAACGTCAGAGAGCGCTGCAACAGCAACAAGAGCAGCAAAAAAATAAATAAATAAAAACCAAATAAATAAATGCATTGATTTAATCGAATAGCAAATAGAAGTTCAGCTTCTACTCTGGCGAAGGTAAGAAAAAATAATTTAATGCTAAGGATTGCAACGCTTCGAAGTAGCTGAGTGCCAACTCAGTTGCTGGTACTCAGCGCACGTAAGCGTAGTGAACAAATATGGGATAATCTAATTTTAAGTGTTGGTGATGTTGCTGCCGATATGATGGCAACAATTGCTGCTACTGTTGTATAAGGCTATGAGTTACACTTTATTTGTGCTTGCCGTGCTCTAAGCCAGTTTTTTTTTTTAAATTTTGTGAAAACAAATTTACACAAAAGACAAATCACATTCCTCAATAAAGCTGTAAGATTTGAAAAATGTCATGAGAACATCACATATTTTTTAATTTTTATACTTCCTAACGCACGCAAACTAAAGCGACAAGCTTCAAAACGAAAGACTTAAGACACAAACTTTTCTTTATACATTGTATTTTGTAGCATTTCCTGACTATATTCAAACAACAGCAACAATAACAGTTATAGTAAAATAAAAACAACAAAAATGGTAACAACAACAACAACAACAACAAGATGTCACTTGGTTTATTAGCCCATCAGAGCCAACACCTTGAGCACTACAAATTGCGATTTTATTGTGCTTTTAGCGTGCGTTAAGCACTTTTCTGCCTTTTTCGCTCTTGCCGCCATCACTTTTTTTTCTTCTATTTTTTTTTTCTCACCATCTTCCTTACAAAGCTTTTCCGCTTTTGAAAAATTAATGAAGTGCAATGCGGCTATTTGTGACACCTATACTACATATATACAGCAACAACAATAAACAACTGCAACTGGCAACATCACAAATGAAGACATCCTCCATATTTATAGGGCGCAAACGTTAAAGCAGTGTTCTTCAACCTGTGTTCCGCGGAACCCTGGGGTTCCGTGGGACTTTTTAGGGGTTCCGCGAGCAATTAAAAAGAAATTAAATATTCATGTTATTAACAGTGCAGCTTTTCAATATACAATGTTTAAAATGTAAATAACGTGTACGCCGGCGCTGAGTATAATATAATACATAGTAGTGTTGGAGAAGTTTATGTTTAACTACACGTTTTCGTTATCGCTTGAATCATTAACGGAAACCGCACTGTGAGGACATCACCTTAGGCTTTATACACAAAACTGCTACGCATGAAAAAAGCGCCATCTAGTACCAAATAGTACTAAATACATTCAAACAAATATGTTGCTGGAGATCAATAATAAAAAAAAAAAAGACGGAAAGCCAGTGGCCGTTTTCACACTATCCGACACATCGATGGAAAAGTAAAAACATATTTGATGCAGCATTTATCGGAGTTACAAAGCACTTTTTTGGATTATTTTCCTGCTCAGTCAGAAAACTTTGATTGGGTACAAAACCCATTTATTGAATATTGCGATACCTTTCAACTACAAATGAAAGAAAGAGAAGAACTGATAGATATCTCAACTGACTTCACATTGAAATCAATATTTAATGCAAGTGATATTTTCAATTTTTGGCTCCAAATTTATAACCAATATCCTGAACTTTCCAAACGAGCAATTAAAATTCTTATGCCATTTGTTACCACTTATATGTGTGAAAAATCTTTCTCACTATATATTGCCACAAAAACCAAATACAGAAATAGACTGGATGCAGAAGATGACATGCGGCTGCAAATTACAACAATTATTCCTAATTTCGATGAGATTTGTAATGAAAAACAGGCACAACCTAGTCATTAAATATGTATTTTTTATTACATAATTATTTTTAAGTATTATTGAATTAATAAATGAAATGAAATTTACCATCCAACACTTTTTTTACATCACTAAAAGTTTGAAAAAATGGGGTTCCTTGAAAAACATTATCTGCTGGAAGGGTTCCGAAGACCGCTAAAGGTTGAAGACCACTGCGTTAAAGTAAGAGCGCGCGAAGCGCATAAAATGATGCTCGCTGCTTGCCGCGCTTTGCAAGTCTAATCAAATAAATTGTGCTGCGCATGCGCAAATGTTTCACGCGTACCTTTGGCGCGCTTTTCTGCACAGCATATCCAAGATGTTGCTTTTTTTGTTGTTGTTTCAAATAGTGTTTTTATTAAGTTACAGTTTAGTTCTTTTGCAACTCAAACTCAAGAGCACTAGTTTTTATGCTTCCTCTTTTACCATTCCGTTGTTGTTCCTGTTGCAGTTTTTGCTCTATTTGCTATAGTTGTTGCTCTTCCATTTCATGTTTTTCTATTTTTAGTGTCTGCAACTCAATTAAATGCTAAATTATGCATTTGTGACATTTTTATGGCAGTGTTTGCTCTTCTCTACACGCTTGTGCGTAGCTTACCACAAAAGTAACTAGATTTTATTTCAACATTAATTTTTGTCCTACACACTTTGGACTCAATTACGCTGGCATGTGTGACTGCCGTCATGTATGTGTGCTGGACAATTGGTAGCACTACAAAATGTCGTTATTTGTAGCAATATAGCAAATAAGCTCATACCATTTGGCATTGATAACAGGCAGCTATGAAATTATGTTATGGTTGCTCTACAACTCCGATTACGTTGCTGTTGCTAACTAGTTGAGGTGATAATCATAAATATTGAATTGCAAAAGAAAAAAGAGGGGTAGCAGTGACGGTAAAAGGACCTTATGAACCAATAAGATGCTTCTTGTTTTTTGTAATTTGTATGAATATCGTGTTGTAGCAACTTTATAGCCGTGACTTTATATTGGGTGAAAATGATGATTGAATAAAATAGAGTTTAATATATAAATATATAGTATTTACAAAATCTCTTCAAAACCGCATATAGCAAATACTCTATATCAAGAAAATGTTATATTTTTTATTGAAATATTTAATTGAAATTGCAAAATATTATTTAGGTCACATGCCACAATCTAGTTCCAGGCAGAAGGAGGAAAGTTTTTTATTTTTTTTTTATTTATTTATAAAATTAAAAGCTTACATCAGTACACTTAGAACTATGTTCTTTTATAGAACAAAAATTTAGTTTAGTTAAATAAGAATTTAATTAGATTAAATTGGATTAACATTATAGCAACCGGGCTTAAGATTTAGTTGCAGACATTTAACAATATTTTTGATTAAAAGATTATTATAATAATCATATATTATAATAAAAAAGAGTAAATACATTAATAAAGAAGAAAAGAAAAGAAAAAAAAAAGAGAAAAGAAATAAAAATAACCTTTGAAATAGTTTAAGCAAATTGCAGATACTATGGAGTAAAGAAGAAAGTTAAGATAGATTGCCTAAAAGTACCTCTCCTAGTTATTTCTCTTAACCATCTAGGTAGTGCATTCCAGAGTCTAATGGCGTTAATGGAAAACAAGTAAGAGGTGTTTAAAGAATTATGCCTGGGTATAATAAGAATATGACTTCTTCTAGACATGCAAAACCGTAATTTTTCATAAAGGTAACGAGGCGATTTTTCATGAATAAGTTTGTGCAGGTATATACAATTTCTTGCTTTGATGTATGATGTTATGTCGCAACCAAGTATATTAAGTCGCAATTTCTAAAGCTAGATAGGTGTTCATATCTTCGTAAACCATAAACATAACGTATGGCATAATTAAAAGCTATTTGCAATTTTAATTGGGAAGATGAGTTGAGCTTACTGTACACTGTATCAGAGTATGTTATCAATGGTAAAATTAATTGTATCACCAAATTACGTTTTATATTTACAGGAGTTACGCTAGCAGACATTCTCAAATTACGCAGGACATAATAAACTTTTTTCACTACATTGTTGTTATTACAAAACTTTATTATTTCAATATGCAATTTAAGTAAGTAAAGTAGGGATATTATTTTTTAATTAGTCTTTTTTTTATAAATACTATAGTTAAAGTGGTCAACATGGCTAATTATATTAGTATAAAGACAAATTTGAGGAAAATTTTTCATTTTTGTCTATAATTTCTTTTCAAATAATTTAAATTGAGTTTGATTTGAGTATCTACAAAATAATTTATTTATTAAAAATTATTTAAAGTTTTTTTCAAATTTCTTTTTAATCCATGTACTTTTGCAATGATTAACTTTGAGCTGCATTATTGAATAGATAAATGGAAAATACACCAACCAAAACAATGAAATTAACTACTTTTGTGTGTAACTCTTTCCAATTCCTAGGTCAAAAATGCATTTCCATTATCAAAAAAAAAAAACAAGAACATATGGCAAATCGTAGGTGGAAAATTTTTTTGTAAACTTAAATTTTTATTCGTTTCATTAAATTTAGTTTAATTCCAAGCTAAATAAAGGTGAAGTAATTTTGAAAACTATATAATAATTAAAACAGAAAATATTTACAAAACGGTTAAAATCCTTCTTCACTATTTGTCAAAATTTAGGAAAGTGCTCCTGAGATTTGAAGTTAAAGAAAAATTTTTCCGAAAAGTGAAACAATGGATCCTAAACCTTAACAATTTTAAATAAATCATGGAATATAAAAAATTTTCTATTTTTCAGAAAATTTTAATTTAAATCTTTTTTGATGATATTGTTAAGAAATTTTTTAAAATGTGCATTCAAGAATTAGGTTTTAAAAAAAGTGTGGCATTGTGCCTCTATTGTGGGCGTAGATATGGTCAATAGACAAATGTCAAAAATTTATTTTTTCTCCATGAAGAGAAGTACTTAATTTTAATAACTTTTTGAAACACAATATATTTCACTAAAATTACAGTATACATTCAAATATAAATAAACGAGCGGGCCACAGTTGTCTTTTTATCAATCTTTTTTTATTAATCTCTTTAAGACAATACATGTCAAATGAAATAAAAAATATTTCTTCTTTTGTTCCGTTTTGGAACGCAGCACTGCATTTATATGTATCTCACATTTCCCTTGCTCGAGACTTATCAGGTTGTTTTTCTTGTTGCGCTATGCTAGCTGAGCGAAAAATGAGAGTAGTAGAGAGCATTATTGAGTCTATTTAAACTTTCGCAACACAAACCCGTCAAAAGAAAACGTTAATGGAATACGTGACATATGTTATAATTTTTCAAAAAACCTAACACTTTAATTAAATATAATTATTAAAAAAATTTTAAAAGCAAAGTACGTCTTTAACGCCAAATAACCTTTTTTAATGTGATATTATGAAACTGTTTTCATTTACTCTTAGATTTAAATTTTAAATGTAAATTTGCCCTTCAGTTTTATATAATAGCTAAAAAGTACAAATCTTTTCCAACATCATTTTGTAATGTTTTAAGAAATATTTTAACTTTCTCTTTTTTATAAAAAATCAATTTTCTAAAAAACCTAACATGTATAAAATACTTATTTAGTAGGCGCATTGTATGGCATTTCGAAGAACGTCAGCACTTTTAATACGTTTTTCTCGATACAACGTTTTTCAACCTCATTGACGTGATTACGAACAAACTCAAAACTCCTCCGTATTGTTTTTTTTTTGCAAAAAATATTTGATTTTTCTACCGGACATAGCGAGTAACTTGTACTTTAATAAGAATTTGTAATTTTTTTGTTTCAGATATTTCAGAGCTGAGAAATCAAGTCAACCAATAATTGGTTAAATTGTTAAAAATTATTTTAAACAGGGTTGTCTTCAGTTAGCCCTATTTCCAACACTTCTTCGTTAAATAAAATGTGTATACTACAATATACACGGTTAAAAATCTAGTACTAGAATTGAAACTTTTCTGTACTTGGTATAAGTCAACACCAGCCTTGGTTTCACATCTAGTATTTGCAAAATACTAAAAAAAGGTTTTAATGCAACTTTGGTTTAAAATTTAGTACAAGCTTGGAATAAAATATTACAAAAAAAATTAACAAACACCGCGAGATTTAACTAAACACAATAACCACTGGGGCTATTATTGGCCTACACATAAAAATTAATAAACATATGAACCGAGTCGCATTATATTGAGTCGCAGTATTCCCAGACTAACTTTTTACGGGTCTTAATCCAAATTTAGTATCAAGATGTACTAGAATTTTTTTATTTTTTTTAACAAAAAGTAGTACGAAATTGTACTTAAATTTAAACAAAAAAGGCTAAATGAAAAGTAAATGATGGCATATTTTAATTACAATATTATTTTTAATAATTCTAAAAAAATAATATTTTTTAGAATTATACATAAGCTTAATGCCAATTTAGTTCATGAAGCAACAGGTTGCAACAACAATAGTTCTTTGCAGAACAAACCACCAAGCAGACTAGACAGCTGTTTCGTTGATAGCTACATCAACTCATCAGTAGTCTTCTGTGGCTTCTGCAGTACCATCCACTTTGATAAGCTTATACTAACACCTTCTGTTAAATTAAAACAGAATTATGTGCTGTATGTCGCCTTTCAAAGCAATGTTTTTCTACTACTTTGCAAAAGCAAAGGTTCAAAAAAGCGACTGCATTGATTCTGCAAAGACTTGTTTGTTGTGCTCTTTGTTTACTTCTTTATCACGAATCAATCTAGGCTCCAACAGTTCGCTGGTATAAAATTGAAACCAAAAAGCTAAAATTTTAACCAAAAAGCTGAAATGGATGCTGTAATATTTCTTTTGGTTTAAATTCTAGTACATAAGAGTTTTAAATATGAGTAAGTTTGAATCTTAAGCCGCAAGGTCTGAAAAAATGCAGTAATAATTTAATGGGACTAAAATTTAGTCCAAGACTTCTAACGTGTATACACGTTAATTTATAATATTAACAGATGGTCAAAATCAATTTTTTCATAAAAAAAAAATCTTAAGAATATGCCAAAAAGAATCAGATTTTTCCTTAAACAAGCAAAATAAAAATTATAACAACGACCTTAAAACTATTTCTATCAATATATTGAAAAAACAATAGAAAAATTAAATTTACTTTTGTTTATATTCACTTTCTGAAAAACTGTTCATGTCATTTAGCCCAGCCAGCATTTGGACGAGATATTGTTTGCCTTTCGCCTAGGTGAGGCCATACTTCTGGAAGATATTAAGGCGAGATTTCTTTTGCGCGAAAAGAAAGCGATTGGGTATTTTTACTTCTTGGTGATACATTTTGCTTTCAAAATCAAAACACTACAATTTCGCCTTTGTTTTCAAAAATGTACTTTTTATTTTATAGCAACTTTCGCTATCGGATCCTTAGGAAGACTCGCTATCTGTTCCTCAGTCGCTTGCGATTTCTGCTCTTCTAGAAGATTTCGCCTCGGTGGACTTTTTTCTCCCACGAGGGAGCAGAAAACGAAAAGGTAGCGAGCTCTCTTGTGAAAAATTGTTCTTTAAAAAGAATCGCTTTCTACTCATCCGCGATACAAAATGCTGGCTGGAAATTTTGATATCGCAAAATATGTGTTTTCTTATTTAAACTATTATAGTTTACAAATATTTTTAAAAGTTCATCATTTTAAATTCGTACGCAATTTCTTTCAAATAATTTGTTTTTTATATATTCGTACCTCTTCAAAAATGACTCAACCAATATTTTTTTAAAAAAAGGCATTTAATACCTTGAAACCGCAATGTGTTAAAGCTCAATCAATAATCATTTGTGCTTAATGACAAGTCCATAAATATACTTCACAGATGGTTTTGGTCAATGTTTATTTAAGTCAGGCCGGCAACTAACTGTGTTGATTTGGTTCTAGAAATAAACAACTGCATCCAGTTTTTGTTTGGTGGCAGTATCCTGGTTTGGTTGGATTTGTTCAAAAAATTTTATGAATCATTAACCAATAGTTCTAGTTTATTTTTTAATAATATTCAAAAATAAAGTTTCCAAATTTTATAAAATAGAGCGATTTCCCGAAAGTAAACAATTCAATATCAAAATTTCAATTTATATATGTAACAAATAACGTAAGCAATATTTTAGTTAGAATTAGAAACACTATAAATGTATTATAATTTACGTTTACTACTTTCAAGCTCTCGACTAATACTTTGAAGCATAATTCTTTGAAGCTTCTAATGATATTATTTCTTTCTTTTACAAATTCCTCTCAGAATTTCTGCGAAGCAATATATTATATACGCAATGTTTTTAAGAATTTTCCCAACTTAAAAAAAAAACTTAAGCGACAACAAAACTTAAGCCTGTCTGCCGAACTGTCTGTTTGCTTGCAATGATGCTCTGTGTGTTTGTGTGCGTGTTTGTATCTGTATAATGAACAATTTCATGGTTTGGCTTAAAGAACTTGTTTTCAACATGCTCTAAGCTAAACTTAATGTTTTTGGCTTGTGTATGAAATGTGAGCTGCCATAATTGCAGCACAGCAACAAGTTGGCAACAAAGCCAAAAATACAACGGAACATCAACATAAGGTAGATGCATATGGGAAATGCTACACACGCACACACAAACATATTTTAACGCATAGCTATGCTTGGCAATTTTCAATGTTAAACATAGAAGGCAGCGTTATAAAAGAAGTGTGGGAAAATTTGTGGGAAAGTCACAAGAAAACACAGAATATATCTAACAGGTTTGCGATTAATTAAATTAATTTTTGAAGCGCATTTAAATTAAGACGATTTAAAAAATTTTAAAGTAGAAATGAAATAGCAACATGTTGCTGACATTGAATGAGATTTCGAGCGCTTAAGCCTAAAACTAGATGCCGGCTTAGCTAGAGTTTAGAATTTCTTTTTTTAAGTTGAGCTTATTTTGGTAAAACCATAAATATACATATATACGTGCAGACACACCCAAATACAATGTTGTGCAGTGTGTTGATAGTAAAGGCGTTCATTTTGCGTGTCATGCAGCACGTGAGCTCAATTTGAGAAACCAGGTTAAAAGCAATTAAATTATGTTAACTGAAGTGTTAAAAGCATATACTAAAGAGACAAGAAAAAAAATCTAGCAGAATTTTTATGAACTAAGCTGCTTTCACTCAAACCAACTTACAAAAACAGGTAAAAAAGTAAAGCAAAAATACTCATAACAAAACCTTGCCTTGGCACGTACAAAACAATAACAAAAATTTAAGCACCTGAAACGTAATAAAGACAAACCTTTTCATTACAACAGCTAGCGCGTCATCGTTAAGGCCAATGTTTGGAGCGGCTTTTTGCCGCTTTAATTAAGTCACTCGGCGAACAGTTTAAATTGCCGCAAAAATCTGCATTAGTTGCGGCTGTTTTTGTGTGCGCCTTGTGCCTTAAACTAGGCTCTGACTCATGCGGCTCAGTCGACTTGAAATGTTGACAACTTCAAGAATTTTTCATAGTAATTGATGTTGCTGTTATGTTTGTAACTGTTGTTTCTGTTGTTGTTGTTTTAGTTGTTATAGTTGTTGTAGCGCCTCTTACAAGCACTTTAGCTCGTTTTATTGCCACAATTTGTCCGCCTTTTGGCACAGTCGCGCGACAAATTGCCCTGGTTTACAGCTGAGGCACACAAAAACACAAACGCGCACACACACATCCAAAAACACTCTCACACTTATTTGCAATGTTGTAGGTTTTGTTGACTATACAAGTGCACCGCCAGTCGCACCAAATATGGTTTTTCGCGGAAACAAATTGCAGAATTTATTGAACGTTGTAAAGAATGGTGTAAAGTTATGTGCGTGAAAACATTGCAAGCTGGCATAAGTTATGGCGTTAGGTTTATTACACAACAACAACAGAAACAATAAAAACATCAACTACAACAATTTAAAATAAGATTTTAGCTTAGTTTTATGTTATGCCAATCAGCTGAAAGAGCTCAGCAACATGTTGCTGAGTGCTTATACAGTGCGTACATATAGAAAATTTTATTATATGTTGCTTGCATTGATCACATTACCTCATGTTTTGTTGTAATTTTTTTTTTCTTACAAATACCTAGCTCAAACTTTGAGCACTTGTACATGTTTCGAATTTAAGCTGTTCAAACGAAAGGCTTCAGACACAAGCTTGAATTTCTTGAGGCTCCTGTTTGAAACGAAGGAAAAATTTCTCCAAAGCGTGTCTTTAATCCGAGCGGAATATATTATTTTATTTTAAAATATTATTTGTTATCACTATACATTGAAATATTAGACGAAATAAAGTTAATAATAAAAAAAAATACAATTTTGTTTTATATTAAAGAGTGACGTTGAGCCCGATTATAGTTATAGCCCCAAAATCATTTGTCAACACCCTCAAACTAAAAGTTTTTTCAAGACACAAGACCCTTTTGGGCTTAAATGCAATTATTTCTAACATTTATTTTCTTATTAAGTTTTTAACTGCAGCTACTCTTGCTTTTTATACTAATCTTTTAACTCTTCTTAAATGCATCTCTTTTTTTATTCAATTTTGCATAATTTTAACCTAATTTTTGCCAACACGTTGCATCACGTTTTTGCCTATCTTCGAATAATGTCCGCTGCAGCTTCAACAATATAACTATCGAAAGATCTGGCGTGCCATTTGGTTGCTTCATTGGGGTGGCTCCACTACAACGCTTCATTGCTGCTGGAGCCGCTAAATTGCTCATCAAGCAATGCAGCAGCCAAATCTTCAAAGGATTCCGCATGGAAACAAGCGCGCCCAAAGGGTTCTGCGCAGTCGCGACATGTTTTGTTTTTTTTTTGCTACTGCAACTGCTGCTGATCTACTTGCAAATAGTACTAGCAGAAAATTGTTTAATAGTTGAATTTTTGTGGCTATGGCCCCAATATAGCCAAAGCTGAGAGACAAAAATGAAAAACGTAAACGAAGCAAGAAATTATGTAGCTGAGCATGCGCAGCGGAATGTGCATGATTCATGCACCCGACTGACTCGACCCGATCAGGGAATTGTTGCGGTTAAAAATTGGGAGCGTTCTCGATGTTGATGCTGTTGTTGTTGCACACAGAAAAGCCGACCAGCATACGTATGAGTATTATGGGCGGCAACAGTCAAAGCGCAGCCAGGCAGGAACAGCCAGCAGCAAGAGCCAGCAGCAACAGCACCGCAAGTATCACATCGCATCGTAACCCAGGCAGATGAGCTGCAATGCAAACAATTGCAATTGAAAACTTTCTTCTGGTATTTTTGCCCCTTGATATGATGCTGTTGTTGTTGTTGTTGTTTTGTTAGCTGCTGCCGCTATTATTATTATTTGTTGTTGTTGATGTTTTCTGTAGCAAGATCAAAGCTTTGCGATATAATTGCTGTGCAATAATAATTCGCATTATGCAGCAGCAGCAACAACCAACAAAACAGAACAGAACAGAACAGAACTGAAGAGCACATCGTCCTAGAGATTTCGGAAAACAATGAAAATTCATTAGAGTTTTTCCTAATTTGTTGCGGAAACAAGAATCTTCATTGCCCACGTAATTGCAGTTAAGTTGCCGCCACATTTGTTGGCAATATTTCCATATGTTGTCCATTTTTATAAGCAAATTATTTGCTTGGTATAGCAATAAAATTTGTAAATTATTGCTATGACAATTATTGTTGTCGCTTCAGCAGCAATTTGTGTCCGTTAAAATGAGCATGCATTCAAATTAGTAATATTTATAATTTTAAAATATTTAAGGAAAGGTGGTTATCTTAGTTCAAACCGCACACTTTTTGAAGCAAAGGAACTCTTTCAATTCTCAAATTGCTTCAGTCCATTTAATTCAGAATGTTTTACAGTTTCTTGTATAATAAAAGATAAAGTCAATTTTAAAATACATTGCATTCTTTTACAATACCTTAGATATGGTCTATTTTAGAGTTTTGAAAATTACAATTGGACAAAACTCGAAAATTTAACCCCTTTTTATGCCCTATTTTGTCGTAAAGAGATTTAGTTTTAATAGAACTATAAAAGTAACAAATAAATGTAGAGTAAAGTATAGTAAATATACATGAACTGTGTAAAATGAGTGTGAAATTTGTACTACAATATATTTTAAAACGATAAAATAATTAAATACTAAAAACTATGTTTGACTTTATTTTAAACTAAGCATATTTATATTAATATATACAATATGGTTTTTTTAATAATTCTAAAAAATATTATAAAAATATTATTCTAAAATATTACAATAATGTTTAATTTTCCCACATATATTTAAGAAGTAATAAAAAATATTTAGTGTTTAGTTTGCTTCTTTCTTTCTAAAAGTCTCAAATATATTATACGGCTCGACAGTCCAAAATACCTGGGAAGTGTTGCCATTTTTCTTGTAGGCCTTGTTGAGTATAACAAGACTGCAGTCTTCGCCAGAAATTCGCCAAACACCCCCAAAATCTTGACTTACCGTTAAATAACTGGTTTTTGTACCTTTGCGCACTTATAAGGCTATAACTTAGCCAATGTTGCACTGGTTTTCAGTTTCTTACTGGATTTCAGAAGAAAAACCTTAGACCTTTCTAAGGATATACATATTGTTTATAAAAACTTGATAAATCTATGTGTCCGCCAAACTCAATTTTTTTCAATTTTTTATTATATTCCAACTTTCACAACTTTTGTACACACTATTTTATATAGACACTTCTGTTAATGTACTAAACAAAAACTTTTGTTAGAAATTACGACGCAACTTAGTTTTTAAAAATCGGCTAGTAATTCACTGAGTTATTGATGAAAACAAAATTTTTGCAAAAATGCGTGCACAACGTTTTTCGTGTACTTTTGCACAGTTTTCATAGGAGCACAGATAACCTAATATGATATCTTTAAAACTATACCGATGACTGATATCTATTGAACAGTCACAAATGTAGCAAATTAATTACTTTTTTGCACATTTAATATTAGTTGCACACTATTTTTTATTATATAGTAAATTTTTTATATGAAATGGATTTCAAAGTGATAAAGCTGTGAGAAACAAAACTTCAAATGAAGAAACAAAATTACATATTCCTGACATAAGTTGGGCTCTCTTTGCATATTGTAGTTGCAATTCTAACTTGTTCTCATTTTTTTGTTAAATGCAACATTTTTAAAAAACTTTAATTAAGAGATGCATTTTGTTTTTGTGATAAAGTAAAAATTACAACAATATGCAATGAGAGCTTTTTTATGTAAAAAAATGGTTTGTTTCTTTATTTGATGATTTGTTTTTCACGTCTTTATAATTTTGAAATATTTTAAGTAAAAATTTAGGTCAGTTCTGCGATGAGCAAGGAGAACATTTTCACCAAGAAATGGCAACAATAGAAAATAAAATAATAATAAAATAAAAAATAAAACTAAAATAATTTCGGAGTATTGCTGGTCATTACAACGCGAAACTAATGATGCCGACTTAAAAAGAAAACGGTCAAAAAAACATTTTTGAGTTGTCATGCTGTACTCAAAAAAATCGAATTTCATGAAAAAATTAATAAGTTTGTCATTTATTGGCCGATTTTTAAAAACTAAATTGCGTTTAAATTGCTAATAAATATTATTTTTGAATTCATACAAGTCTAGTGTATCCGTTACACAATTTAGTATATAGCAAAATCGTCAAAGTTGAAAAGCTAAAAAAAATTAAAAAAAGTTGCATTTGCAGAGTAAATACACACAGCTTTCTCAAGTTATCTTAAGCAGTTTACATATCGTTGGAAAGGTTTACGTATCGCCTTTCAGGATCCGGTTAAATTTTTAAAGTCTGTTGACATTCAGATAAGTTATAGGCTAATAAGTGGGCAAAGGTAGGCAAAATCAGTTTTTTTACCGTAAATCCAGATTTTGGGGGTGTCCGGCAAATTCCAAGTACAGAACATTCTTTAACTCGACAAGACCTACCAGAAAAATAGCATTATCTCCCAGGTATTTCAACTTCGTTCCAATTTGTCGCACTGTGTTATTTATTTGCAATAAGCAAACATTTTTTTAGTCATAAGCAAGTATGCCGTTTGTTAAACTACAATCAATCTTGGTTAATCTTTTCTCACTGCTCCCGATTTATTCTACGATTTATTAGTGACTTTTGGAAATTAAATATTTTAAAAATAGTTTCGAGGATACTTCAAGCACTTTTCAGGAAGAAGCATATCAAAAGCAGTCTTCATATAAGCCATCAAAATAACTTAAATAATTTTGGACTGCTTTATTGTCATATGTTTAATTTTTCCCAATTCCATACACTAAAAATCACAGCATTGATCATAATTTTTATTGTGTATTATTTAACTGTACATTGATTTTATTATACTAAAATTACTATATCAAAAGAATTGACCGACTTTCTTTAAAATCTATGATTGCACCAACTGCAATTAAAGAGCGGTTGCAATTAAGGCTCTAAGGCTGTGCTCAAAAGCTGTGCTGCAATTAAAATCATATCAATTGAAAAACTACGTACACACACGCACACGCACCCATTTGAGTCACTTTAGACACTTGAATGAGCAACTTTCCTAAGAAGCTGTCGATATATCAGCTGTCAGTAGTATAATTATAACAACAACAACAATAACAGCAACAACAGCAAAAGCTGCAATAATTATCAAAATCACAAGCAATAAGAATTGCAAATAATTTTCTTTGATGTGCAAATTTTGAAATTTTTCTGAGTCTTCCTCCTGAAGTTTGCACCAGTGACTGGCAGGCGGTTGACTGGTGATTTGCGTGTGCATCAGTTTCAATTGCTGGCCATGAGGCAAGTGTTAATGTGGCAGCAATTTGTTGGCACAATTAAATGAAATCAGCGCGTGATGTTAAATTTTTTTTTAACTGCATAAATAATCAACAGCAGCAGAACTAATATAAAAATACTTCTGCATCCCCGCTGCACCCCGTGTCCATAAACCATAATCGAAATGAAATTGTTGAAATGCTGTAACATATTGCTTCCTCGTATAGCAATACAGTAGTAGATGTTGTTGTTGCTGCTGCTGTTCAATTTGCTATTGTTGCTGACAATAATTATCATTGATATTGTCGATGTTGACAATATGTTATTGTCAATGTTGTTATTTTAGTTGTTCTCGTTATTGCTTTATTGTTGGCACGTCATGTTGTTGTTCTTGGGTATGTATGTGCTTCACTACAAATATCTGTGTTCACAGAAGTGATTGTTGTTATTATTGCTGTTGTTGTCGCTGTCATTTGTGACAGGAGAAAAGCTTCCTCAACTCCATTTTTGCGTGTGTTTGTGTGTGTGTGTGTGCGTGAGTTTGTATTCGTGACTGTGTATTTCCTGTTGCTTGATCTCTGCTGTCATCAGCAACAAAGTTCATCAATTGTTAGGCTGTCAATGTTTGTTTTTTCTTTCCTCTTGCTTTGCTGCTCTGCTTCTACCTTCGTGTCATTTTCTACCGGTTACTGTGGCGAAAAACAATTTAAAACATTTCTTCTTGTTGTTATTCTTAATATATGATTAACAAATGAAAAATAAATAATAAATTTATTAAATGTTTTTGCTGCAATTCCACAACAACAACTTACTTGATGTGCCTATTTTTCCTCATGCTGCTATATGTGTTGTTTTGTTGGTGTTCTTGTTGTTGTGCACTGTGCACTGTTGTTGCTAAATCAATCACTGCGCTCTGAACTTGCCATTCATCAAAATCAATTTGTTCATCTTTGTAAATCAATCAAGCCGTAGAAAAATCATTCGCTCTTAAGTGAAATTGTTGCTCCTCATCAAAGTGATGGCAAGACGAAAGATTGAGTTTGAAATACGATTGGGTTTGGTTGTAGTTGGACCTTGGTAAGCCAAGGTTTTTTTCACGGCATAGCGAAAGTTACGCTTGCATTTGAATGATTATGTTGCAATTTTGCTGTTGTTGATCTTTGACACGGTTTGTTGACCGAGTTGTTTTATGCAACTTAATAATTAAGAATGATCGATTATAGGGTTGAGCTGGCAGATTCTTGATGGAAAACAGCAACACATTAAGCAGGAATTTTCATGCTTTGTCATTAGTTGTGTCTCAACTTACATGTCTAAATGCATGTAAATACTTTAAATGCTGGTATTACAGATTGGTTGGTACAGATTGTGTAATAAAATAATCGATTCATTTTAAATTAGCTAAAGTTCTTTGTAGAATTGATGGACTTCAGTTAAACTATGTGTTAAGCAAGATTGGCAAAATTGAAACTAAACAAAAGACTTAAGACACAAGCTGAAATGTTGCTTAGTGAAAAAAAAATTACCGTTACGGGACAGTAAAAAAAAAACTGAAAAACAGAAGGTTGAAAGAGCACCTCCACATTTTTACTTCTTTCATATCTGTCTGATCATTAGTTTGACCATCTAACAGATGCACATTTGATTTCAAGACTTTGGCTTTTATGACATTTGACATGGTACTTATAACGTCTGTACTCAAACCCCATCGAGGACATAAATTTTTACACACTGTTACAGTAGGAAAAAAGATAAAAAAAAATAAAATTTGAAGACATTTTTCCATTTAGTGAAAATTCGTGAAACTAGCCACCTAAAACAAGAAGTCGTAATTTGTATATCTTTTATGCATATTATTGAAGTTTATATGAAAAAAAATAAATAGCAATTTTTTTAAGTTTTTTTTTCAATGAGTTACAAATAATTTAGTTTTAGGCCACTGTTTTAGTAAAATTAATTTTGGTAAGTAACGGCTTGTAAAAATTTCTTGATTTTTGGGCCAAATACTCGTAATAAACGTTAAATTGAGTGAAATGATTTTTTTAAAAAAAGAAATTTTTTCTTTAAAATTAATAAGTTTTTTATATAAATTTTTTTTTAAAAAAATCGTTCTGGACCTCATAGAAAATTTTTAAAAAAAAATATTACATACTAATACAAATTTAGAAATAATACAAAAAAATAAAAATGATGTATTCTTCATAAACAAGTCTGTTATGAAATGTTTTAAGTCTGCACTACCTGTCGCCCGTTCCACGCACAACGCAACACTTTTTTCAAAAATTGACCTCATGGCTTTCGATTTGTCTTCTTTTTCGGCTATAGGTTCCTATTAAAATTCTAAGAACATAAGTTCATATATTTTTTTTTATCGCCATTCGTTAAAAAGTTATTGACCTCTCAATTCTGCTAATCGTCCGAAAACGCCAGAATTGGAAAATTTTTTATTTAGTTGTATCTACGTCAGTTGTAATCCAATTTTTATAAATAGGGTACGGTTAGAAAGGTATTGGAAAGTAGTTTTTGGTAAAAATGTATAATTTTAAAATTTTGGATGTTAGAATGAACATGTTTAAAAAAAATTTATTAATTTCTCAAAAAACGCGTAGTTTTTTTCGATTTTTTATTTTTTAAATTTCAAGAAGAATGATGCCTTTAAGTCAAACACAATTTAATGATGGAGCTTTTATATGTTTTTTCGCAATTTCAATTTTTGTGCACATACCTTATTATTTTGAGGCAATTTATCGCCTATAAATTTTATAACGGGAAAGATATTTGCAAAATTTAATCTGAAAAATGGTTTGTCTGATAAGGACAAACAGTTTATTCATAAGTTTCCATGACCTTACACTTGACCTTGGTAGGGAAAACTGGTAAATACCGAAAAAAAAAATATTTTTAATTTTTTTTTACTTTTATTTGTAAAAAGGTGAACAAAATTTTGTTTCAAGATTGCCATATTGAAGATTATTAAATTCTAACTGATTTTGTGCCAAGAAGTTTAAAAACCGGTCGCAAAACAAAAAAAGTTATAATGGTTTCATCAGCTGATGTACAATATTAAAAAATCCTCGGAAGCTGAATATCGTTGAGTTTTATTCACCCTATTATTGATGAGAATAAAACTTTTGTGTGCCGTTTATAGCTTGCACATTTTTAAATTTTGACATCAACTCAGCTTCAACATTTTCAAAAGATATAGCAAAACCGATAACTTATTGTTGACTCCTTTGTTATAGCCCATTCGTAAAGCTCTCTCGCGTTTGTTAATTAGTTTTATTTATTTTTTTAAATTTTTCGTAAATTTCAGCATTTTGGAAAAATTCAGTAGCGAAGTGAATACCCTTAATATTCTTGTATTTAAAAAATGTTTAACTTAAATAAGGAAAATGTTAAATTGCTTGATTCAAGCATTTCAAACCAAATTTAAGTATTTATGTTTAGTTAATAATGCAACCACTTTATTTATGTGGAAATGTGTGAATATGGGCTATTAAACTTTATCTCATACACTAAAATGCATCCCAAGCCAATTCAGGGCGATCAGTGCTGAGCTGAAAATAAATAAGAGTAAATCGAAAGATTTTGTTGTGGTGTGAATTTTTTGTAAAATTGTTGAAAGTTTAAGTGAAGCAGTAAGATTTCATAAATATATAGAGCAATTATGTAATAAAAAATAAACAAAAAAGCAAATTGTCATGTCTTACAATGCAAATTACGTCTCTGAAGTAACAAGTCTGGTGTGGTTTTATTTATAGATAGAGCATTGAAGAGGCTTGAAGTAAAGATTTCCAATATTCAAAATATGGCAAAACATTGGAAAATATACCACAGATTGAATGTACACCAATGGGTTTGAAGGATGAAAAAAATGTGTATATAAGTTTTTATATAAAAAAAAAATAGACTGGCCATTTCAGCCCTTGGAAGGACTTTGACCTAACTTCTATTGACCAATTGTGTTGTGCGTGTTATTAAATGTTTGATCACAAATGACCGAGAACTGGACCTACGTGTTTTATGCCGACTCCGAACGGCTTATGTTCTCAAGAAGCTTTACATGCCAATTTTTACTCTCTGAGGTTTGCCATTGTCAGCAGAGAGGTGACGACCGAACAGAAAAATTAATTCAATTGAAAAAATTTTCTGTCTGAGCTGGAATTGAACCCAGGCTACCGCGGTTCCTTAGCCTAGCGACCACGCACTCTACCCACTAGGCTACGGCCGCCACAGTTTTAATATATATGAGTATATATTAATGAAAATAGTACATAGATTCGTTATACGAACTTTTATCGTTTTTTTTTTTTTTTATTTTTGGATCCGAATTGTTTATCAATAAAAATTTTAAATTGAATTTAATGAAAAAATAATGAGAAACATATGAGGGGTAACTAAAACATTCCATTAATCAAAATATCTACAGAATTAATAATTATTTTTTTCAACCGAAAATATGTATTTTTACTTTTTAAGCTTAGTAGAAGGTTTTAAGAAGCAGAAGCGAAAAGAAATCTTCCGTAAGAAATGCATTGCGTTTTTGACAGCGAAAAGGTAGCGACATTTTTTTTTTCGTTGGTTAGTACGCTGTTGAACCAAAAAATTTTTTTAATGCATCAAAGTTCACAACGATGACTGGAAATGTCAAAATTTCGCTGTCTTTTATATGTCCGTGCATTTAATTGGGGTGGAAATTTGACATTTAACAATGATGTTTAACTAACACATTCAACAAACACGTTATGGTAAGTATGTGTTAGTGTTGAGTTTACACCAAAATTTCGCGAGTAAAATTAAATGCCTAAAAATTTTCGTCCTACAGCATACTAAGCTTTAATTGAAAACTCTCGATTGTTCCATGAAATACCGCCATTGTCTATGAAACTAGTGTTACTGTTCAAAGTTCTATAAAACTATATCTTGAACGGAAAATATATATCATACATTAACAGCTCTATACTGACATCATCGTCACAATCAATTGATACTGAAAAAATATGATAATTTTGATCTGGTCTCTATTGATCCGTATTCTGTTTAAGCTGTCCCAACCGAAAAGCTTTTATAACTCTCCACAGCAAGGTGAAAAGCTGTTCTGTGCAACGAGCATAGAATTATATACATAAATGCATGCTGATAGTAAAATGTTGTAATGAAGCTTACTAATACAAAAATAAAACGATGTTATAAAGCACTGGCTTCAATTAAGTTACTGCAATCAGATTTGTTTAGCGATAAATCGCAGCAAAATAACTTATTAATACACTAAATAAATCAATTCTTGTCTTCAGATTCTTTAAAATTGATATAAGTCTTAGAAATTTTCCTTGTTCTGGCTCTTTACGTATTTGTGACCTACTATGCTGCTCGTTACTACTTTGATCACTTTTGATACAAAAAGAGCTTTTTCAAAGTTCTCAGAATACGAATTTGTATCAATTATGACTTCTGTATCAATTGATACTGAGGTGGCTTTTGTAACTCTGTTAGAATAGAGCTGTAAGTTTTTGTACCAAATCTTATATTATATTTTCAAGTTGAGTTTTTTTTTTAAACATTTTATATCCTTCTTTGACCACTGATGTCAAAGCTTTAATTTTCTTTGTCTTAGAATTTTAATATAATTGAAGTTTTTTCTAAATGACCTTGTTATTTATTATGTTGATTTTATATGATTAAAATACAAATTCTAAATGTTTGATAGTTTAAATTATACTTGATTTTAAATACAAATTCTAGTTGTTTTGATGGTTTAAAATCGTTTATTGAGCTTAAGGTCAAAGTTAGAACAATTAATTGTTCTAACGAATCTTTCCAAAGAAACAAAAACAACAACAACTTTTTTTTTTGAGAACAAGAATTTGTATTTAAAAACAAGTATGATTTAAGCTATCAAACATTTAGAATTTGTATTTAAATCATATAAAATCAACATTTTAAAATAATTATAAATAAAATAAATATTCTTAGCATAAACATTTTTTAAAAATTTCTTTATTCGTTATTGATCTCAGTTGCACTATAAATAAAATAAAAATTGTACCAAAGTCATTTTACACAAACTGTTTTTAAAATAATCGTATCAAACTCTGAAAAATTATGTGTTATAACAAGATTGTGAATGATTTTCATACAAAATGGAAATGGTTTGTGGTCATTCTCTTAACATATGCATGTCATTGGGAGGAATAATGCTTTCCTTAGTCTTCTCCAGAAGTGATTTCAGAATTTTTTCATTGGAAGATTTCTTTGAGCCTTTCAATGAAAAGATGCTAGTAGGTGTTTTCCAGGTGAACTTTAAGAAGGCATTCCATGGCATAGGATTACAAAAACTCACCGGAAAATATCCTTTTTCCCGTTTTTCTCGCGATTTCGTTGTTGGAAATGAGAAGTGTTTGGATTTTGTTGGGAGTTTAAAAAATCCCACGTAAAATATTTCTTTTCGCGATTTTCAATGCATTTTGGTGTTGGAAATGGTTGGGTTTTGTTGGGGGTTTAAAAAAGCCCACGGAAAATATCTAAAACATATATTATAATTATATATAAGTTTTTTACTATCATTGAATTTAAATACTATTTGAATGTCCTCCATAAGTAGTTTATGAGAATACCTCTTGAAAGCACTTCTTGATAAGACCAAGAAGAAGAAGCACAATTGGATCTATAGAAAGTCTTCTGGAAGCAGTGTTCCTAAGAATGCATGTACTCTTTGCATCAAAATTTTTGGTTGGATTGAGAGTCTTATATAAGAAACAGTAATTTTAAGAATCATCTCAACAAGAATCCACCTCAACTTATCTCTAAAAGTGTTCACTTTAGCATATAATTAAAAAAAAATGCTTTTTTTTAAATCAGCTCAATCAAATTAATCCCAACTGCATATTTTTAGCATAAACGGAATGCGCGCAGTTTTCCTGGCGCCAGCTGTCAACAATCGTTAGTCCCCAAGCAGTTCGATGCTGCACCAACACTTTCACAATTCTTACATTTTATTCACATTCAATTCGTTCAAAAGATTTAATTAAAAAAAGCATGATCCATACAAGTTAACCTTCGACTTAGATGATACTCTTTGTTATTGTTTTCAATCGAGTTTTTTTAAATTAATTTAAAACTGAGCTCGTCACAAGCACAATTATGAGTTAATTCTTATGTGACGACGCTGGCGGCGTCTATAAGAATTTTTACATTTTGCTATAAAATCAGTGACCAGTGAGTTAAAGCGTTGATTGACGGCGAGTCATTTGATTGATATACAGATGACAATGAGTTGCACGTTAAGGCTTAAGAGGGTTAAGGTGAATTTATGAGGACCGTCATTAGGAAACTGGACTTCACAAAGGATCACTATTTTGTACACATGTTTAAGATTTTAAGAGATCTTACATACCCAAAAAAAACAAAAGAAAGAAATAATGTGAAATAGTTTAATTGTTTTTTTTTTAATACACGTTCAAAAATTTTGGACTAAGTTCTAGTAAATCCTGTATTTTTTTTTTCATTATGCCATTGAAACCGTATTATGATTCAGTCGACTCAAATATACAAATTGGGTTTTGCTCACACATGGGATCTAATCTTAATAAGTGCTTGTATTAAAATTTTTTCGATAAAAATTAAAAATAACAAAACCTATGGGACTTGAACCCACTACGTGTATATGTCACAAGTTAATCGCTCTCACAACTGCTCTGTTAAGCCACATGTAAAAAGATATTATAAACATGCATAAGAGCCTAACCAAACCAAACACTGCATTCTAAAAGTATTCCAAAATGTATTAAATATTATTCAACATTTTATCAAAAGAATTTATAATATTTTAAGAGTTAAAAATATTATAAAATAAATATTAAAGAATGCATGTTGCCTACGCTCAGTGGCTCGATCTAGTAATTCTCGTTGCAAGAATTATTACATCTGAACGAATTGAGAAATGTCGATGATGACAACACCTCTTTTTTACAAAATGAGATTTGACAGGATGCTGAGAAATTACATTTTGAAGGTAGGCTTTCTGAAAGGTGAAAAAAAACTATGCAAACTATAAAGCTGATGAAAAACATGAATTATATCTGTTTAATGGTTTATCAACATGAATTCAAAAACAACTAAAAATTTTCCACAGCAAAAAATATTGTCTCAAAACATAACAGAAACCAAGATTATTTAATATTTAGAACTCCATTTTTATCACGTTTCCTACTTGATATCTTTTTTCAAATAAAATAAACTTAAAAAAATTTATTTAAAAAGTACAAACAAAAATTTTCGAACAAAAAATTTTTAGAATAAAATCAAATTTTAAATAAGAACTACAATTTAAAAAGAAGTCCTAATTATGTTTAAAACATTCATCGATATTCACAAAGTTATCAAATAATTTTAACATTACCGCGGAAATTTTTTTCCAAATCTTTTTGAGTTCTGGCATTCTTTAATGAAGAAATTCTTGAGTCTGATTATGGGACCTATTATAATAGTTTATAGACCTATTATTATAATTATTAGTCAACATATTGAAGAGATTCTCGTTTTGCATTTTCAAGAAACCTTAAAGGTATTTAAGTATTTGTATTTTTTATAGTATTTATTTTGGATTCCTGTGCTTCGTCGGACAATTCTCCAATTGATAACGACTGATATTCTATAATGTCTTTTCCTTTCGCTTAGACTTTATGCTTCACTGCATAAAGTGTGATATTTTCAGGATATTTGTTTTAATCAAATCAGCTGTTTCTGTTACAAATATCCCGTACTTTTCCCTGTAAGACATGACATTGGGGATGACTTTCAACCTTTTGATGATCTCTCCATCAACACCTGCTACCTCAGCTGTTATGTAATTTCTATCGAAAAATGTTCTCGCTGCATTTGCATCATAAGCATTTCCATATCCCGCTATCTGTTGGTGTACTCTAATTTCAAGTCTATTGCGCAATTCATCCGCAATTTTTCCTTTCCTCATAGCCAATATATCCTTCTTCGCAGTATTTTTATTAAAAATTAAATTTAATAATGATGAGAAACGATCTGTTTTCAGCTTTTTAAAGAACTGACAGCTTTAGCTAAGAGAATACCACCATTCATGCTGTCCATGATGAAAAAGGTTAAAAAGGTCGACAAAGGTTAAAAACTTAAAAAAAAATAATAAAATTGTATGATATAGCCGAAAAAGGGCTTTATAGAACTTTCCCACTAACTGCACCGGTTTTTAGGTTATGAAATTCTGTAATTATTTGTACCTATGCTATTTTTACCATATTTTTGTTTTTGTCTGCATTGACAAATATACATGATAAAAATAATTTAAATAGGTGAGAAAAAATGTGGTAAATTAATAAATTAAGTGTTTTTTATACCTGATGTCTCATCGGGGTGAGTCTATTTGATTTTATCCTTACAACCAATCTTAATATAAGTAATGTAGGTATTGAACTCACCTTCACAATAAGTAATGAGCAAAAAATTCTATATATTACCCTTGCATCTGACCATATATCTAATCGGATAACAAACTGGAGAGTTTCTAAGGAACACTTTTTTCAGACCATAGATACATATTTTCTCTTTGATGTTGATAACTTTGACACGAGATCATGCGAATTTCGCATTCTTAAAAAAGTCAACTGGGATCTTTATATAAATACATTAAGAACAGATCTCTCAAATGGACCACCTAACCGTCCTTCCAATAAACAATATTTAGACAACTTAGTTGGTAGTCTCACTAACTCGCTAAATAAAGATCTAGATACCGCTTGTCCGCTTAAAACATTGAGGGGGGAGCAAAAGCCCACTTGGTGGCATAAGGGACAAGAAGATCTCCGGAAAAACAGAAAACTTTTCAATAGGGCAAAGGTCACAAGATCCACAGATACGTGGTCAAATTATAAAACAGCTCTCAACGAATAAAAGAATGAATTACGAAAAGCACAAAGACAGTCCTGGAGGATCTTCTGTGAAAATATCTCACAGACCTCTGAGGCATCAAGGCTTAGGAAAATTCTATCTAAGGCTCCCTCCAATCCAAGATTCATGAAAAAGGAAGATGGTACTTGGACCACCAGCAGTGAGGAATCTCTGATTTTTTTAGTAGAAACCCACTTCCTGAGATGTTCAGAGATATGTAGTGCTTCAATTCAGGAATATCAATTACCATCTGTGAACAGATCTCTAAAAATACTCTCACAAAAAAGCTCGAATGGGCAATTAGTAGCTTTAAACCATTGAAGTCACAAGGACCAGATGGTATAGCTCCCATAGAAATTAAAAAGTCGTATGGTATCATTAAGGAGCGGCTTTTGTTGATCTACCATGCTGCCTTTACCTAAACCACATTCCCATGCGATGGCGTAATGTGAAGGTTATATTTATTCCTGAGGCAAGAAAATGCTCACACGTTAACCCAAAAGAACTTCGACCAATTAGTCTCTCATCTTTTCTTCTAAAAATCCTCGAGAATTTAATTGACATTCACTTGAGATCCATGATAGAAAAGAAGCCATTATCTGTAGCACAACATGCTTACACCAAAGTTAAATCCATGGAAACAGCTCTCCACTCCATAATCTCCATCATTGAAATGATCCCTCCATCTGAAGGAATATACAATGATAGCCTTCATTGATTTAGAAGGAGCCTTTAATAATTTCGAGGCAAGAGCTATCACCAATGCGCTGACGGAGCTTGGGGTGGATGCCGCACTGATAGCACTCATAAATCAAATGCTAGTTGGCAGGATTATAAGTGCAAAATTTGGAGCGGCATCCACGTTAAGATCTGTACCAAGAGTTACCCCTCAGGAAGGGGTTCTATCGCCTCTACTCTGGAATTTAGCAGCTAATGAACTGTTAGTTAAACTAGAACTAGAGGGGTGCAGGGTGATATCTAATGCTGATGACGTTGCTATTGTTACCTCTGCAAAATATATATCTACTCTTCGAGACATTATGCAAAACTGCCTATATACTCTAGCCAACTGGGCTATCAGCTGTGTGCTCAGCGTTAATCTTAATAAAATTGAGTTAGTGATTTTCACCAGAAAACACAATGTGCCTCTTATTAGTCCTTCTAAACTGAGAAACACAAGACTAAGCTTCTTTAGCAAAATACCTGGCCTTATACAGGATAGGAAACTAAACTGGAAACCCAATCTGCTCGAGAGAGCCAAAAAGCGAATATTGCCCTATTCTCATGCAAAAAGGCGGTAGGTAGCAAATGGGGCTTACAATCAAGTGTTACTCACTGGCTATATACAGCAGTTGTAAGGCCAATCTTGCTATATGGTGCTATTGTCTGGTGGCATGCACTCGAAAAACAGACTCACCTTAACCTTCTTCGTAAAGTTCAAAAATCAGCGGAACTGTGCATCACTGGAGCCCTAAGAACCACTCCGACAGACGCATAAGAAACCATCTTACACCACTGGATATCCTAGCTAAACAGATGGCCTCTAATACGGCCATCCGCCAAGAAGCCACCTCCCAGTGGAAAAAAGGTGTACTAGGACATTCTTGCATTAGAAAACTTCTCCCTGAGTTACCTAGGGAAGAGAAGCTTCCTGACCACTGCAGTGTATTTCAAGCTGAAATCGCTGCTATACATGAAGCGTTAACTTGGCTTCAGGTAAATAAAATATCTTCTACGGATATTTGCATACTTTCTGACAGTGAAGCTGCTTTGAAAGCTCTTGCAACTATTGAAATAACATCTAAAACAGTTCTAAACTACCGCAGATCTCTAAACGAGATGGCAGATCAGCTCAAAATCCTTCTTTGCTGGATTCCTGGACATAGGGATTTTCGAGGTTACTGTAAAGCAGATGAACTCGCTCGTACAGGTACTACCAAACAACTATCTTTAGACAAGACAAACCTTGGTATTCCTCTTACCACATGTAAACTCCTTACACATGAGTTATCCTGCATCAAAACCAACAATAGATGGTCAGCAGGTAACACTTGTAATATAACAAGGAAAATCTGACCTAAACTCAATCTTAAGCGTTCAAAAGAACTCATTTCTCTCAGTAGAGAACACAATAGCACCATGATAGGGATCCTGACGAGGCACTGCCTCATTGGCAGGCACACTTAAAGATTAAACATACCCGCACAACGACTTTTGCAGAATCTGTAGAGATGAGGAGGAGGAGGAATCTACATAACACTTTCGATGCACTTGCCCAGCGCTGGCTCAAAAACATTTTCTTCACTTAAACAACTGGTTTTTCGTCCGAAATTTAAAAAAATACGTAAAAAAGTATTTTAGAAAAACGCAGCCACATAAAAATAAACAATTAGCACAATTTTTCACTTATTGTTTTTTAAATTTCTTAGAAATATACTTTTTTAGAATTATATTTGAGCTTACTGAAGCAGCAGGTTGCAACTAAAACAAGTTCTTTACATAACAAACCACTAAACAGACAAGACAGACTGTTTCTTTGATCGCTACATCAACTCTTCTGTAGACTTCTGTGATTTCAGCTTTCATTTTTTTTTTTTTTCAATAATCCAAAAAGCGAACCATTTGTTTAAATTTGGTAAAATTTTCTCGTGAACCTTTGACAAACGCTATTTCAACCACACCAAATTTATTTTTGCAACCACTTTTAAGAAATCGAGCAACTGTGCAACGATTACAATAAAATTAGTCTAATATTTTTGACTATATATGGTGCAATATGTATTTTCTTTATTATGTAAATACTTTTTAAAAATTAGAAAACCCAATCCGCTTAAACGATTATAACCTCAAAGAATTGAAATCCAAATTGGAGAACTTCGTATCTTCTCAGTTTGTTTGCAGTTTATTCCGAAATTTAAGCCACAAGTAAGTAAGCTACCTTGGTATACTCGTTAAGAATTAAGGGTTAAGAATTTTAAAAAATTTGCGTAATAAGTTTTATAAAAAGTTTGTTCTAACGAATTAAAATTATTTTTACATGAAATATAGGTATTATATGAGGTAGTTTAACTTCTTAGATACATTTTGTATAGACAGTGTATCGCAAATTTTGAATCAAATATTAAAACTAATCCTAAGGCTTCCTGGCGTTTTATTAAATTCAAGAAAGGGTCGTCGAATATTTCGAAATGATAAGGCCTCGAACAATGCATCTGGTATTGTCAATTTGTTTGCTGATTTCTTTCAATCGAACTTTGATAATACTAATAATAATTTTGATTGCGTGTTTAATTTACATCCTGTTATTGATTTTGTTGCCTTGTCTCTCACTACTAATGATATCTTAATGGAGATTTTCAGACAGAAACCTTCAAGTCGTAATGACGAGGATGGTCTCTGTTCCACTCTTTTAAAAAATTGTGCTTTTAATTAAGTGTATCCGTTAACTTATACTTCAACACTTCACTCTCTTCAGGTTATTTTATTGATAGCTGGAGGATATCTTTCATAACTGGATTCATAAATCTGGTTGTAAAAACTATATAGCTAATTATAGACCAATTTCTAAGCTAACAACCATTTCAAAGCTTTTTGAGTCTATGTTCAAAGAAAAATTGTTCTTTGCAGTAAGGAGTATTATTTTTCCATACCAGCATGGCTTTTTTTCCTGGTCGCTCTACTATGTCTAATTTGGTATTGTTTTCGGAATACTGTATCTCAGCTTTTAGTAAAGGATGCCAGGTTGATGTCAAGCATTTGACAAAGTCTCTCACACTCTCTTAATTAAGAAGCTTGAAAAATTAGGTTTTCACTTTAACTTTTTAAGCTGGACTAAATCGTATCAGTCAAATAGACAGTGTATAGTTGCCTTTGATAATGTTAAATCCTATACGTATTTAGCATCGTTAGGTGTTCCGCAAGGAAGTATCTTGGGGCCGTTACTTTTTGTTTGTTTATCAATGACATTTCTTCATTTTTATCTCATTGTGAACACTTACTCTACGCTGACGATCTTAAGATTTTTCTAAAAATTCGTGATGTCAATGACACAGTGCATTATGCAGAATGGAGACAATACTTTATATACTGGTGCTGTAAGAATGGCCATTTCCTAAATTTAAACAAATGTGTTTTCATGGCTTTCTATAAATCTGACACATACCGTGAGTCCGCTTATCAAATTGAAATTTTTCTTTGGCTTCTGTTGATCAATTTAAGAACTTGGGTGTAGTATTTGATCGTAAATTTACTGTCAATTCCCATCTAGATTATATTATTCCAAAAGCTTATGCCATGCTAGCGTTCATTCGTAGAAACAGTGCATGTTTTTTGGATCCCTATACTTTAAAAATTTTGTTTAATTCCTTTGTTCCTTCTAGACTGAAATATGCAGCAATTGTATGGAACTCATTTTATGAGTCACATAAGTTGAGGCTTGAAAGTGTTCAGAAAGCGTTTACGAGGTTTGCGTTGCGATCTTTTTATGTAGATGGTCTACCTCCCTCTTATAGTACTAGATGTCTTTTAATTGGCTTAAAAACTCTGGATAGTAGAAATTGTATTTTATCGCTGCTTTTCGTTTTTGATATTATTAATGGTTTAATTGATTGCCCTGCATTATAAGGAATGGGAAATTTCAATGCTCCTGTAAAGATGATTAGAAGCTATGATCCTTTTTATTTGAAAATTTTTAACTCTAATTATACAGTTAATGCGCTTATTAATCGAGGTTTGCAAATGTTTACCTCTTTAAATGCTAATAATAATTTAGATTTCTCGGTTTCTAAAAATTAAATGAGATATGTTTTAAATTCTATTTATAGACTTTTTATTACAATGTAGCATATTTTTAGTATTTAACTAGTCTGTAAGTTGCATTGTGGCATAGACTACACTAAACTAAAAAAAAAAATCCTATAAGCTCGCAAATTGCATACAAGATTTTAACCTAATTTTCTAAATTTTTTCGGTATCATAATTTTGAAGGGGTTAGGGTTTTGGCCTTATAATACACAAACTTCTCAAGTTTATTAAAGTATTAATATATAAAATTATGGTGAATTTTTTAATGCAAAAATATATATAGCTAATAAAAAGAAATTGGAGAAAAATATATATTTCGTTAGGATGTAATAATCATTTTCAAAACCTATATAATTTTTTTGTTCTAAAAACTAAAAAAACTGTGCCAACTTTTATTTTCTCACTTTTCGCATGTTTTTTTTTTAATCTATTTCTAACATATTTCAAAACTTTATAAAGTTCACGTGCTGCGTCGTGTGTGACTGACAATCCCTGGAATTTAAGTCACCTCTACAACAACGAATGCTTGTGATCTCATCGCGAAGCGGTCTACCTCAAAGGCGCTCGTTCCAGCTGGGTGTGTGTGTTTAATTTTGTTTCATTACTCTTCACATGCCTTTTGCTTTGATTTCATTACGACGCATGCGCGCATAATTTTCGCAACGCGCACTAATTTGTTTGACGCTAAACTAGGTTCTTTTCGCTTTCACGCTGACGACAAAAACATGTTAAACAGACATTTTTGGTGCGGCTCAAAAAAAAAGCTTGCCGCAAAAAATGCTGAAATGGCGGCATGATGATAAATTAGAGCGACTTTTACTAGATTATCTTGAAACAAGCACAAAAAATCTTAATGAATTTAAATAAACAGGTTAAATTTTATTAAAAATATGTTGTCGAGAGATAAAAAGGTTTTTTTGGCAGAATAACAAACTACACAATTTATGGAATCTTCAAATAAAACCCACTTCTTCTTCTTCTTCTTCATTTATGGTTAGATTTGTCACTTTTCAACGTTGTCCAAAATATGGCAAAATTACACAATAATTTTGGAACGGGTGGCAACAACTGCAACAAATATAGCTACAACAGCAACCACAAAAACAACAACCAGCAATTGCATTATTCATGCGATTGTCCGACAATCAATTGGCAATTGATATGCGCAGCAGCAACGGGCGGCTGGTCGAATGGCGCTGTTGACATGTGCGCGACGCGGCAATAAAACTGGCCACTGTGGTTGCACTGGCTGCATCGACTAAACACTGGTCACAAAGAGCACAGGGCACGCATGCGCGCATAATTTAAGAGAAGGAAGCAATGCTGCAGCAGCATCAACAGCATGCGTCTAAATAAAATTGAAATGATTTAAAGATCTAGATCGATTTGGTGAGAGAAGATATTTTTGTTGTTGTTGTTATTGTATGGCCTTAAGTCAGGATAATCGCTGCGTGTAGCAAAATTGCTTTCCTTAGTAGCTGAGCCAAGTGCAGCTGTAAAATGACGGAATTGCGCATGCTTAGCTTGCCGAGTTGTTGCTTGAAATACTCAGACAAACGCCAAAAAGTCTGACAGTCGCAAATGTGATGAAATTGTTGAATGTGACTTCAATGGCAGCACAAAAACGTATTTGAATTGAAAAAAGGATTTCGGAGCATTTGCATTATTTTTGATTTTTTACTTCAGTTTTTATTTTTATTTTTTTTTATTTTTTTTTTTTTGTATATTTTTCAGCACAAATGTGTGCTTGAATAATTTTCACAGCTTTTGAGTGTGCGCATCATTAATCAGTCGAAATGTTGCTGTCATTTGAGAAAACAAGATCATCAGCAGCAGCAGCTACAATATCGTCATCATCAACTGTTATAAATGATTTTATTATTCAAAATTGTGATGAATGCCAAAAAAAAAAACACAACTCACGATAAACAGGATCAACAATTATGCTGAGCGTGACTTTGAACACTTGAAAATAGCAAGCGCAGCACTTGAAAAAGGGTGCGCGGCACATATCAACTCAAATCAACAACAACATCGTATTCTGCACGTTGTCCTTCAACAAGCAACATTTTGTGCCTAGTTGAGCGCAGTTAATTTAATTTGCTCGACATTTATGCACACACGCAAGCATGTACACTCTCACATACTCTTGCAGGACATCTGATCCTTGTCACTGCTTTATTAAACATTTAGCAGCGGAGTTCATTAAAATATTCATTCAAGGTGTTGCTTAACTTGCACTCATTAATCATCACGTTTTTACTGTTGTTGCTTGTTTGCTACCAACTTCAAGTAGAGCTAAGCAGCTTTTTATTTTTGAACATATTAGCATATTTCATCTTTAAGCTGACAAAGCAATTTGTTCTGCCAGCCAAAAATGAAATTTCTAGTTTCTGTTAAAAAGTTGGTATGACTTTTAATGGAACACTTTAAAGGCTGAACAAATTGCTTGTAGAGCTGTTTGTGAACCTAAAAATTTCTTAGATTTTTTTTTTATTTCATCTTCAAGATGTGCAAACTTTTAACTAATCATTTTTATGTAGCGTATAGCAGCGAGTCATTGTGTGAATTATCCTTTATTTTCAGTCATTAAATGCAGCGCATTGCTTTGTGCGCTTCCTCGTTACACAAGCAACACAAGCATTGAGTGTAGCTAGGCCAGTTGTACAGGGTGTTATTAAAATTAAATCAGCATAACTGAGAAGTGTAGTTAAAAAATAAAAAAACTACAATGAGTGGACAAGAAAAGCAGTTAGAAAATACGTTTATACATATTTGAATTGTAGTTTTCATAATTTAGCTATTAAGGTTAATATAGTGAACGATATTGGTCAGAAGTACTTCATTTATTATGGCTATCAAAATAAAATCGATATTATTTTTGAGTCATTAAGTCAATATTTTGTTTTTGCTGGAATTCTATGCAGTCATTTTTCGAACTTTTGCTTTTTGCAAAATATGTATTAGAAAAACAGTGTTTTGAAAGGCAAAAACTGCATATAATGCATAGAAAGTATAATGCTTTGGTTAAACAGAACTTGTGCGTATTAGCTTCCCAAAATAGATAGACTGCAGAAGCCACAGAAAACTACTGAAGAGAAACATTGACTGCAACATGCGTCCATCGACAAGACGAAAACTTGTAGTCACAGAGAAATGTCGCAGTATTCTCGACGACTTGATTATAAGGAACACAACATCGGCATTCTGTATTTCATACAAAACATAAGCAAACTCTGTAAAATAAGAGATAGATTAAAGTCTTCAGCAGCAACAATTGTCGTCGAATTCTCTCTTTATTGTGTTGTCTTCAAAAAATTCATCTATAGGAGAAAACATGCGTTCTAAATTTTGACAATTGGCGTTCATCGCATGTCGCAGTCAATGTGTATCGGCTATCAGTGTAGCTACCAACGAAACATCTGTCTATTCTACTTGGTGGATTGAAGAGAACTTGTTGTTATTGCAACTTGTTGTTTCATGAACTAATGCTTGGTTTTCACTGTGTCATTTTCAGTGGTCAGTTGGCATACAAATTTAAAATTAAAACACGTTGTCATTTTATATTATTCTGTCAATATTAAATTAAAACCAAAATAAATTATTAAATTCAGCTATGCATAAAATGTTTATAGTATTATTGAGATATTTTAGGAAAATGTTAGAAGTTTTGAAAATAAAGCATTACTTAGCAAACAGCTCAAATGTACTAGCAAAAATAACATTTTGTATGAGACAAGAAACACAATTTTTATATTATCACCAATTTTCAATTTTATTTTTATTTAACTTTTAAAAATAATTTCTCATTATTTTTAACATCGATAAATATCAATCAATAAAAATTTTAATTCAAATTAATTTGTTCTTTAGCTTAATGTGAAAACTGTTCAGGTTAAATTATTAACTAAAATGCCGTTATAAAACGATCACAATTTAGTGTCTGAACTTGATAATTTTGCTTACATTTTTTTCATACATAAATTATTCAATTTTAACAAAAATTTATATGTCTGGAAAATGTTTCGATGCTTTCACAATTTCTATTTAAAAGTATGGCTAATAAAAAATATATATATATATAAATGTGCTGCGCTATAATGTGCTTTCATATTCTAAAAATTTATTCTTGAGATATTATATTTATGAGAAAATCTCTACTTTTTTTCAGATCAATAGAAATTATGCCGTGATGTGCTTGAGTTCAACAACAATGTGAAATAAAAAGATAAAGGCAATTTTATATGCACAGTTTCTTCCAAAAGTTAGTTGCGCACTTGCTTTTATGCAGGAAATCGTAAGTTTTGCTGTAATGTGCTGGGCTTGTGCTCGAATATGCGATAGAGAGTGAGTAAAGAAATTACAATTTTTCAATTTGGAAGATGGATATTAATTTTAAGAAGCAAGTCCTGCTCATTTTCTGCCCAAAAACGTAAGTTTTTAAAATTAAGTTAAACTATGTTATATAATTATTTAAAAAATTTCATATTGTGATATCGATAAAAATGTTGTCATAAATTTGTAGTAATCTTTAGGAGACTGTTATCTCTGTTCGTTGGTGTGCCTATAAATTCGTTTATTGCTAAACCAGTCTTTCTGAAATTCTTGCAACTTTTAAAATAATTTTGATAAAACTTATATTCCGATCGGACAACATCGCATGGCATCTTCCATACAACTCCAAATATCAAACACGATTCTGTACCATATAGTCTCAAATTTTGCGAAAAATTCTGAGTACCCTTGGTACACAGAGGATTTAAAGACTCTTCGCAGCAATAGGAATAGGGCATGGAAGAAATATGTTTGCAGTTTTGACTCAAATGACCTGGAATTTGAGAATCGCTCAGCTGCATTATATAATGAGTATTTGGATAATATGACGCTGAGTATTTTGTCTGATCCAAGAAAATTTTGGGGACTTATTAATGTTAAGAAGAAGACTGATGGATTTCCATCTTCTTTCAAATTTCATGATGGATTTACTGACGATTCCACCATTATTTGTGGGCTATTTGCCAATCATTTTAAAGAATTATTTTGTTCAGATTCTTTTAATCCTGATTTAACGTATTTTGATTATATGACCAAAGCACCCAAAATTTCTTTGAAGAATATATCTTTTATCTCAGAGGATATTTTTAAGTATATTGCATCAATCGATGAGGATTTCAGCGCTGGACCAGATGGAATTCCTGCCGCAGTGTTAAAACAATGCGGCTCTATTTTATGTCAGCCACTTTCGTTACTTTTTAATAAATCAATTAATGAAAGTAATTTTCCTCTTTTTTGGAAAAAATCTTATATCAGTTCTATTTACAAAAAAGGTTGCAGGAATGGCGTCACTAATTATAGGCCTATCGCTAAATTGTCTTCGATTCCTAAACTTTTTGAGCGAATAGTGTACGATCAAGTAAAAATTCACTGTAGGCAAGTCATGACGACTCGTCAGCATGGTTTTGTTACTGGCATATCCAATGTGTCTAATCTCCTCGATTTCACTGCATTCTGCTTAAAATCTATTGATTCTGGTAGCCAGGTCGATTGCATTTACACTGACTTTAGCAAGGCTTTTGATAAATTACCACATAATCTAATTTTATTAAAACTTTAATAAAATTTTATTAATTTTATTAATGCGATTTCCACAGTATTTTGTAAACTGGATCAAATCATATTTGATGGAGCGATCTTATCAAATACGGTTCCGAGGCGTATTTTCTTCTGAATTTGTTGCAGAATCGGGTGTTCCTCAATTAAACCACCTAAGTCCACTTCTGTTTATTTTGGCAATTAATGATGTTACCCACGTCATCAAACACTCTCATTTGCTTATTTATGCAGATGATATGAAAATACACAGAATAATTGATTCTAATGACAATTCAGACCTGCTCCAGTCAGACTTAAACTCCTTTGAGGTTTGGTGTTCTAAACATGTTTTTAAATCCAGATAAATGTCAAACTATGACCTTTTCGCGTAAAAGGAACAATTTTATTTTTGATTACAAAATTAAAGATACTGCATTAAGTCGAATAACTACCGTCAAAGACCTTGGTATATGCATGGATTCTAAATTGTCGTTTAACATGCATATTGATAGAATTCGTAAAAAAGCGTCTTCTATGCTTGGTTTTATAAAATGGTGGGCCAAAGAGTTTGATAGCTTAATAACAACTACAACGCTGTATTATTCAATTATGCATCCTCATTTGGTGTACGCAAGTCAAGTATGGTCCCCACATTACAATGTGCATGTTGATCGTATGGAAAGAATTCAAAAACGTTTTGTTCGGGTTGCTCCAAAAGGCTTGAGTGGAACTGACACATTTAACCTTCCTCCATATGAGGATCGTTTGAAATTATTAAAGATGCAATCTTTAAGTGAGAGAAGGAAATCTGCTGATATCGTCTACTTATACCAACTCATAACTGGTGTTTTCGATTCTTCAGAACTTCTTACCCTTATAAATTTTAACACTAACCGTAGAAGCAGTAGAAACTCTAGCAACTTGATTTATTTACTATTTAGTAGAACAAATAATATGTTATCTGCTCCATTAAATTGCATGAGTACCTTTGTTAACAACTGTAGCGTATTTGATGTTAACTTGTCGAAAGGTCAACTCAAAAGTAGATTGAAAACTAATGAAAGATAAGATCTTTGTAATCGCATGGTTAGTTGTTATGTCTTATGTTGTCCCTGAGCTCAACCCATATTATTGTTGGTAAATTTTTCTCCCTTTTAGTATTGTTTTTTGGACCACTTTTATCGATATCTTTGAGATATTTCAATGATATTTGGGTTGGTTCTTAAAATGATATATTGCGGAGAATGTGTGAAAAAGATGTAGCAGCTGAACTCTATTGCCATTGCATAATTATACGATATGTTAGCATTTAAGAAGCTATTGTTTTAAAACTCTGAAGAAGGGTGACTTCAATAAAAACATAGGTCAGAGCTTAATATCATCTGGGATGGAAAGTAAACAGTAGCATTGTCACTTCATATGATTTTTGAATAAATTTCAGGTATAAATTTAATAATAAACAAAATTTTTTCGAATTCACAATTTTTCTAACTTTCAATTCATTTTTAAAAATATTTTTTAGACGAAACATTTTTAAGCAATTTATGGTGGTATCCGAGATATTTATTTGTTGCGAAATACACACGGTCAAAAGTTTGGATTTAAATTTAAAATCTTTTTGGTTTTAGATAAATATATAAACCCTCTAGGATTTTAAATTTAATCAAAAATTTTTGATCGTATGTGCAACAACAATTGTATTGACGGTAAAGTAACCGCAAATATCGTTTGAATTTACTGACGAGATTTTTTTGTGTGTACTTTACACGGTCGAAAATTTGGGTTTAAATTAAAACTTAATTTAAAACCTTGAGGGTTTCTATACTTATCCAAACCCAAAAAGGTTTTAAATTTAAACCCAAATTTTCGACCATGCACCAGATGACTGATTTCAATTATATAGAAAGGGGACGTGCTAGAGAGCTGATATGTTTAATTTTTACACCAATTTGTCTTTGATACAAAACAATTATGTATGTAAAAAATTATTGGTATGGGAAAATTTATTGACGTAAGATACTAACAGCCTTATTCATAATCTCATTTTAGAGGCAGCGTAACTTTAAACCAGCTTTAAACAACACATTGTTATTCATAAATGTTTTTCCGGCTTGTGTAAGATATGCATAACTTAAACGCCGAAATTTGCGTTTAAAGGCTGCGTAAACTTAACCTAAAATTTGTTATCAACTGATATATTTATATCATAGACATGCTCCATATGCCACCTTTTTACACTTTTTTCAATAACAGATTTGCAAATGTACAAGAATTCTTCGTTTTTATAAAAGAGTTTCGATTGTTTAGACACAAATCTTACAATATTAAGCAATTAATACAAAAATGGTTATGAATAACAATTTCAGCAAAGTTGCGTAGAGGATGCGTAAAGCCTTGAAAAGTGCGTAACTAAATAAGCGTTGCACGTTTGTAAGAAAATCTATTGCATAAGACTGTAAATTATTGATTCGATCGGTGATATGGGAGGTGGGTGTGTTAGTCGATGATTTTGGTTTGTTTTTAAACCAACATGCCATCGTTGCAAAACAGTCATGTGTATGAAATTTTATTTTTTAATTGTATTATAGCAGAATAAAATTATAGTGTATTCTACCAGAATACAAATTTCAGTTACATGGGAGGGGGCATGTTAGTCAACGGATGTATTTTTTCTTGTTTAAAAGACTATTTGTTCTAAATCTTATGGCTATGGAAAATTTTTTTATAACTATAGCAGGGGCATTCCACAGAAAAATCAACCGTGACCAAAATATTAAAACTTATTAAAAACTTATTATTTTATGATATTATCTAATGGAAACATTTTAATTGTATTAATTTAAGCAAGATACATATAAACTCATTTACCATGATGATCAAATCATCTGCACTGTTACACAAATGTAGTTTTTCTTTTTCCTAAATGTTTCTTAACCTTTTTTTTAGTAGAAATGGAAAGCATTGGCTAAAGATAATGAAAAAATAGTTGATGCAAGGAAAGAACAATATATTAAATTTGGTTTTTTATTACTAAATTACATAATCACTTAACTGCCTTATTACTTAATTACCCCATTAAAGTACAACATTGTCAAACTGTCAGGCACGTGACATGATTTGTCTCCACGTGACGATATGTAAATCTATAGTAATAAAACTCATTTACTGTTTGTTTGTTTGTTTGGCCTTTATACAAATCTAAACGGCTCAACGGATTTTGCTCAAACTAGGTACACATATTAAGTTTATCCCAACTTAGTTACATACTTAGTTTTTGCCACGCCCCCTCTGAAATTTTTCAACTAACAGTAATTTTGTTATTATAAAACTTTTTACCATCGGAGATTTTTTTGTATTTAATTTTAAAAAATTTCTGTTATTTTGACATCAAAAACATTCACAAGATGACTGTGAATAAGAATGCTTTAAAAGTTAATTTTTTCATGTTTAATATGTTATTTGAACAATATTGTTGAAAGTCAAATTTCCACGCCAATTTAATGTACCGACATATAAAAGAGCGAAATTTTAACATTTTAACACTCCAATCATGGTTGTAAGCTTGGCTGCATTGAACAAATTTTTCGGTTCAATTGCGTACTAACCGAAAGTATGCTGAAAAGTATGCTGGAAAATATTATGAATTAGAAATAAGTACTGCATTACTGACACGATTCCAATATTTTAGAAAAGTCGGTAACTGTTACTCTATTTACTTCTTTTCGCACACAATGTAAACTTGCAGCAAATAACATAATGGCACTTCTTGCACTGTTCTTGCAGATTTTTCAGCTGGATTTATGTCGATCAACTGTTAACGTCGATAATATTGTTACAGGTTGCTGTATATACAATAATAAAAATTAAAAAGCGAATTGTTATTATTGCGCTTGGCTTAATTCTTTTAATTGCATTAAATAAAATTCTTTTAAACCACATTATCAAATACTTACACCTTTTTGCATTACAATTTACATTAAAAAACGACTGTACAATTTTTCGTATAAAATAGTAATTCAGAAGATTTAAGAAATTGCATCAACTATCAGACTCAATTTATATTAATTTTTAATTTAGAGACAATCCAATTGTTATTTTCCAACTGTAAAAACTACTATTTTAGGAAGATTTTTATAAATATGATTTTCATTAGCGAAGTGCAAGTAATATGCTTACCAGTAACCAGTAAATTCAGTTTAGGACTAAAAAACAGTTTTTGATTGTGAAAAACAGTGATAAAATTATTTCTTCGTTAAAAAAGCTTGGTAAATTTTCTAACTAATATTTTTATAGTGGTCTCAAACTTAAATTCAACACGTTTTTACAAAATTCCAAAATTTACAAAAACATTTAATCAAAAAGTGTATATTAAAATGTTTATATAATTGACTCTCGAGAAACACCGGGTATATCAGCTAGTATAATATAAAAAAAACTGTGGACTTTACCTTAAATCTTCTTACACCGAAAGCATGTTTATGAGTAATAAAAATTTGGCTTTAAAATACCTCTTTCCCATGTTAGTTACTTTCGCTAAAATTTGTAATCGAACACAACGATTTACAACGTTGGTTGACTGGACCAGTCCGACACGTGACAGTAGATGTCTTATTTTTTTCTCTTGCATTTAATAAAATTTAAAGAAAGTTGGAATGTACAATAAAGAAACAGAATGCAATCTATTTAATTAGACAAAAGGACTTCACTTCCAATGAGTCAATATAGAATTCGCTGTACAATAAACTCAATAAAATAGTTTAATTAGTCTGTACGTGACCGTGGAATGCTCCAGTAGTTTACAATTTACACAAAATATTAGGTGAATAACTTTCTCATCCTAAGCTTATTTCTGCAAAATATCATAATTCTACGGGAACTCCTTTTATTTTTGTCCACTCAATATATGAAGCACTTTACACTAAGAGCGCTAGTTTTTGTCAAAACATGCCTTAGAAAAAAGGTCTAAAGGTAATTATTTTTTATTTTCAGCAAACCAAATTTCAAAAATGTTTTGAAGAAGCATTACTTTCAGACATATTTAAGCTTAAATGCTTTTTAAAGTTTTCTATTTGACCTTGTTTATTATTATGCTGATTTTCTATAATTTAAATACAAAATCTAAATGTTCGATAGCTTAAATCATTCTTGATTTTAAATACAAATTCTAGTTGTTTGATAGTTTAAAATCTTTTTCCTTAGCTTTTTATTTTATTGTTTTTCAAACTTGGTAAAAAATGTTAATTATATTAATTAACAGATAATTTCGTCAAAACATATTTAGAAATGTGTTCATAAAGTCCTTATTTTTGAGTGTCAGCAAAACAAATTTTGGAAATGTGTTCATAAAGAGCTTTAAATAAAAACTGCTTTTCAATTGTATGTCAATGTTTTCGTTTTTGCCCCACTCATTGATTTCAATCATCTTTTCTTGTTTTAAATTATTTTTTTTTTATTTATATTATTTTTTGCTACTTCTTGCTACACAATTCTTACTTAAACCGTTGCATATTTTTATACAAAAGCTTATGCAATGTAAGAAAATATTCAGTATTAATTTGAAAAAATTTAAATTTTGCTCTATTTTCAATTTACAATCCAACTTGTGAAGAGAGGAATTTCTACACCTGAGAGGATATCGCGAATTTTTTTTAAACTTATTTTAATAAGACTCCAAGCTATGATTCTGTACATGAAGTCTTTTTAAATTTAGATCTTTGTAGCCGATTTTGCTTACTCACATTACATCTCTGTTTCTAACAAAAACTGAATATAGCATTTGCTGCAGAAAATTTCTTAGTTAAAATATTTGTTGTTCAATGCAATTGTTAAGGGAAATTAAATTACTTTTTGAGTGATTAGTTTTTCGTCAATTTGTAACAAGTATTACTTAAAAATAAAAATATTTCAACTAATTTCTAGTATCTCAAATGATCTAGATGGTCCTACGAAAGCCATTATTCCGTAACAAGTGTCGCACAAGGCCTAAATCTTCTTTATTAGTTATTAGCATAACATTCAACGTACAAAAGTTTTTATTTCATTGTTTTATTAAATTGAAAAAATGCACATGTTTTTAGAAATACATAAACTTTGATTTGTCTTTTTGCTTAAAATAATTTTCTGTGAAATCTTGTAAGATAGATTTTTTAAAAAAGTGTTTATCTAATTATGTTAGTCTGTTTATGTAATTGAAAATTTGTACAAAATTTTAAAGACCTAAACATTTCCCCTTTTTGTAAAAGGTTTCAGTTTTCTGCCTCGAAAATTTCATGTAATAAGTGTCAAAGTGTCATATGCTCAAAAAGTTGAAAACTTTGTACAAAATTTTTTATTTAAATTCGTGAATTACAAAAGTTGCAAGTGTTTACTAAACAAGCAATACAGTACTTACTGTATTTTTTTTTTTTTTTTGCCCAGAGACAATTTGTAAAACTATTCTTTCAAATTTTACAACTTGTAAGTTTCTGCTACAAATATGCGGGACAAAATTAATTCATTGGTCAAAAAATGTTTTAAAATCATTTTACTTATTCTTATTTGTGATATTTTCACAATTATGTTTTTTAATAGACATTTCAAAATTCTCTATTCGCAGTAGAAGAGTAAGCTGTCAAAATAAACTCATTAAAATAAAAATTCTATAAGGTGTTATGATCTTTCTTTTGGTTATCTCAAAAAACCCACATTCAAAAATAATCAGTTATCCGTGGAAGAACTCCGATATCCTTGTTTAGCATTTTATTCAAGTGCGACATTACCACATGGTGGTGAACAAATCTGGCACAAAAAAATTATTTTTTGTCACTGCTTTCATTATGGATAAAAAAAGTGTAAGAAACTAAGACGCACGCGTGAAAAATGTAAAGGTTTTGCTTTTAGAAACAAGTGCGTTACTAAACTCCATATCAATCCCTTCACCCTCCAACCACCACCCTTCCTCATTGATTCCATTCACATACATCTAAGTTTCATGGCACCATCTCCTGTTTGCAATTGGTATATTTTCTCATTTTTCCAAACAAAGACTTCAAATGATTTATTGTGATTTAAGGCCAGCGGCACTGACACTTTGCTGACTAGGCAGTTAGTTGCAAGAGAAGAGTTGAAGTCATGATGTGCAGCGCGTTATTGGCGAAAATGGCATTGAAGTTTATGTGCTTGTTGCAGATGCTATTGGTATCGTTTGGTCTGCGTCTGTTTAGCAGATTTATGGTCGTTCATCAGCGGCAGCAACCAGCTATTGTCACCAATTGTTAGCTGTCCAAACATCAGCCAAACTCAACTACATAAATTAACTGATTCCTGCACGCCCGCACTAAAGCAATATTCCCCTTTTCAGCTAGATTGCAACCAACGGTCTCTTCTGCCACAATCATCCAAATCAATGACTGCATCGTGCGGCAAAGCGTACTAGTGTCAAGTTCACTTTGACGCTTTTATTGCACTCAACACTGTCAATCATGTCAAAAGCGTACATATCCTTAGTGTTGTTGTTATTGTTGCTGTAGTTGTTTTTGCTGCTGTTGTTGTTTTGACTGTGTTTATGCCATTCTCTCATAAATATCGAATTTTGTGCACAAGTTGCGGGCGATTTCCAAAAGCAAAACAAATCAATACCTTACTTAACTGAGCTGAGCTGAGCTAGCTGTTCACTTTAAATGGCATTTATTTTAGTTTGTTTAAATATGGCAGCATTGTCGTTACACATACACACTCACTCAGGCATATGCAGCCAGAAAGCGACAGCTAAACAATAACTGGGTTTAAAAGTTCATATTAATTTCAAGTTTTAAGCTTTGTGTTGACATCTGCGCCCAACCGTCAGGATGTTTAGCTCAGCAGCTGAGCAATTGTTTGGTCCATGGATTTTCTATGAGTCGGGTGTGGTGTGGGAGGAGGGGAGGATGGGTATGTGAGTTCGATGTCTCAAAATGAAAGGTGAAAGTTATGGCAGATATTTATGGACTGGTTAATGTATGAAAGTGTGTCTGTGTGAGACTTCAACTGAAATGGCGCTTTTTTATATTTTTACGTTCCTAGTTATGCGTTTCTTTAAAATAGTAGTATTTTAAGCCTTAAATTTTTATTATTTCTGTTTTATAATTTTCCAAAGTGGAACTTAATTACATAGTAAGTTTTCATACCGAAAAAGAAATTTCGTTCAATTTAATTACAATTATGTTTCCTGTTTAAAAAAACTATCAAAAATTAAATATTTTATTGCAAAATTTAACCCTGTGGTGGCTAATACCTCTCATATTCTAACTCTTTACACTTCCTGACAATGCGAACTTTCTATTTTGGCCACATGACTAACTACAGCAAATACAATAACAGGTATCATATCATAGATATATCTATCAATCAGTCAAATGAAATCAATTAAAATTTTAGAAATATTTTAAGGGCATCGGAACATGTAACTTTAATAACACAATAATTATTTTCTAACTACGGTACATAAAAATGCCTTATTGTTTATGGATAACAATTGCTGTGCTGACCCCTCAAAATTCAAAGTTAATTTTAAAATTATACCAGAATTCGAGCTTACATTTCGGATATGTTCTTAAACTTTTACTGTTTTCTGTTTTTATGAAAAAGCTTTCAAATTTCATAAAATAAATAAAAATAGTACTTCGATCTCAGGAATATTAAATATATTTATTTTGACCTCTTATATAATGTCAATGCTAAAAAAGATTCACCAAAAAATTGACTTCTTGGAATTAAAATCCAAAAAAAACAAAGTTATTTTTTTCTTCATAACTAATATGTCCAATAACAACAAATAGCTTTAAAAATAACTATAAAAAATTTCTTAAGAAACCACTTAGAATTAAGTCTTTTTAACAAGTTCCTGCCTAATGGGTAGAAAAATATAAATGAAAATCGTCTTTTAAAAATATCACTTAAAAATTTCGTTAAGAGATATCGCAATACTTTTGGAAGGGATGATTAGGTAAAAGAGAGGAAGTCACCTTTAAATTTTGCCATCGTACTATTGTAACTAGACTTCGAAAATAACGAATTTTTCTGTGGTGGTAAAAGTGGCATTGGAAAACAGGAAATATGGAAAATGGATCAAACAACAACAGGAGTATTTAATTTTTTATCTTACCTTTTCATCGACACTAGTCGCATTATTTAAAAGCAAGTAATAGGTAATATACTGATTTGGGTACTTTTCTATCCATTAGGCCGTTGTGGTAACTTATTTTTCGATAAATAAAAAAATCATAAATCATAACTTTGTATGAAAAACGTATATTTTTTATTTGTATTTATATAAACAAACTATCAAGGGTATTTATTAAGCTTTAGAAATCTTATCTTGTTCTCGTGGCACATTGTTATGGTAATTCGCAAAACACTTTGAATGTTAATTACACTTGGCACTTCGGGCAGACATATTTAGCTTTTCCGCCACACTAAACACAACGACAGCGTTTACAAATTTTCATAGTAAAAATGTCAACATAACCCATCTTTTCAGTCAGTTCTAAAGCAGCTGCTTGTTGTTTTCCATGGCCATCACGAGCCATAGCTGTCTTTGACGAAAGCAAGACGAATTAATATTGGTTCTAAGGTAATTTACGTTCGTATTTTGCGCACAAGCAGTGTAATTTCCACGCATTCACCAAGGCGGTATCCAATGCATTTGTAAAAATTTACCTTTACTACTTTCCACGGATACGAATGCAATAATTGTTCATTGCATTATCGAATAATTCGACACCACCCATATTGCCAATTGGGTGATATTAATTGCAAAACGACTTAATTGCCAAGACCCATGTTTTTTCTCCGACTACAGCGAAGCAAAAGGAGAGTATATGTAAGAATAGGAGTAGGATGTGTTTGACCGGTATGTATGTATGTATGTTCATCAGATCCACTCTCACTTCTAAACTACTTATCAAAATTTGACAATTGAGGTATCATTAGAAGCATTTTGATAGTCTTCTGGTTAATGGCTATGTGACGTCACATTTAATTTAATATAGCGGCCTTCAAAACTTCTAATCATAATTTGACAAATGAAATATCGTTAGAAGCGTTTTCACCGTGCGCTGATTATTACGTCATATTCAATATAATAATAAAAAGAGGACATAAAGTAAACTTAACCACTAACTTCTAAACTACTTATCATATTTTGACAAATGAGGTATCGTTGGAAGCCTTTTCCTCGCCCTGTGGCTAAAGGCTATGTGACGTAAAAGTGAATTTAATATGGCACTCTCTAGAGGACAGAAAGTGAACTAAACCACCAACTTCTAAAAAACTTCTCATATTTTGACAAAGTGACAACTTACTACGTTGAAAGCGTTTTCCACGTCCACTGGTTAAAGGCTATGTAATGTCTCACTAAATGGAATAAATTGTCCTCTAGAGGGCCGAAAATTAACTAAACCCCTATCTGCTATAGATTACTTATAATATTTTGATAAATCAGGTATCGTTGAAAGCGTTTTTTTTAGTCCGCTTATTATAAGCTTTGTGACGTCACATTTAATTGAATGTGGCGTCCCCACAATAATTCCCCAAAATAATTTAAATAAAAAATAAGTTCAAAAATAAATAAATAAATAAAAATATGCAATAAAATATATTGCAATAGACAAAAAAAATTTCATAGTTTACACATAACAATTTCAGGTGAGAATATTTTCTTGTTTTATACTCTTTAGAGAGCACTTTTTAGTAGTTGGGTTTTAGTTTTTTGAATTTATTTTTTATGTTTTTATTGAAAAAAGCTCAGTCTTGTTGAATATACTTCCATCAATATCCTTCCGAGTAGACCAGTATTCAGTGCTTATAGCCCAATTTAATTGGTTTGTTTTCAATAAACATTTTTCACGAATGACGCCCGTTCGATCATCTGGTCATATATTGATAAATTGTAAGCACAAACTCCAAATTTCAGGAAGCATTCGTTCAGCATCTTGTTTAACGGTGTATCTTGTACAAATTTGTCTTTCATGTCCAGACTTCCATTATCGCATTAATGAATAAAGGACTTGATTTTCTGAAAAGAGATTTTAGGTAAACAATTGTTTTAAAATCGAATTTTTTAATTAATTATTGTTTTACAACTATTTAAGAATATGTAAAAAATATTTAATCCAATCCCGCTTATAATACAGATACAGTCAAATCTGGATATAATAAACCCCGAAAAAGTGAACAGCTCGAAATAGTGAACGTTTTAGTAACAAACATTTCAAAGAATAAGAAGCAAAAAATTTTAAGATTTAAGAAAAAACATAAATTTCTTAAATAAAAATAGAGACTCGAAAATGCGAACAATCTGAATATAACAAATAGGCCTTGCAAAAACTAAGTCACTAAATCCCGATTCTACTGTATTCTACAGCGCTTAAAACCCGATGCTCCAGAGAACCTTTATCGAACCAGTATAATACTATAAAAACAATAAAAAAAAAGCATGCCGATGAAGAATATTGAGCTCGCGCCCTCTTTGGTACATGCTCGTCGTTACTGTTACAGAGTCACAACTCTGATGTATCGTTTGATAAAATGAAAAAAAAATATACTGGCTATTTCAGCCCTTGAAAGGACTTTGACCGATCTTCTGATTTGATCAATTGTGCAGTGCGTGTTATAAAAATGTTTGAACACAAGTCAATCGAGAACTGGACCTACAAGTTTAATATCGACTCCGAACGGCTTATGTTACCAAGAAGCTTTGCCTAGCAATTTTTACTCTCTGAGGCTTGCCATTGTCTGCAGAGAGGTGGCGGCATAACAGAATATTATTTCAATTGATAAATCATTCTATCTGAGTTGGGAATTGAACCTGGGCTAGCGCGGTTCCTTAGCTTACGGGCCACGTACTCTATATCTACAGCCGCCACTTACTGTTAAAATTAATCAGCAACTTAATCAGTTTATTAACAAAAATCTTAAAAGTAAAAACATATTATTTTGAATACATTTAAAAAAAGCAAAATTTTTAAATATATTCTTTAACCAAAAGATGATTTCTATACTTTATATTATAGTTAATTGCAGCACTAATACAAATATACAAAAATGTGTAGTTTTTATTCATCTCTGAGCTCGTTCATGGTTAAAAATATGATTTTGGATTAAAAATGAATCATTTACGAATGTTAATAGACACACAAAATTTAATGATATTATATTAATTTTTAACTGTCGAAAATAATTCAAAAAAATCATGATTAAAAAATAATTTATTTTTAAAAGTAAGCAAAAAACTTCTCAAAATTAAGAAATTCCTAATGAACAAAAACTATATTTTTTAATTCATTTATAAACTTTTCCAAATGAAAGAAAAAATGTTTTCGTTAATTAGAAATTAATATCTTTTTAATAAATCGTCAAAATATATTGTGTGTTTAGAACGAACCAAATAAAAACATATTATTTTGAATGAATTAAGAAAAGAAACCTTTTATTAACAATTTTTTCAATTAAATAGATTATTTGTGTACTGCATACCATAGTAAATTGTATCACTCATATAATTATAAAAAAGTAAGGTTTTGATTAATTTCTGAATATATTTATTGTTACAAAAAATATTCCTTTTGTTTTAAAAATTAATCATTTAAAGAAAGCTAAAAGGCACAAAAAATTGTATGATAACAGTTTTTGGTCTGTTTCCGTACTCACACTGTGTGACATGTGAGTCACTATTTTCGTTTTCGTACTTAGTGTGTAAGAAATGGGAGAAGAAGAACAAGCATTAAATCGCTCTCTCGAGCACAGAATGTAAACAGAGCATGCTAGAACTCAAGACATCGAGTAAATTAAGAACAAGCATTAATAAGAACAAGCAAGGGCGTCCACAGGATTTGTTCTAGGGGGGACCAAAGGCATAAAGGAGTCTAGAATACACATAAAGAAAATGTAACCTATATAATTCTATTTTCTGGGATTTTTGGTACTGATTTTGTTTCCATGATACGCCGGTTGACACACGCTCGTACGTATAAGAAAATTATATAGGTATATTCTAAAGATGGGGCAAAAGTCTTTTTCGTATCACACCTGAAACATTTTCAAATTTACTTTTTTTTCATGTAATTTCAAACATTTTTTTTTCTCAACAAATATTTTTAGTAATTTAGTTATTTAAATAATGTGAGGACTTTTTTACCCTTAAATAAATTCGCATTTGTTACTATTTAGCCCCAAAGTTTTCCTCTTTTCAAATAGGAATCCAAAAATGTTCCAATATATCTTTTTTAGAAATGAATAAAACCAGCAAGATTTTCAGACCATTTTTCCAGTTTTGGACCATGACTCATGAACTAATTGCGAGCGGCCTGAAATTTATCATATTTGGATTTAGGAGGTAAAAACCTATATAATCCGCAAAAATTAAGAATAAGAGTTGTCACTATTCTTGAAATGTTCCCGCATAGACATCAACTGACTTATTTTTTTTCAACATGCATCACTTCTAGCAGCATGCAAGTTACTAAAATCGAGTTTGGAAACATACCTATTATATGAATTATTTCAAATATTTATTTTTTTTATTCAAAACGTATGAATGAATATATAAAGAGTTACATATATAGATGGATTTTGGACTCCATTCATTTTCTAAACACATCTTTTTAATATGCACGTTCCCTTGCGCATGCGTCACGTCATAAATAGTAGTTGTCCATGGTTCACGCGGTCTGTTAAACCGTAGCAAAACTCTCTCAAAAACCGTAGCAAAACATATTGTAAATAGAAGCGCAACCCCACTACCTTGAACTGGAATGAGCACAAAAAAGCCATTAATGATGCCACATCCGCTGTTAGGCGGTCCAAATCAGAATATTTTATGTCCAAACTTAATCCTACGCTACCTTCCAAGCAGTTGTGGGCAAACTTAAAAGGTATCGGTATATGCAGCAAAAACTCCGTAGCTTGCGATCTAGACCCCAATCAGTTGAATGATTATTTTGTCACTAATTCTTCATCAACTGAAACTCAACAAACTGATGATAATAATAATAATAGTTTTGATCCTGAGTCTTCGAACGCATTTCGGTTTAATGCTGTAAGTGAATTGGATATAGCTAACTGTATAAAAAAAATAAAATCGAATGCATCTGGGGAGGATGGAATCTCCATTAGGTTTATAAAGCTTATTTTACAGCATGTTTTTAGTCCGCTCGCTCATATAATAAATCACTGCTTTACCACCTCGTGCTATCCTGAGATTTGGAAAGTGGCGTCCGACAATTATTCCTATAGCAAAAAAGCCCAATGCTTGCAACCCATGCGAGTTCCGTCCAATAAGCCTCTTGTCCTCGGTGTCTAAAATATGTGAATCGCTCATGGCGCAACAGATATCCCATAATTTAAGTCCCTTTAACCTCATGCCGCATCACCAGTCTGGTTTTCGGCCTGCGCACAGCTGTTCCACTGCTGTGGTCAAAATACTGGATGATATAAGAGTACATTTTGATAATGCTGACTTGACATTGCTCTGCTTGCTGGATATCTCCAAAGCATTCGACACCGTCTCTGCAAAAAAATAGCTCAAAATTTACAATTTTCAAAATCTGCGGTCCGTTTGCTATGGAACTATCTAGTAGGTAGGTCTCAAAGAGTGCGTGTGGGCCAACTTTTTTCTATGCTAAAAAACACTACTAGCGGAGTACCTCAAGGCTCTGTTCTTGGGCCATTACTATTTACAATGTTCAGAAATGATATTTTCAGCAAGTGCCAACACGTCACTATGCATGCATATGCAGATGATCTCCAATTGTACTTATCCAGACCAATCGGCCTGGTTGAAGATCTATGTGCTAGAGTTAACGAGGACTTAGCTTTGGTGTCTAAATGGGCAGATGAAAATATGCTCACGTTTAACCCACGAAATCATTTGTTTTGCCTCTATCTAAAACTCCATATTACCATGATGATTTGCCTCCAATTTTACTTAATACCGTTAAA